>JAUALY010000005.1:44342534-45566301 GCA_030819805.1 Penstemon newberryi var. newberryi | reverse complement strand
TAAAACACAAATGGACTACCTAAAGATGAGAGGAGGGAAAGAGTACCAGAAATACGAATCCAAGAGTAGCCAAAAACACTTGTACGAACTCATCCCACTTTCCGGAAAGACTTTCATCTTCAGCTTCACCAAAACCATCACCACCACCAGCGCCGCCGCCTCCACCACCACCTCCACCACCATCTCCACCATCATAGTATTCTTGTTTCTGAATCTGCTGCTTCAGTAAATCCTCAACTGAAGGGCTCTTCTTGAAGTTTCCCATGACTTTCTCAAGAGCTTTCCATGGAGAACCCTGATACATTATCAATAAGCGAACTCACATTTTCCAATGGAAAGAGCTCTAAATATGAACTATATAAGGATCTACTTCACCAGTAGTAAGAACTGAACAGGTCACACGTTGTAAGGTTCTTACAATACCAAAGAAACCACATTTCAATCAGCTGAGTGCTTTAGCTATGGATCAAAGAAATATTCAAAGGTATGGTTTTTTACCATTGAATGAAATACTATATTCTTGGTAATCTTCTTTAAAGTTTCAGGGTGGAGTCGTTTAAGTTGCAACTGAGCATGAAACACTGCATTTATACTAAACTAGATATGCAGATTTTATTAATTACTAAATTATTGGCTAAGGTTGGTTCTCGTAGAGTGTTAAATTATCGTTTAATATTCATTTTATTTTTTAAATTTCCACATAATATACAGTTTTGATAATCCTCAATTTGTTATATTTTAACTACAAAATAGTAGAAATAAAATCCAGCACTAGACCTGAAGGGTCATAGCAAATCTACGAGCTTCACAACGAATTCTAAAAGATTTTATGTTATATGGACTTCATCTTCATTTCCACAATAATTGAGCTGATTTGATATTAAGAAAATACTCAATAAAGAAAAGTTCAGGAACCCAGTTACCTCATTTCCATTTTCAGACTTGTCTTTACCACCAAACAAACAGACAGGTGCCGTCTGCTGGTACCTAGACGTGGCATAAGTCAATTTCCGAGGGATCTTAGGCAATTTTGTTCCCAAGTATATCGATTCCTTGTTAAGTTGAAAAGCACGGACTGGGAATGCAGAAGGTAAACAAGAAAACTGGCAGCCAGTGATATTAATGCAACTCATTTCAACAAATGCCCTAATTCATAATCTCTACAAGTTCTCAAAAGTAGAACTGCATATCAAACAATTAAGAAACTTATTAGAGTTTGTTTGCACCATGTAACAAAAAACAAACCACATCATACTTGGTATATAATATGACATGATTGAAACAAGAAAATCACGTCCGATCCAATATTAAAAGTTGCATTCTCCATTCATGAGATGTGATCCAATATTAAGGGCATCAACATAGTTTTTAGCATACAAGTTTGATAATACCTAACAAGTTAACATTAACTTTATCCTTGTTGGAAATCAATCTAATCTTCTTAGAAAGATACATGTCCTGAAAGGATTTCAAAACAGCGAAAGATAAAATCAGACTAGTAATAGGACACCAAAATTAATTTTTCAATCACAGATTATCTGACCTCTAAAGCTCTGTTCATTCTCCTTTCTTCCTCTCCCAAATTTTTTTTCTCGAGCTCTCTATCTACAGTCCTAGTTTCTTGTTTTATCACAGTAGTTTCAGACCCAGGTGAACTTTTACCAGTAACATCTAGCCAGTATCTGATTCTTGATTTGTAAATCCGTTTCATACTCTTAATTAGCTTTTCGATCTTTCCGTTCAGGTTTAGCTCAAAATATCATCCCCACCCCGATTCTCAATTTTGAGAAATAAAGAGAAAAGTTAATATACCAAATATATAACTATTCTCACAAATACGGGGTCCAGCAGCGTGTGTAAAATAATACAGCAGAAAAGGGGAAGAAAATGAAACGATAATCAACAAAGTGTAAATGCACAATCTTCAGCGCAAAGGGGCATTGAATTGGAAAAGTAATTCCGTATTTATATACCAAACAGAAATCAGAATACCATAAACTGAAGAGAATTGAACCTGTGTTACTGTTGGGGTTCTCAATGCCGCAAACTTCAGGTTCTTCACTCCTGCCGGGATGAAGATACTAGTAATGCCTAGGCATCACTACAATGTTTTACAAGGATAAAATATATGGGTTTGGGTTTGGAATAGGGCTTGGTTTTGGACTGCTTAGTATTGGGCTCATATTTGGGCTTGAACCGTTTTTTTGATAATTCATTTGGGCCTGAACTTGTGTTACGCCTTTGATTATACAATTGATGAGCAACTTTTTTCTCTATGAAATTAATCTGGGTGGCAACGGAATGCAAGAGATTATTTACTAATAAATAGACCCGTCTTTCACATGCTAATAATAATATGATACAAAGACCAAATATTTTTTGCTAATAAATATTGAAAGAAAATCTTTGCTAGTTTATTGAGATTTTAACAAATATTTTTTTACGTGAAACTCTAACATCTATTTATTTACTTTTATTGTGTTGCTCGTTTCTACGCATTTAAATACATCGATATTGTAAATATATCTCAAATTGATTCATGTGAAGATATTAATCAATTTGAGTCAAATGAAAAATTACAAGGAATAATTTAAAGAAAGGTGAAACATCACTAGTAACAACAAATACAAATTTGTCAAGCTCATCTAAAATCTGAATACTCTTGGGAAAAATAATGTCAAGTTTACACACTCAAAAAGCATTCCAATATTCTTTCAATAACTAGCTTAAATATCGGAGAGTTATAGTCCGGATCACTATAGTATTGCATAATCGTGTCCTTTGTATCAGGAACATGTTCATTCAATGTATATCCAACTTTGATTGTTATGATTAACTCAATCCCAATGAAGATATCAATATTCAAAATTTGTTACGATTTACCTCAAAATTACGAACAAAAATCTATTATTCAAACGTGTTTTCAATCAACAAAACAACGTAGGCCCTTTGAAATTATGAAGTTAAACAATAAATTATGTATGTTTCTTTGAGTTTTTTTAGAGAGATTTTAGTATGTTTCATTGGGATAAAATTACTCGATAAAATTTGACAAGGTTGGTGTTTTTTTTCCCCTCTCATCAAGACGAGTTCACGGACGCCAATCTTGTCAAATTTCTTTGAGTAATTTGTGAAAAATCATTATTGAAACTAATGCTTCAGCCTTCATGTAGTTACATTTTGGATTGGTATAGTGAAAATACACATATATGTCTGGAGCCTAAAGGAGATTTTATTCCGTCTCGAATTTCTTTTACTGGTTAACGAACATACTAAACATTGATTACTTGTTACTATCGGTTTTGGTATTTTTTATTTGTTGTATATTAAGTACTTAATAAATTTATTCATTGGTTATCATGGAAGATATACTATATATATGTTGTTTGGATTAAAAATGTTTTTAATAGCAGTGATACAATATATGTTTGCTTGCAAGTTGTGGACTACGAATAATTTAGATACTAAATATAGCTTTTCAATACTTTGAGTACCCAAAAAAAAAAAAACCCTGAATATTTTGTAATTAATAAAAACTGATTTTAATTCATCCCTCTGTATTTCAAAAAAGAATTCAAATAAATTATTTATGTATTTCAAAAGAAATTTATTCAATATGTATATAGCATGGGAAATACGCTAGTATATGTGAAGCGATGTATGTCTTTTTGTGGTATAATAATGTCAAAAGATGTGTAAATTATTGGAAGGGTAAAGTTTTCCAAACAATGTAATGGCAACTGGCAAGTAAATAAACCAAAAAAGCAAAAGAAAGTAAATAAACCAAAACATGACCCAAAAAAAAAAAGTAAATATACCAAAAGAAAAAGACCTCCACACAAATGCCAACTCAATGAATTATGCCAACAATTTGAGTCTTTTTATTTTTTGGTTTTAATTTGAGGATATAGGCCCAATATTTATGAAAGAAAAAGGACCTAGGCCCAGTAACCTTTTGGCCACTAGGTAATGGCCGGAACTGAAAAGGTCTTCAACGAAAAATGTAAATCATTCACTTTGATATAGTATGATTTATTGTTTTATAGGTCTCTTAGTTCAATTCTTAGTTACACAATTGGTCATAAATTAGTGTGATATTAGTTATATCTTTTCCCCCCCTTCTATTGCAGCAGCTAGCTGTGGAATCATAAATCAGAATAGTTGTATTGAGCTGAAGTTTTGAGCATCAGTTTGGAATGTTAACATGAAGACGAGAACATCAGATTTATAGTACACGTAGGATATATCATATTCATTTGTTGGTTGTTTTATTTTCGAGAAAAATCATCTATCCAACTCTGGCCCCTCCCCTGTGTGTAGGTATTAACAAGTGTACATGGAGAGTAGAGATTATTTTGTATAACGGATGCGCGTGATGTGGTATAGGCTATTGCCTAATCACGTACTCTGTATCAGGAATATGTTCATTCTACATATTCAAGTTTGATTGTTGTGATTAACTTAATTCCAATGAAGATATCGACATCCACAATTTGTTACGGGTTATCGTGAATTTACAATAAAAAATATGTTATTCGAACGTGTTTTCATTGAACAAAACAATATAGGTCCTTTGAAATTATATAGTTAAACAATAAATTATGTATGTTTCTCTGAGTTTTTTAAAGAGATTGGGTGAATTTTCAGATCTTCTTGATTCCGTTTATTCAAAGACGTCTTAGAAAGTATATATTTGAGCGTTCACGTCTCAATGATTCGAATATCAAGAACTTATATACTTCATTTTTTTTATTAGTCCTTTTGGAGGATTGCACACATATTAAAAAATGCAATAAATAGTCATTTTTTTCGAGGAAAAATCCCAAAATACTATTTCAATCAAATAATCACAATATTAATTAAAATTAATTATAACATTAACAAGAAAGGGAAAATTGGTAAAAATAATTAATTTTGCATTGAACTCCTAAAACGACAAATAAAAGTAAATAAATTTATTTTGCCAAAACGACAATTAAAAAAACCGGAGGAAGTAATTATCAAGGAACTTGAAATGTGAGTAGATAAAAAAAAAAAACTTGAAATATTCTTTATTTGGATATTTGCAGTGCTAATAGTTCTCACATAATAAAGAGGAGTTGTTTGTTTGACTCTTTACTAAGTGTGAAAATATTTTTTTAAATAGCCAAAAAAAACAGAGCTTAATTAATACTACAATGATTAAAAATAAAAATAAAAATAAAAATTAATACTACAATAATTTGCAAAACAAAAAATGCAATTAATCAACTAATATTGACCATTCACAAACTTTGTTTTCTTTGCAAATTGGTTTGGGCGTTGCCAACCCAAAACGGAAAAACCCCACGATATTACGGAGAAAACTCAAAAAGCTCTCGGACATACTGGGTATGGCGGCGGAAGAAGAATTTTCCACCGGAGCTCCGTCATTTCTTGAGATGATATCTGCATTTCTCGCCATGGAACCACCAGACATCGTAGTCTCATTCGCCAGGTCATCCTTTTACTCATGTATTATTCTTTTCAATTTAATTGATTTAATCATTAAATATGCAATTTTATACGGAAACCAGGGAGTTTGGCGGCGGTTCCATCACCGAGAATATACAGAGATGCATTTGGCACCACTGTATTAGTAAAGCTGTAAGCCTTTCCAAAAATAAAAATTGAAACCAAAAAATATTGAGTACTATTTTTTGAAAGAAAATAAAGTGTGGGTTCTTTCTTAATAGGATGTGAAGTCGCAGGGGCCTTATCTGATAAAAATTCTCAAGAAGCTCATTCTTGAAATTGAATCCAGTGGCGGAGTCGTTTTGGATGAACTGTACGAACAGTGTGCATTTTATATGATTTCCTTAAAGGTAATCGGACATAAGACTTCATTAGTAGTTCAATTTTCTTGTATTTTATATTATGTGTTAAATTTTTATTTATTTTATTTATTTTTTATTTATGGGTTAGGACGAAGATGCTAAGTATGGGAATTATAAAGTCCTGAAAACAATCTCATTCCTCTTTCCTAATGGTAAACTTCTATGAGTTTCTCACTTTGTTTAGTATTTTCTTTTTAACAATTTGGATTTTAATTGTGACTGTCCTACTAATTTGATGCATGTGAAGAGTCTCGTGGAGGGTTAATTCGTCAAAAGTCTACGAAATTGGATGTTCGGCTTCAGTGTTCTGTCAACATGCTTGAAGGGGATACAGGGTAACACACAGATTATTGTCTTTTCGTTTCCTTGAGATTAAATTCATACGTCCTTGCTCTACAAACATTTATAATTTTTATTGGAAAAAAATCAGTTTCAAGTATATGTTGCTATTTTGTGAAAAATCCTAGTTCAAGTTCTGCAATCAGAACTATTAGTCAAGATATCTGTTAGATAGCTCGGTTGACTTTACTTGTATTATCATGTACATATTATAGTTTGAAATTTGGAGTGCATTGGAAGAAGGTCACATAAAGTAGGGAATTCAAAATAAGAGAGTTATACTGAATTTGCAATCTTCTTGTTCATATGATATTATTCTCTTCTCTGTTGATTTAACATGATCTTTAACTAAGCTCTCTGTTGACAAAGTTTGCTTGCGTAGCTTTCGTTTCATCTGCTCATAAGAGTTAAGTGCCAACATTACTGTTTAACCTTGTTTGTTTGCTGCCTCTGTTGTTTTATGTGCAAATGGCTATATAGGTGCTCTATTTGGCCATCAAGTCTTTTCCTATCAGAATTTATACTTTCTTTTCCAGAAATATTCGCAAATAAAAGTTGCTTTGAGGTGAGAGGATGCTATTTTTCTTTTCTCTTGGTTCCGTTTGTTAATGTTTTTTCAAACTCTAGGAGCAAAAATACAAAGTTTTCTGCTATATAACTGTGTGCTGCTGTTGATTCTATTATGTATACTAGGGTTATCCTCCGAAATTGATAATCTTATAGGCTGCTTAATTAACAGGTCGGTTCTGGTGTTGGATTGGTTGGTGTCTGCCTAAGCCATGTGAAAGCATCCAAGGTAGGCTTGTCTCTTCATGATAAGTGCAATGGGGTTTTTGTTGGCCCTAAAAGATGCCTTCTAACAATTTTCAGCAGTGAATTCATATAGATGTTTCACCTACTGATATCAAAGTTATAAATTTGTTTCGCAATTTGATATCTAAGTAATGCTTCTTATATCCCACAAACGATGTCCACTATTCTATTTTTGTTTAAGAATATTGGTTGATCAAATGCCTATTATTATGTCCTTAAATATTCTTTTATAAGTTGGAATTTAGGTCATACTGCTGTCACTGTACTTACAAAATGAATTAGAAGAATTAAAATCAATTCGTGCGTAATGGACATGTCCGCAATTCGATTGCGTAATGGACAAAGTTTTCTGCTATATAACTATGATGCAGGTAATCCTAAGTGATGGTGACTTTTCAACTTTAGCAAATTTGAAGGTTAACTTGGAACTGAACAATCTGAGTACTGGAAATATAGTAGACCACAATACGGTGAGTCAGAATTACTTGTTGTTCGTGTTCAATTTTGTTTTCTTATTTCGTAACTCTGTTCAAGGCTCAGTTGGACATAATATTCTTTAAACTACATGTTCTTAATGCATATTCGCAAGGCATCCCTATAAGATTGTGTCTGTTTGATTTAGAATTTTAAATGGATGTTAATAATTTCGTACTCTTCTTTGTTTTTATGGCGTCTCCTCGAGCGACAGTTTAAGAACAAAGTAGCTGATCAAATTCTATCTATAGGTACATTGTTTTTGTTTGCCGTGGGAATCTGCATCGAAGGATGATCTCTGTGGCTTTGCCCCGGACATAATGTAAGTACTTTGTCTTAAAATATTATCCCACTAAGGTGATTTGTATTTTTGAATACCTAATATCTCAGATTACTTGCTATTGGGTGTGGTCGTACATAGACATATAGGTGAAAATACCTATATACCATGAGGTTAGGTGAAATTACCTATATACAATGAGGTTAGGTGAAATTACAGGTACATCCCTATTCCGAATATAATGTAAGTAACCTCATGCTTGCATGTCATCCCAGTAAGATGATTTTGGTTTTTTTAATTTCCAAGTGTCCCCTCGCCTAGTATTACGTCCCGTAGAAAGATTACCCCCCATCGAGCTCTGGTACATGCATGCCCTCCAATGTTAGGTCGGTCGATTATCAATTTATGAAAGAATTCACATTTCACTTGCTAGATTTCAATCTTTCCTTAAATCTCCCTTTCTGGAATTTATCTTCTTTTCAGTTACTTATTATATGAAATCTAGCCGAAGTATTCACATTCTTTTCCGCAGTTTGGGTGCAGATATAATCTACGATCCATCATGCCTTCCGCATCTTGTCCGGGTCCTAAGCATTCTTTTGAATCGTGAATGTTCACACGAAGAGTCTAGCACCGGTGATGAGTTAGATGCTTCCCAATTAAAAGAAACGAATGAAGAATTGTTGTGCCATTCTTCGGTTAAAGGTCCTGTTGCATATATTGCTTCAGTGGTTCGTAATATAGACACTTTTAACTATTTTCTTACACTGGCTGAACAGGCTAACCTTATTGTCACAGACATTTCACACAAGGTCCAAGTCTCTAATTTTCTTCCTTACTTGAGATCTTACCAGCGAAATAGCATACGATTGCTGAGCATTCATGTGTAAGCAAACAAGTAGTGCTGTGCATTTTCTACCGAGTTGTATTTACTTTACAGACAATTTTGTTGTGTTATTTCAGGATTCATGTGTTAGCTATTGAATGATATATAGATATCTAAATTTCTTTCTTATATGAGATTTTGTCCCAATTTATTACCTATAAAAATAAGAATACAATTTTTTTAGGACCTACGCTTTATTGGAGATTTGTAGTTTAATATATTTTTGTGTCTATTAGAAAATTAATAAATATCAATGGGAGTGGATAAGGCGATCTCTATTAAACAATATATTGGTTGGATTCGTGATTGAATTTGGTTTAATTTTGAAATGGAATGTGTTAGAATATGTTTTCATTGAGCTTATCACAAGTCTTATTTGAATAGTTTATATCTTTTTAGCTTAATATGAAATCAGATTATAATAGTTCAAATAAATAACAAACTGGATGAATAAGGCTATGTGAACCTGTACAGTGTACTTTTTTAGGTACATAAAGAAGTTGATTAAATTTGCAATATTGGTGGATAAATATTGTTTCACATGTTGATCGACAACTGAACTCTATTACTCCCTCCGTTCCCTTTATTTTGCTCCCTTTGCGATAGTATATTCGGTCAATTTTTTAAGTGACTTATCATATTAAATTATTCACATTTGTGGTGTATTAAACCTTTTAAATATTAATATATATGATGTCATATGAAATATATCAACTTTATTATTGAAATATATTAATTAAATTATTTATTATAATTTTTATAAATTTAGTCAAATTGACCGATTAACCGTACCAAAGAGCAAAATAAATGGGACGGTGGGAATATATAATTAGCTCTTTGTCAATGAACTTAAAAAAATCTATAATTAGCTTTTATTCTCGGTGGCCACTGGCCAGGTAAAGGAAATAAAAACTGAAAAAATATAAAAATAGAAATAAACGGGACCCACGCCAGAACAAAACAAGAGGGCGCAAGCAGTCTTTCGTTGGAATCTATCATTTATTCAAAGCACCAAAACGACGTGGTCTCACAAGCCGCGAGACGATCGTCGTTTTTCAATCGAAAAAAAAATGAGTGAAGAAGGCGGAGGGGGGAAGAGAGGTGTCTCGGCGGAGCAGTCATCGCCTCCGCCGCCGCCCAATTATCATTACGGTACTTTTCAAGGCGTGGCGAATTATCAACCTCAACCCTCGGCGCCCTTTCAATCGGTGATGGGTTTCCCTCAACCTGTGCCTCCTGCTGGCTTTTCCGGTGCACCGCCGCATTACTATCCTCACGGATATCAAACGGTTCCAGGTATTTCTACCAAAATATAAGTATTTTGGTTTGGAATCATCCTAAATTTGTTAAGATTCTTAATTGTGGCCATGTTGGTTTTGCATTGGAAAACGATAAACCTGGAGAACTGTTTTCCTTAATTTGTAATCAAAACAATTCAGAAAATTTGTAATTCTATTACCTTTTGGCAGATACAATACTATATCTTATAGTTTAGTCTCAATTTTTTTGTTGAAGGAATATAAGAAACTTGGAACTTTTTTTTTTTTTTTTTTTTTAATATAATTAAAAAAAATAGAAACTTGGAACTTTAATATAGACATTTAATAAGAAAAATAGAGTCGAAAAGAACGATCAAATAGGAAATTCAGCAACTCGGGTAGGGCACTAGGGATTGTTCCTTGTGATCCATAACACGATGTTGTCGTTTTTTATTTTTATTTTTCACAGGCTCATAGTTCAGATCATGTGTGAAATTCAAGGTAAACTGTTCCAAAGTGACCTTTAGCTAGTAATAAATTAAACTTTCAGAAAAAATGGATTTGAATCTAAGATGGAACTATATCTAAGTTATGGGATTAGATTTTCAAAGGTGAATAAGCTAGGATTAAAATGAGACAAGGCCTTATATTTGGGACCAGAAATAAAAAATCTCCCATTTTACAACTGGCATTGCCTTTTAACGCTTTTTCTTCTTCTTTTCTTTTATTGTTGTTACAGGTTATGCTGTTGCTGAAGGACGACCTTTCAGAGAGGATCGGCTCCCTTGTTGTGGTGTGGGGATTGGGTGGCTCTTGTGAGTTCTTACTTTCACTATCATGCTCTTAGTCTTAGTAATCATTACTTCCCTTCGTTCACTCAGGTTATGTGCATAAACTCATCAAACAGTTAGTGATTTTGCAACTTTTAAGAACATTTAAATGGTTTTGCTTTTAATATTTGTTCAATTTTTTTTTTTCTCAATATGCTATGACACTTCACACCATTTTAAAAGTTCACCATATGTTGCCAAAACTTCAGAGAGCAGAAAACAATTATACAAAAAGATACATATCTGAAAGATATTCTTCCCAGAAATACACGTTGTTATCCGATCAAGAGGAATTACTAACAAGATTGGGTAAAAGGAAATTTTTCTGAATTTTTGATGGTTGAATTATATTTTCAAATTTTTGGTACTTGCTGCAATTTCTCTATTAGTTTTTATAATGTAAAGGTTGACCTCAGCGCTATTTGCTACATTCCTAACCATTACACCTTTGCATGTTTAACTTGTTAAGTCTTTTTGTTAAATGTAAGTTGATTAGTGATTTAACCTGCTTTTGTTTGCAAGGTTTATAACTGGTTTCTTTCTTGGTGCAATACCCTGGTATATTGGAGCTTTTCTACTGTTATGTGTGCGGTTGGATTACAGAGAAAAGCCTGGACTAATTGCCTGCACTTTAGCTGTAAGTGTGTGTGTTTACTCTTTCCTTAACTGTTCTTTTTTACCCACAGGAATAACTTGAATCCTTCAAAGGATTTTAATGGTGAATCGGTGATATCTTTAACCTTTTAAGCTTTTATCATATGTATTCATATATTTGTGAATAATTGCAGGCTCTGTTAGCTGCACTAGCTGTTACTCTTGGTGTGACAAGGGCAACTCGTTCCTGGTGAATTTTGCATTTTGTATATTCTTGATTAAACTACATACAATGAAACCTGAGGAAATATCGTTCATTGTAATTATTTCTTGGTTTTTTTTCTGAATTATTTAGTAGTAAAGAATTGGTCATTTGGTAAATTAAATGGGTGTCTGCATTGTGGTTTAGTTTAAATTTGTTGTTTTATTTACTTATCTCCTTCTGATATTGAAGACTGAGCTCTCCCTTGTATGTATATTGTATAGCAACTTTGACCCCAAGATGAAAGTAAAAATACTAAGATGAAAGTAAAAATACTAACTCCATGCCTTGATTTTAGTAGATAATGCTGAAAACATAATTTCCTATATTTTAAGATAATTACGGAATGCCACATATATATTTGAGTGTTAACAGGTAAACCTACGTTACAAAATACGGTTGTAGGTAAATCATATTATCGTGAAGAAAAATGAATTATGGAAATGTATGATAGATAATAAGTGTGAAATGCTGTGTATGAAGTTATATAAATTTCATTTGTTTATTTTTTGTAACACCCAACTGCATGGCATTATTTTTTCATATTAAATTATGATAAAATCAAACAGTTGATTTTAAAAACTTAACCTTACTAGTATTATTCATTTCTTATCATTTGAATTTGAAACCCGATCAATGAAAGCAAACTCGTTGAGCCCATCTACTTACTAATTCATCAAAAAAAAGAAATCTAGTTATTATAAAAAACTGCATAGGAACACAACCTTACATTTTCTTTAAAATATTTTGCATGTGGTTACTTCACTTATGTAATTATATTTTATCTTTTTATATATATGTAGAACTTTTCACATTGGGAAAATTTATATACTGTCATTTAATTAGTTATACCAAAAAAAACAAAAAAAACATAGCACTCAACAATTATTTTATTGTAAATAGTATTGAAATGACTTATTTATCATCATGTAATTATGTAATACATAGATAAAATTGAAACTGCTAAACTTCCCATCTTACCATTTAATTTAAAATAAAATCTTACTCGTAAACTTTTAATAATCTGTATCACAATTACAAAAAGAAAGACGGATTAATATTCATCAAGTTAAAATAAAAAAGACGGATCAGCCCGTAACCAAGTAGTCCATAAAGCTGAACGAACAAAAAGCCCATTAAAGGCTGAAGCCCAAGATAGAAACTAGGGTTTCTATGTATGTACCTTTTATCCACACAACAAAACCCTACACTCAAGCGCCTCTCACGCACAAACTCCCCACCCCTACAGAGAAAGACAGAGAATTCGAACTCCGTCGGAAATGGTGACTTTCAGGGTATACATCTTCTGTTCTTTGTCAATATTCGATCATTATCTATACTTAACTCGTTTGTTTATCAAAAAAATGTGATTGATCGTTGTGTTTATTTTGGATGTTGTATGTTGTGTAGTTCCATCAGTACCAGGTGGTTGGGAGAGGTTTGCCGACGGAGACCGATGAGCACCCGAAGATCTACCGTATGAAGCTTTGGGCCACCAATGAAGTCCGCGCCAAGTCCAAATTCTGGTATTAATCTGCCTTTTTTTATTCATAAAATATAAATATGTATTTATGTACATAATGTATATGTGTGTGTGTGTCAGTGCTGATGTGTAGTTCGATTTGAGACGATCTAGATCTTTTTGTTCTCTGATTAGGTTGTTTAGTTGTTGAGAACGTTTTTACATAACTTTAGACGGTGATTGAGATTTATAAGCGAACCATTGAAATGGTATATTGTTGATTTTTCTGTATGAAGGTACTTTTTGAGGAAACTAAAGAAGGTGAAGAAAAGCAATGGCCAGATTCTTGCTATCAATGAGGTAAATAATCTCATGGCATTCCCCAACTCTTATCCACATTCATTTTACTATGTATATCAACTATGATTAGTGTTGGGGTTCTATATGAACCAAAATATGCTACAATTAGTATTCTCTATTATGTTGTATTGACTACTGAAATTTTTTGTGCATGATATTTGGTTTGTTATACTTTGGATGTTATAGTATTTGTTTTAGCCATTCTAATAATTCTTGAAGATATAATTGCAACTGAATTGATGTATAAACACCAATTGTGAAAGTTAACCCCGATTTATTAATTTCATGTGATTAGAAGACTTATTTTTTAAATGATTTTTTCATGATTTGTGATATACATGGTCTAGCTCCAATTTTGCATCTATGAACCTATAAAAGAAACAAAAAATTGTTGGTTAATTAGACATGTAAAACCATATTAATTTGTTGTGTAACTTAAGTTATTTTGAACCCGGGTCTGTTTTGTTGCGTTGTGTTGAGGGACAATGCATATCATTCCTTGGAAGATATGTTGGTGACATTACGAGTTTTGACAATTTTATCGCCTGGATATTATCAAGGCTTAGTATAAGTGATTTTGAAACCTGGGTCTGTTTTGTTGCGTTTTGTTGAGGGACAATGCTTTGGAAACATATTTGTTTTATGTGAAATCTTGTGTGGGTTATGTATCATTTTGATTTAGGTACTTTGTGGCATTAACCAGCATATTGCATCATAGGGCAATATCTGAACCTTTATTTTCATAATTTGCCTATAGATTTTTGAGAAGAACCCGACAACAATCAAAAACTTTGGTATCTGGCTAAGATATCAAAGTAGAACGGGGTATCACAACATGTACAAGGAGTACCGTGATACCACTTTGAATGGTGGAGTTGAGCAAATGTACACTGAGATGGCTTCTCGTCACAGGGTCCGTTCTCATTGCATCCAAATTATTAAGACTGCCACCATCCCAGCTAAGCTTTGCAAGAGGGAGAGCACCAAGCAATTCCATGACTCCAAGATCAAGTTCCCATTGATGGTAAGAAAAGTGAGGCCACCATCAAGGAAGCTCAAGACAACATTCAAGGCTACAAGGCCCAACTTGTTTATTTAGAATTGTTTGGTTGGTTTCATTTCTGCAAGTACTTTTAAGAGAAAAGAAAGAGAAGAAATTTCTTCTTAGTTTTGCTGAACTAGTAATATGTATTGGCTTTTGTTTATCTATAATATTAGACTTCCGTTTTAGAGGATTAAAAATTTGCAGCTGTGTTTGATGATCTTGTTTCTTTTTATTTAAGATGATTATTTGGATCTTATGTTATCTACATATTATCCTTGATTAGTTGAACTGCTGTTTTTCCATTTTTTTAAAATTGACACTTTTATTTTCCGATCTTTTCTTATGTTTCTGAAAATCCTATTTGACAGTTGTATTCTTATTCTCAGGACTAGGGAGGGTGTGTTGCAAAATTCTTGCATCATTTATACCAAATTTTATGTATCAATTGATGTTCATATTCTTGTTTTATGACAGTTGTATTCTTATTCTCAGGACTAGGGAGGGTGTGTTGCAAAATTCTTGCATCATTTATACCAAATTTTATGTATCAATTGATGTTCATATTCTTGTTTTAAACGTGTAGTGTTTTCATTGTTTGGTGCTGAGTCCAACATAAACTAAGCTAATGGAGAATTAAAGATCATGATGTGATTTTAGTATATGTTCCTATTTAATTCTATTGATTCTATATTTAGCTTGCATTGTAAGAGGAGTATATACATTGTAAAATGAATCTACATAACGTACATGTAAAAGTAATAGTACAGTATATTTTATATGTGATAGGATCTTTATTTGGAAATAATTATAGCGAAATTATTTTTTATATATACCGAAGAACTTGTGCAATATTATGTTTATAGGTGACCCCTTGTCTATCTATGCTTTTCAAGCATCTATAACCATTTACAAAAGACAACTGCAAGTTAAAAAATAAATGATTTAATTCGCGTCCCACTAATGATTATTGAAATTCAATTGCCACACCCTGCCCTCCATTTGTGCCCTAAAAAGCAAGGCTACTTTTGTCAAAACAACCATCATCGTCTAAATATTTAAAAGTGAAGTGATTATATTGCGCGTTTACTGCTTGTGGTTGATTGCACTGACTTTGTACTACCGACTGTTCACAAACTCGGTCCAATGGCGTCGTCGGGACACCATCACCATGACCATCACTATGACCATCATACCCATGAGTAATTATCTTTTTTCATAATTTCTTGATTTAATCCAATATCTCAAATTTTAATAAATTTGGGGGTAATTTGTACTGCAACAGGGAATCGTGGGTTGGGCCAGATGGGAAGGTGTACCATAGCCACGATGGACTCGCACCACACTCACACGAACCCATTGAATCCCCGGGCTACTTCAGCAGAAGAGCGCCTCCCCTTTTCAACAGAGATTTCAGCGAAAGAGCTTTTACTATTGGTATTGGAGGCCCTGTCGGTACTGGGTACTTCCAATTTCCTTGTTTTAATCACCTATGTGAAATTTAATTTTTAAAGAAATGTTTTATTCTGTCATATTTATCTATGTAAACGAGCAATTAGTGTCGAATAGCTCATTGTTCAAGCTTGTCTGAATTTTGTATCGAGCATCAAGTTGTGTTTGAGCTTTGTTTGATTTTGAAATGATTCAAGCACAAACGAGATTTTATTGAACAAGCTCGAGTCCAGCTCAAAACGAGCTTCAAAAGTTTTTAAACAAAAATATTGTTCAAGTTTGTTTGATATGTATAAATAATCGAGTTCAAACGAGTTTCTATCAAACACACTCGATTCGAGTATTAGTCATATTCTTGTTTTGACTATAATTTGGAACGACTAATATCATGGGAAAAATAGTGATTGATTTCTTGTCAATGTTGAGGCCAATTGATATGGAAGTGTACAATTTTTTTCTAAGAGTTCTTCTACAGTTAATATTTATGAGTGTTATCTATTGCTAATGGTTTTGTATGTTATTCTGCAGCAAAACTGCTTTAATGCTAGCTTTGTGTGAATTTCTCAGAGACAAGTACAGTCTTGCAGCTGTATGTTACTAGAACCCCTTCTTTCTTTTGCTTTCTGATATGGTGAGAAGGGACTATTCAAATATATGTCTAGTATTTGGGATATCTTAAATAGATACCCTCTTCAGTTTCAAATCTAACTATGTAGTGATTAACAATCCATATTAATTTGAGCTAATATAGGCTTTTCTTTGTATTCCATGACAATATTTATCTTATTTGTTGAGTAGCAGCATGGAATTTTACATTTTATATTATCATTATAGGTGACAAATGACATATTCACAAAAGAGGATGGTGAATTCTTGATAAAGCATGGAGCACTTCCTGAAGAAAGGATTCGAGCTGTAGAAACGGGTGGGTGCCCACATGCAGCCATTAGGGAAGATATCAGTATTAATCTTGGCCCTCTTGAGGAGCTCTCCAATTTGCATAAAACAGATATACTTCTTTGTGAATCTGGTGGAGGTAATCCTAAATCCAGTATCATATATTTGGCTAGTGAAAAGTCTTGTAATGATAAATGCATAAATGTTGACATTTGCTCTGATCTTTTCTCTGACTTTGGATGCAGATAATCTGGCTGCCAACTTTAGCAGAGAATTGGCTGATTATATAATTTACATAATCGATGTATCAGGTGGTGACAAAATTCCTCGAAAAGGAGGTCCAGGGATTACACAAGCTGATCTCTTGGTAGGTGTATTGCTTCTTCTTCTGAGTTTCTTTACATAGCTGCCAGTGCTACTAATTGTTATAGTTCACCTGTGGTTGGCTATAGGTCATAAACAAAACTGACATAGCAGAGGCAGTTGGAGCTGATTTGTCGGTCATGGAACGTGATTCACTCCGAATGAGGGATGGTGGCCCTTTCGTTTTTGCTCAGGTTTAAACCCAGTTTCTATTATCAAATTATATACTGCATGAGAGATATAAGTAGTTATAGATTTTGCTGATATATCTAGCTGGACCTGGTTGCCCAAACCCAAATCAGTCGTAGTGCAATACATTTGTTTGTGTGATTGGATAACACTCCTAGGAGAGTGACCAATCACAAGACAAGACGTGTGATTGAGTGGTATTGGCCGAGCCAATTCTGGGTTAGATCGGCTCTATTGGGATCCTCGATATTTTATGTGCTTCAAGTTTCCAAAATTCAGAACTTCAACTCTAACAGCGCTACATGTTCCTTGAACACCCAACATTGAGAACTCATCCAAATACGTTATTTCCTTTTTATTCATCCAAATCATTTTTCAATGTTTCTTCTCATCTCAAAACTCCAAAACCTTTAAACAGATGAGCCAAAGTACATTCAAACTGGGGCCAATTTCCTAGATTTTACCTCCATTGATTCACTTCTGTCTATCTAATTGTCAGATTAGTGGTTAAGAATATACATGGTCGCAAACAACGTATGTTCTTGGTATCTCATTTTCTGCATTCAAAGAATAAACATGTTGGTATCTGATAACGGAAGTTTGTATATGTAGGTAAAGCATGGTGTTGGCGTTAAGGAAATTGTTGACCATATTTTGAAGGCGTGGGAAGCAGCTGTAGGGAAGAAGCGCCATTGATTTGTGATATCATGAGTGTTCTTTTTCTGTGCAACTGTGTATTTCTATTTCTGTCTCCTGTACTTGTATTGGGCTCTTGTTTTATTGTACTTTACTATAGAGGTTTCAAGCAAAGAACTTGTTTTATCTGAATAAATACTAAGTTAGTATAATCCATGGAAAACCTTATTTATGTCATCATACCTGTAAGTCCAGAAAAATGCGATAGATAGATGATATTTTCTCGTATGAAATAATGTAATGAAGTGTTTCCTTGTCAATTGTAAGTACAAAACTTGCAAAATTGGATGCGAAATTGTTGATAAATATACTAGTGTTTCTTAAACAAAAAGCCTATACAAGCAACATTGTTCTTAATTCAATCCTCGTTCTAAATATTAAATCTCTTTTTTCAAATGTTCCAAAATATGACTTACTTCTTAAATAAAATTATTTTTGGAAAAAAGAACTCTTATCATATAAGTAATGATTTGAAATCATCAAATTTCACTCACAACTTTTAACGATATAAATATAAAATCATTTTAAATTTTCCATTTTTTTAACTTTTATATAAATTCTTTCTCCAAAACTAAAAATAATAATAAAAATACTAGTTTAAAAAATCCGACGAGGGTATTGAGTAACTATTAACTACTCCCTCCTGTTCATATTAATTGGCACATTGTTACTTTTCACATAGATTAAGAAACCTCATGATTAATCACTTTTACATGGTAAAATGTCAAAAATACCCTTCCTAGTGACTCTTGACCTTCCCAACCTAGATGTAAGAGAAGGACAAAATTGGAAAAAATTGCATTGGAAACCCAAATGTGTCAATTAATATGAAACATAAAAATTTGGCAAATGTGCCAACTAATATGAATCGGAGGGAGTAATAAGTTAAGCGAAAGCGTGGGGAAGGGCAATGAAGTAAAATTATGGGATTTTGCATGTCACCCCCCAATTTTTTTCAGTTTTCGCACATTCCCCCCCAAAATGCCTTAAATGAGCCTCTCCCCCTGGTTTTAAGTTAGTTGTGCACTTACCCCCCAGTGAAAATTCCGGCCAAGTCTTCCACCGGAACTGAAGCATTTGCAGAAAGGCAATGAAGCATCCTAATTTATTGCAAAATTAGCATTAGTTGATTCTTTGAATTGTAATTCTTAACCTTCAACTACTCTAAACATTGTTTTGGTTGAAGTGCCTTAAATATAATGAAATTTGTTTCTAAAAAAACATTTGTTCCATTCAGCTCATCAAGTCCAAAGAGGTGGGAAAAAAAAAGCATTTCTTTGTGTGTATATATACTCACACAATTTTATACACACAAAAAAAATGTTTGTAAATGTATAGAGTTCACAAATTGAAAAAAGAAACTGAAGTGCGAGCACTGAGACGAAGAAAAAATCAATGGGACATTTCCTTTTGTGAAGGGGATATAATATTTTCAAAATTTATTAAAAATGGAGCCCCTCAATAAAAAAGGAATACGAAAGCAAGGGATGTCTCAGAAATTAATTTTTTTGAATCATGTGTTTTGTGAGTGAGACAATATTGAATCTGTAACATTGATCCTAATTCACTCAATTTCTGAAAATTGGGAAGAAATTGATATAACCCCAAATTCCTTTATCACCTTCAATACGTGCATTTTAGTTGAACAAGGTTTTGGGGTTAGGAAGAAAATAAGGGTGAGGGCAATCTTACCTTTCTGCAAATGCTTCAGTTCCGGTGGAAGACTTGGCCGGAATTTTGACTGGGGGGATAAGTGCACAATTAACTTAAAACCAGGGGGGAGAGGCTCATTTAAGGCGTTTTGGGGGGGAATGTGCGAAAACTAAAAAAAATTGGGGGGTGACGTGCAAAAATCACTAAAATTATCGGAAAATCCATCAACAAAATTCTAGATCAATTGTATCCTCGAAAATCATAATTTACACTCAAGTCCTCAAAAAACCCCGTAACGAAACACAACTCCCCACCAACCCAATTCGCACGCAGACGACAGAGGAAATGGGCGAAGAAGCGCCGCCGGCGAAGAAGAGGGTTGCGGTGGAGTCTTTGGGATGGCTAACGGAATCTTCCATAATGCCCCGCAAGCATCGCGCAATCGAGGGCGTTGGCCCCTCCTCCATCCTCGACCTTAAGGCCCAACTCTACAAGTCTCAGGAGGAGTCCAAACGCCAGCAAAAAGAGCCTATCCATTCCGCCGACAGATATTACGCCCAACAACTTGAGGTCCACCGTGCCAAGAAGTTCATCTCCGCACACGATTCCTTCTCCAATAAGAATTCCGGCGTCGAATCCCGTGCCGCCAAGTACGTCAATTTTTATATTGATTAATCTTATAATTTAATTGTGAAATTATTGATTGATGTGTTGTACTACTTGCGTGTTAGACTTGTATGATTAGGGTTCTAGGGTTTCATGAATTAGGGATTTGTAATGTACATGCATTAAGGGTTATTTTAAATGCTTCAATGTTTACTTAAACTAGGGATTCTTAGAATTAAAGTAAGCTTCGTCTGCATTTTAAGAGAAGACGATGGTAGAAATAGGTGGCGTTTGCATTTTAAGAGAGAAAAATGCAAGCAAAAGCTTGAAGCATCATCCTTTTTATTGCTTTGCTTTTGTGACCTTTTTTGGCTTATTTTCAGAATAGTGAAATCATAAGTTCGGTCATTGAAAACACTAGTTAAGCAATTTTTTTTACCTCCAGCAGCTGGGAAGGTGCTTTTTTAAAGCAACTGAAGACACCCCTTGAATCAAATGAACAATGTTGTGTATTTTATGTACCACTATACTTCATTTTGGGAACCTCGAAGAATTAGATAATAAACACTTTATTCTCTATTTTCAGGGACAAGCTGGAGCTAAAAGCAGTGAGGGATGGATCTGCAAGCTATGCAGCATTAGAGAAGAAAGCAGAGTTGTATGATAAATTGGTGAGGGGAGAGCTTTCCGATGAGGAAGAAAATGAGAAGTATTGTGTTGATTTCTTTAGAAAAGGTTACTCGCAAGATGAATCACAAATGCCTAGAGGGAACAATACTTCCGTAGAAACCCGAGATAAAGATGACTATGATGGTGGTGATTTACTGTCAAATGATTCAAAAGCACCAGGACTTGGGCGGACCTCTGCTACAGTGGATAGGAGTGAACATAAGCGTTTTGTATTGTAAGTTCCTTGGTGCTCTTTTATGGTCTGTTTAGTCTGTCATTCTAGCCAAATTTCTTTATTTTCTTTTCCTTTAAAAGATCGAGAATTTGAACTCCTTCCAAATCTGCATTGATTCAGTATTATCGTATGTGAACAGCATGTAGTATACCCTCTTGTATAATTTATGTTTGTCTTTTTTGGATCCATAACATGAAATTAGGACCTTGATAATGTAACAAGTGTTATAGCTTTGTTAATTTTCTCCTAAAATTATCCACCCGAACGATGTATACAGTTTTGAGTTCCATTTGTTGAAGCCAAATGTTCGACAAAAGCTGGATTATTATGGAACTTTTAGCAATTGTTATCTCCTCTAAACAATTATGTATCTGGTTATTTGCTTCCTATCTCAGGGAGGTTCATGAAGAAGCAAATGAAGCAAGGGAAAAAGTGTCCGAGCTCAAAATTAGAAGACAAGAGCAGGTTGCTTCCCGTAGAGAGAAATTAAAACAGGCCTACCTCCGAAAGCAACTTGAGAAGTTGAAAGCATCTAAAGCGGAGCAAAACCCAAGTGGTAGGTTCTTATTAACCTGCAATTTTATTTTGATCCTTGAACTCTATTCATTGTGTGCCTTTTCATTTGTACTTGCAGGTGTTTGATGAGGAACTAAGGCGAACATTTAACCAGATGCTTGTACTTCTGGTATTTGTATGTAAATGAATATCTGAGATGGGTTCCATGTGCGGTTACCGAGTCATTGCATACAAAAAGACATTGCAATTTTCTATATGCCTTGAAGATGAAAAATGTCCGGTGCAGTCTACAGAAAAAGAATGAGCAATAGTATGCTGATTCCCAATTAATTGTATACCTCCATTTTAGGAGAAATAGCTTTGGAATTTGTAGTTGAATCATCTGATATTAGGCCAAAGAACCTATAGAGCAAGAATTGTTATATTTGTGTTTCTTTACATTCATGTACATATATTTGAAGTTTCGAACCGAGATGCATTGTTGAGCATTTTCATTGATTTCCAAGAAGAAAAAGAATAGGTAAGGCCAAAGTGTTATATTTTTGTTTCTTTACATTCCTGTACATTTATTTGAAGCTTCGAACAGAGATGCTTTGTTTAGCATTTCTATTGATTTGTTTCCAAGAAAGAAAAAAGGAATTGAAAAAGGAGAAGTCTTAAATCTGCTTAGTGTAAAAATGCTAATGAATGCACAAACCGTCGACTCCACTGGGGATCGAACCCAGAATCTCTGGTTTCGTAGACCAGCGCCTTATCCATTGGGCCATGGAGTCCTGTTCTATCAGTTCTACGCATAATTTTAATTTGATATTTCCAATGTACAAGATGAAATAGTAAATGAAACTAAAGCAAAATTTTCTGCAGAAAAGAAAATTAGTCAACTTAGATTCTCTCTTATTTAGCTGAGAAATAGATATACGATACGATTGTTTGCAGCATAATTGGCCTTAGTGAAGTCTAAATCAATTCAAAGAAATAAGGTAAACCATGCACAATAATAATCAAATTAGCAGTTCTGTAAAAGCATGCATCAAATTTTGAAATTAATTTCCAACAGAGCACTAGAGAAACAAAAACATAACCAATAACAAATGGCAACCATGCACCATAAATCATCTAACGCAACTTCTAGGACATTCTACAGTACTTCCTCCTCCTCCTCCGTCCTCTCTCTCACACTAAACGACAAAGACTCCCTCCTCATCAAAAACCTCCCAGTAGGCGGGACCCACAAGTTCAACCACCCCTGTGGCCTACCCGACTCCCTCCACACCTGCACCGTCAAGCACTGGATCGGATTATCCACCGGCTCTGCCACGTCACCGCCCTTCAAAACGTCGCACAACAACACCCTCGCGCTCCCCACCGCCTTCTCAAGACCCACGTGCGAGTGAGCGTATATGTCGACGTTGAGCGCCGCCATGACGTCATTCTGCGGGTGGAATTTCACCTTCACCACCTGGTTCCACAGGGGGTTTACGCCCCCGTGATCGTCCACGCGTGTTCTTGCCACGTGTACGGTTCTTTCCACGTAGACCTCCGCGTATGTTCTCATTTTGGTGATGTGTTTGACGTTCTTCAAATCTTGGGCGGAGTAGATTAGGACTTCTATCTCTCTCAGTACTTCTTCTTCTTGCGACGGTGGCTTCCTAATTATTCGCCGGGAGGAGTTTGCGTCACTCATTGCCGTTTCTTTGATCGATCGAGAGAAATACTGAAATGTGAATTTCCTGGATTTTGTACTACTCATGTACTGACTCTAGGAATTCTAGTGGATAGCTTTATCTAATTATGGAAAATCGCAATTAATTTAAAGCTCATTTTTTTTGTCTTATCTCAACTTATGATTTCCGATTAATTCATTCTCGAAGGATATTTTCAATCAGTACTTTTTTAGTGTTGCACTAGCACATATACTAAGGCCATCTCCAATGGAGATGGCCGGGCTAGGGGCGGGGCAGGGCTGCGGCGGCGGAGTCATCTCCAGTGGGGGCTGGGCTCGGGGCGGGGCTGGGATAGGGCTGGAACGGGCTGGCCCCGGGGTCGCGTCGGTTTAGGGGAGAAGAAGAGGGGCGCGTGTTTACACGCGCCCCTCTTTAAGTCAGGTGCCGCCAAGTGGCGGCACCTGACTGGTTCGTTTTTATTTATTTATTTTTAATTGTTTAATTATTTTTTGTTTTATATATATATATATAATTTGTTATTTAAAGTAATTTTTAATTAAATTAAAATTTCCCTCTAATTAAATTAGATTTGTAGAATTGAATTATTTAATAAAATGTGTTATGATATTTTTTTGTATATATTTAATAAATATACGTAGTCACCAATTTTTAATTTGATTATTTAATATAATAAAATTAGTTTTTTTTTTTAAATTTATTAGAATTGCAATTAATTTAAATTTGTTAGTATAGATAATTTTTTTTGCATTTAATAAGTTCTAAATAATAAAAATTGGGCTTGTCCGAAAGCTAGAGAATTGGACTGCATTCGTGTCCGCAGGTCGCGGGCTCGCACAAGTCTTGAAGAGACGAAGTGAATTTGGATCCATGATTTGCACCCCCCCCCCCCCCCCTGCGCGCGAGGGAAGAGACTTCTTGTAGCTAAGTAGTTACACAACTATATTGACAAATCATATATAAACCTCAAGTTTTTTCACTCCACTTCCAATGTGGGATAAATGCCAATTGCATTTCTTTTCTTCCATTTCAAGAGGTGATTTTTGAGTGTCAATTTCTCATTCACCCGAACTCCGATTTGGACACACGATATATCGTTTTAATCTACTCACGGAGTAGAATCTAATTCCAGAAAAATCCGAATGAATTTTATATTTATCAAATTTTATTTTAATTATAGATGATAGTGGGCCCATGAGAAAATGGAATTAATTTCTCATTCACCCGAACTCTCTTTAATTTTAATATTTTAATATAATTAATAATTTAATTACAAGATGTAAATAATTATTAGTATTATTAATATTAATATTAAAAATAAAATTAAAACTATAATATTAATAGGTGAGAGTGGGCAAAGAAAAAAAATGGAATTAATTCCATTCCGGAGCCCTACCCATTGGAGACGACCAGGCAGGGCTCGGGGGGGGGGGGGCAGGGCTGGCTCGGGGCTCCGGAGCCCCGGGGCTAGCCCTCTCCATTGGAGATGGCCTAATAATTAGTATTATGATTTAAAATCAACATATGACTGTCTCATGTTCGAATATCTCTTAAGAGAAATTTTATCTAACTTAATATGTTCCACACGCCTTGAAAGAAATTAATTGCTATACCAAAAATAAATAAGAGTTTTATAAATTAAATTTTAAATAAACAATAGCACAATTGTGAATACTAGAGGGTGTGACCCAAACATATATATAGTAAGATATCTTGTATATATTCTCCTGTGCCATTAACACTACGGACGAATACATTAATTTAACTAGTAATAACTATTTATTTGATTCGGCGGCTTTATACTATGACAATTTTACATTGATTTATCACTAATATGTGCAGTCGTTTTTTTTCTTTTTTTTTTTGACAAGGGAACCTGCAACCATTAAAGTGCATAAGTTAAACCCCACATTTATGTAATACTAGGTCGCAGAAAACATTGCTTTGTTATTATTTACTATATAATTAATCGATCAAATGTTCTTTACATAATTTCTATGACAAACACATTTTCTGTTATTGGACATTAATTAATTTCCAATAAGTAAAAGGCCTAAAATAAATCAAGCTTTGTAACAAATATTTTTAGTTGGGCCTAGTACACGTATAGTTAATAGACCATACCACTCTGTGGTATATGGGGCCAACCAACCTTGACACATTTTTGTATTAAGCCCACGATTGTAGGAACTTCGAGTTTAGGACTGTTTGGATGTCTTTTTAGCAACGATGGAGTATATTTTAGCCCATCAATTTTTTAGAGTTTTCCAAAAACATTCTATTGCGTACTATCTTATATATTGTGTATTACTAAAAATAATTAAAAACATAATTGCTTTGTTTAATATACACTAACACACTACCACGTGAAATAAAACCAGACACACAGAACGAACTTCTATTACAGTATTTGCATTTTTTTGCCGCTTTGAGCTAATTCACTTATATTACCATTTTTTTTTATTCAAATTAATTATTTTAAAAAACTTAAGTTGGACTCGCAAATGACCAAATTTCCAATTCTAAAGCTTTTCTATTGTGCTACCACATGGGTTACACTCCTTTAAACCACAAATATTATCTCTATCTCAATTTTTTTTTTATTATTATAAAAGTATAAATAGTTTTTTAACTTTTATGTGTGGACTAAAATATCCCTATATAATTTTAATAACCAAAAGAAGTTCAAAGAAATATAGTTAAATTAGAAATCATAAGGTATAGTTAGACTAGGACTCACAAAAAAGTTCAAACACTTATTACTAAAATTAATCTGGACAATTAAAAATAATTAGAAAACAAAATACCAGTTTTTATTAAAAAACATGATAACTATATATTCTGAGTGAATAGCAAATTACCTCCATAAGTTATCGTAAAGGACGATTTATGATGAATAAAATGACAAAATATCTCCATGTCGACTCCCTCTTAGTTTTTGCATTTTTAAGGGGAGTAAAGTGGCTCTTAGATAGCGTGTGCATTTTTCTAGTATATTAAATACATATATTAATCATATTCCATTAATATAATCAATTAGTTTATCTCTAAGGTCCCATATACATGAAGTTTGTTTAGCGCTAGTAGTTGTATTTAAATTCTAGCCCAAATCTAATATGAATGAAATTATCAATTACAAAATAAATATATTTGAATGTACGTACCTTGTAGCATTTAGTTCTAGAAATCAGAAAATTGTGTGAAAGATGTTAGGGCATGGGCTAAATTTTGATATTCTTTTTATGTTTTTGCTAGTTAAATTTTAAAAAAAAAAAAAAAATTGAGATTCTTTCGAAAATATTTGGAGAAATTTTAAATGAAGTAAACATATCAAAGTAGAAAATACTATATTGATAACTCAAAAACAAAAATATTTTTGGTATGTTCGACGAAAATGTTTCGAAATTTTGATTAATGGTTAAGGACATCTTATATGGTCCTGACATTAAAGAGCAATTGTACCTTAAAAGTTAACTAAACTAAATTTCATAACAGAAATTGTTATAATTACACAATAGTTTATACACTTGAAACATGCTAAAAGTAAAATCTACCTGTAAAAAGCATGGGCATGGGCAAGTGAATTTTTTAATCAATTCTAACTGCTAATTAACAAAAATACAGTCTGGTACAGGAAGATAGTGGAGTACTAAAAAAAAAATATCACTAAAATAAATAAATCACTAAAGCTGGAAGATTCTTGTTTTCTTCGTCTCAAATTGCCTATAAATTCTCAGAATTGGAATTTTATTGCATCCATCATCTGTAACAGTCAAAGAAACGGGTAAAAAGATTATTAAATTTCTTGAAAAATGGAGGGTAAAAAAATGAGTGTTATTGTTTTGTTTGTCTACATTATTGTGGCCTTTATGGCTTTTAGTGCAAAAGCAACTGTTTTTGAAGATGTTGGGGGGCTAGCGCCGGCGCCTGGGCCAAGCTCTTCTGCGGTGACTCTATGTGCTCCTGTTTTCATGGCTGCTATTGTTTCTCTTGTTGCTGGTTTCTTTTAATTTCTGCTAATTCTTCATCATATGAAGTTAGCAATTTAATGTTTGGATCCTTTTGTTTTTTAATAAATTATGTTTTTTTTTTTTTTTGGTTAATAGCAAGAGAATGTTAAATTTTGAGATTATTATGTATCATGTTAAATTTCATTCATTCTGCAGAAGCCTGACAAAAGATGAATTAACTTTCTTATATGCTAAAAGGATTTAAAAGAAGAGAAAAGAGAAATCTGATTGTTATTCATCAATTGAGACTAGGCCAGTTATCTAATACTAGTACGAGTATAATTTTACGTGAAGGTTTTAATTACTTCTATCTTAATTTTGTGCTTGGATCATTAA
Organism: Penstemon newberryi var. newberryi; assembly: GCA_030819805.1. Classification (NCBI taxonomy): domain Eukaryota; kingdom Viridiplantae; phylum Streptophyta; class Magnoliopsida; order Lamiales; family Plantaginaceae; genus Penstemon; species Penstemon newberryi. The sequence goes on along the minus strand of JAUALY010000005.1, from coordinate 45,538,541 downwards.
AGTTTAGACCATGCGCGTGTGGATCCATTTTGGTTCAAACATTTATAGTTTTCGTCGGATCAAACATCTTTTCGAACTGAATTCATCGACTCATACTTATGGACAAGTGTTACAACTAAGAAAATAATATATTCCAACTATAACCCACATTATCAAACGTAGCTCACCATTTAAAATTTTAAATAACACTGTTTTACATTAAGAAGTTTCTAGTCAATATAAATCAAAATCATGTTTCAGCTATAAAATAAAACCCAAATTACATCCAATCAAGGCCTTCGATTAGTGATTCCAAATTTCCACAAGTTATAAGTTAGAAGTAGGGCTGTCAATGGGGTGGATTTCAATCCGGATCCGATTTATTAGGATAATTGTCCGATTAGTGATCCGATGGACCTGATCCGATTAAAAATATCCGTAATCCAAATTATATGGAGCGAATATGGATCTAGGTTGATCCGATCCGTTACAGATCCGTATCCGTTATATATTGCTATATGTTGTTTATATATTATGTATTTAAACCAAAATAAAAATAAAACTATCTAAGTTCCACTAAATCTTTTACTATATTAAAAATAATCTAAAAAAAATGCATGAGAGATGTTGTTGGATTGACCTGATAACTAATTGGGCCTACAACATATTAATTTATGCTATTTAATAAGAAAAATCAAAACCCTAACCATTCATCCTTCAATTTTTGTCTTCTCTTCCCCATTTCTCAATATTGAGTTTTCTTCTTCTTAGTCCTAGTTTATATTTTTTTTACTTATATTTTTGTTTATTCATTTGTTCTAATTTTATCGTTTATATTTTATCTACCATATTCCATCTTCTACAATTTTCAGGCAGTAGTTTCGATGAAATAAGTAAAATGTTACATTTTTTAATTCATGATGGTGGAATCTGCAAGTGATTTGGAGAAAAACGAAAAAAATAAAAATATTTTTAAACGAGCTAAACTGATCCGGATAATATATTCGATCGGATCCGGGATATCCATCGGATTCGAATCCGGTTGCTAATATTCAAGATCCGAGTGGATCCGGATCCGGAGAGAAAAAATGGAAATCGGACTCGGATCCGGCCCGAGTCCGACCCATTGACAGCCCTAGTTAGAAGCATTGATTGCGGTAGACGGTAGTTACTTCTAAACCTCTTCTTCGGCCTAAATTAGGCCCAACACGCTTCACAAGACCTATTCTTGGGCCTGAATTTTGCCCAATACGATAGAAGAAATCTCACAAGACTTGGTGGAAAAAAAAAACTTGAATTTCATATCATGGAGAAAAAGAAAAAAAGCAAGAGATAATTCTGTTTAATCGCGTGCTTCATGAATGTACATAATTATGTTAACCAATTTTTCTTTTCGGGATTTGAAGTAATAATTGTTGTACACAACTCACAACTGAATAAGAGATTTTGAACTTTCTTTCCATGTTTTATTAATTATATGCTTCCTTATGTGAGAAGACAATAAGCAATTGTCAAAATTGAGATAGGTCCAAATTAATTAAAAAGCAATCCCTAAAACCAGAAACCAACATTTAATGTAATAATATTTTTATTAAAATTGTATCCTTCCTTTAAATTTGTCTTGCATGCACATGTACCACGTTTGGAAATTGTTCCTTTTTGCAAGGAAAAACCATAGAATAATCTACTTTGAATTTGATACAATTAGTTTTCCTTCTGGTATTGCCCATAGTTTTAATGAATTTTTCTACAAAATATATATTTGTAATTTGATCCCAAATTACACTAGTAATATGTAAGAGATCACGTTTCAAAATTTCTTAGTCAAACTACTTTATTGTCAATAGCTCCACGTCCAAGTATTTGACTATTTGTCAAAACACATATACAAAGTGGGTATTTATCAATTAAAAATCAGTATTTTATTTGCATTTTTATGCTATTAAAGGTAAACTGATAAATAAAGTTGTGGAAAACTGAGACTTCCTATTAAACCAATTGTAAAGTCAACAAGAATTTATTGAGACAGATTTTCATAACATTGGAGCTGTATTATAGTAATCCATCGTTTTCTGACCAAAAAAAAAAAAAGAAAAAGTAATCCATCGTATATATCCTACTTGGATTTGTTGCCTTAATTCCCTTTTTCACCAACCACGGGCTTATAAATTCGAGGTTCAATACTCATTTTTTCTCAACAATTCTTCCTTACACTAAGTCTATCGTTTTATTTTATGCATGTTTAGATATTTGAGGCTTGTTTCTTTCACAAATCAACTCGATCTATCATTTTATTATAGATTTCCAACATGTATTTCCAATAGTTCTTGTATAAATCGAGGCTATAATTTATTTCAAGAAAAAACATATGATAAATTTTTCATCTTTTTGTAATTTTCCCTACATCTTCGTTGATATTTTCAATTAATATACATACTTTTTCTTCTTCAATTATTCTTGCATAAGTTAAATCTATTATTTTATAATCGATTTAATTACTCATCTTTTCCAAAACCTTCGTCCGCCTCAATCGATATATCATTGAGTCGTTTTCACAAGATATGTTTAATTAATTTCTCTTTCTTTCTATAATCTCCGTTTACCTCGATTGATATTATCATTCGTCGTAACGTCATTTCCTTAATAATTCTTGCATAAGTCAAACCTACAACATGGCACCTCCTCGAAGGACGTCACGAGGGCGTCAAAAAATCGAAATAAAATTAATCGAAAATGAAAATGCAAGAAGAACCACATTCTCAAAGCGCAGAGTTGGAATTTTCAAGAAAGCAACAGAGCTTTCATCTCTATGTGGGGCACAAATCTATTTAATCATTTTTTCCATTTGTGGAAAAGCTTTTTCATTTGGAAATCCAAATATTGAATCGTTTTTAACTCGATTTATCAATGGAAATTTCATGCAAAGTTATGGCCATGGAGTGATGGTCCACGATTCAAATGTGCAAGAACTTAAAGAACAATGCGATCAAATGAATGAGGAGATAGAGACTAAGAAAAAAAGAGAAAACGAAATTTATGAGATTTTGGAAAGTTCGACTACTACTCGGATTTCAGAAGAGAATATAAAAAAGATGAATTTGATTGAATTGAAAAACCTGAAAGAAAAGATGGAAATGCTGAAAGAGAAAATATCCAGTACTGAAGTTAAATTGGATTCTGCTACAAAATCAAGTTATGAAAAAGTTGATTTTTCAAATGTTGAGATGGAAGGAAGTGATGCTTCTAACTGGTTGAAATTATAATTTGTACCATTTATGTCTTAGAATAACTTGTTTTCTGTATGTTATGGATACCAAAAACAAGTGTCAAGTTAAAATGTTTGGATTTTAATTTCTAGACGCATTTCTTGTTTATGTACATTTTTAAATTTCTCATCATTGAAGTATTTTGAATTTCATAGTTTGTGTTGTTTTGAATTGAAATCCATTCGACCTAATCGTACACTCATACTCACCCAATTACAGAAAACATAGTGAATTCTAGTTCTAATTTCAGTTTTATTTTGTAGATTTTATACTACTTTACTTTTATTGCATTGATTACTCTTTGAATATTACAGGGAAACACTAGTGCGGTTTTTTTACTCCCCAGTCTTCACTAACTCCGAAAACCGAAGCCCTTAATCTTAAATCTTTTAACATACATTATATAATCAATAAAAATCGTCGGTCTTCAAGTTCGAATCCTACTGGAGAGTGGAGACACCACACTGAGAAGGATTTATACCCTTTCCACTCTTCGGTCCGAGCTGTAAATACAGTCCAGTAGATCAAAAAAAAAAAAAAAAATTGTCGGTCACAATTAAAATATTCTTTTTCAAGTCGTTAACCGTTTGTAGAAAATTACATTACTCTATTTTCACTTGATTTTGTTATTTTGTCAAAGCGAAAAAAGAAAAAGAAAAAAGTTGTTGGATACACTATTCAAATTAAATGCTCGTCATAATGAATTTATTTTGGTTCGACATTGGTAAAGTGAGACAAACATTTATTCGCATTACATCTTACTGATCACATTACAAAAGATCCTTATTACAACAATCGAAACAAAGTGAAATTACATAGAAAAACTTATAAGATGGAAATACACATTTTAAACATAGGCATTGGGATTTTGGAGAAGGTAAGCCTCAACAACCTTGTATACTCCCAAAACCTTTTCTTTCCCTGCTTTCACATCTTCCTCATTAAGCGAAAAATCGCCTTTCGTGTAATACTTGCTTGTAACCTTAGAGACAGTGCCACCATCCAATGTTGTCTCCAATTTGATCTCATGTGTTATTTTCTCAAGTTTGTCTGTTAAGGCATCACCCTCTATGACAGTGTATTTGTACGTATATGTTTCTTCGTTCAATTCATCAATTCTGTACTTCAGATTGGTTAGATCGCTACCTGTATATATAAGAAGATTATCATAATTGGAGAAAACAAACGTTAAAAAAGCATCTGTAGGTAAAACCCGACCCTTAACACTATTTATACATAAATTACTCACTTGTGTTTGATTTGAGCAACAAAATTTCTATGACCCGACTCGTTTCTACCAGAATCGACCTGTGCAATAACTACCATTTAGGTGGATCTTACCTTGGGCAAAGTTGATCTCCTTGATGCTTCCAACTCCACCACTGCCTTGAATGAACCCCATGCTCTTAAAAACTTGCGGCAGAAGTTTAGGGATCAAGTTGTGGGAATCCAAGATTGAAGCCTTGAAGATTCTTGCCGGAGAAATGGTAGAAGTGTGTTCTTCGGTGAAGGTAAGCACACCCATTACTACAATCAATCAATTCGGGGGACTTTTTCGTGTTGAGATTGGATTGTGTAGGAGATACAATCATGGGCTCAACTTATAGGCTAGACATTCAGCATAACGTTAAATTCTTGGATAAACTGACCAGTTTCCAAATATATTCTTGTTTTTGTTTCGGCCTGCTGAAAAGAAATTATTTTGTCTCCTCAGTCCAGACAAATTTCAGAATCTTAGAGTGACATTTTTTGTGTTGAGATTGGATGAACTCAGTTCGTTATATCTATCAAACAAGCTTTAATGACATTTTTCGTTTGATAACTTTTAAAGCTTAGTTTGAACTTAATACAATAGACTAAAAAGCGACAAAAATATGTCAACATATAAAGCTACTCGGGTGGACTCTGCTCGGTTCGACCAAGGCTAGTTTGAGCCCGATTTTTTTAACTAGCAAACCAATTCGAACAATGTAACATTTAACACTATCTTAAAATGGATTTTTACTAAAAAAAACAGAGTACAGTATCATGCTATCCATGTACTCAAATGATAACAACACAGACAAATGGGACAACCAGCAGAATATATTTAGCCGTCTGCAAAAGATGAACTAACCAAAGAAGATTAAAGAAAGCCCATATTCGGATTTATATATACTATACTCCCCTCATATGTTCAGACAACAAAAGCTCAATCAAACTCAAAAGCCAAAACCGTTCTTATTACCAATATCATCGGTTGATCCCACACGTGCAACAAACATGGCAATCACAACTTTCATTGATGAATATAGTTCACCAATCCACCCTTTAAGGATCTTTAAGGCCTCCATTGTCGACTCTCACAATCTGATTCCAAAGCTAATGCCACAAGCCATCAAAAGTGTTGAGATCATCGAAGGCAATGGAGGTTCCGGAAGCATTAAGAAGATCAATTTTGCTGAAGGTTAATAGGAAATCTAATCTGCGTAGAAAATATAACATTATTCATGCATCTAAACTAATTAAGACTTTTTCTCAAAATGCAGGTGGGAATTTTAAATCTCTGAAGTACCATATAGACGAGCTTAATGAAGAATCGCTCACGTACAAGTACACGTTGATTGAAGGTGATGCATTGGTTGATAAACTCGAGAAAATAACATATGAAGTCAAGTTCGAGAAAACTGCAGACGGTGGTTCTATTTCTAAGGTGACAAGTAAGTACTACACTGTGGGTGATTTCATGCTTAAGGAAGAGGAAGTCAAGGCAGGAAAGGAAAAGGTTATAGGGATGTACAAAGCTGTGGAAGCTTATCTAGTCCAGAACCCTAATGCCTATGTTTAGTTTCCTTGATTAAGATTTACGTTGTCTAAATCAAACCCCGTGTCTATTTGCGTGTGATCGTTTGTTTTGTTTGTTTACAACTTGTACCCTGTTGAGCTAATAACTCAAGACGAAGCATTGTTCTTCCTAATAATACATTTACATGTGATTGATATTGTCTTCGAATTTCAAAATCACTTACGCTATGTTTGGTTCTTGGATTTCAAGGTGTAAAATGATTAGGGAAACAAAAATGAACAGAATATGAAGCTCAATGTTATTTAATGCAAGAAACACTTTGTGTACACTTTTACTCACTAAAAATCCAAGAACCAACACAGTAATGAATCAAGAAAGCAGAATATGTAATTCTTACATTATAAGAGATAACTATTCAACTATCTAATCACCGTTGTTTGATAGAACCAAAGAGCTCCTCGAATGAACGTTTAGGAGCTTCTGTTCGAGCAACAATCTCCACTACTTTGTATGAAGATTCTGGATGGAGCAATGCCTCTACTGCAACTTCCGCAACTTGGTCCCTCGAAATCGACCCCTCATAGAGAGTATCCTGTAAGAAGAGAGTTAAGCTAAAAGAAAATAGAGTGAAGGAACAATAAATCATATTGAACATCATTAGTCATTACCTCGGGCTCCATAACTATATTACCCTTAGGTGGATCATTCTTTAGTCCCCCGGGCCTTATAATTGTGTAATTAATACCAGACTTCCGAATATATTGTTCTGCTTGAAGCTTTGCGATTAAGGTTAGTCCCAAGAGGTTGAGAAAAACGTAAGCAGGATTAAACAACTGCCCCATAGAAGCCCCATTGACTAAAATAGAACTTATAAGTACAAATCTATTAACACCACGATTCCTGCAAGCTTCAACTAGGTTCACAGTGCCAAAATTATCAACCTGCATAACAAGATTAAAGAAGTCGAACAATATATGCATTCAGTGATTCAACTCAGGAATATAATAGGGCTTAATCGTTAAAAGTGAATCACGCATTCAAGAAATATAAGATCATTTTTTTAACAATATATGATAAACATATATTCAACATTCTGGAGACTCAAAAATATGATGTACTGGAAGAACATACTTCAGGTAGGCCTCACCCCCCACCCCTCCTTGCAACATGTTTGTGAACACACAAACACATACAACCAACAGAATCAAGAACATAGAGAAAACTGAAATACAATTGACTAACCTTCCATGGAGCTAATAAATCCCATGAACGTCGAAAACCTGTAGCGCGTATTACTGCCTCAGAATCATCACTAATAGCCTCAGATAATTTTGATGAACCCTCTGTTACATCTGCTTTCACCTGAAAATAAAAGTACATATAGTTAGAAATGCGTAATGTTTCCATAAAGGTTTAATATTAGATTATCTACATGAATGAAAGAGATTCACATGTAGATAGGTATAATCATAGAAGTAAAACATCAGCCTAATTTTAAATATATTTTTATAAACATCAGCCTAATTATTGAAAACATGAATTCCTTAAAAGTAGTTCTCAAAATGATTCCTCAAAAATTAATAAGTTCTAAAACATCAGAAAATTTCAATCCATCACTATAATGATTTCTCACTTCAAATTATTGCTGCTGCTCGAAGGAGTAAAAAACACAGTTTATCCATTTCCAGCAGTTACATTACAATTATGAGATTAGGAGATTTAAGAATTCAAAATTGAAATTGCAAATTAAACCTAACACTCACAATTTGAAGATTAGGATTATTTCCAGGAAATGTAGATTTAGCCTTGTCAACATCACGGACTCCAGCCTTAACAGCAAAACCTTTAGCCAATAGCTGTTCCACAATTCTCTTCCCAGTGCTACCAGTGGCACCTGCAACAAATATCTTCTTCTTCACAGAAGCCCCCTCGTCGTTTCCTTCCTCTTTAATTTCACTTACGGGCTCCATCTGAATTGAATTAGTCCATGAAATCGAGCATTAAAAAAAACTAAGATATTAAACTCGAGAAAATGAATTTTAAGGGAATGCCGAAATTACTTACAGCTGATGCTTTTAGGTGATAAGAGTGGGGTTTGGTTGTGGTGATAGAGAATGAACGAAAGAGATAAGTTCTGGAGAATAAACTAGTAGAAATGACTGTTGCCATTGCCATTGGTCTATTTTTTTTTTTTTTTATTTAATACTATTTCCTTGAGAAATTATACCCGCCACAATTTTATTCTGCGTCGGTATTGTGGTAGAAGACTCACGTACAATCAAATTTTCCTTTTTATTTAATTTCATGAGAATTTTCAACGGATCTTTTCAAAATATTTAAGAATCAATATTTTCTAGTTGCAATTCATTTTTAATATTTTTTGTCCTTTCTTTTTTAATCATTCTTGACATTATGCTACCAATATATGAAATTTTATTACACTTAAAGTTAAACATCAACCTAATTATGATACTATTTAAGTATATATGTTTTTCTTAATCTACACAATAATTATCAACACAGGAAAAAAATTGATTGTACAACTTTTATTACCATGTTATAAATTATATGATTTCATGAAATTATGGCCGAGAGAAGCCAATGAACAAAATGAAGGCCACAAACACTTGCTGAATGAGAAGCTATATATGAAGAAAAAAAGATGCTATTACAAAGTCGAAAATACATACTCAAAGGCTATTTATCTTTCACAGGAAGCAAGAATGAACCAAAATCGGTGCATTCAGACCCCTAAACCAGCCGCATAGGTTTATATAGATCCAAGATAAATAATCCTCAACTAAAATCTAAGCTCAGAAATTATTACACTAAGTAACAAATATGCCTTACAAGAAAGACTGGAGGAGCAACTAGTACATTAAGACAAAAAAGCCGCAAAGAACGTTGAGTTAACGCTGCATATGAGAAGGATTGCTCTCGGTTTAAGTCACACAATTCAACTAGAATCAGGGCTTGAATGCAGAAAATGCTACAACAGAGTTGTGTCCACCAAATCCAAATGAATTTGAAATTGCTGCATTTGATTAAATTTGCAATCAATTTGAGAAATTGCCAATAGATCATCACTTAATGTCTAATTCATGATCTTCTCAAAGTGAAAGGAAAAGAATCTTACCAACATTGACTTCATGCTGCTGTTTCTTATTTGCCACGGTATCGAACTCCACAGAAGGTTCTGGATTCTGCATCAGTAATCACAATGTAATCGTTTATATAATCACCATAGTCAAACTTATCATCAAAAAATTCAAAAAGAGAAGCAAAAACTACTTTTGAAGGAGTCCCCTTTATCAAGAAACATGGTCCAGAAAAATGGCAGAAATGGTATTGATATTTCACATAAAATATGACAGGCAGAAATTAATTTGGACTTACAAATTGATTTATAGAAGGGTGAAGCCAGCCAGTAGTAACGGCTTTCACTGTTGCAATAGCTTCCAAACCTCCAGCAGCACCAAGGCAGTGTCCTATCATTGACTGTAAACAACATAGGACATGAGATGCCAATATTAAACCATTAAACAAGTCATGACAATTGTGTTTATTTGCTAAAACTTATGTTTTTTGAAATTGTACTTCTGGCAGAAGAAGCCAGTAACAACTCTTGGCTTGCTTCTAGCTTCTGGGTGATATTAGCTTTTTTTTTTTAAAAAAAAAAACCTCTCTAGCGGAAGCTAAAGCGTCGACTTCAAACATAATAGTTTTTTCGGAATTCAAAAGCTAAAGGTCACTTTTCAATAGCTTATTCAGGAGAGGACTCACCTTTGTTGCGTTGATTTTGATCTCTGAAGTGTTCTTGAATACCTTCTTTATAGCGTTCACCTCAGCTATGTCGCCTACTATGGTGGAAGTGGCATGTGCATTAATGTAATTAACCTGAAAAGAGAATATGGACTTTAATCTGTTAAACAAAATTATCTTTGGGATTCAATATCCACTTGCCCCCTCATAGACGACAACTCAAATCATAATGAATTTAACTTTATTTTATAATTTCCTATCTTATGGGTGTAGGTGTTATGCTTGATCACCTCAAAATAAGTACCATAAAACAATGCGAATGTGTTTCGAAATGCAACTTCAAATCAGCATGAAAGATTACAATTTTGCAAACAACATTTGACGATCATAAAAAGATCTTTGGAAAGCTCCAATTTACCTCCTCAGGAGAAACGCTGGCATCTTCGAGGGCACTATGAATACAAGAAGAGACACCAAGTCCATCAGATCTGGGATCAGTCATGTGATAAGCATCACAATTTACTGCACCACCCAAGTACTCAGCAATTATTGGTGCACCTCGTTTCATTGCATGTTCCAGACTTTCCATCACCTGTTAAAAATTTGAAGAAACTGCTAAGGAACTTCAAAGTATTTATCAGACTTATAAACCTTATGAGTCGTATTAACTAAGCAACTTTATTCAGGAAAAAAAAAAACTAAGCAACTTCTGAAAGGGTATGAAAAAAAGATGTATATTACACGTTAATAAACCAATTTAGTGAACAATGAATATAGCCAAGTCAAAATATTGCAGCACAAAAAAGATCCCTAGTTCGAAAACTATCACAAAAAAAAATCAATTTAGGCAATTTTTTTTATAATATTAACAATCGTCCATGATCTTGGTCTTGGATTTATATGCTTTAATATTTTCTTAAAAAGAATTATGGGATATTTACCAATACTCCAGCTCCTTCACCCATAACAAAGCCATCTCGATCTTTGTCCCAAGGTCTGGAAGCAGTTTTAGGATCATCATTTCTTTGAGACAAAGCTCTACACGCAACAAAACCTCCTAATCCAATAGGAATAATAGCAGCTTCAGTTCCACCAGCAAGCATGAAATCAGCTTCACCTCGCCTGATGTGATTTGCAGCAGCGTAGAAGCAATAATTTGAGGTAGCACAAGCAGTTGAAATCGAGTAATTTGGTCCCATCAAGCCAAGATCAATAGCAAGCAACGCAGAACCCATGTTTGTTATAGCATATGGTATGAAAAATGGAGTAATTTTCCGATGGCCTTTTTCTATTAAAGCCTTAACACCGTCAGAAAACACTGTAAGACCGCCCATTCCAGTCCCAACCAGAACACCACCTCGAATCTTATCAACCTGCAATGGTAAAGACACAACATTAAAACCATGGATTAAAATCTCCAAATCTTTCCACCTAAAACACCAAGAAGTTTCTTTTTATAAGTCTATCGAAAAGGAAAAAATAGAGTAGTTTCTATTTCAATATGTCTATTTGATTTACAGTTTTTCCAAATGTTTCCAGAAAAGTTCAGGAAAAGTTTCTAAGATTGAACCGAATCGAAATTTTAATCCATGATAAAACCTCAAATAGATAAAACTAATTCAAACATTCAAATTATACCTTATCAAGCAAATGGTAAAGAAACACAACATTAAGATGGATTAAAATTTTCATATGTTTCCACCGAAAACACTGGGAAGCTTCTAATTATGAGTCATACCGAAACAAAACTATAGAGTAGTTTTTATTTCAATTTTTTCTTTGATTTACAACTATTTTCCTAAAAGTTTCTAATATTTTCTTTTTTAATATTTAACTGCCTAAATCATATCAGAAAAACGAAATTTTGGTTTTAGTCCATGAGTAGACCTCAATTCAACAAACCTAATTGAAACATTGAGATTATACCTTATTGAGCTTGTCGCCCCCAAGATCCGCATCCTCAAGCGCTTTCTTCCCCGCAACAATGCAGTATCTCAAACAATCGTCTAATCTCCGATCATTCTTCCCATCAATATAACCCTCGGAGTTGAACCCCCGAATCTGGCCACCGAAGCGCGTGGGGAATTTGGACGCATCGAATCGGTCTATAGCACTGATTCCACTCTCGCCTGCGAGAAGCTTCTCGTAGTAAGCATCCACATCGTTTCCGAAAACGGAGACGAGACCCATTCCCGTGATTACCACGCGCTTTTTGGGGTCCGTCTCGCGCTTGGGCGCCGCAACTGTTGACGCGGAAGCAGAGATTGTGAAGGGGAGGCGTTTGGTAGGGGCTTTTGCATTGTTGCTGGGGAGATTGGTGACTGGTATGCGGATAGCGGTGGAATGGAGAGCTTGCATGGTGAGGGTGGTGGTGGAGTATCGGAGTTTTTCGATGAGAACAAGGTGGGAGTGGAGCTCTTTTTTTTAATGTTGGAGTGTTTGTGTGTGTGGTTAGCTACGCTACAAATAGACCAACATACGGATTTCCGTTTTGGTGAGAAAAATGTGAGCTTTGGTTAGCTATTTCTTGCTGGCTTTCTGAAATTAGCACTTTTCCCCCTAAACTTTAATTTTTTGTATTGTCCACCCTTAACTTACATTAGCGTTGCACTTTTTTCCTTTAATTCTCTTCCGACCACTAACCGGTGAAATAACTCAAGGAGAAAAGTGAAACACAAAAGTTCAGGATGAAAAGTGCAACAAAAATATAAGTTTAGGGAGAAAAGTTCAACTTTGATTTAAGTTTATGGGTCAAAACTCAATTTTTTGCAACCAATTTTATTTAAAAGTGCAAAAAATATGGAATTTTAACAATTATGTATAATTTTAATAATAGATATACTACATAAAAGGCAAAAGTTTGAATACAAAATTAACAATCGAGTGGGAGATGGATATAAAATTAAGAATACACTATAGTTTCATGTTTAGTTTATCTTGCAAGTTTTGTATTATATTCTTCAAATGAGGTTTAAGTAACAAATTTTGTATAACAAAATAGTTTGACAATCTCAAATCATGAATTTTCTAGTTGATAATTACAATTTGAAGAATAAAGAGGTACACTTAATAATTAAGAAAGCAAAATAATACTTTCAATCATAAAATTGTGATTTTTCGCTTGAATTTATAGTAGAGTTGCAACCCCCCACCCCCCCACCCCCCCCCCCCATTCCCTTCCGGAATTTCCGGAATTATACTCTTGTTGCACTTTCTACCCTAAACTTTTGTGTTGCACTTCCCCCTGAACTTTTTGGCCGAAAAAGTGTTCGGAAAAGAGTTCAGGGAGAAAAGTGCAATATTAATGTAAGGTGAGAGTACAAATTGCAAAAATTAAAGTTCAGGGAAAAAGCCCGTATGACTTAACTGTAAATTCTGGGAAAAAGTGCAATTTTCCCTTCTTTAAATTTACTTTTAGGATTTTTTTTATTTTTTTATTTTTTTATTGTTTGAGTGAACTTTTAGGAATTTTCATATACGCAAATTTTCAGACTTTCACATTATGGTCATTGACTTTTTGAGATTTTTTAGTTTCCAGATGTTGTGATATATATTAAATAATTTCTCCCTCTAATAGCTTAAGCTTTTAGATGAATTGATCATTCAATATGGTATCAGAGCTCAAGCTCAAAGAGATCCTGTGTTCGAATCCATTCGCCACCCACTTTTAAATTTCACATGTTAGGCTTGGTCATTAACTTTTTGAGATTTTTTAGTTTCCAGATGTGAGAAACTAGCTAATTATTAAAATTGGGGAAAATAATATTGTACAACTATGGATCAAAATTCCGTTATTGGTGTATGTTTCGATTAGTTAAATATAACTATAATAATTTCCAAAACTTCTCAAAAATATGAAACACAAGAAAAATTTATTAAAGAATTACTAAATTAAGAAAATATGAGAGTTTCAAGATAAAGAAGAGTCTTTTTTTTTTTTTCGAGTGAAAAAAACAAGAGTTACTAAATTACACCTTATTTTTGTTTTCATTAATTCAAAAACTTTCGATGTCTTCGATAGAAACGATGAATTTCTTTCGAGAATTTGTATGTATCATTTAGACACATAAATAAAATTATTGTACAGAACACACAAAATTATCTAAATGTCATACATGTCTTCAATTATATTAAGTAACATTTCAAACTAGCCTTCAACTTCAAAACGCTACAACGATACTTATTCATATATAAGATGCTCGCAAATAACCATTAAATATATAAAAATAAGAATTGTATATATACATGCACTATTCGGTACGCTTCAATTAGAGATTCATACTATATAAGTAATAGTATAACATACTATAAAATTTGTACCAAAACAATAAAAATAAAATAACATACTATAAAATTATCCAAGAATTTCTACAAACATTTAATTAGGTAGACTTTAATTAAGCTCACAATCAACTCATAAGTTAATCGAACTTAAAAATAAAACTCGACTCAAATATGATCAAGTTGGACCTAAAGGGCAAGCCGCAAGCTCGACTCCTGCTAGTTTTGGAGTCTAATAAATGTGCTTGATTGAACATATATATATATATACTAGGGATTACGCACCGCTCTATGCGCGGTGCTATAGGCCATATATTGTGACTTGTAATTATTTGTTTTGTTGAAATAAGTAATTATTACATAAGACAAGGCCATATATTGTGACTTGTAATTATTTGTTTTGTTGAAATAAGTAATTATTACATAAGACAACCTTGTAAGATGGTCACTTTGATGGGTTGCTTCGACATGGTTCTCTCAAGATTCTTAATATACTCTATCCGTTAACCTGTTTGAGTATGGATTAAAATTAGTTCATTGAGAAACTTCTATGTTTCGATAGAAAAAAATTGAATCATTTCTTTGCAGTTGTGATATGTATATTAGATGAATAATTTCAGTTGATAAGGACGTACCTTTGTGCAAAGGAGAAGAAGCAGAACACAATCATATGACCGTCCCATATGTGTTCTAAGGAAGATGATTTATGTAGGAAATTTCAGATTAATTTTGCATTCCCTGCATGATGTATCAGAATGAGTATTCTATCTTTTTCTAAATTAAAGTAATAAGCATTACCAATAATACGCATACGACGTAATTGTACTTCATGATAAATTAAAATCACCATACATGTAGAGAAGTCCTGAGATACAGAAAGTGTCATTATTCATCTTACATTAATCCAGAATCCAAATATAGGGAATATAATGATACTATCAAAGCTACACATATAAGCGTGATTGAAATTCAAATCGTAAATACATATACAAACCTATTACATGAAGTTAAATTTCCTTCAAGTCTCCTAAATAATATCCAAAACAAGACTTATGCAACACATGAAACAAATCAAACTGAAAGCCCAAAACACCTAACATTCACAGTAAGCTCTCAGTTAATAATCCAAGAAAGCATTTAGAAGCATGTATTAGAACACATTACTTCAATATTTCCATGATATAAGAAGAAGCGAAATTGGAACTCTTTTCAAATTCCCTTAAAAGTTGAAACCAAAAACCCTGCACCACATGAACGCAAGAAATGCTTCCCCGGAACCAGAAGTGAATATAACATATATAACAAAACAATAAATGTAGAAAGAGATTGATGAAATATCGTATGAAGAAATCTAAACAAAGCTAAACATTTTATGACACAACTAAAAGATTATTGAAGTACTAAACTAACAGCAGAAATAAAATAACAAACCAAATAAAAATCCCTTCAACCCCTTTCACACCTTCTAATTATTTAATTCAATTTTATATGGAGATTTCTTCATTATAGTTTTCAGAAGAATCCCCTGCTTTCTTTTCCTTCGTTTTAGGCTGTACAAACAATCCAATATCTATTTAAGGTTGTACAAACAATTCAATATAATATGCTAAATTTATAAGCATAAATAAATATAGACATGGATATAGCTATTTTCTTTACCTGTTGTCTAGCTCTCTCAAGTTCAAGTTTAAGTTGGGCAGGCTTCAAACGACTCGTTTCCAATTGCTGAACGTAAGCCTATAATAACATATTGGTAAGAAATTAAACTTTAAATGAGCATCTGCATCTTTGAACCTTCTTCCGTAAACATTTTTTCTAGCAGCTTCACGATTTTGCGTCAAACATCTGTGTATCTGTCATCAGCTCAAATTACTCTTCAGCCAACTGAAAATCATTCCAAATTAATTAGACAAGAACTCAGACATGTCTAAATTTCACAAGAATAAACAATTTCAGTCAATTTTCATGAATTTCGATATCTAATCAAGTCAGTTCATTGCCAAGTTATCCTCTCACCTTCACTGAAATGCTTTTCTCTGTCTGATTATCTTCAGCGTTCCAAGTGATTCATCATAATTATATTCAATCTAGAATCAAAATAAGAAGATTTCAGTCAATTCCGAGTAACCAAAACATCAGTAATCTAAAGGAGTTATGATAGTTCACCTTGTCCTCTAGCTTTGTCTCTCATTCTTCTATTAGACAAACACCCGTACTGGGGCTCGTATTACCTTCATATGTATCATTCCACATGCTGATTTGGTGGAGAGGTACATAGAAACCCAGCTTGTTTAACGGAAGAAATTGATTCATGAGAGTAGTCATACTAATAACCTAAAAATCAAAAGGAAAAATCATAAAGTTTTGAGATATACTCCAAAAGTTACTACATAATATTATTATGAAATCTTGAACTATACTCTAAATCCATTGAAAGTCGATTTAGTTTGTACCAAGGAGGCTATTTCCTGTGGCGGATTTTGAGCCAGAACTTTAAGCAAAGGGGAAGCGCTGCTGCTGGTTCAACTCCATTCATCTCTTACACTTCTTCTAAAATTGGCCAAGTTAAAATAGAAAATTTTCAGAAAGGGAAAAGGGGTAAATAAAGGTTTGTAGAAAGTGAAGTTAACGATAATGTTTTAGGTACCGGATAAGGTAAAAATCAATAGGACTTATTGGACTTCCAAGTATAATTTATATCTACTTTGTGGATAGCCAGCAGCCTATATACAAAGATAAAGATTACTTCAATGATCAAAATCTTTCAAAGAACATCTCATGTAAGCCACATTATCCTATATATACCTCATTAGGATCTGGTCCCAACTTTGATTGCTATTAAAGTTTCATTCCGCAAGAGTTGACACTTTCAAAAGTTCAACTGGGAAGATTAAACATAAACCTGACCTATTTCATTGAACATAGAAATTTACATCCACCTTTTTTGCAAAACTATCTAATGAATGCATAAATAGTCAAATGTAAAGACTAAAGGACAAGAAATGAACCGGGAAGTAGGGCAAATTTTTAATATCGTCTTCAATTATAAATAACCATCAGCCAAATATCCAACAAGGGCATTAGTAACCAAAAAGTCTTTCAAATATCTACTGAGTGAAGTAATTTATGGTAAGATGGATACTTACTTTTGATTGTTTTCATCTTGACTCAAATCTCTCAATTTTTCCTACATTGACATGTAATGTTCTGAAGAATTAACATGTGCAATAATACAATAATAACAACATTACATTGCTTGACAGCACAGAACCTCTCCTAGACACTCACACAACACCAGCCATATTGAATTTTCATTAAGAAATCCAAAAAATCTCCCTTTTTAACCCTAAAACATCATTAAAATATCACAAAAACCTTCTCGAAGCCCAAAACTTTTGTTTCTGATACAAAATAAATATTTCTTCAAAGGCAACTACTATTTGAGCAATAAACACCAGATATTTATTTCCACAAAATTTAATGGTTTAACTTATAGGCATATCAGCTAAATCCTAAAATTACCTTTTTCAGTTAAACTGCTTATTGAAACACAAAAAACCCTCCATCTGCCAATTTAACTCCTGCAAAATACCAAGAAACTTATAAATACAACAATAATCGAAAGCACATGATTACCCCTGAACCAAAGCACAACACACGAACATATATGCAAGAAACACACATATGAAACAAATGATAACAGAACAATACTTTCACAACAACGGAACGTAGAAACAGCAACCGAAGACCAAAAATCTAATAAAAAAGAAGAGAAACATCAGCCAAACATCAGGAAAAAAATAACACAGCACATAACACATAATTTGCAACCATAGACTGGGGGAAAAGTAAGAAAAAAATGACACATTCCCTTATATTCCACACACATGTAATACAATGAAATTTCCCAAAGTCCCAAAAAAGAAAATGTCAAACAAGTGTAGAAGAGCAGCAAAATCCACTCCTAAACACCCAACAAATAAATCTCTCTAACACAACTGAACATAACAATAATAGGCGTAAGAATAAAAAGAACAGAGGCAGAAGTACAAATTAAAATGAGGTCAAACACTGAACAATCGAAACTCAGCATTTATAATAATTAACAAAACAATAAAATAAAGCAAGTGAAACTCCACACAATTCCAAAAAAAAAAAACAAGAAGAAAACCCACAAATATGAACAATATAATAGCAAAGCAACCTCCACAGCCTAAAAATAATGGCAATGCCCTGATATATATTATTTCAGTAGAACCGACACAAACAATTGATATGACCATCACTGGGAAGCAAGTCAAAAAGCCTGCTAAGGGCGAATTAGGAAATAATTGTTACCTTATTTTTCAGAAAACGCAATGATTATAACAGATATCGGTTGCAGTAAGCACATGGCCAAAGCAAGGGGGTGACGAAGGCACCAGAACCAGAACATATATAACGTGTATAATCAATCCCAGTTGTCTATTCCCGTGAATTAACTCTGTGTTCAATTTGAGAGAGAAATTGAAGATTGATGGTGGTAACGGTAAGAAATCGATGTGAGCAAACGGAGAAGGAAGGAAACAATGCTCTGCAATCGTATTCTATTCAATTGAAGAAGACGGCGTTTCAGAAAAAAAAAAGAAATTCAAAACTACGTCGTTTTGAGGTTGTATGAGGGAAAAAAAAAGGGAAAAAGAAACTTGGACGACCAAAATGGGGTAATTTTTAGAAATGCCATATTCAAAAGTTGAAATTTCAAAAAGGCCATAACCAAAACCCCTAAATTACTAACTCAACACTTACACAGTTCATAAATTCAAATTCAAACTCTCTCAACTCTCTCAACTTCTTCATTCCAATTTTTTCCCAAGAATTTCACAAATTAGAGATGGCACATGCAATCAGAGATGATGGGTAGAGGAGGAACGAAGGAGAATGATCGTTCGTTTGGTGTAAGTTTCGCCGTTTCTTTTCTTCTCCGATCTGATTTCTGTAATTTTACGTGTTTCTGACATTTGGCGTTTGGGGTGCCAAATGCCAAATGCCATGAAGATGTTCTTGGCATTTGGCGTTTGATATTTGCCAAATGCCAAACGCCATGAACATCTTCATGGCATTTGGCGTTTGGAACCCCCAAACGCCAAATGCCATGAAGATGTTCATGGCGTTTGGCATTTGGCAAATGTCAAACGCCAAATGCCAAGAACATCTTCATGGCATTTGGCATTTGGCAAATGCCAAATGTGGCATTTTTGAAATTTTTAAGTTTTTTTGAAAATAAATTTGTTGAAAATGGCATTTTTAAAATTCACTCACCAAAATGTTTACAGTAGAATAGGGGGTTAGCCCTTTATATGTTATAATATATATATAAATCATCATCTGTTAAATTATCAAAAAAAAAATGTGGCCTGTTTGTTTGGCGTTTGGGAGGGTAGTGGAGATTTGTGAAATAATCTCGATTTGCGTAATGTTGTTTGTTTGAGTTTTGAGAGAGTGGTTTGAGAAATAAAGTAGGTGTAGGTTTTTTTGGAAGAGTTGGGTTATAGGTGTAAGATGTGTAAGACTTTATGTCAAATCATGTTTGTTATGTGAGATAAATTATGTAAGAGATAGGTTACTTTATGTCGAATCAAAGTAGAGTTTGTATATGTTTTGTTTAGAGATAAGAAAATTGTTGTTTGTTTGACTTTTGAGAGAGTAGTTTGAGAAAATTAATGGATGAAAATTTATTTTGAAAAATAGAAAACATGTTTGTTTGGTATTTCCCAAACACGAAAAAATTATGGAAAACGTCAAACAAACAGGCCCATATATATACATAATAAATATGTGAATGACTAAAAAATAATTCTCCAATTTCCTTTTCCCGCAAATATGTGAATGCATACAATATTGTAGACCTATTAACAGAATCAAATTTTTGGCTGCCCACTCGCACTACTCTGAACTCTCACGGTCTCACCCCTTTCGTCGACCTCTTCCGCCGTTGACGGAACCGACGGCTTCTATCATCTCTGGTTCTCTACATCATCTCCACCACTTTCTTCTCCAAAGCTGCAGAGCGACATCCCTCTCCATCGGCGCCGCCTCACCTCTCTAATCACCACAACTCCGGAGGCCGCCCTCCATACTCCACTCCAACCTATACACTGACACTAGAAGGTACAACTCTTCTATTTTTATCAGAAAACTACAAATTTATAGGTTTATGAGTTTGATTTTAAAGTTAGGGTTTCTGAAGATGTGAAACTGTTTTATTTTTGTGCTTGTAAGTTGTAACTAGTTTACCTATTGGAATGGCACTGAAAATCCTCAAACAATGTGGGCTTCTGAGAGTGTTCTCCGTAACTAGTTTACCTATTGGAATGGCACTGAAAATCCTCAAACAATGTGGGCTTCTGAGAGTGTTCTCCGTTCTTTAACTCCTGTTCGTGTAGATTTGTTATACTGTCTGTGGTTATTGCCCTTACTGTTTTATTAGAGTGCTTAATTTGTAGTAATTTGAATTGTTTGACACAGAATGACTGAAACCTTGTCACTCTCACTTGCTGCACTTCATATATGTATTCTCATCAACGGCTGCTCTTCTTTTAATATGTTTGGAATTTCGGTTTGACTGACAGAGCTTGACCTAATTATATCGCTTAGAATAAATTTGATCCGGTTTTGGGTGGTTGAAGGTGGCCAACCTGACTTTTGATATTTAACTGGGAAACTGATTCAGTTCAATCTGATTTAAACCGAATGACCATCAAGGCTTCATCTAAATTTATTTGATTAAGCTTAAATGTTGCTAAAATGACATTTGATAGGAAGGGCGACTATATCAAGAAAAGTAAAACTGCTTTCATTAATCTCAAAGTTCTTCTTCGTCGCCATTAGCTGACATCATAAAATGGCAAATGAAAGGATTACGAGGTCTAGAACATCTTCCTTGGCTTCTGCTTCTACTCCAACAGATGGGTAAAATACTAGAAATAACATACTTTTCAAGCTGTTGCTGCAAGTGTGCTAGAATCCCACTTGTTCATTTGCCTTTGTGTTTCTTCTCTCAGGAAAATGGCATTGACAGTGAAGTCACCTGCAAAAATGAAAAGGTCTGGAACTGGAAGGAAGGTCAAAACAACGGCGTCGAAGAAATGGGCTGCGAAAGTTGATGCCATGAGGCCTAAGAAACCCCCAACAGCTTTCTTTTACTTCTTGTATGCCTTTTGTTTTGCTTACATTTTAATTCTTGTTCTTGAGTAGGCATTTGACATTCCTTAATTTTTTAGTTGAATTTACATGCTAAAGCTAATGTTAATCGTTTAATTGTTCCAGGGAGGATTTTCGTAAGGCATATCAAGAGCAGAATCCAGATGTCAAGTCAATGCGTGATGTATGTATTAGGGAATCTTAATATTGTTATTATTCCCTTGTTCTTTTTATATGATTCTACAATACTCTGTGTTGTTACAGATTGGCAAGGCCTGTGGAGAGAAGTGGAAAACAATGAAATATGAGGTTTGCAAGCTTATGTTTTCGTTCAGCTGTTCATTCTTCATTAAAACATCTGGCTTTGTTTTCATTACAGTGAGAGTTTTAACGCTCTCAGAAAGGCGTATTATTTTCATTCTCTAAGATATATCTCTTTAAATTCATCCTTACATCATCTCAAACAGTAGTGATTTTGAAACAAATATATCATTTAAAAAAGAAACTATAATTCCTAATCATTACTTTTATACATTATCACTTCTTCTCTCTCTGTCTATTATCTCTCTTTCTATTTTTTGATCCCTAGTAACCAGATAAGGGCCCAATAAAAATACCGTACATCACTTCTTTTTATACTTTCAACTTTTCTCATTTTCTAAAAGACTAAAACCAAAACATACTATTCGCTTTCATCTCTAAAAACAAATACTCCCTCCGGTTCATATTAGTTGGCACATTTGCCAAATTTTTATGTTTCATATTAATTGGCACATTTGAGTTTCCAATGCAATTTTTTCCAATTTTTTACATCTAGGTTGGGAAGCTCAAGAGTCACTAGGAAGGTTATTTTTGACATTTTACCATGTAAAAGTGATTAATCACGAGGTTTCTTAATATGTGTGAAAAATAACAATGTGCCAATTCATACGAACCGGAGGGAGTAACATTTTTTCTGCAATGCACAAAAACCTAGATCATATCTGAAACTTGACCTCATTTCTAAAATGCAAACCAAACGAGACCTTCTATGTGCAACATTTCACGGATGATAGCATGTGAAACGCCAAAATTTCTGAAGTAAATTTATAGTAGATGAAACAAGGAATATTTGTTCTTCGTATTCTGATATTTTACTTTGCTGATATTAGGAAAAAGTGCATTACTACGACATTGCTACAGAAAAACGAGCAGAGTTTGATACAGCTATGGCACGTTTTGATAAGAAGAAGGTAAATGGTAATGCAATGTCATTTATCTTTGGCTAAATATTATTAGCATATCTCTTCTCATATAATTCAAATTGCAGGAAAATGGGGAGTTTGACGAGTACGATGATGAGTCTGAGTTTGATGAATAGAACTCTCATAGGAGTATATATTGTCTTCTGTAGGTATTGCCTCTCTGATCTGTGTTATCTATATCATTCTTTGTACATTAATTTCAGGAATTTCTCAAACATCTAGGTAGTGTTTTCAGACTTTTTTGTTTAGACAAACATGGTTAGTATTTAATTGGATTTGAGAAATATGGGCTTTTCATGAACTTTATAAGGGTGGAAATCGAGTGGGCCGGGTTCTTTAATATGGGTTAGGTAAAGTTGGTCTGGATTGATCCGTTAATGTTGTCTTTTAAAGTTTGTTACTGATTTTTTGTTTAATTAAGCATAAACATCCATAGGAAAATTAATTGTTATAATTTAAGTTTGATACATTAATTAAACTGGATTGCATTGGGAAACACCATTTTCAAGTTGGGTTGGTTCATAATCATTTCATATAATGGTATAACTAGAGTTTTGGTTGATTTATATCATGGTATGGTATAAATAAGTTTATGTAATTGACTTGTTGACTCGACCGTGGATAACTATGTATGGAAAAGTAATTAGGTCTGGGCTATATGATTGGGCCGTAGGTTCTAATTAATGTGCTCACTAGAGTCAAACATGTTGGTTCATTCGTATGCTTTTTCATATATATTGGGTCTTCCTCAGTTTCCAAGTCAAAATGTTACTACGTGTTTGAAGTGGTATGCTTTCTTGTTGAACTTCCTTGACAGTTGGCTAGACAGCGAATGCAAGAAACATAAATTGATTAGAGTTATTTCATGCTGAAGAAAACCCACTTCTGTAAAAGCTATCAAACATAATCGGGTAGAGAGCTACAACAGGGAGAGGACCCACCTAATTATGTTCGACAACTTTTGCTTGACAACTTGATTTAATTTCTTATTTGGCCAAAAAAAATATCAGTAGAAGAACGTCAGGCAATTCTTCTTGCAACTTATTTATTTCATTAATTATTATATTGTCACTTGCAATGGATTAATTAATAGTCATCTTCTTCTTCTGTATCAAATACCAATCAATGACTAACCCCCATTCGACCGTTGAACACCAAATTTTAATCACAACAGCTAACCAGGAAAAAGATGTGTTAACCACTAAACCATAAAGTATAACCATTTTCTGTTCTAAATTTGTCATCGTATTTAATTATAATATAATAATTGTTAGTAATTTGTACCTTGGGTTTTGTGCAGTTTAGACATAGTGTTGATAGAAATTACTAACTTCTTGAGTATGGAGTTAATAAACATCACTAAAGTTAAGATGATGAAGACACCGTTCAGACTATCAAATCTATCTTGTAATTTGTGACGATAAGAGATTCCAAAGTTTATGATACTGAATGTCGAACTCGAATTCATATGAAAACTGTAGCAAGATGAAAGATATATTTAGTATTTATTACATATACAAAAAGTTAATCTATTAACCACCCTAAACAAACGTGAGAATAATAATAAAAAAAAAATGTGAGAATGGACAATTCTTTTATCGCCCGCTCCTCTAAAGTCTTGTCAACTTAATGTCACCTATGAAATTTTATATAATTGGACCTTTTCTTTAATAAATTTGGACATATATTAATTTGCATTGCCCATTCCAAAACTCCACAAGTCCAAATCAAAATTGCAAATTCCAAAGCCACACAAACAGGCAAAATAAAAATTAACTCTAGGAAAAACCCAGAACATTAAATTAAATAACTAAATTAGCATTTGCAAATTTACAATACTGAATGAATATTGCAGCACCCAATCACATTAATTGATCAGTGAAAGGAACATAATTTACAGTACCTTTCGACCTTAAAAACACCAAAATCATCAAATAAAAAAAAAAAAAATAACATTTTCGAATTTTTATCAATTCATCGGCGTATGTGAAAAATCAGAAGTGACAACCGCAACAGAGGAAGAAAAGACAAACAGTTGAGACTAAAAATATGGCTTCAAAAACAGACACGATCTTGAAAAGAAAGTGATCGACAAACCAAAGGTGTAAATTGAACCGCCTCTTCCACCGGAACCCGGCGGAGCTCTTCGACTTCCACCGCCATGCACTGCCGCCGCCGCTACCACCTGTGGATTTCTTGTTTAAGCTTTTGAAGAGGAACGAGAAACTCGAAGGCTTTTTCTCCATGGTTGTCGTTTCTCTAACTGGACAAATCAATTCAACTAAATATGATGTCTGAATTTTGATGGAATTCTGGGGTTGGTTATAACTTATAAGGAGCGGGTTTTTGTAGTAGTATTAAATATTAATGACGTTGGGAAGTTTTCTCAAAAAAAAGAAAAGGAATAACGTTGGGAAAGTTTCTTGGAAAATAAGGAGGGGTAGTTTGGGAATATGTGGGGTAATGAGGCCCACTTGTTTAGGCGTATATATAGCAGTTCCGCGTTTTCGTGGGTGTGGTGCGGAATATGATTGTTGGGGGTAAAAACCGGAAAAGTACGCAACGGAATAATATAATACTGTACTTGCTATTTCCATTGTTTTTTTCTCTACTTCCACTACACTAACAATGACCGTTGAGTCTATTACTGATTTTATTGTTAATAATAGTGAATTTGAATAAAGAAAAAGTGAAAATGAAAATGAATTATTTAGTGTTTGGAATCTTGAGAATTAGTGCAATTTGGAAAATAAATTTGATCTCAGCACGTGGTTACGCTACAATAATTTTAATTTGATGCAATGACTCTTTATTTTTTTTAGATGTATTAGTCAATGCTCTGTTTTCATATAATGGACTCTGTTTTTCATATTTAAAAAAAAAAAACAAAGAACAACAATAATGACTCGATGAGGATAATTTTTTTTTTCTTTCTCTTTTCAACTTTTTTTCCCAGGTCCTTTCTACATCAGGAAGCGAATTCAAACACACAATGCACGTTGAAGTGGATGGAATCTCTTTATTACAAATAAAAGCAGAAAAATCAAAGAGGGCTGGATGGAAAATATTCATTACAGATATTGAAAGAGATCGAATTGCATTACTTTTGAACCGATTGGAATATTTCTGCCTACAGAGTTAGCCGTCCATTTAACATATGTCCAAAATTTAAAGGAATAATAAGGTGGTACAAGATGACCACATATTATGCATGCATTTGTATTACAACTTACAACCATGGACTCTTGTTACCAAGAAACGTTATGCAAATATAGTTTGAATATCATTATTTTTCAGAATTTAAAATAATTATGATCAACATTGTATTTTAAAGACTTATGCAAATAATATAGTTTGAATATCATTATTAATGAATTTTACTAATATTTAAATTCGACCCCCAACCATGAAATCCTGGATTCGTCCCTGCATGTAACGTTAGTTGAGTCATTTACTTCCTAATACATGCTTTGCTCTCACACTTTATGACAACATATATACTAAAAGCCAGCCAATGCCCCCAGGGCAAAATTGTTGCTTACTGTCCCATTCTCTTTGGTTTGTCAACAATGTGAGTTACACAATCATTGCCAACTCTAAACAATTAATTATGAGTTGGAATGCTTTAATTATAATTGTTTTTTGTAGGGTATTGCTTTAAGGATTCCTCTTATTCTACAGCTCCATGTCTTAAGATCCAATGTTCACCTTTTTTCTTCTTCTTAATTATCAGACATCTGCCTAACATACGATAAACACAAACTTGATCATCACATTATAACTAACTAATATTATGTTTACATGTCATACAACCAATCGTGCGGTAGGGCATCTTCTTTATAGTTAATTAGGCTGTAGTTTGATAAATATTATCATAAGAGTAAAAAATTGTATTAAACTAATTGATATTCGACTCGAGTTGAGTTCGATCAGAAATATCTCAATCAAGCTTATAGTTGAACAATATTGATTAAATTTAATGGATTAAATTTCGTTCAAATTCAATTTATCTAAAAATAAACCAAATTCACAGGGATTGCCGTGCTCGAGAAGAAGTCGACTCGGCTCAACTGGTATTTTTATTTAGTAAGACGGGAAATTATATCAAAATATGAATTGAATATATTAGCAAATTAATATGGATAAAAATCAAACAAGGCTATTATTGATGAAGCTCTAACCCAAAAGGTCAAAACCAAAACCTTAAAAGTAACTCATCAAAAATTAACTCGAACTTGTTTAAACCACTGTCCTGAAGAATGTTTTATTGCATGTGGCATTATTGTCCATTTGTCCTACGTCTACAAGATTACATACATGTACTGAGACTCGGACCACTAGTTCGGGCTCAGTCTACTCTAAATAAAGGAGCTGAACTGGAGGGGGATCCAAATTTTCATAAAGCCCACTTCAATCTTAAATGGGCCCAAAGGCCCAATAGTAAATTGGTATCTCAAAAGCCACTTATCTCAATCAGCCTAACACAAGACAAGATGAGTATAAAGGAAAAAATCTTTAGGACCAATATACACAATTTTTCCTTTCACAAAATTGTACTGTATTTGATTATACAGAGAACACATTCAAAATAAACTTATCCAATATAGTAGTACTTCACAGACCTATAACTAATAACATAATAATTATATTATACCTAAATTATATTCATATTTCTTTTGTTTTAGTTTATCATAACTCTATAGTACACACTTAAATACACCAAAAATAAACAACTACATTCATAAAAGTTCCTCAATTCATGAGACAATAAAACAAAAAATATCGACTATATATATAACATGGTGAATGACTGAGACGCCATAAAAAGTATGCAACACTTCAATTCATCAAACAAAATCCTACTAAAATCTTCCAAGAGAAAAAAAAACTAAATGTTACCGAAGAAATTCGGATTCGAATAAAAACTATCAAAGACCTGATCATTAACTGAATTCCAATTTGATGAGCAACCGAAATCAGCAACGTCTAATTTCTCCATCTCAGCCTCAACTTTCACATCTTCAAGTAAATTATTGATTTCCTGCAGCGTATAATTTTAAAACTACAAAACATTATTAGAAAATAAATATAATTCATAAAACTATAAAATCTAGAAGATAAATTCAAGACTTACATTATTATTAAAATCTCCACCATGACACTGAATTAGCATATTATTATCATATTTGATTTGATGATTATCTGTAATAGGCAAGAAATTATTGGATGAAGTGGAAGCCCAATTGCAAGAATTTGCCATTTTCAGATTCTTCATCTCATCAGCTCTATTCAAAACATTACTTTTTAAGTCTTCCAATGCTCGTGAAAATTCCTCCAGTTCATGCAGTTCCATATTCTGAAAGGGCTCTTCCCACCACAATTTCTCTCCAGTTTGTTTATCTTTGATAATTTTATTCTTCTTCATAATTTCCCCCTCTAATTTCAGCGCAGCTTCAGCATACTTAATTCTGCTATTTTCGTTGGTTGTTCTTGAATTGGGGAAAGACGAAGTTGCCCCTGTTTGGAAACGGTTGATAACATAATCCACAGACGGATTACCAAAGGAGAATATCTTGTCCGCGGGAGATTGTACGAGAATCGCAATTTCGGAACCGCAGAGAACGCAGAGTTCACTGGCTTTTTTGAATAAACCCATTCTACGTTTTGTGAAGGTGACTTGTAAGCTTGTCTTCTTTTTTATTTTCTCTATTGGGATTTTACGTCGACCCATTGTTTTCTTGCCCTCATTACTAGGAGTATTATTTTCCTTTTCCATGGATTTCTTGAGCAGAGAAGAGAGAATATATATGGATCAAGAAAACTAAGTATATATATATATATATATGTTATAATTGCAAGTTATATATGTTGAAGGTAATAATTAAAGGGAAGTGGAGATGTGTGTATTATGTATACATATATATAGATTATTGTATGATACCGTCTTGTAAGATTTTCAAGATTCTGTAATTAAATAACCTTCTATATATAATGCAAGTGTAGTTACCATAATTAAAGAATATTTTTCTCAACGATTTTTCTAATCCTGTTTCCATATCTATATTTTTATATGATTTTCAAATCGCTCTTTGTCATTTAAATTTCATAGGAGAAATTTTGAACAGTCAGTAACAAAAAGTTGGTCTGAAATTTGAAAAATTACAAATTACATACAGTAACAGGACACATACATTATACACTTGTATTGAATTTATTCAAGTATTTAATTTGAGTGACCCCATCTTATATAAGTTTCTTTGGGCTTTAATTGTTGAAATAGTAATTAAGATTAAGATTAACATTAACATTGATTTCGAGAATGGGCCAATTTGACCTAGCTAGCAGTTAAAAGTACGTAATTCTTGATTGATTAAAATATATATACTTTTATAAGGAAAATTGATTGTACAGTTATTAAATTATACTAACATTGAATAATATCAGAGGTGTTTGTAATTATTTAAAGCTGAGGAGGAATTTAGGTAATTCTAACTAACTAATAATATCTTGAATTATATATTACCAAACAATAGTATTATAGAAAAATTACTAACATAACCATGTGATAAATATAGTCATAGGAGTAATTATTTAGGGCGGGGTGGAGTGGAGATGGGGGTAAGTTGGGGAATCCACATAGACCGTCAATTTTTAGAGATACCATTGAAAATTCTGAACAAGGAAAATATCATGTAATAGAATATTCTTTCTTTCTTTCCTTTTAAAATTTATTTTAGTAGTAGTATTTTTATTACATACATGCGACGATATATGTGTATGTATATAATAATAATTGTAGGCACACAAACAAAAAGTCCTCTACAAAATCTTCCCTTTTGTATTTCCCTTTTCTTGAAAGTATTTATACGATACAAACGAGTACATACAAGAAAGGTGAGCTGTGTAATGGTGTTAAGAGGGAAAAATAAAAGTGAAAAATTAAAAAGAAAGCGTTAATAATAGAAAAACGTTGGAATTGAGAGATTGAATGTGGGTGGATTGATTGCAGTTCTTGCTTTTTATCAGGTAACTTCTTTTTTCTATTTTGGATTCATTATAATTATATATGTATACTATAATACAGGTTGATGTATGCACAGCATAGAGACCATTCTTATTATAATGAAATTGTTTTCTTGGATTTTCTTTATCAAGTAGAAATTGAAAGAATGCACAGAGAATGAAAGAAGTCAAGTTTCCCTAGTATATTTTATTTGTACCAAGATAACCCTCAATTAGAATGCATATATGGTTTTCAGTGCTTACCTTTACCATCAATTATACAACGATAATGAAGATGACGGATTTAGCCCTTGAAATTTGCTGCTGGAGTAGATGCATATAATTAACTATTTCTAATTCAAATTATGTTGCACCTTTTGGTAAATACATATAGAGAACCGTCTAAAAGTTGTGATTCTGGTACATAATCAATTTTTTCACTTCTTTGATTTTTTTTATATGAAGTCTATCTTTTATCTTCTTCTTTTTTTCTAATAATTTTTTTAAACCAGGTAACTATCATAAATTCCCAATAATGGTGCATATATGGACTGGGATGGGAAAGAATTCTATTGACTCAATATTTGTTGCTCTGGCATGTATATATGGTTAGCATTTTTGTTTTTTCTCGATTATTATATGTTTTCACCAAAAGATTCTTTTAAACTTGTTTCTTAATTATAGCTCTAATACTGCTTCCTGAAACCTGATATAGAATTTTATTATGAAAATAAGAAATAGTCTCTCTGCAAATGTAAAATGACAATTTCTTAAAATCTAGTAGGTAGATATATCATATATGTCCTTATTTTATTGTATTATTACATTCCGAAGAAGATTGATCACATATCGAAATAAGCAGTCCATGGGCAAGATTCAATCAGTATTTGAGGTTCACTACATTTATCTAGTCTGAATTCTTTGCTTTAAGGATCTTCAGTCGGTCTATTAATATAGAAACTACGTGAGATTATAAAATCCTACGACTTAGATTTTCTAATAGTTTTAAGGTTGTTAATACTCTAATCTGTAACAAATTAAGTCTTAATACAAGATTTATCTGAAAGAGAGAATAAATTAATTATGTAGTGCTAAATTGATATTTAGTATTTACTTTCTAAACGAAATCTGAATTTATGTGCCAAATTTTCTATGACCTAACATACTTCAAAATGTAACCGCATCTCTGATTTAAGATTGAATATTCCATGGTAATGACATATAATATTTTTTTATAGTATTATTTTATTTTATAGGCGGTTTCGACAGAAGCAAGAGCAATGCACAATTTAGGGCATGCAGGACTAACATTTTGGAGTCCAAACATAAATGTGGTAAGAGATCCTAGATGGGGAAGAGCACTAGAGATCCCAGGGGAAGACCCTTATGTTGTCGGAGAATATGCAGTGAACTATGTTAGAGGATTGCAAGATGTTGAAGGAACTGAGAATACCCAAGACTTGAACTCTAGACCTCTTAAGGTTGCCGCATGTTGCAAACATTATGCAGCTTATGATGTCGATAACTGGCTTGGAGTTGATCGTACCCATTTTGACGCACGGGTACTTTTTTTATACGATTAACCTTGCTTTTATTTATTTTTAAAATTTAGTTGAATTGTTTTTTTAAAAACCGTTTTTGTGTTTTGGTTTAATTTGAAGGTAATAGAGCAAGACATGAAGGAAACTTTCCTTAAACCCTTTGAAATGTGTGTGAAAGATGGTGATGTAACAAGTGTTATGTGCTCTTACAACAAGGTTAATGGTGTTCCTACGTGTGCTGATCCAAAGCTTCTGAAAGATACTGTCCGCGGGGAGTGGAATCTTCACGGGTAATAATTGATTAATATTAAGAAATTCAAAAAATGATTTAGATGTGACTGAACTCAATTTGAACTAATTTCAACTTATTAATGTTCAATTCATCGCAAATTTCAGATACATAGTCTCAGATTGTGACTCGATAGAAGTTATGATTGATATTCTCAGATTGTGACTTGATAGAAGTTATGATTGATGATCATAAATGGCTAAACGACAACCCAGAAGATGCTGTTGCTCAAGCTCTTAAAGCAGGTTAGTTTTACATTTTACATGAAATTAATTATGCTTTAAATATTTCCACTACTTTTGAGAAACATGAAAAATGCAGGATTGGATTTGGATTGTGGGAATTACTATTCAAAGTATGCTAACAGCTCCGTAACAATGGGAAAAGTAAAAGAAGCCGAAATTGACAAAGCTCTAAAGAACCTCTACACTGTACTAATGAGACTTGGATTCTTTGACGGAAGCCCTAAATTTGAAAATCTTGGAAAAAATGACGTGTGCTCAAATGAACACATTGAGTTAGCAACCGAAGCAGCACGTGAAGGAATTGTTCTTCTCAAGAATTTCAATTCTACTTTGCCTTTAAAATCAAATGAAATCAAAACTCTAGCGGTTATCGGGCCCCACGCCAACGCCACCAGTGCCATGATCGGAAACTATGCAGGTAACAATTTGCTTCTTGCTTTTTGACTGCTTATTCGATATCTTTAGTTTAAACAAAAACTAAGAACTTTCAATTCAAACACAACCAATTTTAGTTTGAGCTAAATTCAAAAATATCCCCTATGTTCTTTTTTTTTTAATTAGCAAAAAACCCCATTTGAAATTCTTTCTTAAAGCAATAGGGAGGGTTATTGCCAATTTTTTTAGTTAATAAGGAGATTATTGCCAATTTTCAAAGTTCACAGGGGGAATACCTTTTTTTAAGGTGAATTGGGGTGATTTTGCAATTTTTGGTTGGGGTCATTTTTCTTGCAAAATATGTAGGAGGGTGTTTTTTTTTGCTACTAAAAAATAGCACATGTTTTTTTTTACTAATTAGGCAAAGCATAGGGGATATTTTTGCATTTCATTCATTTTGTTTATGAAAACTAAACCATGTTTTCTGGTTTGAAACAACTTTGTAGGTGTTCCATGCCAATTTACCTCTCCAACTGATGGCTTCTCGAAATACGGAGAAGTTATATATGAAGTGGGATGTGGAGAAACAATATGCAAGAATGAGTGCTTAATTTACCCAGCTGTAAAAGCTGCGAAGAAAGCCGATGCTACTATATTAGTCGTGGGCTTGGATTTGAGCATTGAAGCCGAAAGCTTAGACAGGGTAGATTTGCTACTTCCAGGCTTCCAAACTCAACTTATCAATCAAGTTGCATCGGAGTCGAAGGGACCCGTGATTCTTGTAATCATGTCAGCTGGTGGTGTAGATATTGGTTTTGCCAGGGATAATCCCAATATCCGAGCAATAATCTGGGCTGGATATCCTGGCCAAGAAGGTGGCCGTGCTATTGCAGATGTCGTCTTTGGAAAATACAATCCTGGTATTAATCTATCCACCATTTTAAATTCTCATATATTTAAATCGAAAATGTGAAAATATTTCCTTTCTTTATTTAATATTCAATGCATAGATGTACACTTGATTTGAACTGCTAAATTTTTGTCATGTTTTTAATTGATCATCTTCTCAAGATGACATTATATATATATATTGTGAACTCATAATACTGAAAATTTATTAGCTAAATTGAATAAATGAATATGTTGTATGATACATATATGCTCAAGTTTACAATTTTTCCTCATCCTTTTTTGGAAAAATCCTAATATATTTAGTAGCCCGAAACTCAATTTGGAAAAGAATTTTGATCCACAAATTACATTTTCATGATTTTATACTGATTTTTGACCTATATATATAGGTGGAAGATTACCTCTAACATGGCATGAAAATGGGTATGTCGAAATGTTGCCAATGACATCTATGCACTTAAGGCCAGTGGACAGCTTAGGGTACCCAGGCCGTACGTACAAATTCTTCAATGGCTTGACAGTTTACCCATTCGGGTACGGTTTAACCTACACCAACTTCACATACAACCTCGTATCTTCAACAAAATCTCTGCACGTGAAGTTGAACAAGGTCCAACATTGTCGGGATTTAAACTACATCGAAGGTTCATACAAGCCCCCATGTCCTGCAATCCTGATTGATGATCTGAAATGTGATGATCATACCGTTAAAGTCGAGGTTGAGGTGCAAAATATGGGTAATATGGATGGTAGTGATGTTGTGATGGTGTACTGGACCGCTCCTAGTGGAATATCTGAGGCTCCGATTAAGCAATTGGTCGCGTTTAAGAGAATTTTTGTGGCTGCAGGAGGAAGTAAAAAGGTTGGGTTTGAGTTGAATGCTTGTAAGAATTTGGGTATTGTTGATTTTAGAGGGTATAATTTGTTGCCTTCTGGTGGGGGTAATATGGTAATTGGAGATGATTTGGTCTCGATTCCGGTTCAAATTCTATTTGAACGTTGAAGAGTAGGATTTGTATTTAAGTTTCTTTTCTTTTGGTAGGAAGATTAGGATTATCTTTGGAATAGCAATACAATATGCTTTTGGATTATTCTCATATTTTATTGTCTATTTCTTGCACCATAAACTCATTATTTAATTTTTTCTTTAAATTAATTAACTCTGTTATTCTTATAAAAGAAATTATCAAAAGTTCAATTAATATTTTTCATATCTTGTAGTGTAATAAAATAACACATTTCAAAAGAATAGTTATTTTAAGTATTTAACCCGCTAACAATTTGAACAGTCAATGCTAAATGAAGAGCAGTACTGTCAAAATTGGGTCATAATCCATGCCTCGGCCCAAACTAGCTTTGACCCAAATCTAACTTTCAATTTTTTTTTTATCAAGTTAAATTAATGGGCCAAATTTGAGTTTAAAATGCAAAATTCCACTGGCCTATCCATCTACAACACAATTCTTTTTCATGATTCAACCATTCTCAATGCGTCCCAAACTTGACGTGTTCTTAGAATTGAGTTAATCTCCTAACCCAAAAAAAAATGAGTTAATCTTTTTCGAAGTGCGCTAGACACATTATACGGGAATACCCTTCCAATACGAATTTGAACTTGAGTTTATCGTTGTGGGAACTGACGTAGAGTTGAAAATCAAACAAATTCACTCGATACTCGACTCGAACTTGTTCGCTAAAAGCATGTTTGAGTTTTGTTCGTGAATCTTATCAAACAAGCTTAAATAACATTTTTCGTTTGACAACTTATAAAGCTTGGCTCGATAAGCTGAAAATTGACAAAAGACATGTAAAAATATCAAGTTACTCGATACTTGACTTGAACTCATTCGAGCTCGATTTGTTAAGTAATCAAATCAAGCTCAAACACAATTTCAGATTCGATATAAAATTCAAATCAAGCTTGAACAATGTGGTGTTTGACACTACTCGACTCATTTACACCACTAAACTAGTCTTTCACTGTATCAATCACCCATTTATGAATAATTTACATTCAAATAATATTCATAATATACAATAATGATATTAATCTACCGTGAAATTCAAATAACATTAATGTGTACTCATTAATTTACTATACGTGATTTGGTAAGAATAATGCTTTTACCCTACACGCCGAATTTTTTGCCCCAACCACAAGTGATGCTTTATTCGCCACACGTGTTGAAGAAATCATAAATCAAAGGAAAAAAAAAAAAAAGTACTAATGTACTTATGATGATCCTCTGAAACACGAGAGGAGAGGAGAGGAGAGGGTCTCGATCGTCGTCATTTGGATTGGCGCTGTCTCAGCACAAGAAGCGTGCCTTTTTAGCATGCGCATTATTAAATCAGAATCAGAATCAGAATCAGAACCAGAACCAGAACCAGATCAGGCCAATCCCTATTTCCAAACACAACGACAGTATAGGAAAAAGAAGTCTGCCTAAAGTTCATTCCATTTCAGCTCTAAATTTATTTAAGCCAACTACTATTTTGTAGTTTTAATTTTGTGGTCCCCTTTTGAAATGTTCTCAATTGGTAAAACATTATCTCCAGAATATATTTGGTGTTCGACTAAGACAATTAAGAATAATTAGTTTGCTCTATAAAATTTAATAATAAATATGGCTCAAGTGAACATATTATATCTATGTTCATTACTATTTAAATTAGCACGCACAACTCAGATGTATATCTCTAAAAATAGTATATAAAAGTTCGAGAAACAACATGGGCACAACAATACTTAATTGATGGAAGAGGAATAATCAATTTTTTTTTTAAATATCGGAGTACTATAAGTGCTATTTTAGATTCTAGCTATTTTAGAAAAGGAGAACAAAAAGTGTTGAAACTTGTAATATATGTAATATTACGAGACTAAAAGTAAAAGTACATTATTTTTAGATAGGAGAGAACTGCAGAATTGAAAACAAACCCATTATTAATATTTTGTAATTAGAACTTGATCTTTTTTGTTAATATGGGTAAGAGATAATCCGGTACTAGATTCCGGTAATAAAAATATATTCTCTGTAAAGTTTTATTTAAATCACATTACATTAACATTAGGTGATGTCTATGGCAGTCGTCATTAATTAATAGAGATTGACAAAGAAATTTACCAGAACTACAACAGAAAAAATGATGTTATCTCTTCTAGTTCTCTACTACGTTAACTACAATTAATTAACATTTATTCACTTCAACATGATATATAGCATCATATTCATATATATTACTTTATTTATTTATGTTCTTTTATAATACTCAAGTGTGAAAATAAATTAACAGGCTTTGGTGATTGACTTTTAAGCAACCCACAAATTATTACTTGGTAGAATATAATGTTATATCACATGATTAAGGAAAACGGAGATTTCAACAGATGAGCAGTAAGGAAATCATTAAAACTTCTAATCAAAGCATAATTATATATTTAATTAAGCTTTTTCTTTTTTAGCTTTTTTTCCCCTCGCTTATAATACTTGATGTTTAATATCACAATAAGGTTTTAGTTCATTATAATATCAATTATTTGTTAATATATTTTATTATATATATGGAGTATTTCTTAAAATAAAATTGCTTCCAGTACTCTTAGTACAAATTATCTACTTACGTACCCATTTTTAAATCTTCTCGCATGTTGAAGCACACTTTAGAATTTTATATTGGTGTTATTTCAAAAATTATTTTTATGGCAATGGCATTGGGCGTAAAGAATGTAAGGATAATGCGTTGACTGTTGACATTCTTGCAACTCTTATATTTATTTATTAATTTAATTTTTTAATAGATTTAATTTGATTTCTTTAAACAAGGGAATTGTGGTCCTTTTTGTAACCAAATATATTTATGTTGGTGCATGAAATCAGGGTCACTGCCGGTGCCTTATCCTGACTTTTGTTTCCATACAGTTTTGAATCTTTGTTTTCTTTTCTACAAGTTCTTTAAATTTAGTATTTTCGTAATATTTTGGTTATGAATATTTCAATTAAAAAATATCAATTTTGTTGAGCTTTGGACCTCTATTTTTGTAATTTATCATAAAAATGAAATACCTCTATTTTTGCCTTAACATTATTTTCACTAAACTTGAATATCCAAAGATATTATAGATCATTTTCATATTAAATGCAATAGATTATAGAATAATTTGTGAAGTGGGCACAGCAAACGTGTGAAGTGCAACTTCCACTAAGCAGAATTTCACAATAAAATAGTACGAAGTTCTATATCTAAAAACCTTTTTTTTATCATTAATTATTATATTAGGAATCATTTCAATAACGGTTAAAATACAAAGAATTATAAATAATAGACAACTAACAAACTTAATAATAAACTAGAATAATTACCTACACTAATGGAGCAAATATCATATTAGTGGAAGTTGAACTATATTTAATCTCTTAATCTTGAGACATCATATTTGACAATGATTATCATTATGCCACCGCCTTATACTATATCTAAAAAAAAAAATCTCTATTATTTTATAAGTTTACATTTCTGCATGCGAGTATGTGAGTCTACACTTTAAGACAGCCGTGATTCAAAACTAATATTTAAAAGATTCTCCCCACGCTTTGGCACAAACGCACTTATTTGAAAATTAGAGGTGTATGTCATATTGTCATTAGAGTCAAAGAAGATGTTACTTCTAATTAATTTGATTTTACTTTCAAGTTGTATTTGAATTTAAGGTATCAAACACGAACGAGCTCTATACGATATCAAACACGAGTATTTTAAAATTTTAATATATATTTGATCAATTTTTAATATCCAACAAACCTTGATTCATATTTCATAAGTTATCAATTGATACATGTTAGACTTTTTTTTTATTATACACACCAAAATGAATCAACTCTATAAATAGATTATCAATATCACCAAATTTGAAATATGTTGAATTATAATCAAATTATAAAGAAAATCAATAACCAAATACTAGTATTAAATTTCTTGAGATTTCGTAAATCCATTATTATTATAGTGGTTGAGTTGGATCGATTTTCGATCTTGTGTTTTTTTTCGATTTGGGTTTTCCACGTTAAAATTGTCTTGTGCCTATTTACTTTCATACGCATTAATTATTGCTTGGATCAACCAATTAGTGCTTGGTTTATAATTTGATCGTGTTAACTCCATTTTAATCCTTTATAGTTTGTAGGAGAAAACGAATTATTTCGCTGTGATATTTTAAACTCATACTCTTTCCCTAATAAAACTAGAATCCGAATTGAATTAAAATAATTGAATTAAATTTCAATCATTGTTAGTCGCACTAAAACAATGGAATTTTTAGAAATAAATTAAAAATTATATATTGTGTATATGTTACACGTGTAGTATGACTCACCACACTATTGGGTCATACCATTTTTAATAAATAAAAGTAATCTTTAAAGGTCTTATCCAAACCTTTTTTTAAATAAAAATTGAACGTATGAACTACATTTTTTTTTTGTTAGGCTTGAATCTAACGATCTTTCTATTTTTGTTTTCTTAATGATGAAGACTATCCTTCTTGTAAACTGGTTTATTTGAAACACTATTTAATCCTTAATTGAGTTTATTTATTAAAAAAAAATATATGAACCTCACAT
The DNA here is from genome assembly GCA_030819805.1 of Penstemon newberryi var. newberryi. Lineage (NCBI taxonomy): Eukaryota > Viridiplantae > Streptophyta > Magnoliopsida > Lamiales > Plantaginaceae > Penstemon > Penstemon newberryi. The sequence goes on along the minus strand of JAUALY010000005.1, from coordinate 45,500,057 downwards.
AATAATCTGGAAAAAAAAAGCCCATGTACCATGTACCTAGACAACCTTTGTAACATTCCTAAAATATTAAATAAAAAAATAGACAACCTTTGTGACAAAAATATGAAATTTAAAAAACCTAAATATTACTATAAAAATATTAAGAGCATGGGAATGAACAGTGGGTCTGGTAAAAGTAAACTATTACTGCATAAGTTAAAATAAAATGTCAAAAGGATCATAATATCAAGTGTATATTTACGATTTCCAAGAGCAGATACGCATTTTGTCAAACCTCGTGGAGCCCCAACCTTTTTCCCATCACGCGTGCTCTCTCATCCAACGGTCACCAATCAATCCGCAATAAACGGAAAGAGTCCCCCTTTCCCCCATCCAACGGTCCTCATTCCCCTACTTTGACTCAATTTCTCCTCACCCGAAGCACAACTGAGCTAGTACATTAACCTCACTTCTTCACCATTTCTCTTTCGTAAAAAAAGAATTCATCTTTGAGGCGCTTCAACTAATTTCTTAAGAAATATTGTTAGGTAATCTTCTAACTTAGCTTTGTTTCGATTCAGTTTGAGAATTGTATTTATTAGTATTTAATTGATATGGTTTTTGCAAATCTAGTATAGATTTGGATTTTTTTTTCTCTGTGCTTTTCTGTAATCCTTTGGATTTCATGTGAATCTATGGATATTTCGCTGTTTCTTTTATATATGAGTTAGAGTAGTGTTCCAAAAGATGCTGCAAAGAATTTTGCTTGCTTAATGTTTTCTCCATGACTAAGATCTGAAGTTTAGTGAAGATTTGGTGGAGGAATTTCATTCTTTTCTTTTGAAAAATAAACAATTGTTTTTCCTTTCTGAATACTGATTATTATGTGTCTTTTTATAACAGCAAAGGTTTGGAATCAAACATTTATCAAGTTGGGTTAAAATAACAAATCAACATGCCGTGGGGATCTCCTTTGCGATTTGTTGTGTTCTTCCGCGTTATTCTGTAAATTGATTTGAATTGGTGAGTTACCGTTCCCCCCTTTTGAAATTGTTCGACAGATGTCTTTGGATGTCTCTAATTTGAACACATTAGCAAGTTATTGAATTATTACTTGTCAATTCTGGTAGGTGTTTTACAGTTCACTTGACTTGGATACTGGTCAAACTTACTTTTGGTTGGAAGATTGAGAATGCGCATTGCAGTAACCCGAAAGAAAAATCAGAAAGTGAAAATACAAGGAAGAATTATCATGAGAATTGGGAGCATTGCTTTTTACCAATTGATGCAAGTTTGTCAAGTGAGTGTTTCATCCCTGCACTATTATTCATGTTCTCAATGTTTGTTATTCAATATAGTCTTTTCTTTTGTGTTTGTGATGCTATGAGGAACTTATGTAATAAACAAGATATTTATATTCTTTATATTCTGAATTAACTTTGCACGTTGGAGCTTTTTTTCTTTTGAATGATGTACTTGGTTTCGGAGTCGTTTACTTGGTGGTTCAGAATCTAACACTCACCAAATACTTGGATTTTAATTTTGTTTTCGGGAGTGCATGTATAATTTTAACAAATTATACAACCTTGTTCAATATGTAACAAATGATTGACATGTTCAACTTTTAATCAAATTATCTTAATGTAAATATTGTAATCATGAAAATGGCTCGGTTCAGTGTTTGCTTGCTTGTCATTCTTGTCACAAACGTAGAAGAATATGTGCCATGTATCATGCAACAAATTCATTACATTGACTATGGTTGGCTATTTGCATGGAGCCATATATTCAATTATTTGACCTGCTATCTTGTTTTGTTTTTAGTTTGCAAACATTTGTAATTTTTTGTACTAGATACTGAGATAGTTCTTTGGTATCTTTTGCTTACAGGCTGAGTATTTTCGTCAGTTGCTTAAACCTGTTACGTAGTCTTGGTTGGTCACGTCAGAGATACTATTAAGTACTTGTGCAGTACTGAACACAATAAACTATTGATCACAATACTCAGCTCTCTTCTGCTATAATGGATACAACATAGGTGTACCATAAAGCTCTTCTACATTTTTATTTCTCCCATTTTTTTATATTGAAGTTGAACTACAAAATCTTTCATAAACTGCATATTTACTTAACCACGAGCTTGTTTATTAAACCATCACTCATGCATAGTGACCATCCTTACTTCCCGCAAAAGCCAATGCTCCCGTTTTCCGATCAAGTGGGCTGTTACATGAAAAATGCACATGTGCCATCTGTTTTCAATGGTAAACCTTTTATGCCCCCTATCAATGGTGTTGATATTCATCCTTCTGATGCCTGCCCTAGAAATTTCATTATCTTTGACCAATCCAATAATAGAAGCCAGATCATATTTCATCCTGAAATAAACTCCAAATTTCTTTATCCTGGTTTCGGCATCGATGCATCTCTCTTCGAAGACAAAGTAGATCAAACAGTTGTAAATGATGAAGGAAAGATTGCTTCTCCTCTTAAAGAAGATTCAGCTGATATAGATGCCCTTTTGAGTTCGGAGTATGAAGAAAATGAAGAATCTGATGATGAGATGGTGAGCACAGCTCGAACAAATGCAATCTACGATTGTAATTCCCCAGATTCTTGCTCCAATTACGAGTCATTATCAAGTAAGAGCAGATCACTTTTTAAGAAATCTTCTTTTGGGAATATACAGAGTAATGATAAGAAGCGCAAGAAAATGAGAAAGATGGTGAAGGCATTAAAAGGGATTGTTCCTAATGCCAATCGCATGAGTACTGTAGCTGTTCTCGATGAAGCAGTTCGGTACCTAAAATCACTAAGGGTAGAAGTGCAGAAAATGGGAGTTGGAAACTCAAAACGTTAAGCTAAAACTCGTTTCAATTACCAGATCAGGTATATCATGGGTTTTGATGTCTCCATCCCGCAAGTTTAAACCTAAACATTTTAGCTTAAGAGTCTTGTTTATTGATGAGCTCAATAATGCACAATTTCCTTACAGTAATAGAATCACGCGATTCTAGTTTGTGTACTATGTCCGACTTTTACATTGCATGTTATCTATGATACAACCTTAATTGCTTCTGATCCTTTATTTGGATCAGATTCATTTATAGCACTTCAATATCATGTTTTCTTCAAATTATTCATAGATGAATTGTTGTTGATTATAGGAAGATAGTGAAGTACTCGTGTTGCTCTTGAGTAAAACCATAAATGGTTTGAGCTGTTGCTTTCCGTTGGTATAATGCATAATAGCTTTGGTTTCTGGTTATGTGGCATTCCATTCTTGATGAGAAATGAAAAGCCAAGAACCTTAACTACAATGTTCTTACTATATTACAAGTTATGAGAAACTGAAAACTCCAAGCCATTCAAGAATGCTCCACAGCTCTAGTAAGCATATTCAAATTTGCAATCCCCATAGCCTTCATAAAAATCAAGAACAAACAGTTCATTAATTGGTGTACTTCCTTTAATCAAATCATGTTTTATGTGTGCGTGTGAAACTGTGAATATATATATGTACATATAGGGAGAGAGAGAGATGTAGTTGGTTACTGGGATCAGTGACAACAATGACTGCAGTTTTTCTGAAGTCACAATTCCAATAGTGCCTTCCCAGTTTCTGATAGTACAAGTTCATGGCAACCGAAGCATGATTCATCGTGCTTGTTGGGTAAAAACAAGCTCCTCCTGGCTGGATGGAGCTACAATTCACCACCTCACAGGCAAAATTTATGTTATCCATTAGTGCTTCATCTGTGGTCGATGGCCGTGCAATGCACCAAGCTCCCTGCAAATATATAACAAGTTGTGTCTAAATTTCTTCGTTTCCTATGTCAAGACTCAAAACTAGTAGTTTGTCTTCTTAATTCCAACTTACTTGACCAGTTGCTTGACCTTTAATAGGTCTTAGAATTCCACCTGTTACATAAAACAACCCAGAAATATTCATTTGTTTTGTTTTCAACCAAAAAAAATCAGCTTCAATTAACTTTTAATCAAAACATTCAAATTCAACCAAAAAAAAAAAAAAAAAGAACAAGTCAAGTTTAGAGCTTTCTTGAATTAATATACTTAAAAAGATACCTGAGAATATGAGAAATGTAGGGATAAGAAAGGAGAGAATGGGAAGAGAATGAAATGAGTTAGCCATGGATAATTGAGAGAAGAGTGGGAGAATAGGAAATTACAAGCTGGGAATTGTTTTAAAGGGGATATTATAATTGCTCAAATTTATAGACAGTGAGAAGTTACATAAAAATATTAGTTGTTGTGATTCTTTGTTACAAAAAATAATAGTTATTTCATTTGCATAATTTTGCATCATTCGTTCTGCATTTCTTGACTCAACTCCTGAAGATTTTTGAATTTGACAGAACTGGTCTGAAGTAGTTCAACAATGGTGCATGTTATGAAAAGAAGACAATTCTTGTGATAAGTGTCATTTAAACCATCATTCTTTACCATGATTTGTCTTGGTAGTTGGCTTGTAAATAATGCTTCACTGATGTGATCTCTTACCAAAAAGCCTAATATTTATTGGATTATTTTTTCCTTAATTTGATCATTAGCACAACTGTTGAAAGGAAAAATGGGACACAAATTTTAGAGGGCAAAGTACGTGAACATTATTAACAAGATGGTTCAAAAACGCTGTAAGCCGTAATGTTTTATGCTTTATTTAAATCGTATGAATTATTTATTTGAATAACTATGTTCATCAAAGACAGTTTGGCCGAGTGGTCTAAGGCGCCAGATTTAGGCTCTGGTCCGAAAGGGCGTGGGTTCAAATCCCACAGCTGTCAGTTTGTATTAATTTTCTTACCAATTTTTTTTTCCTTTTTCAATTTATGTGTTTGGTTTATAACTCAGTCCACATTGACGAAAACTGGAAAAAAAATTCACCTTATTAATTAATACAAATTTAGTTAATTGTTGATTTTTATTTTTATATTTTTAGATGGTAAATTTATCAATACATCAGCATATATCCAACAATACATCATTATTACTTCAAAATTAATATAATTAGCTAAAGTACAAAGAATAACTAACAATAATGCTATTAATAAAATTAAAAGAAAACCCACATTAGTGGGAATCGAACTCAAATCTTCTACATCATTGAGCCTCAAATTCGCTACAAACTCATTGACATTTGTATTATTGCGTTTAACTCTTCTTGTTAAAGAAACTCTAACTCAAAATTCGATCATGATTATTTATATTTGATTGGAATTCTTATGATTTTTAGAATAAAATTTGATTTGAAATCTCCATGATAAGATTTTCTGTCTTTCTTGTGACGTGTTTCTTACTTTCTTTACATGAATTCCAGCCTCCAGAAGGCCATTTAAGACAATAATATGATCTTTTTACTTTGTAAACTCGTAAATAATGCTATCAAAAGTTAAAGAAAAACCATCATAAACATATTGATGCAAAATATTCACATTCATCCACTAAATGGAGCCATTTACAACATAATCAATATTGTTGGAAACACATTCTCATGACAACAAATTGAATGGTTTATTTTTACTGTAAAACTCACAAATAACTCTCTAACTTCGCTTTTCGGGTACAAAGTTTGGGGCAAAAGCCCAAGCGTTGTTGTTAACCGGGTCAACAAGGTGATCCACTAAAATCTTTTATGGGCCCTTTCCAGTAACAATAGCCTGAACAAAAAACCCGAACATGGAAAACATAGCAAGCCTCCTTAATCTCCTTCACTTTAAGCTCCGCAAATGCCTCCGGGTCATCCGCAAGGCCCAATAGGTCGAAACTGCCACCCGGATACAATGGATCAATCACCTCACCCAATGGCCCACCAGCAACACGATATCCCTTAATAGCTCCCACCAAAACAACTTGTGTAGCCCAAATAGCCGAAATGCTCTGAGCATGGACCAAACTTGGGTTGCCCAAATAATCAAGCCCACTTTCACTGAAGATTTGGGCTCCGGCTTGAATCACACGACCTCTCCAAATTTAACACCATTACGGGGCAAAGCTCGGGGAATATGCACCCAACATGGCCCATCTTGAGTGGATCACTTCGAGTTCACGGTTCTTGGCGGAGGGTGAGAGGTTCACGGCTTTTCCAGTGAAGGATGGCCCATTAAATAGTTGAATTTCTACAAAATCAGAGCAAATGTATGACTAGTAGTTGGTCGTACATATATCCCATAAAAACTAATTCAATATATATATCCCATACAACACAAATGGCTACTTGATGAGATATAGGTTGGTTTGGTATGTTCACCACTCTTCCCATCCCACTTATATAATGAAATCACGGATGCAGATATCATAAGATATATAACTTTTGCTGCTTAGTTTAATTGGTCTTATTGCTTAACAATGTGGGCAGAGGCAGACCTGTGATAAGTACTCCATATATAATTTACTTGAAATGTAAGTAGTATTTAAGTAACATTCTAAATAATTATTTTCTTTTTCTGATTAAAAAATGAGCAGAACCCAAAAAGAAAATGTCAAGGTTAAGGATAGATAGATAATGAGATTTGACGGACACAGAAACAGAAAGAATACCGACCTCAAACTCATTGAGGGGAGCCCCACTACAAAAAATCAAAATCCTATTACCCAATGAAATCACAGATACAGATACACAAGATAAGATTCAACATCTCCACCTCCCTATAAAATAAAATAAATAACCAACAACCACCACTCCTTCATCTTCATCTTCATCTTCATTCATAACCATTTCATTTCAATAATCCAAAATGTCTGCCTCTACAATGGCTCTTTCTTCCCCATCCTTCGCCGGAAAGGCGGTCAAGCTCTCTCCCTCCGCTTCCGAAATCACCGGATCCGGAAGGGTATCAATGAGGAAATCCGTAGCCAAGCCGGTTTCTTCCGGAAGCCCATGGTATGGCCCAGACCGCGTTAAATACTTGGGCCCATTCTCCGGTGAGGCCCCAAGCTACCTCACTGGTGAGTTCCCCGGTGACTACGGTTGGGACACTGCTGGACTCTCAGCCGACCCAGAAACATTCGCAAAGAACCGTGAACTCGAAGTGATCCACAGCAGATGGGCCATGTTGGGTGCGTTGGGCTGCATTTTCCCCGAGCTTTTGGCCCGTAATGGTGTTAAGTTCGGTGAGGCCGTCTGGTTCAAGGCCGGAGCCCAAATCTTTAGTGAAGGTGGGCTTGATTATTTGGGCAACCCAAGTCTGGTCCATGCTCAGAGCATTTTGGCTATTTGGGCCACACAAGTTGTTTTGATGGGCGCTATTGAGGGCTACCGTGTTGCTGGTGGGCCCTTGGGTGAGGTCACTGACCCGTTGTACCCGGGTGGTAGCTTCGATCCGTTGGGCCTTGCTGATGACCCGGAGGCGTTTGCGGAGCTTAAGGTTAAGGAGATTAAGAATGGGAGACTTGCTATGTTTTCTATGTTTGGGTTTTTTGTTCAGGCTATTGTCACCGGAAAGGGCCCATTGGAGAATTTAGCGGATCACCTTGCTGACCCGGTTAACAACAACGCTTGGGCTTTTGCCACAAACTTTGTACCCGGAAAGTGAAGTTATTAGACTGAAAAAGTGTTGTTTGATGCTGATGTAAAATTAATGTGAATTATTTAAATATAATGTCAACTTTTTGAGCTTAAATAAATGAGTCATCTATAGCTGCAAACTTCTGAACTGATTTATGGAGGAAACGTTAACCGATCAAACTTAATCAATGACAAATGAGATAATTGCAAAATAACTTCATCCCTATGTTATTTTAATTTGCCAAAAAATCTCATTTAGAATTCCTTTATAAATCATTAAGAAGGTTATTGTCAATTTTTTAAGAGGACAAGTGGATTATTGCCATTCTTCATTGTTAACAAACAAATTATTGATAATTTCTTAGTTTGAAAGGGGTATTTTTGCATTTTTGTAGAGTTAATATAATTGTTATTTTTCTTGCGCAATATATGTATTCCGGCAATAGTGGAGGGGCCTTTCGCCAGTTAAAGAAAATAAAAACAACACGATTTTCCCCCTAAAGGCATAGCATATTGTAAGATGTTATTATTTTTATTTTGAATTATAAACTGTAGGAGTAGGTGGCCAGCAATCACTCTATTCTGTTGGATTTATTTTCTGAAATGGAATCCCTAAATGTCGCTCTAATAATTATTGATTATGATCCGGATCTTATATGTCTGTCATATACCGGAGCAGCAAACCCCTGTACAACAGACCACCTCTCGGTACCCTGGTAGTACTTGGCTCAGGTGTGTAATTTTATTTTTGGCAGATGCAGTAACGAAATTCTGTAATTTTTGCTGATTCCTTACTTTTAGTTTTGGTTTCATTTGATCCTAATCCAGGTGGTCACACTGCGGAGATGCTAAATTTGTTAGCTGTTATGCAGATGGATAGGTTTAAGCCAAGATACTATATTGCTGCTGCCACTGATAATACGAGTCTTCATAAGGCCCGTGTGCTTGAGGATTCCTTGCTTGAAATCAGATGGTCTTCCATTTTCTACGTTGAGAGCATTGCTAGAGTTAGGAGGCTTTCTTTGAGTGGCTTGCTTCTTTACAAACTAAGAATGGTTGATCAATTATTTGTGCAATGGCCACAATTGAAGAGCAAATACCCTCGAGCAAATTACGTTGGTCGCCTTATGTAGTGACTCTACGTTCTTGCTCCTATAGTAAGTGCTTTAAATCTCCAAACACGTTTTCAGGCTTTCTTTGGAAGTGATATTGGTTTAAGTTATCAAACACGTTTCAAGTCACGATGAAAAACCAGATTTTTCGGAGTTTGCTTTGATCTGATAGTACTTTTGAATCATATTAATAGAAAACATTTCGAACTTTCTTGATTATTTAGTAATTGTACACCATTATCTTTCCATTCCTTCATATTCAAATCATCAATATAAAAAGGAGAAAAGGGCATTGCATACAAAATTGACTTGCACAAATTAAAGTAAAGGTTGTGACTGGTAAATATTGGAGTACAATGGTAAATAACATGCCATCTCCTGCCGGAAAAATGCCTAGAGAAATGTAAACTGAAGCAAGAATTCGTGGGAAAACGATTGTTAGAGTTCGATTCCGTAGTGACTTGTTTGGTTGTTGTGATCCGAAGTAAGGGAAATAGAACTGGGTAGCCACATGTAGTAATGTAGCCATCCATTTGCTTTTTCCACCATTGTCAAAGTATACTCCGCCCAAGAGATTGCCAACAGATAGCCCGGCTAGGAGCAAGAATGAATAGATGGCCATTTGGAGCCACCATTTGTAATATTTTTGTGAAGGGAAGGTACATAATTTGTTGTCTTTTGTAATTTCTGGTGATTTTTCAACTTCTTGAGTTTTCAGACCTAGTGAAATAAACATCAAATCATTTCTTAAGAGCAGAGTAGATGAGTACTTATTGACAGTATGACAAATTAAAGTATTGATGTAAGCTCTCTTTTCTTTTGTATTGATCGTCACTTCTATCATTTCCTCATATGTTAAAATACCTAATTGATTAGTTACCCCAAAAAAAAATACCTAATTGATTGATTTAATTGTTTCTCTTCAACTATACAAGTTCTACATAGTACATACAATTGTTTTTCTATATACAAAATTTGTTGTTAAAGTTGAATTAGAGCTTTAAAATGTACATTTACATTTTTGTGTAATCTAGTCAAGAGTAATCAATTACTAATTTACTGAAGTTTGTATGATTTATTATACGTTTTGATATTATATTTGAGCTTTATTAATTTAATTGTTACGTTAACTGAATTTAAATACTCTTTTCTCCCTGATTTCAGGTTCAATATTAGAAATTCAAATCAGAAATATTATTATTTAATGTAACTATATTATGTATGCTTGGATACTCAAATTTTGGGTAGTTTGTTTCAGTTCTTATGCATTGACTAGTGCATGCAACACACCACATTGGTTTGAAGAAAGTGTTATGGTGTACTTCTATAGTATTTTCCGGAGCCCCGAGCCTCCCCGCCCCTCCTGCACCATTGGAGATAGCCTCATTTTCTTCCGTAAAGAGAAAAGCAACCCAATATACGAATACGTGAACATGAAATGAAGGTTCCAAACCTTTCGTGAATAGTCGGGACATCGAAAAATATTCAATTTCCTCCTAACTTTCAGTAAGTAGCAGGGACATTAAAGGAATCCAAAATAATATTTTGCAAATAGGTCCCTGACTTGGTCTATAAGGACAAACAATTTAAAATACCTTACATTTTTATAACAAGGTTAGTAAAATAGAAATAGTAATATTCAGTCACATAGCAAGGACTCATAACAGTGACTGCAAGTTAAGCACCAAAACATAAATCTATTTACATAAACTAACTAAAAGGTAAACTTAGTATGACAGACTTGGAAGCGCTTACCCTCCAAATTATTTACATCTTGAGTTTTGTATCCTATACAACATTCCACCCATGGTGGTCCTCTTGGAGATTCCTCGCAGCCCGGTACTACTCCCATCAACTTGTTCAATTTAGTAGTTAGCACATCAACAGGTGGGTCACCGCCAAAAAAATAAGCCTATAAACATTACAACAATTAAATTATGGTCTTATCACTAGAGAGAGAGAAAAAGGTTCAAGTAAATATTTTAGAGGATGTAAAAGAACTAGTCTCACTGCATCTTCATGGGACAAATAAGCATGTATTCTTGTAGTTGGATCCTCTAAAGTCAATCTTAGTCTATAAAAGCCCTCCGGTGATCGGAAATCTTTGGCCTGTGATGGATAAACGGCTACCACACGAACAACACATTTAAATGCGGTGTGAGGCTGCAAGAAGGTGAAACCCTAAAGTCTTATCCACAATTAAAGAATCAATACATGGTCCTTATACTAGAGCATTTTCAGATGGAAATAAAAGTTGACAGGACCTTTTCTAGGATAAATGCGATGTTCTTTACAAACAAAGAAGACCAATAATGAAAAATAAGTTTGCTTAGGGCAAAATCGTACCAAGGTTGAACACAAAAGATCCATTAGAGTTGAATATTTAGCTTGCTCGTTGTCCGTCACTGACAATTGGCAAGATGAGAATGTCAATAAAGGACATATCCAATAAAGTTGTTTCACTTGTGTTACTGAAAAGTTGAATTATACGTGAAAATGAGAACTTACCAGTCAATATGTCAGATCTAGGAATGGCAGTGGAAGGAACACGACCTTCCTCACGTATTCTCTCATTACAAATCCTATAAAACATAAGCCAAATCATGATCCAGTATCATTTCACTATTGCAAACATTTCATTATTGCACACAATTGTAGTCTAAATTGTTTCTTACCAAAAAGAAACACAAGCAAAGGGAAAAGCTACCTTAAACATCTCTTAACACTGTCATTTTCCTCGGACAAAGGTCGAATCTTGGTTTCCAGTGTAAAAATCCCTTTAAACAAGCCCGATTCAGTTTTACACATAAGATTGCGCAACCTGACCCATTTTTCATTATGATGGAAATAGACACCAAAGTCCTCATAACTTTCATCAACTAGAATTCTCAATACAGTCCCAACATACGGAAAGTTGCGGAGAACATGTGCAGGTAAAGAAAATGATTCAATATGAAGTGGCATTAAGATCTGCTCTTCATCTGTAAGCCTGCACAATATAATCCATTATGAAAGTTTATTCAGAGATGCTAAACTGATAGTTACCTAGTTTTTTTTATTTTATTGACTATGGCAGAAATTTATAATTTTAAAAATTGAATAACAAGTACAATCTTAAGGAAAAGTATCTAAACCTTGTGAAATGTTCTGAAATGAGATATAAGACTTACAAAATTTCCTTAGAAAACAAAAGTTGGAAAATAACAATTAAATAGCAAATATTGTAACATAATCTTTCCTAAGAGCAAGAATCATATCACTTTCAAGAAATCTACATATCTAGACAAATTAAATACCACTCTAAAGGGTATCAAGACTGCAAAAGATAAATATCATACTTATTTGTTAAGCTTACTGGAGGAGCATCAGTTCCATCCCACACAAAAAGCATCCACTTGCCCTCTGATACTTCATGAACATAGAGAACCTTCAAGAAACATGAATATATAGAAAATAATATGGTTATATAGTTTGTTTCAACCATGAAAATTATTTCAAGAAAAAAAGTTACTTTAATAACATTCATCACCTTACACACTAGATCAATGAATAATCTTCCTGCAATATCTGCCAATGGCACAACATATGGGCTAATGCCTACAAGTTAACCTCAATTGTCAACTCTTACATATTATGTTCAAGGCAGATAGAATTCATCACAAGCTACAACATCACCCATTTAGTAGCCACTGTTTTGATATATTTCGCTCAAACCATACGATTAATCAAAGCATTAAAGAAGGCCAATACTTCTTTCCAAAATTTGGATTTCTTACATAGTAATTAGCATGCTACGTAATTTTTTTATATAGATTACAATGTCAGTTTGAAAGGAAAAAATTTAAGAGCATCTGACAACTAAAGACAACATTTTTAAACCTAGCATAAAGAATCAAATAAAAATGCCCAATTACTCTCTATCTCGGCAATGGAACTCCATGGGAACTGCCGCATAGTAAAAGCATAATCGTAGAGGTCAATAGACGAATGACCTCAAGTACATAACAACAAACCAAGCTTCTGTGATCTCCAATAAGTGGCACACATCCATTCGTCAAAACTGACCATATTACGAAAACATAAGACAGCATGCACCTTAAATTCTTTTTTTTTTTTATACGAGAAATTACCAGCATCAAATTTGTGTAAAGAAGACCAAGACCGCAAGTTGCGAACAAGATTTTTAGCAGAACCCAAGCCTTGAAATCCAGGAGAAATCTGATAGGGCTCGCAGTCAACAGTATCTCTGCCGTCGAACAGAGCAAAAGAGCTGGTTCTACGAAAAGAAACAGCAGGAGTCTGGTCATAGCTGTCAATCTGCAAAAGTAGAGTAAAAACCTATACTAATAAAAAAAAATTAAAAAAATATAGAAGAAGAAGAAGTGATATACTACCAGGACATTGTGAAAAAGAATAACGTCAAGATGACCACGTACACATGGCAAATCCTTGATATTTCTGTGGAATGCATTGACGCTCAACTCTAGATTAGTGCCATCATCGTCTATAATCTTAAGAATCACACAGTAATCTAATAACAAAACCAAAAATCTTCAAGTCAATAATAAAAAAAAATGATTAGAGTAAGCGTAATGTAAAATTATACTCCTCCATAATTAGGGTTTTATTTACCAGTGCCTTTGCTCTTGTGGGGAATGCCACACTCAACAACAATGCCCAATATGTCTACCTTAGAACCAACATTGTTCATCATCTCGTTCCGTTTCACCCACCGCCAATCCCCAACAGGCCGCCGTATCTGCGGCAGCGGCGGAGGCCGCCGTCTCATTCTTGCAAGAATATGCGTAACAACTTTTAGTGGAGATGGGGTTTAGATATTTTTGAAATCGAAGAAAGAAAGGGTTCGACAGTTTGGGAATTTCTCGATTAGGGATTTGGAGATGGAATATAGAGTATTTTATTTCGAAATCAAGATTCTAGTACCTCTTAACTTTGATTAATTTCTCTGTTCAAAAAACCCCAAATTATTCTTTACTTTCTTAATTATGGAAATACCGGATCACTTCTTAAATATGGAAATTAATATCCTTATTTCCTTAATTATGTTGATTGCATTTATTTATAAGTGGGTCCCCTCATTTTTCTTTTTTGGAGTGTTAATAATTGCACAACAACGGATAATTATTTAAATATGGAACTTTCTTTTATTATCTTGAATTAGAAAATTATTACTTCATGGCAGTACAACAGCTATATGGGGACTATCCAATTAGACACCGGTGTTGTATAACCAAAAAATAATAAGGAAATTGATATATTTTTTAATTGTGTTGATTTTGGAAACTAATACTCGCAAAACAAACTTATTTAATTGGCAATAAGAAATTATTGCTTGGAAAAAAATCCAAAATATTTGAGTGCCTAATTTCAGACCAATTCCCTTTTTTCTTTTTTCTTTTTTCTTTTTGAGCTAATGTTTTTCTTTCCAATCTAATTTCTTTGTAAGAGTCCTTTTCAGTCTAATTACGGTACGGCAATATTTGAATCTCTTTTACTATGAGAATGAAACTAAATACTAGTAATACCTAGTAAACAGTTCCTCTCAAAAAAAAAAAAATAAAAAAACCCTAGTAAACAGTTCACATTTTACTATGAATTCTTTTACTAGGGTATATAGTTAATTAAATTCATCTCTTTCATTTTCTAGTAAATTTTATTTTTTGTTTTTGTTTCTCATGAATATTTAAATAGGGTGAAATACAATTTCCTCCCTTAAAGTATGAGGGTGGTATCAGTTACCCCCCTAAACTAACAATTGTAACACTTACCCCTCTCTGTCATATTTTATAATTTTTATTCCAAAAAACCCCCGCCCCTTTCATAAATAATAAATTAATTTATTAAAAAAAATTGTCTCTTTATTAATTATGAATCCATTAATCCACCAAACAACATTATGTTTCAATTTTTTCATTTCTTTGGTTTTCTTCCTTTTTTCGAACTCAATTTTTTTCTTTATTTTCATCTCATTTTTTTCTAACCGAACGAAACAAAAGAAATGAAGAAATTGAAACATAATATGTTTGGTGGATGAATGAATTCATAATTAATAAAGATTTATTTTTTTGATAAAGAAATGAAGAAATTGAAACATAATATTGTTTGGTGTCAAACTTGAATTTTACGAGAAAGAATTTGAAGGAGAATTACCCAACATTTTGAATAATAATTCGTACCGAAAATAAATGAGATAATTATCACCAAATAAAACTCGGAAAATATAAAGAAAAAATTTGAGATAGAAATTAAAAAAATTGAAACATAAAATAAAGAAAACAAATTGAAACAGAAAAAAAAAAATGAGATGAAAATAAGGAAAACATTTGAGACCATAAACCCGAATGAGACAGATATTTTTTTTGATAAATTAATAAAGAAATAATTTATTTGTTATAAAAGGGACGGGGGTAGTTTTGGAATAAAATATTCAATACTATAACTGAGGGGGCTAAGTATTACAATTGATACTTTAGAGGGTAACTGATACCACCCATATACTTTAATTTAAGGGGAACTGTATTTCACCCTATTTAAATATGAAGTTTTTCGAGGTACGTCAAACACATTATAGAAAAACTTCTCCACTAAGAAATTAATACACTGCCAGTGCCAACATAATTCAGCCTTGGATTCTTTGAATGTGCATTTGAGCTGTGAAATTAGTATATTAACTTGTGGATTTTAGAGTTTATTTGCTCTGACTTTTTGTTTTAATTATTGTTACCAACTTTTGAGGGTCCAAACCTTCAATTTAGAACCATTTTTGTCAATTCAATTTTTCTGAAGGCTTAAAATTTCTATGGAGGCAGTGTGAATCATTTTTAAAATCACAGGGGATTATTTTGCTCTTTTTCAAATCACATGAGGGTAAATTGAACATTATGATAATCACAAGGGTAAATTGATATGAACCCATTTAGAAGCTAAATAAAAGTAAAATGATAATTTTCTCTTAACTAATTTATGTGTTTGATAAGTGAAAATGGCCCTTACTTCTAATATTAAATTTGATTTTCTTATCTTTACTAGTTATAAATTAATTATGTGTCAACTCTAAATATTAAATCAACTCTAGTTGATTTTCAACATAATCATATAAAAACATAATTTACACCAGATCGAACAAGCAAAGAAAGAAACTATGTATGTACTGCGATGAATTAATCGAAGGTACTTAATAAAGCATAGTCTTTCAATTTACTAAGATGTATGTCTGACGAATAATATATATAAAGAAAAGTAAAAAAAAAAAAGTGATATATACCTGTAACAAACATGAAGAGAAATATAATAATAGGCAAGGCGATTTGTGCCCTTTGCATATTTCAGAAGTGAAATGAAAAATGTATTCCCTATGTTTGTCCCTCCATAAGATAGTTCCACAAATCTTTTCTGTTAATTAAATAGTGTCTAAAAAGACCAATTTACGTTTCCATCCTTGTTTTAAGAGAAATTGCATTAGATGATCTGGTCCAAAATTATAAAAAGAAAAAAGAAGATAATTTTGTCCAAATTGAGGGTTTGTTCTCTAGCTTTTTCAGAGAGTATTTTTGTGTTCTCTGAAAAGCCAAACAAAGAGTCTTTTAATTATGAGAAATAAACTTATATTCTCTTACTTTTCAAATTTAATTTCATTTTAAAACAATTATTTTATCTCTAAAAAAACATAAATAAACTCTATTTTGATTTGAAATAAAGTAATGTATATTTACACTATTTATCTCACATAACATATATAATTACATAAACTAACTTATCTCTTACACTATTTCTATGTTTTTCTATAATCTCTATTTCTAAAATTTATACTTACAATTTGTTTCATTTCTAAAAACTCAAACAAATAACATTATAAAAATCGATAAATTTTTAAAAATCTCAGTTTTATTTCAAAAACCATTTTAAAAAAAGCAAGACAAACATAAAATAATATTGTGTGGCATTCTAATCTATTTGATAATATAATGAAATCTTTATGATTGCACGAGTTAAACTTTACGTGAAAGTAAATTCAAAATTCATTATGTGATAAGTGCAATGCATTAATCAAATAGATTGTATACAAAATAGTATAAAAGGCAGAGACAAAAAGTTGGATTGCATGTTCATCGTCAGGGCCGACCCAAGATATTGGGTGTCCTAAGCGAATTCTAAAATAGGGCTCCTATGTTATAAAATAAATATACTCAATTTTTTTTAATTTAATAATACTAATTAATATTGATATTTTATTTTTCAGGTAGAATTAAAGTGACAAATCCACTTAATTATTTTGACATAATTTTAGAAATAACAACATAATTATTGTTATTTCTTGTTTTCGTACTTGGGTTAATTATTGGCTAATGTAAGGTGGTTTTGTTGATGTAATTTCATTAGCTTGTGTAATTGCATTCCGTTTGAAGGTTTGGATAACTTATTTTATATATGTTCCCTTTAATCTCAATTATGCAAATATCTTTGATCAATTAACTGAAGAGCAAATATCCTCAACCAAAAAATGTTAATTGGTCGCCTCATTCATTCTTGCTTCCATAGTAAATCGATCTCCAGATTAATTATAGTATTTGATTTTATACTTTGATTATCTTTTGTCTAATGTCATTTTGAACGTGGTTCTGATTGTTTGATGGCACTATTGAATCATATTAATAGAAAAGTTGATTGCTTATTTGATACTTGTTGTACATACATAATAAAAATAATAATAATCTTGAATGAATAATTTTAAGTTCAAAAGTATATAACTTACCACAATCTATCTTCTTTCAATCCAATTAAAAAAACTACATGTAGATGTAGCAACAACTATCATCCTCTTTCAATAATAGCCATTTCAGAAACTCCTTCACTATTAGTATTCTTCCTTTCCTTGTGGTTCAAATCATCAATGTAATGCTGATAAGCATAAGACACGAAGCCCCACATAGCCAACATCATAGACACAACCTTCAATCCAGTCAACTTATCATGCAAAAATATCACAGCCAAAACCGGAGCCACCGGTAATCCTAAAATACTAATCACATTCGAAAACAAAGAAGAAATTTTAAAAATCAACCCAACACACCCAACGTTGAATGCTTGCCAAGAAATAGCAGTCCAAATCAAGTTCATAACATATGAAACTTTCCCCAACTTAAACTCATTCATCTCTTTATTCATCTTCTTGAACTCCCCACTAGCAAAAAGCCCTATAAGTATCACAAATGTAGCAACCATACTTTGATAAATCGCCATATCCAAAACCGCACGAAGGGTTTCTTTCTTGATGATTCTTGTAAAAGCGAGTTGAGTTAATGAGAGAAGTAACGCGTACCCTGCAGACGCGCCAAGAGTGCATAAAAACCCGATCATATATTTTGTTTTTGAGGTTTTGTTTGAGTCACCGGGTTCAGTTTGGAATATGAGGAGTACAGAAGATAGAGTTAAAAGAACTACAGAGTTAACTATATATGGAGTGAACTTTTGTTTATTAAGGAAGAAGGAGAAAAGGGCATTGAATCCTAATTGACTTGCACAAATCAAGGTATAGGTTGTGACTGGTAAATATTGGAGTCCTATAGTATACAACATGCAATTTTGTGCAACAAAAATGCCCAAGGAAATGTAAACCGAAGCAAGAACCAAGGGACGACGTTTGTTTGGGTTCGACTCTGTAGTAGTGACTTGTTTGGTTGTTGTGATCCATTGAAAGGGGAAAAGGATTGGATATCCTACAACTTGTACTAATGTGGCCATCCATTTGCTTTTTCCACCATTGTCAAAGTATACTCTGCCTAGGAGATTGCCAACAGATAGCCCAGCTATGAGCAAGAATGAATAGATGGCCATTTGGAGCCACCATTTGTATTGGTTAGGAAAAGGGAAGGAACAATATTTGTTGACTTTTGTAATTTCTGGTGATTTTTCAACTTCTTGAGGTTGCAGACCTGTGGAATAACCATTGGTAAAGAACAGAGAAGATGAGTAAATAATGAAAACAGGACAAATTAAAGGCCACTATGAACTCAGTAGATTTGGGCTAAAATACATCAAAAAAGAATATCTTGTGTTGAGCAAAACAAGTATGAAACTCTCTTCTTTTGATTTTTATTTTTTTTGGAAAAATCATATTATAAGTCTCATAGAATTGGACCCTCAACTTATTTCGTCCTGCAAATTATAAATTTCGTTTTTTGGTCCCAGTTCTTAATATATTTTGCACTTTTGGTCTTATTAACCCTTTTCAGTCTTTTGGGACTAAAAGAGCGAAACTGAGGCGGAGAACATGTACTTAACATAAACTATCTTATGGGACCATAAGTGCAGTTTCTTTCAAGATTTGGAAAAGGTGCAATTTTAGAAGATACGGGACCAAAAGTGCAATTCTTCATTTCATTGTTTATTATTCATAAAACTCCCTTCCTATCTATTTTCACACTTCCACAACCTCCTTTAGTGGCTAACACTCTTAATTAGTAGAGTAAATAACATGCTTTAAAACTCGTAGCTCGTTAAGTTCATGCTTGGAAATTTAAATAACTTTTGCAAGGAAAAATAAAACGAAAGGAGAATTATGCAAAACAAATAACGTCAGAGAAAAATTTCAAACATGTTTTGATTTAAATTTATGAAATGGATCACAAGATTAGCATAAGAGTATATATGTACTAACCATTAATGTCTGTTGGCAGTTTTGGAGCTTGTTCCATGGCAGAATTATTGAAGAGATCAAGAAAATCTGAGCTTTTACTTATGCAGCTGAAATATTGTAGTTGTGATTTTATAATAACAATGATGATAGAATCTTCATACTTGTGGTGGTCCAGTGAGTGCATTAAATTTAATACGCTGACTCTTTAGACTTCAATTTTGTCTTTTTTGACTTTGTTGTTGACACTGATAATTTGACATTCATCTTCATTAGGCACACACACTTTAAGTTTAGTAATAGTAAAATGAACTCCTAATTGAGAAAGTGCCTAACTTTTTAAGTGCTCCTTTTTCTTTGCATTGAATGTCACTTTCATCCATTTTCTCGTATGCTACCTAATTATTTGATTCTTTGTAACACCTAGTTAACAGTTCAAATTTTCGTTAGTCTATCTTATGATTCTTATCGAGTTGATTTTTGTTACCAAGTTAGCACATGCAAAAACCAAGTGATGATGGGTTTGAATCCCGTTTGGAAATTAGATGGAAGTATTACCTTGAGTTTGTCTATGGGTAATTTGTGGTCAAGATCCCTTTGTGTGCAGAGTGTACAGCAGTATGGTGAGAACCCGAGGCTTGATGGAGGCATATTCCGCGATTTACATGATTCAGGGCTCTAGGACAAGAGTTTTGAGGGTCCAGAATTGATCTGGCGTAAGCTTGATAACCTGGATTATGATAAAAGAAAATAAAAAAACAACAACGGCGTAGAATAGTTTTTCGGCCCACTTAATACAATCGTGGGCTTCAATTCCGCGCAAGATAAATAAGCCCAGAGGGAATATTGGTTCTTGGAATTAAAGGAAAAAAATAAAACAGCCAGTGCCAACATAATTCAGCCTTGGATTCTTTGAATGTGCATTTGAGCTGTGAAATTAGTATATTAACTTGTGCATCTTAGAGTTTATTTGCTCTGACTTTTTGTTTTAATTATTGTTACCAACTTTTGAGGGTCCTGTTCTCTCTTTCTCTCTCACAGTCTCATGTTATTTCTTGTTTTCATACTTGGCTTAATTATTGGCTAATCAATGTAAGGTTTGGATAACTTATTTTATATATGTTCCCTTTAATCTCAATTTAATAGAGGATGCAAATATCTTTGATCAATTAAATGAAGAGCAAATATATATCCTCAACCAAATTACTCATTCTTGCTTCCATAGTAAATCGATCTCCAGGTTAATTATACTATTTGATTTTTATACTTTGATCATCTTTTGTTTAACTCAATATCAAAGCTTTCATAAGTATCGCACTTCTGTTGGATTAATTAAATCATCAGCTAGCGTATTAAAGCTCGTTTATATATAGGATGTTTGATTTCTGATAGTATGATCGATTATTCCTTTGGTAGATTTAATTTACAAGTGAAGTTACTTCTCAAACACGTCTAATGTCATTTTGAATGTGGTTCTGATTGTTTGATGGCACTTTTGAATCATATTATTAATAGAAAAATACATTGATAATTTGATACTTGTTGTACATACATAATGATAATAATAATCTTGAATGAATAATTTTAAGTTCAAACGTATATAACTTACCGGGGTAAATGCAAAATACTCCCCTGTGTTACACTAAACCTACAAGAAATTACCCTGTGAATTTTTTTTTGCACCAAACTTCCTTGTATTTTCAAAAATCCTGCAAAAAACACCCAATTTATAAAAAATAGGTCGTTTTGGATCGACATATTTCAAGAAATCCTTTTTAAAATACTTCAAGTTGGTCCCTACAACTTCACGTGATATATTTTTAAAATTATTTCTTCAAATATGTCGATCCAAAACGACCTATTTTTTACAAATTGGGTGTTTTTTGCAATGTTATTAAAACCGGACCGGACCGGCCGGTCCGACCGGTTCGACCGCGAACCGGAGGATGGTCCGGTCCTGTTTACCCCCTAAAACCAGCTGACTCAAAAACCAATCTGAACCGGGTTGAACCGGTCCAAAACCGGTGAACCGGCGAACCGGTTTGGGCCGGTTCAACCCGATTTTGAATTTCTTTTTTTTTTTCGATTTTTTAAATTTTATTAATTTTAAAAATAAACTAAAAATTCTTGTAGAAAGTGGGATTTGAACACCTAACCTCTTGCATGAAACATAACTTCCTTACTAGTTGAGCTACATCATTTTTGTTGAATTTCTAGTACAAAACAAATTTATAAATTACAGAAAACCTGTAGCCAAATTTGTTTATAAATTAGATTATGATAACTCAAATTAACATTTTACACATTATCAATGAAAATTAATACTCAAATAATATTTTTTTATTAAAATTTGTTCTATAAGATATTTCTTTCCAATATTATTTTAGGATAAAGAGTGTCAAATTTTGAAAATCAAATCGATATATTATGCAAGTTTGATTTTGAATATTAGACTTTTATACATAATCATATTTTAAATTTATTAATCTCTTAGTTTGTTGTATTTTTAACTTACACTTTTAAATGTTTATAAAGAAATATAGTCATATTATATTTATATGAGCTTACAAATTAGTATCATATTACAATTATGATATAAGTTATGTAAATATTATGTGATTTAATTTAAATATATTCTAAGATTTTATATATTTTTAATCAATTGTAGGATAATGTTTAAATTTTATGCATATTATATATACTTTAAAATTAAATATATTTATTATCTCATTATGACGTATCCGGTCCGACCAGCGGTCCGACCGGTTCGACCAGTAAAACCAGTGGCCAGTTGGCTCACCGGTTCACTGTCCGGTCCGGTTCTGAAAACATTGGTTTTTTGCAGGGTTTTTATAAACATAAGGAAGTTTTGCGCAATAAAAATTTCACAGGGTAGTTTCTTGCAGGTTTAACATAACACGGGGGAGTATCTTGCATTATCCCCATAACTTGCCACAATCTATCTTCTTTCAATCCAATTAAAAAAACTACATGTAGATGTAGCAACATTAACAACTATCATCCTCCTTCAATAATAGCCATTTCAGAAACTCCTTCACTATTAGTATTCTTCCTTTCCTTGTTGTTCAAATCATCAATGTAATGCTGATAAGCATAAGACACAAAGCCCCACATAGCCAATATCATAGACACAGCCTTCAATCCAGTCAACTTATCATGCAAAAATATCACAGCCAAAACCGGAGCCAACGGTAATCCTAAAATGCTAATCACATTCGAAAACAAAGAAGAAATTTTAAAAATCAACCCAACACACCCAACGCCGAATGCTTGCCAAGAAATAGCAGTCCAAATCAAGTTCATAACATATGAAACTTTCCCCAACTTAAACTCAATCATCTCTTTATTCACCTTCTTGAACTCCCCACTTGCAAAAAGCCCTATAAGTATCACAAATGTAGCAACCATACTTTGATAAATCGCCATATCCAAAATCGCACGAAGGGTTTCCTTCTTGATGATTCTTGTAAAAGCGAGTTGAGTTACTGAGAGAAGTAACGCGTACCCTGCAGACGCTCCAAGAGTGCATAAAAACCCGATTATATATTTTGTTTTCGAGGTTTTGTTTGAGTCACCGGGTTCAGTTTGGAATATGAGGAGTACAGAAGATAGAGTTAAAAGAACTACAGAGTTAACTATATATGGAGTTAACTTTTGTTTATTAAGGAAGAAGGAGAAAAGGGCATTGAATCCTAATTGACTTGCACAAATCAAGGTATAGGTTGTGACTGGTAAATATTGGAGTCCTATAGTATACAACATGCAATTTTGTGCAACAAAAATGCCCAAGGAAATGTAAACCGAAGCAAGAACCAAGGGACGACGTTTGTTTGGGTTCGACTCTGCAGTAGTGACTTGTTTGGTTGTTGTGATCCATTGAAATGGGAAAAGGATTGGATATCCTACAACTTGTACTAATGTGGCCATCCATTTGCTCTTTCCACCATTGTCAAAGTATACTCTGCCTAAAAGAGTGCCTACAGATTGCCCAGCCAAGACGAAGAACGAATAGATAGCCATTTGGAGCCACCATTTGTATTGGTTATGAAAGGGGAAGGAACAATATTTGTTGACTTTTGTAATTTCTGGTGATTTTCCAACTTCTTGAGGTTGCAGACCTGTGGAATAACCATTGGTAAAGAACAGAGAAGATGAGTAAATAATGAAAATAGGACAAATTATATAAAGGCCACTATGAACTCAGTAGATTTGGGCTAAAATACATCAAAAAAGAATATCTTGTGTTGAGCAAAACAAGTATGAAACTCTCTTCTTTTGATTTTCCTTTTTTTTTTTTTTGGAAAAATCATATTTTAAGCCTCGTAGAATTGGACCCTCAACATTTTTGGTCCTGGAAATTATAAGTTTCCTTTTTTGGTCCAGTTCTTAATATATTTTACATTTGTGGTCTTATTAACTTTTTCAGTCTTTTGGGACCAAAAGAGCGAAACTGAGGCGGAGAACATGTACTTAACATACACTATCTTATGGGACCATAAGTGCAGTTTTTTTCAAGATTTGGAAAAGGTGCAATTTTAGAAGATACGGGACCAAAAGTGCAATTTTAGAAGATATGGGACCAAAAGTGCAATTCTTCATTTCATTGTTTATTATTCATAAAACTCCCTCCCTATCTATTTTCACACTTCCACAACCTCCTTTAGTGGCTAACACTCTTAATTAGTAGAGTAAATAACATGCTTTAAAACTCGTAGCTCGTTAAGTTCATGCTTGGAAATTTAAATAACTTTTGCAAGGAAAAATAAAACGAAAGGAGAATTATGCAAAACAAATTAATAACGTCAGAGAAAAGTTTCAAACATGTTTTGATTTAAATTTATGAGATGGATCACAAGATTTGCATAAGAGTATATATGTACTAACCATTAATGTCGACTGTTGGCAGTTTTGGAGCTTGTTCCATGGCAGAATTATTGAAGAGATCAAGAAAATCTGAGCTTTTACTTATGCAGCTGAAATATTGTAGTAGTGATTTTATGATAATGATGATACAATCTTCATACTTGTGGTGGTCCAATGAATGCATTAAATTTAAAACACTGACTCTGTAGACTTCAATTTTGTCTGTTTTTGACTTTGTTGTTGACACTGATAATTTGACATTCATCTTCATTGGGCACACACACTTAAGTTTAGTAATAGTAAAATGAACTTCTAATTGAGAAAGTGCCTAACTTTTTAAGTGCTCCTTTTTCTTTGCATTGAATGTCACTTTCATCCATTTTCTCATATGCTACCTAATTAATTGGTCTATTTCTATTTTATTACAAGTATCAACTATCTATCTATACATCAGTTGATACTAGTCGCAAGAAAATGAACTCATGTTCAAATTCTTGTAGGAGAGGTTTCTATATAACGTGTCTGACACGCCTCGAAGATTATTAGGTCAAATATAAGATATGTATTATTGGAAATAAAAAAAAAAAAAAAAAAAGGTTACCAACTATACAAGCTAAAACGGAGTAAAAGTGTTTGTTTTTGGATCCAAAATTGTTGTAAATGTTGTTTAATTGGCAAACATTTATTTTAATCACTCTAAGGATGTTGTTGTCACGTATGTTTTTTCTGAAATTGTAAAATTGTCATTGTAATATTAATTAACAACAAACCAGCATATAAAGGTTTAAGTGTTGAAGAAATAAATTATATTAGCACATTTCTTGTAAAATTTAGTAGTTTTATCGAAATATGAAGCTTTTAATGTGAAAGAATATGCAGTTTAAGTATAATTTTAAGGGATACATTCGACCAAAAAACAAATTAGCATGGGATACACAGATTATCTGTCATATTTTTATGTGATTAGTCAGGTGAAAACCAAATTTTATACTATTTCAATTTCACTTGATTTTAATTCAGTTTTATAAATTTAATTTGAGCTTTACGCTAATTTAACTCATTTTTTTGGAACCAAATTCGACATAAATATTATCAAAACAATTAATATTGTGTAATATTAATTTGTAATGTATACTAATGAATCAAGACAAATTTTGAAACAAACTTTTTTTTTTTATTTTAATTTTATCAATTCAAAAGAACCGTACATCTTTGAACAAATCTTGAGTTGAATGTAAGTTATGGTTTTTTCAAGCTCTAATATACATTGTCCATAGATATATGTTAGTGTAATCAATCCCATATTTGTCAAATGATTTACTTTTCTTTAAGTGAACCATTGATTTGTCTTTCATATTTTTCCCTAGTTAATTGGGGCATAACCAACAAAGTGTAGATTTCATGAGATTTATGTACTAATTTATGGATTGAATAATATGACAAACTACATATTTATGGCATATATTGTGTTCTTACCAAAACTTTGATGGGAAGTTTACTTTTGATTATATATACATCACATTTTGGTCCCCAAACACACTCATCACAAACCCTTCAATATACACCATCTACATAGAGTGAGTCGAGTTTGGAAGACCAAAACCGATGATCAAGAGACAGAAATATTTAAGCAAAGCATCAACGGCTAGAGGTATATTTCTTGGTTTATTTTCAGTTTTCGATCCATGTTTAATTCCGCATTTATTATTTGAATCATTTTGAATTTATGTCTAATAGTTAGTCCCACTCAAATCTAAAACCAAGATATTTGTCAAAACTTACATAATTATATCATTCAAGTTAGATAGACAATTAGTTAAAAAAAAGAAAGACAGATATAATTTTTTTTTTGTTTTTTTTTTTTGTGTATTCTGCTGAGATATAAGAAAGTGATGTATACAAAAAAAGGTTCAGTTTCAATAATTGAATGTATTATGTGCACGAGTTAAAGTCAAAATTATGTACCATTCAGTTTACCCCAAATTATTGACATTAATAGGACTTTAACTTTGCTGATTATGTACAGTTGACTAACAAGCAAAACAAATTGGATTAAATAGAGCAAGCAAATTAGAAAATCCCCCAAATTATTTCGACATTTATCAAAAAAATGAAATGTGTCCGATGCGCCTCGAAAGGAATTAATTAATAAAAAAGAAGACTAGGCAGAGTATATGTCTAAACATAAGAAGGCAAAATCGATCGCACAAATTATTTTGGTTGTATCTTAAAATAACTAAATGTTATCCTTAAAGTTAGAGGATAAAATCGGGCTTTGTATGGATAGCCGTGCCACGAATATCACATCAATTAGTTAATTTATTCTGATAACTTTGGTGGATGGCGACTGCATAGTGAAACATACCGCCATATAAAATTATACTCAAATATTAGCGTGTGTGTTCCAAAATTGATTTGTTGTGACAACTTTGATTTATGCTAATTATAATGATTGAATCGCTGTTGGTATCCACTTAATGTGTCCAATGCGTCTCGAAAGGGATTAAACTATTAGAAAACAAAAAAAGAAAAATTATAATGATTGAAAAATAATAAATTCAATATAATTCGTCCGCCAATCGAGTTTCATGAGCCAAGTTCAGGTGGCTTAAGCTCAAATTCAACCGACCTTGATGACTATGAGTTTAAATTCAACTAAAATATTTCAGACTACAAACTAATATCGAGTAAGTTTCAAGTTAAATTATTTCGAAAAATATGTATATATGTATCATTAAAAAGCACATAATAAAAATAGGATGATTCACTGTGATTTAAAAAATTACAATGACACCCCTTGGGGGGTGGGGGTGTTGTAAATATTTTTGTAAGTTGTAGGAGGTGTCCTTATAAAGATTATTGAAGTTGTAAGGAGCGTCATTGTAAGGATTGTTAAAGTTATAAGACGTGTTTTGATATATAGTATAAATCAGATGAGATCTTCTTGAAATTTCTGAAATATCGGGGGGTTAATTGTAATATGACTAAATATCAAGGAGTTCATTGTAAGACCACTAAACCCCAAGAAATCCGGTCGTAAATCACCACAAAAATATTGTACATACCAAAATATATAATTTTCATAGTAGTCTCTAATAGTATTAGTATTAAATAACGTTTCAAACTAAAATCAACCTCTAAAGTACACTTATCAAGACAAAACATTTGCAGATAATTAATAATTGTATAAAATAAGAAAGATATACTTTGACCCCCCAATATGCTTCAAAATATATATTTATATAATAATATGAAAATTTTCAAGCATTTTCGCAAGTTGAGTTTAATTCGAATTGAGCTTACGTTCAAATTTTGACTCATAAATTAATTGAATCTAAAAATAAGGCCCAACTCAAATAAAATTGGGTGAACCATTAGACCTCGGACAAACTCAACCTAGTTGACAATTATAACTAGAACAATCAGAATGGACACAATTGAATTCCTAATTACTAAATAAACACTATCTATCATGTTTAAAAATTGTGCAAATAAAATATTTTCCAAATATTGTACATACATTATTGGAAACATTAGACTGTAAAGCTATCGTCAAATTGGGTGATAAACTGATAATAGTATTGTTACTATTGGCGTTGGTTTGGTATGAGACAAAAGTCATTCAGAGCACGACAATTAAAAATTGAAGTGTCTGTCACATTCATTCACTGATTGTATCGAAACCTTAAATAATTATACTTCAAAAAAAAAAAAAAACAAGTTAACTTCCATATAACTTAATCAAATCATCAGGATACCGACTAGGGGTGAACGCGGTCGGGTTTGCATAAAAAATCAACCCGATCCAACACGTGCGGGTTGCCAATTTTTTAAACCGCACCCGCATTGTTATTTTCATAAACCGCCCGGTTCGGGTGGAATGGGTGCGGGCGGGTGACGGTCAGATTGGCGGGTTGAACGCAAAGAATGTCATAAATTTTTGACATCTAATAGACTAGCAACATATCAATAAATATAAAAATTAAACATATATATAATCTTAAGTTCTTCAAACAACAAATCAAATGTGCCAAATATGTTCACCGTTACATTTGAAATTAAATCCAAGGATGAAAAAGTACAAAACTAGAATATAATCAACAATTTCTTACTAATTAAATCAACGGTCTCCACCAAAAAGAATATTACAAATCCCCCACAAAAAAATTCATTACAAGTCATCACTCACGCATTACAAACAATAACAAATTAGTGAAGTTTCTTCTAGATTTTTCGACAACAAACTCTTTAGGAAAAAATGTACTAATATATTTGTACCATTAACATTAATATAAACAAAAAACTTGAAGAAAGTTTGTTAATTTGTTCTTCTTCATTTGTTAATAAATGTAATTTATTTCACACTTTTATTAAAACATGAATAAAAAGTACTCTAAAGATGATTAAGTGCGGATTGCGGGTGGGTCGGTTTTTTAACCATCAAACCAGTAACCCGACCCATAACGTGCGGGTTTACAAATTACCAACCCGCACTTGTTTATTTTAAAAATAAAACCGGCGGATTGCGGGCGGGTTGGAGCGGGTCGGGCGGGTGGATCGGGTGGGACGGGTTTATGAACACCCCTAATACCGACGCGAAGACTTCACACCTGATTTCTGAAAATTAGTATTACAATTAAATATGAACTTTTACAGGGAAAAGAAAAAAATTGTGTTGACTAAATTTGTAAAGAGGAAGAAATAAAGTAGAGAAGTTGTAATTAAGATTTGAATTTACCCATCTAATCATATATTTAAAACGAAAATATATAGCTTTAACTAAATCAACGTATTTTTCCAAGTTGTTAATTTTTCAGATGCTTTCGGGCTTTTTCAAAAAGTCACAAAATTTTATGATACTTTAATTGATCGAAATATATAAAGAAAAAAAAATTAATCCATAATATATGTAGGCTATGGGGCAAATACAAGTTACTCCATTGTGTTATGCTAAATCTACAAGAAATTACCCTGTGAAATTTTTATTGTGTCAAACTTCCTTGTGTTTTTAAAAATTCTGCAAAAAACACCCAATTTGTAAAAAATATGTCGTTTTGGATTGACATATTTGTAGAAATAATTTTAAAAATATATCACGCGAAGTTGTAGGAACCAACTTGAAGTATTTTAAAAATAATTTCTTGAAATATGTAGATCCAAAACGACCTATTTTTCAGAAATTGAGTTTTTTTGCAGGGTTTTTGAAAATACAAGGAAGTTTGGGACAATAAAAATTTTACAGAGTAATATCTTACAGGTTTAGCATAACGCATGGGAGTATTTCGCATTTATCCCATAGACTATAGTTACTATGGTATGGTCTGACAAATAATATTTGAAAAATTAATGACTACTTTTCAATCGTACGAATTGTCTAACGGGACTGTAATTCAGCGGGTCCCCGGAGACGGACAACAAAAACAACTAGCAGCCATAAATAAATAAATGGAATTTCAATTAGCGACGTTTTGGCATTAAAAGTGGGAAAAAATATCAAAACTAAAAGAGGAGATCGTGCGAATTGTCTATTGGTGGAAATGTTATAAATGTGAAGGTGAGAGATATTATCATGTACTCGTATTTAATGTGAAGAGGAGGAGATTGATAAATATAGGTGAGTGGTGATAA
Organism: Penstemon newberryi var. newberryi; assembly: GCA_030819805.1. Classification (NCBI taxonomy): domain Eukaryota; kingdom Viridiplantae; phylum Streptophyta; class Magnoliopsida; order Lamiales; family Plantaginaceae; genus Penstemon; species Penstemon newberryi. The sequence continues at coordinate 45,470,275 of JAUALY010000005.1, read as the reverse complement.
GATTTATGGACCCATGGAGTAATAATAGTTGATGGTTTCTCATTAAATCTAGTGGGCCAAGCTTCAACCTCCACTGTTGGAGAACGTTAGGTCCGAATCTGTTCTATTTATGTTTAGTTGGATATGGATCCGAATTCTGTAAAATAAAAAATCTGAATTAGGAATAGAAAGAATCAAATCAATCACCACGTTATTTAACTATCTTGGGGCATTCTATTACAAGATTTTGTTGGTTACAGTGTAATTGAGATACCCCTTCTTGAAGTGACACGTGTCACATTTTCAATTTAATTTTATATGTTAATTTTTTAATAGACAAATTTACCCTTATAAAATGAACTAATTTTCATTCAAATCCTAACCCACTTCTCATTACACTTTTTCTCTTTCTCTCTCTCCAAAGATGGATTTGTAGCCATGGCTGAGTATGCTTGGATGGAAATTGCTTCAATTGAATGTTACAATAAATTTACATATGTTATTTCACATTTTCCATCTTCATCTCCTTCCTCCTACAAAACTCTATCACCACCGGCCCACCACCACCTCCGCCGCCATCTACTTCAAATACTGGGTTTGTGAAAAATCCGGCCACGCGAAGGCCGTTTTTGACCGTCGGATTGCCGGAACTTGCCTTCGCGTGGCTGGTTCCGGCCATGAAGGCCCCATTCCCATCCCTACTGCAGCCCTAGATTTTGTTTCCGGACGGAGGCTACGGTGAGGGGTGTGTTTTAGAGTTTGTGGTGGTGGCGGCGGCAGAAGGGTGGCGGCGGCGGTGGGGTGGCGGCGGCGGTGGGGTGGCGGCGGCGGCTAGGGTTTGGGTATGTGGAGGAAGAAGATAAAGTTAGGGTTTGGGCTTGAGTGGTTGGGCCTTGGGGTCTTTTAAAATTTAACATTATTACAATTTGTACCTTCTAATTTCAATGTTGAATATATTGGGTATAATTGGAGTATTGAAGTAACAATTGAATCCTTAATTTTTTAATTTGTCTCAATTTAGCCCCTAACATCTTACATTCTTTATTATTTTAATTAAAATATATCACAAAAAATATATATTTCACTAATATTAGTGAAAAATCAATATTATACATTTTCGTTTATTTTGGGATTACATATTTATATTTCAATTCAATATTTATAAAATATCATTACTATTAAAAATAATATTTATGATTATTATAATTTTTCATTTATTTTGGGATTGTATATTTATGAAATTATTAATACTTTACATAGCCTATTTTTGTTTTCTCAATTTATATTGGAAGAATAATCCTCTTGCCATTTTTCTTACTAAAATTGAAACTCCAAACATAATTAATATGGCTTGAGGTTATAAATGTTTATTGGAGCACAAATTAAAGATGAAAAATATACAATTCAAAATAATTACATCATTAGTTAACATTATTGTCCTTAGGGTAATATATAATTAAATTAATTATAACCGAAACTAATTGTATCGATTAATTAACCAAAGTCAATGGCCTTATAATAATGTATAATTATGTTAATCGCAATCGATAATTGTCACAATTAATTGACAAAATGTCAACATTATTGATCTAAGGGGTAATGTATAATCGTAACTGAAATCCATAATTGACCAAAATTAAAATTGTTGACCTTAGGGTATGCATTAGGTTAATCGTAAATCAAATTGATAATTGACTCGACTAATTGATCAAAATCAATTGGTTGACCTAATTAGGTTAATCGTGAATCAAATTGATAATTGACTCGACTAATTGACCAAAATCAATTGTGTTGACCTCAGGTTAATGTATAGTTAAGTTAATCGTAAATCAAATTGATAATTGAGTAGACTAATTGACTAAAGTCAACATTATTAATGTATAATTAGGTTAATTGTAACCGAAATGGATAATTGTCTCAATTGGTCAATTAATCGAGTAAAATATCAATTTGATTTATGAATAACCTAATTATACATTACAATAAGGTCAACAAAATGGATTTTGGTCAAGTAATTGGTCAGTTATCAATTTCAATTATAATTATACATTACCCCTAAGATCAATAATGTTGATTTTTGTCAATTAATTGGGACTATTATCGATTTCTGTTACGATTAACCCAATTATACATTAATAATGTTAACTTTGGTCAATTAGTCGAGTCAATTATCAATTTGATTTACGATTAACCTAAATATGCATACCCTAAGGTCAACACTGTTAACTTTGGTCAATTATGAATTTTAGTTACGATTATACATTACCCCTAAGATCAGTAATGTTGACAATTTGTCAATTAATTGGGACAATTAGCGATTTCAGTTAACATAATTATACATTATTTTAAGGTCACTGACTTTGGTTAATTAATTTTGGTTGTAATTAATCTAATTATACATTACCCTAAGGACAATAATGTTGACTACTGATGTAATGATTTTGAACTATATATTTTTTTCATCTTTAAATTTATGCTCCAATAAACATTTATAACCTCAAGTCCTATTGATTATGTTTGGAGTCTCAATTTTAGTAAGAAAAATGACAAGAGGATTATTATTCCAATATAAATTGAGAAAACAAAAATAGGCTATGTAAAGTATTAATAATTTCATAAATATACAATCCCAAAATAAATGAAAATTTATAATAATTATAAATATTATTTTTAATAGTAATGATATTTTATAAATATTGAATTGAAATATAAATATATAATCCCAAAATAAACAAAAATGTATAATATTGATTTTTCACTAATATTAGTGAAATATATATTTTTCGTGATATATTTTAATTAAAATAATAAAGAATGTAAGATGTTAGCGGCTAAATTGAGACAAATTAAAAAAATTGAGGATTCAATTGTTACTTCAATACTCCAATTATACCCAATATATTCAACATTGAAATTAGAAGGTACAAATTGTAATAATGTTAAATTTCAAAAGACCCCAAGGCCCAACCACTCAAGCCCAAACCCTAACTTTATCTTCTTCCTCCACATACCCAAACCCTAGCCGACGGCCAAAAATGGCCTTCGCGTGGCCGGATTTTATCACAAAACGATGGTGGCAGAGGTGGTGGTGGGCCGGTGGCGATAGAGTTTTGAAGGAGGAGGGAGATGGAGATGAAGATGGAGATAAAGAAATGAATGAATTTTTTTATTTTAGTGTTTGTTAAGTATATTTATATAAGGTTATAAAAGTAAATTTTTATTTTCAAATTTGTCCAACAACAAAAAGGGTTCAATTGATCAATTTTGCCTTGGACAAAATTGTATGGTCTAGATTTAATTTTGATAAGTTTTAATGGTTAAGATTAACTATCTTGTGGGAGATAGTTTTTTAAGGTATCTTATAATAGACTAACCCAACTATCTTCTTTAGAATATCAATCAGATTTCTTTGGGATATTGATAAAGTTTCAAAGCTTTATTAATGTTGTTTTTTGAGAATTAAAGAATGATATTACGAAATAAACACCTTTAGAAATCATGTCCGTTGGTGATGCGCAAGAGTGAAATATATCTAACCACCCAAAAAAATCTCCATATTCATCAACTCCAAAAGTGTTAGTAACCGGACAAACAAATATCCATAAATATAAAATACACAGTAAAAATTATGTGAGGGTTGGTTATAAATTGTTAGGTAGGCTAACATAATTTTTTTTTTCTTTTAAACATTTTACTCGTAAATATTCAAAAACCAATTCTCAGCTTAAACATATTTATGTCTGAATATAATTAAATTCATTTCTCAATTATTATCCCCAAAACCCTGTCGTATGTGTTAGATATATTCATGAAAATACAGGGAACCATGGATCAAAATTACCATCTTTTTCATTGAAAACATGAACGAAAACAAGATATATCATTCTGAAATTATTTATTTGTCTGGGACTTTCTTTTTTTTCTTAATTTAATAATTTTTTTTACAATTTTTCCTTAGTATTTCCAAAACATTTTCGAAAAATCTCGAAAAGTTTTCAATATTTGACTGACCGAAACATACTCTCTAAATGAAATTTTGATCCATGCAGGTGCAGGGAACTACTACTTCTGAGACAACTTCCAAGTACTCTTGTCCATGTAAATTCCATTTCTATGTCCACTAATCACAGCTTTTAACTTTTAATTCAGGGACCTGTAAAATGGTTGTGAATACCAATTTAAGATGAAATGAAAACCTAAATATCCATTATTTATTACTAGTAAATGAAATAAAGAAGTTTACGTGTTAATGAGGGATCTGAAGAAGAATAAATGAAATGCTATATAAACACACGGAGATAGCAGCTCCGGCAACAAAATTGTAAAATAGCTTCTGATTGTCTCTCGTGGGTACAAAAGCCGACTTCAGTGTGTTGGTCAGCTCAAAAAGTCGATACGATACCTGCATCAGTTAAAAGAAAATTAACAATTAAATCCAAAAGGCAAAGAAAAATACGTATCACAGTTCAAATTTAACAATTAAATTCCACTTAAAAATAAAGGAAGCACTCACCAAGAGATAAACGGCAGTTGTAAGCATGAAGTTGAGTAAAGGGTAATCTGGAATAAAACAAAGCAGCCATTTAGGCTGTCCATTGGGCACATTTGATCTGTACACATGTTAATGAAAATTGGGGAGAAGTTTAATTAGTTACTTTGATAAATTTGTAGAGTCAAAATTCAAACAAATGGGACAAGCATTATACAAATGATAGAGGATCTCAAATAAGAAATGGCATATCAAAATAAATAGCTAACACACCTCAGCCATATGTGAAACTGAGAAATATAAGTTTCCAATGTAATTTTGCCAAGCCACCTGGTACCAAAGAGCATTTTCACAATCAACAAACAGTAATATCACGACCTTATAAGTTTAGCAGAAACTTAACAGTAAAAAAAATCATGGTTAGGAAGAAACAGATTGAACTTACGCAAAAAGGGTCAAAGAAAAATTCCGAAGCTGCTGACTGAAATTCCTCAGACAAATATAAACACTAGGGCAAAAAGGAGAATCAAAATAAATAGAAGAGAAACAAAAGTAATGTGATAAAAAATTAATTGAAAAACTTTGATACACACGTTATGGGAATCCAAGATGTGTAAGGATGGAGCTTATTATACGAAACTTTGTCCAGTCTGTATATGCATTCATACCACAAGTATCCAACCTAAAGCCAGATGAAAAATCAGAAAATAAATGTACCAAATGAATTGAATAATATACAAATCTTGAACATATTAAGTGACTTACAATCAAGGCGACTGTAACAATAAATGTCTTGATCGTACGTCTACGCTTAGGCTCAGAATCCTCCAGTTTCTCCATCCACTTTTCAACCTGAAATGACAGAATAATTTGAAAATTGAAGTTCGTAAAAAGAGATATAAAGGAAAAAGTCAAGATTCTTAATCATTACGTTTGGGTGGAAATAGGCATAGATCATTCCAATGATCCATATGTAACGATCGAGACCAGATCTAAAATGCCACTCGTGAAGTCGTGGTAGGTCCGGTTTTGCAGGATCACTGTATCCTGTAATGGAGATGAACTATTATCAGGTCTTCAAGGCCTCAAACTAGAAAGCCGACAATTGAAACTTGATAGTTTCTCCCTCCACTAGCAGATTATTCTTCAGTAATACAAAGGTTACGGGCAGAATTGCAGTTTAGTCCAACAGGATTGGACACTCAGAACTTTTGATCCCTCATAATGTTTTGCAATTTTGGTCCTATCACTCCCTTTTTCTTTCCAATTTTTGCACTTTTGGTCCCATAAAATAGTTTCGGTCGTGCACTTTTGGTTGAGTGAGAGATGGAACCAAAAGTGCAAAATATTGCACAAATTAAGACCAATCCAGTCCTGTTGGACTAAATATGCAATCCTGCGAAGGTTACGGATGCCTACTCACCTAAAAGAAAAGTAAGAGGACTCCACAAAAGGTCAAAAACTCCTGGAATTTCCCATACAATGATAACCACTATAAAGCACATAAAGATTTTCAAAGCCATCACTGATTTAATCTCATTGTAGTTGTGGCCTATACCAAGGGCTCCATACACCATAAGGGTAAAAAGTGTATGCATTGGGCAGATGTAATACAGCATATAGTCATTGTTAAGAACGATACAACAAAATGCAACGAAAAAGTTTAGCCTCCACATCATCTGCATAGAGAACAAAATTTAACTTAGAATAACATTGAGAAACCAAAAAGAAAGAGAAACCTGACTCAGAATATAATACCACCTGAGCAAATCGAGCAACACTGAAGTCTTTTCTGATATAATAATAAGAGAAGTTTCCAAAACCAGTCATCCACACATATGCAGCAATAAACATACGAATTGCATTGTAGATCTCCGTTGCAGCAAAGTAATGGTACAATAAAAACAGGACCTATTAAAACACAAAAAAACAGAAAACAAACTGTCAAAAACATTGTAGGCAAAGAGAGAGTACATCAGCAACGCAGCCGTATAAAATATCCAAAATAGATATCCAGTATCTGCATAAGAACAGAAGGAAAATAAGAGAAAAAAGGAATCCTAACTGCCATTCAGCAAAAAATACATCAGAAGATTTCATAGATACTTTCACGTCTCTTTTGTTAATCAAATCAGTTCGGGAGGGTTGGCATGAAATAGCTATACAAGTTATGTAGAATTGCTCAAATTATTGAGTAGCCCATTATAGAACTGGTTTGTAACATAATTGCTTGCCTGCATCCACCCTTTCCACTCTTCAGTCTGATGGCGATTAAGATAAAGTATGGATTTCCCAGAAAATGCAGACTTGTCCTGATGTTTCTTGAGAGAAGTCATTGCTGAAGTTATGATAAGGAGAATGTACAGGAACATGAATAGATCACGGTTGTAGCTCTGTCCAATAAGGAGAAGAAAGGGCAACAAAAAATAATTAGAGGTATGTAAACTTAAAACATACATATTACAAGTGAGCCAAAGAGATGGCATGTTAGATATTATGTATAGTTAAGCATAAAATTATAGAACGTGAATAAAATAGAGCAATTTTCTTAAACCTTTTCAGACTTAACATGATTTAATAACTTTTCAAAGTACACAAATACCAGCCTACTTTTATTACCCAAACAAAATAAATAAAGTAAGCAAAAATGGGGCCTAATATATATTGAGCTTTAGATTCAACAAAGTAACAAATTGCATCTAAGGTGAATATTAGAGAAACTGATCATGCTATGCAATTAATGAGTATCCAAGTAGTTAAAAAGGGCATGCCAGAACTTAATTCCAAATCGATTGCTCTTATTACACTGATTGTCTGAATGCATCTCTAAATGCATGTTATGAATCAGAGAAATAAAATATATTTTCATATTCTTCATACTCATTAAAAAAAAACCATACATTTTAACTTTTAAACCATAAGGAAAGAGCACCTTGGTCGAATCTGCAAAGAAATCTGTGCGGTCACATAAGTAGAAATAGAACAAAATTCCACCAAATTCAGCCCTGCATAAGAATGACAAGATTGAAATCTCATTGATAGAAGCAAGATAGCTTACTTTAGTGCATTCGTTGTGATCAAACAACTTACATTGCCCTTAAAAGTTGTCGATTTTCAAGCAAAAATGAGTCCTCCATCGTCAAAAACCTGGACAATGAAGCCTAAGAACTGGTAAAAAGGTTTTCTAAATATAATTGAAAAGAAACTTGCAGAAGATACCACTAGCATATGATTTGCAACAGACTGACCTAATTAAATTTGTTTTAATGGATGGAGTGGGCAACTTGGCGGAAGCAGATGTTGCAAGGCCTCCTTCCAACAATACAGCTCGATCATCTTCCTTGACTGTTTCACTTTCTAATTCAACCAAATTATTATCTGAATGACTGCTGATCAGGAGCAAATCATATAGCATAAGCTGATCTTGAAATATAATAAAAAAAATTATACTGTAATATTTGTAAAACTTGAGCCTTTTTGGTAAGCTGAAGCAGAATTTCCTCATATTTATCAGACGTCAACACTATTGTAATCAAGAAAAAGAAAGAAAAGGTGGAAAGGAGCTCACGCTTTGGAAAGGGAAGATGACTTTGTATATTCCAACCACTCCGAGTATATCCAGGCAACAATTACCGGGATGATTCCAAGCAAAAATGACACCTGGGACATCGTAAGTTTCATTTTAAAAACAGATGCAAGCAGAATTTAAGGAAGCAGCCAAGATCGACCTTTAACATTCAAAACGGACAGAAAATCATGTTGAAATAAATAGAAAGTTGAAATTTGAACAACAAAAATAATGCAATTGATGCCACCATATAGCAGGTTGCATTTGCGTTATAAGAACAATCAAATGGGGAATCATATCCCAAATAAATGTGTGAGCAAATTCAATCCAACCAATTCTCATTCTCTTCTTTAAAAAGAAATGTGTGATCAAACCCATGAAGACCGGATATCCACTCTAACATCAATGGCTTAAATATAAATTCAAATCTATCAGAGTAATATCATGTTATTCAGAAAAAATGATTCTTCATCTCAATGTGATACTCTCGTTATACAATAACAGAAAGTCCATAAAACGAGAATCGCTTCATTATAGAATAGAGAAAAGTGACTAATAGAGTTATCTTGCTGCATTGAGATCATGATTCACTTTGTAAGAAGTACATCATAATTTATACAGTCAGAAACTTGAATTCGAATCAAGTTTGCAGAAATTCACATACTATTAGGATTGTCTGGCCTTAAATGAAAGTTTAACAAGTGAATAGCATTACTATTCCCCAAAGAAGTTCCTATACTCGACAAATATACATTCATTCTATATTGCAAGCAATGGTGTCATTTCACTAGATCTACTTTCTTTCATCCTAGTGAATTCATGGTGGTATAAATATATAATCAGCATGAACATCAACCACATTGCATCAACACTCAAATCCAATCAACACCAAATGCAGAAAAATAGAGAGCAAAATTTTCAAGAACCATTATAAGGCACTCGTAGTATGTTTCTTTCCAAATCAAATTCAATCAAACAAACTAATTTACTATAGAAAAAAAAAATGACCTAGACAAAAAGAAAGTACAAACAAGCAGAAACAATTTAACAACAGATTCAACCTCCAATTATTGCCAAAATCAAGTGATCGAGTCAACCGACATAATTTCAAGTTAAAGCAATCACTATACTACTCACTCAACGATAAAAGGCACTAATTTTAACTAACATCATTAATTTTGCGATTCCAAAAAGAAATGCTCAGAATTGTAACTAAACCGACGAGTAATAATACTACGAACTTCAAATCCATAGCCACTGCACTATTGAACTTAAGTAAAATTGAGGAGATGAATAACAATACAATCGCCTAAATTGTACGCATCGAAATCTCACCTGTCCAGGTGTCACGGGGCCAGAATCCACCGCCATTTTCCCGTACAAATGAACAAAATCAAATTAAGTAGACGATCCAGCAAAAAGCGAACCTATAGAATTTTCATCGATGCGCAACTGTGAAGACTATATACAGTGGCACTGTGTACTACTACGTATGTAAATATGGGGACAGGAAGGGGATAAATAAGAAAGAATGAGCCCTAAATTGGAAGAAGAAAGCAGAGATCTGAAGCAAAATAGAATAGGAAAGGAGGAGGGAGTGAGACTAGAGTCGGTGAGCTGATCTGACGTCGTCGTTCTCGTTTGCTTGAAGAATTGATAATAAGAGACTTCGGTCGAGATGTTCTTTTCTCTTGCGGACCAACAGTCGATGGTGGTTGCGGTTTAGTTATAAATAAATATTTTGCTTTATTTATTGCATATGCCTTGTTTCTCATATTAAAAGTAATAAAAACATGAATAAAATAAAATATCCTAAATTACAATATAGTAAAGGGTAAACATCTTTTCATTTTATTGTTTATATTTTAGTCAAATAGAGAACTTTGTATTTCTCTTTATTCACGTCAGTCAAAATGAAACTCTACTATCGTATTAATTTCGATAAGAAAATTAAATTCAAGTTTAAAGATTGTGTTGTTCAACTAAATTAATTTTACACTAGTATATGTAAGATTTTAGGTGAAACAAGAAAAGTAAAAATATTTAATATCTTTTCATTTTATCATAGAAATATGTGAATAGTGATTAATAATGCCACGTCATAAATTTATATATGAGGCATTATGTTTGAATTTTATTACGTATACAAAACTCTTTTTTTAAGTACCAAAACATAATTAACAAACGCTGGAGTTTATAATTTTGCACTTGCATGTGGAACTATTTCCTTTTGGGGGAGGGGGATAATTATGGTATATGTATACAAAAAGAATAGAGAATTAAATGAGATATGAAAAGCTATTTTCAGAATAAACATGAACAATCCCAATAAAAAAAGACAGCTCAACATCATCGTATTAATGCCGACTTGCATCATAATAACTTATTATTTTGCGTTATGTATATATATATGGTGATAATCATTTAAAGCTTAATGAGTACTGATGTAAAAAGGAAACAACTTTCTGTAAATAAACAATCAACACTTTTCTTTCTATTTCCTTACATAACCAATTCTTATTAGCTAGCCGTATAAGTAAAATTGAAGCAACATATATGCTTGATTCAATTAGGTAGGTATATCCTGAAAAACCAATCAAAATTATTGCATTTCTACAAATTAAGTTATAAGATAATTAAAATCATATTCTATGTTTGCTAATAAATTTTGAATAAAACACCATTAATCAAAACATAAGAACTAACAATTGATTTTGAAGTATAAGAAATTATTGAATGACATTTTGACTTGTAAATTTATATGACAATGAATGAAGGACTCTTTTTCTCAATTAGTTATTAATTGTTAAAAATTCAATTAACCCCATGTGCGGTCTGTATGTCAAACTAATTATTAGCCACATAAATTAGTTTTCCACAACTCTTCCGGGAGATTTCGTGCCGCGTGAAAGGGTAGACGTGCTAGGCACTATCTATCGTAAAAATAATGGGATTATTGCATTTTAGTGCCACAACTATAGTCCACTGACGTTTCTATCCCGTAACTTTTCGGATTGGCACATTTGGTGTCACAACTTCAACATCAGTGACAATTTTGGTGCCAATTGAGGCCCAATTTCAAAATTGGCCCGAAATCCCCCCATGTGCAGGCCATGTGACATGAAAATTGGGGATTTTACCATTCAACACCTTTTTAATGAAAAAAAAATATTATCTCCATCCACAAGAACTAGGCTACTTGGATATTTTTATTTGGGGAAAAAGAAGAAGGCGGGCAACAATTTAATTAAGGGAATGTTCGGTGAATTTTATAGGAAAAGTTAGGATTTTGAATTTTAAATTTTTTTTAATAAAAAAGACGTTGAATGATCAAAATCTCCATTTTCTATGTCACATGGCCCGCACATGTGGGAATTTCGGGCCAATTTTGAAATTAGGCCTCAATTGGCACCAAAATTGCCACTGATGTTGAAGTTGTGACACCAAATGTCCCAACCCGAAAAGTGACGGGATAGAAACTTCAATAGATTATAGTTGTGACACAAAAAATACAATAATCCCTAAAAATAATAATCTTATTATATTAGAGACACTTCCATTCTTTCAAGTTCCAAGTCACTAATGATAAATTTAACACAGGTTGGTTATTTGCTCAAAAGCCCAGAATACGGACTTTGATCCGCATCCATGCTAAAGAACTTAGGCCCATTCTCATTACCTAATAATTTGTTCTTCTTCAACTCTCCAATTCTTGGGCTGTCGTAGTTGTTTGAACCGGTTCAAAATTGACCTGATTTATTAGAATTTATTTTCGATTATATATACAAGCATACATAATATTTTGTTATTTAAAATAAGTAATATTTTTACCGTAAGTGTGAGAAAAAATAGTTATAATAATTCATTCATATTTTATTTTTATACATATTCTCATCTAACAACATAAGTTATTTTTTTATAAATTATTATCAATACCGGACCAGTGATTTCCAAAGGAATCTATTATATCATTTAAAGCAATGTGTGACAAACTAAAATTACCTTATGATAATATTTAGTTGTTCAAGTTATTGACATATCAGATAAACAAATTTTATCAATAAATAAAATATATTCCAAGCCAATCAACTTTGGTCAGATCCAACTATATATGAGTGGGTGTGTGAACCAATAGCAACGATTCTGACTTGAATCATTTTGATCCGGGCCCAAACCAGATCTGATCCTGCGGTGACCACCCTTGTGGGCATTCTTACGGATCATGCAAAAATTATTTATTTAAGTGGTTGAATAAAAAATACTAATAAACCAATGAACAACCCATGCATACAGTACTTCTAGTGGCATTCAATTCTAAATCATGCAAAACTCTTTAAATTAACACACATCTGCAATCAAATGGTACTTGGCCAGGGAATCTTCTTTAAATAACTAAAGAGGAGACCTAATACCGTAATACATAATGTACACTATATATATACTAGTATTTAATGTCCGAATTCGATCCATACTAATTCTGATGTCATTCATGACCTACTTTTGATAAGCAAATGTACACTGTGTAAACACAAAGGGTGTGTTAGCCATGACGAACTGACCCTTAATTTGTATGTACACTGAAAAAATATATATATGCTTACTTAATTAATTAGTTCACATAATAGTACAATAATTTGCATGATCTGTATTAAATGAGATATTTAGTTGACTTTGTTATATCGTACAATTTGACATGATTCTTGTTATTATGACACAGATTGTTGACTTGGAATTATTGGTCGACCCGTGTATTTCGGCAAGTGCAATTTAGGATTCAATGGTATATTTTAGCAAGTGATATTCATTTTCAGGAAAATTTAACTTCAAATTTGGTTTGGTCAAATTTATTCCTCCACGAAGTAAGTGTATATATATTACTTGTTTTTAATTAACCACTCTTCCAAGAGTTGCATCAAATCTCAAATAAATATATTACTTACTATATAGTTACTTTGGGTTCGACCAAACACGATCTAGCATATAATTTTTCTACATGTAAATACCGTGGGTTATCCGATATTTAGCATTTGTATGTAGTTGTAGATGTAGCTCCTCTCTATATATAGGGTTACATAAATCTCAGATGTGGTAAACAAACTTGCATGGACATTTTTCTTTGATAACCTGAAACTTCCCTATGTAAATTTCGGTGCATATAACTCGGAGTTTGATTTTTAATTTCATATGTGAAACCCCTACTTCGTCTTTGTTGTGTAAAAGTTGGGGTGAATTTTTATAGATATTATCTTTTACGTATTTCAATTAGACAAAAATACCCATCTCCATTCATATATATTAAGTCAATAAAATTTACATATTTATATAAAATCTTGTAAGTAATTTTTATAGTACTTTTATGTTTATATAACTAGATATGGGTATTTTTTTTGTTTACTTTCAGTAAATGTACGAGTTTTTCTTTCTTTCTTTCAATTTTATCTTTGTTCTAGTAAAATTTAGATAATTTTTTATGTATTGGTAATAAATTTTGTTATTAGAACTATGTAAAATAATTCAGGGTTAAGTCAAACAATTAATTCATTTCTAAAATTTGGTTTGATCTATTAAAAACCGAACTCCTATAACTAAGCCTTAATCGGACCTAATTAACAGATATATGCTTAACTTTACATGTCTATACTATATTTTGTGGCAATCAATTTAATTTGGATAATATATATATACATAATAAACCCGAGCTAAAAAAATTCACATATCTAATTACTCTAATAATATATAGAGTGCTTTCATTTCAATTATATATAATGATCATTACATGAGAAAATTATACTAACAATACTTCTAAAAGTACAAGAGGTGGTACTTATAGAGATTGGAGAATGATCATGCATTGGAAGCTAGCTTATTGAAAAACATATACTAATAAAAAAACTTGTCCAGTACCAGTAGTAATACATGCATGTTAGAAGTGGAAAATCTTGGTTATATTAATCAGGTCAGGGCTCCAGTTTGGGAAATACAGAATTAGGAATAATATCCTGCAAGAGACCATAGTCAGAAAATTGTTGATCACGATGATACATATTCGTGTTGCTTGTACCACCACCGTCGCCATAATTAGTGTAGAGATGATGAGGCATTTGAAGTAAGAGTTGTTGAGAGAAGCTACTTTGACCTAATTCCAGTAGTACTTCTTGTGGTGGTTGTGATGGAGTAGTACTACTTAGCATCATAGGGGCAAACATTGATCCGGCTGCAGCCACGTTGCCACGGAGAGTCGAAGGTAGGTGGTGGTTGTGTTGCCCTTCATAGGTGGTGATTACAATTGAAGGGTCTTGAAATGATCTCTCAAGCCTTTTCTTCACCGGGCATTTTTGAGTTGTGCACCTGTAGTAGCTCCTGCATGCATATATATATTTGATTTTAATTTTGAAATAGAATTACCATTATGGGTGCGTTCTTCACACGTACTACACGTGAACATTTTAATTTTTGATAGTTATTAAAAAAAATTAACTAAATTAGTATTATCATAATTTGAAAATCATTTAAGTTAATCAGCTGACCGTAACTAAAATAAAAGGACGAAGGAAGTAAACATACATAGTATATATCTATACAAATGTTTTATATATTAGCTAGGATCGATAATCTATAATCAATTCATTCACGAAACAAATACTATTTATTATGTGCAGAATATTGTTGATAGCTATATGTTTAATTATACCTAATTATATATGATCGACTAAATAAAGTGAAACAAATTACCAGCCAAAATGCGAGAATTGAAGCTTTAGGAAAGAAATATTAGGTGTGCCAAACTGAATTAGGGCTACAACTTTTTTTTTAAAGACCAATTAGGGCTACAAATTTCACCAAAATGAATTACTATTAGTTAAGTTTTGCTTCAATTTGGAACACTAATAGTAGCATTAAAAAAAATGAATACTAACATGTGATTTTGTGATTAGACGAGCGTTCACACAATTTGTGTTCATACAAGCTAGAAGGATTTAACATAAATTAATTATGAAGATAAATTCATTTAGAACTTGGCTTCTTTAAATTTATCATCGATCCCTTGTTTAGTAATATCACTATTTCATATAATAAGCTCATAAAAAAAATATTATATATATATATACCTTAATTTATTAATATGTAATTACACAAAAAAAAAAAAAAAAAAGTTTCGATTTTGTGATCCGTACTGTCCACACACAAACTAGAGAATTTTACACTAAAAACAAGAATATGTTAAAACTTACTATTAATTAACCCAAGTTTGACTAGCTTTCCATGATTTCTGCGTTTAATTACAAGATATGTTCATACTAGCTAGAGACATTCAAATTTATATAATCAACTTGCGTAATGATTTAATTAATTGAATTGAAGAAATAATTAATGTAAATATAGAATCAAAATATATATAACCTTGGGTAAGGGCTGTTCTTGACTGCTTTCTGTCCATATTTTCTCCATCTATATCCATCTTCCAGATGATCAACTTCACTCTTAGTTAAGAAAGCAAATCTCGGTTGCTTTTCGTTCTTCTCCCCTTTCTTCTTCTTATTCCCTTTAGTACCACTTCATTTTCATTTTCACAAAAATTAATAAATTATATGTATGTATATATATATATGATCACAATCTTAATTAATTAAAGTTCAACTAGCTAGCTAGAATTAATAATCATATACTATAAAATTAAAGCATTTAATTAATTAAGGCAAAATTTACTCTTTCTTTGTGCTTTCCTCTTCAAGTACTTCATGAGCTGTTTTAATATTGTTTGGGTACTGATCATGATCCCCTGCAGCCGCCTCGGTCGAGGAGGAGGACATAGGCGTAGACACTGCAGCCTCTACCACCGGCGACAAGTACTCGTCTAAGGTGGTACCAGAAAGCATATTGTTCTGTACATCCCTGAAGTTGTAGTAAGAATTTGGATCAAACATTTGGTCATGATGATCATTAATTAATGGCTGGTGGTAGTAAAATTCTTTCAGTTCTTCTTCAGACATATATATATATATATGTTCTAAGGTTTAATTAGTTAACAAAAAACAAAGGAAGAGAGATGTATGTGGAGAAGAATTAATGGCAAGGGCTTGGTTTGGTTTGATATTTATATATAATGACTCTATTTAACATTTGACGATCGTGAATAAGATTTATTTTTTTATTAAATTTATTCAGGTGGAAGAATATTATTGAGACTAAAAATGTCTCTCATGAATTGAATAGTGAGCTAACTCTTGAGGGTGAGTTATATATGCCCAAACCATTTTATATGGATTTAGATGAATATTGTATTGATAATATCTTAAAAGTTTAAACAATTTTTTCTTTTGATAAACGAAAATCGATAATATTTCAAAATTTATTCAAATTTCTAAAATTAAGTACCGAAATAAACGGAGTCAATTGTTTTTAGCAAAATTTAAATGAAACTCTCCTCCAATTTTTTACTTAAGGTATAAAACTTTTTTATTTTTCCTTGCACGAAACCTAGTGGAAATTTCCCTAGCTCCCCTCCTCCCTCCATTCACTTGAATTCATTAAAGGTATAGTATAAATATGTGATGCAAAATCTTAAACTCAAGTAACGGAGCTAGTTAACAAAGTCAACGTTCAGGAGTGTTCCGTATTGAGCGGTCAATGTTCAAGAAATTGGGCTATATATATATATGTCCCCATTGGTGGTGCACCACGATCGCAATTCATGACACACGTGGGAAGCGCTCACTGGTTCATCCTGCAACCCCCAGTCCCAGTGCATTTTTGTTAATTAGAAAAAAAGTATAGGGGAGCTTTTGTATTTTACTCGAGCTAATTCAAATCATGTACCAAAACTATCACATTATTACAACAAAGAAAATAAATTTGCTTGTCTTATTCTTCTACCTACCATTGGAAATTTATTAATTTTCGTTCAACTCAAGTGATGTTGATTATCATACATACTAGTCATTAAAATTCAAAAGAGAAAAAAGTGTAATTAATCAGTAGTCAGCTGCATTAAACGGCATAATTCCTAGCTATATGCTAAATTACAAGATTAGGCATGCAATCAAAGCTGTTTGCCCGCTTGTACAAGAACCAACTAGAGGTATTATTTGTGTTCAAATTAGTATTAATTAACAACCTAAACATGACCAACATTTATTACTGATTTTCAAAATTCAATTTGTGCTCGAATCGACAAATCAAAATATAAATAATAGCATATAAAAATACATAGTACATTCGTACAAACTTATGATCAAACTCAATTTATAATTAATTAATCTTTTTTAAAACTCGATTAGTTAACAATCACACAAAATTCAAATGTAGTCTTATCCTCAACATCAAATTTAAACACTGTTTTGATATAAATAATTCAACTCTTGTGCCATACTTATTGGTTATAAGAAGACCTAGATAGCATAAAACAATAAATTATAACTATGGATGTATGAAAACATACGGGATTGCTTGAGAACTACGACTTTCAGAAGGGTGAATACATATATATTATGTAAAAGTATGATATAATTGACCTCAGTTGCATCTATATTATATGTGACATAAAGTATATATGGTGTTTGGTATTAATTGTACATTATATTGCATATTGGAAGTCCTAATCAGTGCAAAAGAGGACAAGTTTATTATTTAATTAGGTGTGAATTAATACCTAATTAAAAGAAAGAATCTTTAAGATATTGACATATCAATTTCATAAGCAAACGCTCAATAAGATCTAGTCTGATCAAATTATTACTTCTGAGAAAAAGGGGTCGTTTCCAAAGCTTACAATGTTTTAATTTGATGAGGATAGGATAGTCAATAAGTCAGCTCAAGACCAATTCAAAGGTCTCAATTTGCAAAAAGATGATACTTTAGTTTGAAATTTAATTGTGAAACATCACCAAATATATACTCATAAAAAGTAAACTTTATAACATTGCAACTTTGTAATTAAGTCGGCAATTAATTAGGATTATTCACTTTGCTATGTGAAAGAGTGAGGATGATAAAGCATGCATATCATTTTATCATGTACTAAATATTAAATGTTTATTTTCCTTACCACCTTATGCATGAGTTGAATATTAATTATCAATACTATAAAAAAATCAGAAATCATGTCATGCTAAATCATTTTTTTTTATTTTTCTATTTTAACCTCAACATTTAAGTTATCTAATTATGTAGATTCATCCACTTCTCTCATTACATTCATTAATAAAAGTTACTTTTCATTTTTTCTTTGGATCAATTCCAGAAAAAAAAAAACTTTATTTGTTGTGCTTAAAAAAATATATGCACGCATGGATAAGTGCTGAAAATAATTTATATAACTTAATTAATTTTTTACTTTTATTTGTAAACTTTAGTTCATGCTCAAAAGGTCAATAACCCAAATCATTGTATGTCATCTACTCCACTTGGTTGGAATATTATTTGAATGATTAAAAAAAAATAACCAAAATTATTTGAAATAGTTAAAATTTCAATTTCAAACAACATTTATATGTTTTTTTTTAAATATCAATAAACACCATTTTCTATGTTCATGTTAATTTTGTGTTACATGCTTGAACAAACAACTAATTAGATAGTCATAATGTCTCTTTCATAAATAGCCGATTAAAGTAACTTAAAATGTGAAAGGTCATCTTGTCTGATAGCTAGCATCGCGATGAACGTCTTGACCCAGTTGTGATATAAATTATATACAAATTAAAAAGTGGTCTATGTACTATAAGGCCATCTCCAATAGGGGGGCTCGGGGCTCCGGAGCCCGGGGTTGCTTCTGCCCCCACCCCGAGCCCTGCCTAGTCGTCTCCAATGGCAGGGCTTTGAAATAGAATTAATTCTATTTTGAAGATTTGCCCACTCTCACCTATAAGTCTAAGATTAATTTTGTTTTTAATATTAATATTAATTATACTAATAATTATTTTATTAATATAATTAAATTATTAATAATAATTAAATATTAAAATTAAAGAGAGTAAATAATCATAAAATTAAAATTGATACATAATAGGAAATACAACAAACAAGAAGGGAATACAAGAAAGAGAATTAAATAAACGGCACACACACGGAAATAAGACATTTTACTGATGTCCTCCCTGAAACCAATCGGTTCCTTCATTCGATGAAGCTCCAAATAAGTCCCGAGGAAGATTTTTTTTTGTTGTATTTCCCTTCTTTTATTCAATTAAAATTGGTGACTACATATATTTATTAAATACTAGTAAATATACAATAAATATACTAAAATATTTTATTAAATAATTCAATTTTATTTAGGAGGAAATTTTAATTTTATTAAAAATTACTTTAAATAATTAATTTTACATATATAAAAACCCTAAATAACAAAAAAATAAAAAGAAATAAAAATAAAAAGAGGAACCAGTCAGGTATCGCCAAGTCGCGTGCTTACACGCGCCCCTCTTCTTCCTCAATTCTCCCACGCGACCCCAGGGCTGGGCGCAGGGCTCGGCCCAGCCCACCCCCGACCCCCAGCCGCTGGAGATGACTTCCCTCCCTACCCCCAACCTTGGCCATCTCCATTGGAGATGGCCTAATGTGCTCCATGTTGACTGAAGTGACAAACTTGCATTGTCTTGAGAAAAATAAAACACTGCGATTTTCAACATTAAGATAATAAAAGCAAATAATGATGTAGAGCCATGACTCAGTACATAATACTATAAGGGGCCGTTTGGTAGTACCTAATACGGGGTATTAGGTCATATTATATGTGTCAATATGGGATAATACAACGTTTGGTGGCATTGCTCTAATACATGGTCAAATGGATTAAATCCTTATGACCCGATATTAAGACTAGATTATAATCCACCCAGGCATGGGTGGATTAGTTAATCCGGGTGAATATCAATTAAATGATCTGTCACTTATAACCTCAAATTTACATATTACCTTTTAACATATCATTAAATATCATAAATTCTTCTTAAATCTCTGAAAATGGAAACACATTCTACATAAATAAATCACAAACTAAAATCTATATCAATTTACAATTAACATGGAGGCATTCGAACTAAAAATCAACTCTTACTCTTATACGAATGGCTTCGATGAATTGATATATCTTAACTAACATAATATGTTCAATTAAGTAGTGAAAATATATTAAAATATGCTTAACCTCATAATTCCCCCAAACATATTATAGTTTATTACTTTAATATAATATGACTCAATCAAATATACCAAACGTATTTTTAATTTGGCCTTCAATCTGGCTCTGATATAATCCGCCTTAATCTCATACACCTTACCAAACAGCCCCTAAAGTTATTCTAAAATTTCACAAGTTAATATATTGAAATACAAAATATTACCAAAAATTATGTAAATATATTATTCATTTAGACGAAAAAGCAAGCTCATTCATACAGGATATTTCGACATATATTATTCTCTCAGTTGTCTGAGGCGTTAGTCTACCGTTTTTTTTTTATGGCCAGAAATATGATGAAATTAAAACAATTAAAGAGGGGAAAGTGGAATAATTTATAATATAGAAAACTTTATTAGAATGATCAATAATATGCAACCTTTTAGCTAAAAGAAGGTGTTGAAAAATTGAATTATAAAATAGAGAGTTTGACGGAGTCCTGCCGCAATTATCTGTTCTATTGTCATACTAATTATTGTGTGCTATCTTTTCAGTCGTACGTGGTGTTTGTTCGTCAGTCAAGCTCATTGAAACTTTTCATCTCATCAAATCAAATACTATATATTTATTACTTTGACTAAATCATACTTATTCCATTCGTATCGTTTTCTTTTGCTTCCCTTCTTTTTATGCAGATTCTAAGATAAACTTAAAATCATTTACTAGATAATTTATAAATATTTTATATTTTGATTCTAGAAATTAGCCAATATAAACTAGTGAAATCGTATCATTGAGTTGTATAAAAGTTTCTATCAAAAAAAAAAAAAAAGAGTTGTATAAAAGTATAATCTAAAAAAGTACGTTTTAGAATGTACTCTAACGAAAATAAACTTTTCATACTGTATATACAAAGATCTAGATAAAGGAATGTAATAGTGGGATTTAGTTGTGATTAAAGAAAACGAACTTAATAATTATAAAATCAAATTAATCTTTTTATGTAAGACTACTTTAATTAAACCAACATATTATACATACAAAGTGTTACTTGACATTAAAAATCATCAGACATTTGGCTGAAAATATACTGGGTCTGTTTGTTTGACATTTGGGAAAGTAGTTTGAAAGAGTAGTGGAGGTTTGTGAAATAATCTCGATTTGCGTAATGTTGTTTGTTTGAGTTTTGAGAGAGTGGTTTGAGAAATAAAGTAGGTGTAGGTTTTTTTGAAAGAGTTGGGTTGTAGGTGTAAGATGTGTAAGACTTTATGTCAAATCATGTTTGTTATGTGAGATAAATTGTGTAAGAGATAGGTTACTTTATGTCAAATCAAAGTAGAGTTTGTATAGGTTTTATTTAAAGATAAGAAAATTGTTGTTTGTTTGGCTTTTGGGAGAGTAGTTTGAGAAAATTAATGGATGGAAAATTTATTTCGGAAAATAGAAAACATGTTTGTTTGGCCTTTCCCAAACACGAAAAGATTATGGGAAACGCCAAACAAACAGGCCCACTACTTTTAATTGTCTCTCTATCTATTTGAAGAGGCTACATTAATTAATTCATGTTTGCAATGGAAAGGAGACAAGACTTGACTTGGTCCATCTATTCCAACTTGATTGAACTAAAAGCAATCCCAAAATTTAAATGAATTCAGTTTAATTATGGGTAAAAGAAAAACTGCAAAAGTTAGAGCATTCAAAGTCATGGTGCAAGTTATCAATTGTGCCAAAAAGGTGAAGTTGATTTGTATATTGTCCATGACTTTGTTCTTATAATTTAATACAAAATCTAATCGGCTAAAGGATAATTAAATTAATAAAACAATTGTGGAGATGAAAGAAAGAAAGAAAGAAAGAAAGAAAGACAATAATTAGGGTTGTTATGAGAGCAAGAATTGTTTAGCACATTTTCTAGTCTTCATAACAAGTTACAGTTGTGATCATCGAGTGGGATTTTTTTTTTTTTTGAGTAAATCGCACTTTTCGTCCTCCTTATGGGCCAACTTTTGCACGTTCGTCCCTCTTAAATTTTTTCGGCTATTACACGGTGGAGACGACCTTACGTGCTTTACTTGGAGGGCATTTTTATCCATTCACCTAAAAAAATCTTATTTTATATAACAGTACCTGTTATTCTACTTTAGTCCCTATTAAATATGTATTTTTGTAGCAATAGTCCCAAAAAAATTAACTGAAAAAATACATGTTTAATAGGGACTAAAGTGAAATAACATAGTATTATATAAAATAGGATTTTTTGATATTAGATTAATGCACGAAAATGTCCTCCAAGTACTGCACATATTTTGTACTTGTGACCGTCTCCGCTGTGTAATAGCTGAAATTTTTTTAATGAGAACGAACGTGTTAAACTGATAAAAGGAAAGTATCTGCTACATAAAATTTATGAAGAACAAATGCACAAAAGTCCACCCATAAACTCTTTCTTTTTAATAAAATATTAAAAAAAAAAAAGATTTCAAAACTTACTTGAGTATAATATTTCTAATACATCGTTATGATATTTTATATCATACAATATTCCATATGCAGAATATATTGTTGTGTTTATTAGATGCATAGATGATCGAACCATTAATTATACGTCAATATTTTCTCATCACAATTTCACATGTCCCCTAATTTTGTTTTAAAAAATATGAGTCTAAGAAATTAAAAGTTTTCTATATCAATATTTTTTTGAGCTAAAAGTTACTGTATCAATAATAACTGCAAAAATGATGAAGACTTTGGCCAATGACGCATAGAAATTTTCTAGTATTCCTCAAAACCACCAGCCCAGATTTGTAGCCCCTCTGCAAGATAACTCATCTCACATAAACATAAATTCCATGTCTAAAACAAAACTCATTAGCAATTGAAAATTTCTACCTCCTCCTGCACTAGGACAGGCTCGTCTTTCGCCACAAAAAAGCTTTAAGATTTAGAGGCACCTAAATCAAACCAGTCGATGTTGTATCAGTATTTGTGAGTTATAAGTTAAAGTATATGTAACTCGAGCTTTTAACCGCCTTTTCTTATGTTTCATTACCTCGTACCTGAACTCAGTGACAACGTAGACGATTTGTAGAGTTCCATTGACGAATTCATCATCCTAATTCAGTGATGAGTTTCCATAAGATCAGCTAGAGTTATCTTTCCACAGTTGCCTGGATCAAGACGTTCAAACTGTTTGCATATCACCAAGATGTCTTTTTCTGAAACTTTACCCATTTCCTTCAGCTTGTATATTACAAACTCTGGCTTACTGCACACATCATAACATGGCAAAGAACCAAAAAAATCAGAAAACAGCAAAGTAATGTTCCAATCAGGATCCAGGTAATTTCTATGCGGTCACAGTTAAAATGCATTTGTAGTCCCACAGGACTGGAAACTCAACACTTTTAGTCTCATGCTTTCAAAATATCAATTTTCGTCCCAATCTTTTAACAAAAATTACACATTCCATCATTTCCCTCCTTTCCTCCCATTTGAAACCAAAAGTGCAAAATAGAGACAATCTAATGGGACCAAAAGTGCAAAACATAAATTGTCATGTGGAACTAAAACTGCAAAAATTGGATGGAAAGGACGTAAAGTGCAATATTTACTAATAGTTGGACCAAAGTTGCTATTTTAGAGCGGGACAAATAGTGTTAAGAGTGTTTGATCCTATTAATAGGACTAAAGATGCAATTTTGCCAGTTAAAAATACCCATAAGGTGGTGCGTTGAATACAAGCCCTTCACTTGAAAATGAATTAAAAATAAACATTAACGAAAAGTTCTCAAAAACAAGAATATCAGTATGCAAGGATACATGAATCAAGAATGTGGCAAAATGAAGAGGTTGGCAGGATAACTATAATTGCTACAAATGCAATTAAAAGTGCAAGTACCATAATCCTATAGAACAATTGAGAACTAAATTCAAAACATATCCAATTCCATAAAGGATACCCTAAGACACAATCTTATGAAGATGGACGATAACACTGTTGGGGTAAAGATAATCCCATAATCATTATAAAGAACTTTGGAGGTTAAATGTATATGCAGCAGCTAAACTCTTACCTCGTAACTATCCTAAACTATAATTAACTAACAAGACACACATTGTATTTAATATGATCAAAAGTGTGACAAACTTAAGATAAGCCCATGACAAACCATAGAATAACTCATTTATATATATAAAAAAATAACAATTGGACTAAAATGAGGAAAGATAAAAAGCTTACGTGACAAAACCATTGTTATCAATATCCGCAGCAAGAAACTGAGCAACAGTCATATCTTGGCCAAGCACCCACTTAGCCATCCTCCTGTGCCTCTTATCAACTCTTGCCTCAGTCAAGTAAAGAAAAGCTCTAGCAACCGCTAGTGTAGACACGAGCAACCAAATCGAAGCAAAAATCCGACCTTCCAAAGAATTAAAAGCCCTATCACCATATCCAACAGTAGTCACAGACATAACCGATAAATAAAACGAGTCCAACCAATTCAACTTCTCAACAAAATGCATAACCGCGACCCCAATTCCAATACATAAAATCACAACCCCTAAAGCCAAAGAAACCTTCATCCTTATCCTCATCCTCCCCTTCTTCACATCAACTATATAAGACCTAGGTCCACGAGCATCTCGACTCTTAATAGTCCTCAAAAGATAATTCTCTTGCAAATCCAGCATATAGCTAACCATCCCAGATAACAAAATGTCAATAAATCCAAATCCCACAAGCACAAATGTGATGGAAAACAATTTAGTTGCAGTACTATCAGGAGTTATATCACCATACCCTATTGTACACATAGTTACAATACAAAAATACAAAGCATCAACTACAGGGTGTGTCTCTTTTCCCCTGAAATTATCCCTATTCAGAGAGTATATAACCACACCTAAACTCAAATACATAATCAATAAAACAACACCCTGTCGTAAAATCGATAGTTTACCAGATTGGGGTGGCTTTGAATCATTGAAATGATCAATTTCATTGATGGTAGCCATTGCAGGTGCAGTTTTGGACCTGTGGAGATTGGATTTGGAGGCGGGATAATCGGGGTCGATTAACCATGATTGTTGGTTTTCTGAGTCAAGATTAGACCTATTTGAGTCAAGATTGAGTCTTTCTGTATCAAGAAAATTGGGTATTGGAATTGAAGGCATGGGAGAAGGGTGGGGTAAGTTTAAGGCATCAAAAAGGTTAGATGGTGATGATGAAGGGGAGCCAAATATTAACATGTCTTTGAGTTCTTTAGATGGAATGGTGATTTCATTGCGCTCGGGTAAAGGGCGGAGTGGCGGTGGTGAGGGGTGGGGTCTTCGGGGGCTGATGATAGAGAGGAGTGGCTCGTTTTCCATGCTTACCGGAATATTCCCAATATTTTCCGGTGGTGTTTTCTCAATGGCGGTTTCTTTTTTATTTGTCTGGTGGTGGTGATGGCGTCATTTGAGGATCTTCTTGGAGAAAATAAGAATTAACGGAACAAAGAAGACAAGTGTTGGAGGCTTGGGGAGCTTTGCGTGTTTGGATTTTGGAGATGTAAAATTATACGTCTAATTGTCTCGAGGCAACTTCGTTTTTCCTTTTCTCTTTCCTTTTTTTTTAAAAAAAATTCGTACGTACTCCCTTTATTTTTTTTATTTGTCGCTTTGGTAAAATTTTCTTGTTACTTTTATTTATCATTTTATGATTTCAATGTAAAATTAATATTTTTTTATCAGTTTTACCCTTCTTACCAATACTTGTCATTAATGTTAATTAATGTTAAGATTATTTGATTAAAAGGGCATTTTGGAATTTTTGCTTCAAAAATGTGACTATTTATAGCATTTCTTAATTCGTGTGCAATCCTTCAAAGCGACAAATAAAAAAAAACTGAGGGAGTACTTTTTTTTGTATTAATGTACTTATATTAATGTACATTTAATTTAGAGATCTAATCAATTCTACTCGTGACATACTAATTACTATAGATGCCAGTAGTAGACAAATTACTCTCTCATTAATCATTATAAACAAAACTTTCAAGTTTTCGAGACCATAGTAACATGGAGAATAAAAACAAAACTTATACTATGATTAATAATGTTGTAAATGAGCTGTTGAGGCTACCTAACACATTGTACAATTTTGATTGATTTGTTTTACGAGTTTGATATTGTAATTAAATCTGATTTTTCTGTTTTAGTTGAACTGATAAAGACTTCCAGACTTTTATGTATGTTTTGTTATATTTTAAATTATCAGTTCAATCAAAATTTGTTTGAAAAACTACGAATAGATAAACGTTTCAAGCTTGATTTATTATATTTAACTAGTCAAGCTCAATGGATTTTAAAGATAAAGTTGGACTAATATATCAAGAAGGTTAGTTTGAGAAAGATACGTATATAGTAATTTTCTATTGAGATTGAGACATAACAAGTGAACGGCCTAATCTATGAGGACTTACATAAGTATTACAAAAGTATACGAATATGGACTAATTTATGACATATTTAAGGTACACAGAATTGATAGTATTAGATTTTCTCCTCCGTCATGTGACGCCCCGCTTCCCGGGTTGGGTCCCATGTGGCCCATCCCCGAGTTTGGGATCGCCCGGCGCGGGATAACCCATCAGAGTTGCTGATTTTTTTTTTTTGAACACATGATGACATAAATAAAGCATGCGATAAATGAAAATTAAAAATTCAAAAGGCCAACTAGCTTCGTTATATACGGAGAAGGACAAATATGCGGTTATACGAGTAACCCCGCAAGCCTACGGAATACAAACACAATATTCAAAATACATCATTCGTCATTAGAACAAGACGACAACAAAATAAGCAAAATAGCTAAAGCATGCAAAACAAAAGGGAGGACAACCCCTCAACAACCGACTGGATCCTAGAAACTGACATAACGACTCAACCATCATAACCCGAGACTCCTGCATCTGAAAAGATTGATAAAAGGAACGCGTAAGTTGATCGTCCAACTTATGAGGTTGTGGTGCATTGTGTGTGTGACACATGGATGCTACATAATATATATCGTGAGCGTATAAACGAATTAAGCATATATGACATATATAAAATCAAAGCATAGAGTTCAAATAACCAAGAGTTGCTGATGCCGATCTACACTTACCCTCCATCCTTATTCTGATGTCCATCCAAACACACCGAGTAAGGAGCGACCTTACTATCTGAAGTGCATCGACATGTCTTTGCCAAAGTTCGTCCTTACTCCCCAAGTGTTCGTCCTTACTCCCCAAGTGTTCCTCACCACTTGGATTGTAAGGCCAGGCCTACGGGTAACCGTGACAATCCTGTCGGCCCTTGCCGGCCAGGTTGTCATCGGGTCCATATACCAAACAAATAGGGCCCACACAAAATTGGAAACAAACGGAAACATAACATATCAAACAGATATAACATTCTACCAACAATAACAATTCACCGAAAGCAATTTAGATATATGGCTAGGTGAACATATTCACAACTAAGTAGATCTAGATTCGGGTGTAGCATGTATTAGGGTAATCATGTTGATATGCTAAGTGATTTATACAAGTCAACTTATTTGCAATATATACAAGTAGAGTAACATAGCACATGTTCAGATTATTCATAGCTAATGTACATGCTTAGACTCGACTTACTAGCATATCAGACTGACACACAAATGAACACACAGCGCTCACCTGTGCTGCTTACGGTTCTTGAAAGTTTATCGGTAGAACGGCGATTCCAAATCTTGTACATATTTACATAACGTTTAACAATCTAAACACGAACAAGAACTTACGATCGACTAATGAACACTTTAGTCACACTTATAGTGGTGTCATGGTCGAAACGAGACCATGATTCGACTTGGACTAATTAACCCGGTTTAGGGGTTCCTAGAGCTACGTGGTATGGAAAGCCACGAATAAGGATTTATAAGAACCCAAGAAAATTCTTTAATAAAAGGCATTCATTTAATTTCAAAAAATCAAAGTTTATATTAAAGTTATTTCTTTTTCTAGTTTTGAAAACTTTATTTATTTACAGATTTTATTTTTGAATTAATTAATTTCAGAAAAATATTTAATCAAAAATATTTTATTTTATTTTCAAATTATTTATTTTCCGAATAATTATTATTAGAAATTATTTTATTTTAAAATTAATTAGATTTCGGAAGATTCTTTTATTTTATTTAACCCTCTTTTCTTTTTAAAATTATCTAAGTAATATATTTATTTTCGAAAATATATTTATTATTTAAATTAAATAAATATAGTTTATCTTTCGGAAAAAGGGTTTATTATTTATTTTTTCATAAAATAATTATTTAAAATTATATTATTTTATTTTCAGAATTATTTATTATTTTTCTTTTTCATAATTTAATGTTAATGATTTTTTTTTGAATTAAAAATATTATTTTTAGAATTCATTCATTAACGTCAAAATAATTTAATTTTCGGAAAAAGTGGATTTATTATTTATATTTCAGAAAATATTTATTTAAAATTATTTAACTTTATTTTCGAATTTTTATTATGTATTATCAATATTTTTTTTTTAAATTTAATGTTAAATCATTATTAAATAATTTTTAATAATTACAAATTCTGAAAATATTCATTTATAAATTTCAAAATTATTTTTTGATTTATTTAATTTTTATTTTCTCAAATTTATTCTATTTTATTTTCAGAATTTAGTATTTAAAGATAGGTTTCAAACTATTTTATTATGTAAATAAATTTTTCTATTTTTCAAATAATAATAATGATTATTTACGGAATTATTAAAACTATGTTTACAATTTTTGAATTTATTTTAGGAATTTAATTATACATTTTATTATTATAATATTTCAAAAATAATTTATTAAAACTATATTTTCTTTTCTTTTCTTTTTTTTTTCTTTTTTTTTCTTTAAAGATGTGGGCTGGCCCAGCATCTTTTTTTTTTTTTTTTTTAAAGATGTGGGCTGGCCTTTTGGGCCAGCCTACAAACAGGCCCTAGTGGCCTGTTGCTTGTGCAACAGGCCAAAATTGGGTCTGTTGCACAAGCAACAGACCCGGCAGCAACCTGGCCGCTGCACAGCGGCCGGAGTTTGCTGCCGGAGGTGGGGTGGCTCCGGCCACCTCACCAAAAATGCCACCTCACCAAAAATGCATAAATACCCCCCCTGTTTTCCAAATTTACAGAAATAGCCCCAAACAAATAATAAAGTTTTTTAACAAGTTCAAAAATTCACAAATTTCAAATCTTTCACAAAAATCCTATAAATCTATAATATGGCATATTCTTTTGTAATTTTACACATGTAATCTTTGGGAATAACATACTTTTTTGTTTTCAAAACTTACAAAAATATTATTTCATGGAGAAAACATAGATCTATTAAAAACTCCAACAACATCACCTATCAAATCACATATAAATGTAAAACTATTTTTAAACCCAAAATAAAATCATCAATAAATCTGAAAATTAAAGTTATTATATGAACTAAAGTTTTTAGAAGTATTTCAAATCATTTTCATTAACATAGGACTTAGGGTTTTTTACAAAAATTACACTACACCTATAAGAGAGTTTTGAGGTTACCCACTCCTTGCAAGAGGTTCCGGTGGCGGGTGGTTGGCGGTCCGGCGACGGTGCTATGGCAGCGATGGTGGGGTCCGGTGGCGGTGCTAGGGCAGCGATGGTGAGGTCCGGTGGCGGTGGTGGTGGTGAGGCGGTGGTGGTGGTGGTGATTTCTCCTTCCACTTCCTTCACTTTCTCACACTAACTTTCACCTCTTCTCACACTCTCTCTTTTATCTCTAATTCTAACTTAACTATGAACTCTAAGGTGTAAAATGAGTGGAGAGAAATCTGAAAATGAGGAGAAAGGTGTTTAAATACACCTTGGGAATATGGGACATATAATTACTCCCCAAGAAACAAGTCAATGCATGTCACCTTGGGTAGAGAAGTTTATCTACCCCTTGGCCACCCTAGGAAGCTATAAAGGCTCTCATATTAGCTGCAATCAAGTATGGGTCGGATTTTGCACTTTGCCCCCCGAAGTTTCAGTAAAGTGCATTTTTGCCCCAAAATTACTTATTTTGCACAGTTAAGTCCAAATATTTTTCAAAAGAGGTATACTATTATTTTAAAGTATTTTTGTGCTTTTAAATCATTTCAAAGTTAATAAGGACATAAGAGATAATTAAATTGTACATTTAACCCATTGTAACACTTAATTTTTAGAAATAAGATATAACACAAGAAATTGGATTAAAATCCAATAAAATACGATTAAAAAGGTCCAAAATTTACAGGGCGTTACACGTCAGACCTCCATTAGTTTAACAAAGCAATCGGACCCCCCAAAAAAAAAGGAAGTCAAGAATCCAAGCGGCGGCCGCAAAACAATTTTATAGTATCTATAGTTTATTTCGTGGATCGAGTACCATTATGAGTGATGGAAACATTAAAAATTAAGGAGCATTTCATTGTGAGAGGAAAACATAATCCAACCTTTGATCCCATTTCATGTCGAGAAGCAAACTTTATGAAATCATTGATTCAAAATTACTAATTATGAGATAGTAATCTGAATGACAAGAATACATGGAAAATTATACATGCTCAATCACTCAATACACAGGCTCAAACAATTAGGTACCTTATCACACACTGAAAACTAAATCAATCCACAGACTATATCATACGATAAGATGAATGGGTCATGCAATTTTAAAGTTGTTCCTCTTAAGATAAATCCAAAGGAACACAAAACTTCAAAAGTTGACTTAGAACAAATCATACAATGCGCCAGATAAAGGCGAGGCAGATAACTGAAATAAGCTAATCATCGTCAAGAACACTTTGTCGCCTCTTGATCTGAGAAGTAACAACATTTCAATCAACAGTTAGCAAAGGCAAAAATGAATAATTCAGTAGAGAAAAGATGGTAATTGATCTTTGCTACTTACTGTTACTTTGGTTTCTTTAGTTGTTTGGGTATTGATTTGTTCAAGCAATGATATAAGTCTCTCCTCAGATACCTACATCAACCAAGAAATCTAATGCTTATAAACCGATAAGTCATTTTTGCACAAACTTCTTTAAAAATCAAGCAGAGAGGTCCTAAATAACGAAGCATCAGAAGTTGTTAAATAACAGTGAGCTACCTTCTCAACAATCTGTCCTGTTTGAGCAGCTCTTATTATAACATCTTCAACGCCTCTGGCCTTTTCAGGTTTAACCAGTGCAATTCTGGCAACTACGCATACAACAATACAGGGGGTCAAGGATAAATGATACACGTGACTGATACATAACAATTTACAATTTTTGAAAACCATAGACGTGACAACATATCATATAGTGAATTCCTTCATTCCCATTCTCACTCTCTTTTTCCACACTTGACATAACTCAAATGAATATAGGACATTTTGTGCTTTGTACATTAACTATAAAATGACTAAACAAATTCAGATACAGTAACAAAGACAAATATGTCAGGTATAGGTGAATCATGCATATGGGACAGATGGTCGATTAATACAACTTACCTCTTGCTCGAGCTTCTGCTGTCAAAAGCTGAGAAAGCATCAACTGTCTTTTTTCTTCCGCCTCCCTAAGTTAATTTCCCCAGTTTAGAAGAAAACATTAGCATTGCAGAGCAAATTTAACAAATATAAAAGACTTTGACACAAGATAATGGCTAAACAAGATCAGAGCATAGATATACATTTTAGCTTCCTCCTGCGCTTTCTGTTGCCCAGGATTTTGATTGTTACCCTAAAAGTCAAGTGTCGATACGAAATGTTAGAGGAGGCAGAATTTGACCAAGAATACGCAATACTTAAAAAACGATAGTTACCATTCCACGTTGAGCCATTAGCTCCTGCATTCTTCTTTGCCTGATGGCTTCCAATTCCGGGTCCGCCTAGCATAAAACCAAATTAAATTATACCAAATTGCAGAAGTCACAATTTGATAATAACTAAAATATACTATACCAACCCAAATGATGTTCAAGAGCACAACTATAAATATATTTATCCCATTACCCTCTGGCCTAATCTCTGCATAAAACCAACTGCAAGCTGACTGAGGAAGACCCCTGTTGTATTATCCTACTTCCTGCATTTTGTTATCTTAAATATTTAGCAATCTTTTATCGTTTTCTTCTTTTAGGGACCACAGCGGGGAGCAGAGGGAATTGTTCATGTCGAAGCTAAGTCGTTAACTATATAAGCATTGTAATAAGTTGTTGATCATTGATAGCAAAGAGCCTTAGCAATCCACATGTCAGTAGCATTTGCTCTCAAACTGGTAGGAATTATAATTTCATGTGTAGACTAAGTAAAAGTAAAAAAGAAGACATTTTTATCAGCTAATCAAATCCTAGCTAGTTTAATCCAACAAGATTGCTTTAATTTGTCTGTATTATTGGACATATATGAACATATGACAACGATTAGCTTACATATTTTTTCATTAGTTTCTCAAGGTAGCAGTCCAGCATCTTCTGTTTCGATGACATGGGAAAAAATAGTTCGAAGCTCAGACGTTTGGTTTCATACTAATCTTAAATAGTTCCACAACTATGAACCGAAGTGCAACCATATTTCACTATGCTTAGGCAAATTGATTCATCCCCTAATAAAAATGCCTTGGTTACTGGATAAACTGGTCAATATACGGCTAATTTCAAACAACCATAAAGTAAAAAGTTACACATATAAGTCTAAGAACCAGAATTTTGTATTTTCCATCACAAGCTCTATCAATCTATTACATATCTATCCTTCATGATTTGTATTCTTGTCTTTTAATTACTTCTGTATAAGCAAGTAAAACTGTAACTTTTAAGTCTCACAAAGGCATGAAAATGCCGGATAGAGTTTCAGTTCCCATGATTGGATTTAATTAATAGCAACATAAAAACAAGTCAAAGATAAACCTTCATTAGCCCAGCTGATTTCACTTAGGCCCAAACGGCAATCAGTTAAAATCTAAGACAGGACACCTCAAGCACATCCACCTTATTGTAGCACATACCAGAAGAATTATATGAAACGTGCTAAGATTAGCCCTACTTGTTCCGAAATTACATCAACCCCAACACTGAAAACAATAACCTAACCTTTAAATGGATCACAAAGCAAAGAAAAAGAGGATGATAATAATCCATATTCATGACAACCCAATTTTAACCTAAACACATAAGGCTAAGGGAAACCCAACGTGGCACAATTTAATTAACCTGGCGGATTGATTTCAACAACCCTAATTTCTTCAATCAGAACTATATCAACATAGATAAAGTTCGGGAAAATAGAACCACCAAAGTACTAGCAAACTCGGCTGAATCTTAATTCATATGAATAGAAAATCAACATATACGTAAAAAAAGAAGGAATTTCTTACCATTGTTCCTGAGATTGGAAGTTCAATTGAGTGCTTCAAATCTGCTAATAAATGGAAGATGTTTTAGATTCTGAATTTGTACTAAATAACAACCACGGCCCCGCACTTGCGTTCAAAGGACGCGTTGGATCTGGGATGCGAATATATTCTGACCCGAACCCGGTCACATGACGGGTCGATAAATAATTACTTCCGAATTTATATTCTTAAAAATTTTCGTATTTCTAAATTTCAAAAATCACAAATAAGCCCCATTTTTTTTCATTTTTTTGGTTTTCCAATAATTTAATCCATTTCGAGAGAACCACAAACCATCATATATGTCTTGAATATCATACTCATAATTAAAATCACAAACCATCATATATGTCTTGAATAATATTTCACTATCGAATAAAGCAGTTTAAATGATATCCAAAAGTACTAATTAATAAGTCATCCAAGTTCATCACAATAACTTTCCTTTTAATATCTAACTTGGTGTCAATGAAGTAAATTTAATTTAACGGAATCGGACAATATATATTTTAAGGTTTATTCAAACTTTAAATTAAAATAGCATCCAAATTTCATTCAAATTTGGAACAACATTGCTCAAATGAATCAAATCGAGCTAAAATTCAGTTTATAATTTTATCTTACTAAAACAAGTTTCAAATAAATTTAAAAAGTTATCAAATGATAAATATCATACAAATTTCATATAATATGGATAACAATCATATATATATATATATATATAGTAATTCTACTAAAAAAAGTTTTTTTTTGAAAAAAAATTCAAGTAACTTTATCTGATTTCACTACTATCAAAACTTAAATTACTTATTTTTCCCAGTAGGAGAAAGAACTTGATTGATAATTCAAAAGTAAAACATGGGTTTATGTAGGTCAAAATCCAAAAAATCAAAACCAAAATCCATCATTGATCTGATTTTGAATCTATTATATTTGGCACATATCAGACACTAAAACATCATTCTTATCAAGTTTTTATGGTCAAACACAATAAATAGAGTGAAACAAATTCGACATAATTTATTTTACATAATTATATGTTGTCAAAATCTATATCAACCTCCTTACATTAATAGTTATTTCACAAATTCTCAAAATTTTCTTTTTTGGTACAAATTCTCGAGTATTATATTTGATAATGTGATCTATTTTACACATCTAACAACAAAACCACATTTCACATTGTCTTTTAAGTTAATTTACATTTAAAAAAATATCTAAATAGTTGTATTCAAATCATAGTTTTTAATAATGGGGTATTTTTTTTTTACATATGTATAAAAATCTTGAAAATATCCGACTATCTTCACAATATAAAAGAATATGGTCTTATATTCCCCAATGAACAAGAAGTTACACTTACATTAATTATCAAAAAAAAAAAAAAAAAAAAGAAGTTACACTTACATTACATCCAGAAGAGTCAACCTCAACCCCATGTAAAAAATAATTTCCCGAAATGCAGACAGTAATACTAAATTATTACCACCTTTTTTGATAAATAAATAATCTATTACCTCTAGATCTGCCTCTGCCGCAAACATTAAATTATTATGAAAGATCACTAGCAACAAATCCTCACACTCAACTCAAGTGTGAATCAAGTGAGAAGAAATACCAAACAGAATTTCAGAGACAGAAAACCAAGAAAAAGAATGGGATTCACAATGGGTCTGAACTTAGTCCTCTTAATAGCAATGGTGGCCACCAACATCCTCTCCCTCTACCACCTCTCCTCCACCCTCCAATCCCACCCCACCACCACCACCCCACCCCCCATCCCCGACCACCTCCTCCACCAGCTCTCCACCATACGCGCCACCATCTCCCACCTCACCTCTCTCCAGCCCCCCGCCAAGAAAACCCCCACAACCCCCACCCCCACCCCCTCCGATCTCCTCCTCTACACTCACATCTCCCCCATAGCTTCCTCTTGCAAAGACAACCCACTACTCCTCCACCAATACATGAACTACACTCCCTTCGCACTCTGCCCCAACGATTCCCCTTTGTCCGAAGATCTAATCCTCAGGGGCTGCCACCCCCTCCCCCGCCGCCGCTGCTTCTCAAGAACCCCGCCCACTCCACCCACCTCCCTCCCCACCGACCCATTCGCACCTTTCCCCGAAAAGACAACAGCTTTACTCACCCATTTCACTTGCAAGACCTTTTCCTGCTTCTCCAACTTAAAACCCGAGATGGGTTTCAACATGAAAGTCGAAAAATCGAGATTCTTGGACTACAAATCGGATCTGGATCTCCCAATTCCCCAATTTCTCCAACTAGCTAAATCTGCTAAAAGCGTTATTCGACTCGGACTCGATATCGGTGGTGGGACCGGTACTTTCGCAGCACAGATGAAGCTACAAAATGTGACTGTTTTGACCACTACTATGAATTTGGGTGCACCGTATAATGAAGCGGTGGCGGTTAGGGGAATA
Source organism: Penstemon newberryi var. newberryi (assembly GCA_030819805.1). NCBI lineage: Eukaryota > Viridiplantae > Streptophyta > Magnoliopsida > Lamiales > Plantaginaceae > Penstemon > Penstemon newberryi. The sequence goes on along the minus strand of JAUALY010000005.1, from coordinate 45,434,223 downwards.
ATTCCCCTCCACGCGCCCCTGCAGCAGAGGCTGCCGGTGTTTGATGGGGTCGTGGATCTAGTGCGGTGTGGGCACGCGGTTAACAGGTGGATTCCGATTACTGCGATGGAGTTCTTGTTTTTTGACGTCGATAGAGTGTTGAGGGGTGGAGGGTACTTTTTGATTGATCATTTTTTTAGTAAAAGGTCTGATCTTGAGAAGGTTTTTACGCCGTTGATTGGGAAGCTTGGGTACAAGAAAGTGAAGTGGGCTGTGGGTAATAAGAGTGATTTTAATGGGTTGAAGAATGGGGAGGTTTATTTGACTGCCCTTCTGCAGAAGCCTTTGAGTCATTGAGAGTTGATGGATCAGATTACTATACTACTCCTTTTTGAGGTAAATTTTGATGTATTTCAATTTCTTTTGGTGTGATTTTGAATCATTTATTGGATGAGATTCCCAAGTATAAAAATGAAATTAGTATTTATATTCAACAAAAAGTCAATGTTTCCATTTGTGAGATAGTATTAGTAACATCTGCTGGATGTGAACTACTTTGAGTTTGATTTGTAGAATCCAGATTCATCTATGAGTTATTGTATAGGGGCTTAACAGTTAACACACACATACTTTACATCTAGTCTGCATTACATAACTCCCTTTTCATCTCAACTTTTCCACCCCTTATGGATTGCATTTTATTTGCTGGCTCTCTTTGTAGGTACGAGGACAGTGTCGGATGAGAACTTGATTTTACAACGGAGAACAAATTAGCAAAACATCTGCTTCAAGTTCTCAGTTTAGACTCATAAACTTCTTATGTGGAGGATAGCCATAGGTGTAGTAGGAGAAGCATTTTATATTTCTCTAGGTACTTGCAGAATATGAGTTGCATCCATAATCGAAAATGTACAATTCTACATTGGAAATGTTCAGTTAATTAAATACACTGAGTGACAAAAGTGCTGGTGACAATTTTTTACATTGTAACTTCAATTAAGGTACTCTGATTTAGTCCATTCTACCACAGTTGTTGCAGAATGTAAAAAAAATTGTTTATGAGACAAGACAATACGCTATTGATGAACTATACTAAGAAAATGGAAAAGAACTTCTCTTGATCGAGATCCCAAATGTTCATCAGGGCACAACACTACTACCTTGGGACTCGTCTCTCCATATCTTCCGGTGTCATCTCGATGAGGACTATTCTATCTGGGTTTGGCTCAGTATATCGGAGAAGAATTTTACTGAAAAAAAAGTTCAGAAAAGATAAAGCTTAATTTGTTTATCTTGTAAAGTTGTCAAGAATACAAATTTACCCAAATAGATCAACCCCTTCCACATAACATTGTGTCTTAAAATCAGAAAAAAATTATCAAAAACTTTAATGTCGCAGTTGAAAATACTTAACAAGAATCGTTAGAAATAGACTTTATCTCGGAAGAGCAATAGGCGTCGTCAAGAACTCATTTAAGGCTAACAACAATTGAATTATAGCCCCAAAACGAAAAACTAACCTCCCTGAGAGAACATGCATAACTCCTCCCATTACCCAACCAGCCCATTGGAAAATCGTGGAGGTTTGTTTTGAAAATGATTGCGTCCAAGCGATTACGGAGATCCAAAACTGTTGGAAAGAGCCGGACTGGGCTGCTAGAGGCTTGATTGAAGAAATCAGATGTTTTTGGGCATGTTGGCCTAAATGGAAGTTCCGCTACATCACTCGAGGCTCCAATTTTGCAGCTCATAACCTTGCCGCTTGGGCTGATGATTTGAGTTGGCTAGATCCTTTTTGTTGTATTCCTTTTTCTTTACTTCCTTGTAATGTTTTTTGTGATGGGGGTTACCCCATTGTTGACTTTGTTGTACCGTTCTTTTGAGTTGGTGAAATGAAGTATTAATTATCAAAAAAAAAACCAATATTCGTCCTGTAGCCAGGGCCGACCCGACATATTAAGGGGCTCTAGGCAAAATTTAAAATCGGACCCTCTTTTAAAAAAAACAATGTATTATTTTAAAATTGTAAGATTAAATTTAAGTATTTACTAATATATTAGTAATTGATGGATAAAATGACAAATTAACTGATCTTTTTTAGATTCAATCGTAATATCTTTTTATAACATTTCATTCTAAAATTTTCTCTTAACAAAAGCAAATATTGCAAGTATCGTGTGTGTGTGTATATATATACATTGATAATTCAAGTATCGTGAATACAGTTATAAAACTAATGTACGTTAACAACTATAACTTTTTACTTGTCAGAATCAATAAATAGATAAAATGTGAAAGTAGAGTATTCATGCTCTCACTACTATCCTAGGGGTGTGCAACTTTACCAATTTTCGGCATATAAACTGGTGCGGTAATTTACAAATTTGTACCGTATGTCAAACAAAACTATTCGGTTCGATTGCCAGACAGTTCAGTCTGCTACTAAAAAACTGAGACGTATATGTAGTTTTGTGTAGTTTTGTGTCTTATCTACAATAAATTAATATAAAAAATTGTAGCTTGACTCAAACTCGTTAAATCTAAGTTACATTAACTGTTAAATTTAATATACTATTGCAGTATCATGAAAGAAATTCCCAAAATGCTAAGATTCAATAAAATAGAAACACTTGTACTATCAATTAACATATAATCTTTATAATTTAATACCAATAACATGAAATAATCACTTTTACATAAATTAGCTCAACAGAGTTTACACAACAAGCACGAGGAGAATTTCAATAGAATGGGTATTCCTAATCGAAAAGTTAATTGATATGATAAATTTAGTTTAATATCGCGTTTCGATCACGTGTCCAACACATCTGAACCAATACTTGACGCATTAATGTTAATATTTGCTGATCTATTAAGTCTGGCCCAGTAAATTATGCATGAAGATATCTAGGACATTTTTTTAACTTATACATGGTTTCAGAGTATGGAGTAAAATATTTTACATAGATAATATAGGAAAAGTCTCCAGAGCATCAATTTTAACCACTAGATCACATTGACTTTCATCGTTTGTTTGAGAATATGGTTATACAAATAGAGCAAAACCTCATGAAAATTATTCAAGTTTATAGCATTATTATGAATCTACTTTGTTCACCCTAAATTTACAAAATAAATTTTTTGAGGCCCTTCTATAGTCGGGGCCCTAGGTGAGGTCCCAAATTACCTACCTATATGGTCGACCCTGTCTGCAACGCGATCAATCTTCTTCAGGGTGAAATCCCAATCCATTTTTCTGATTTAACTCAACTCTTGAACAAATAATCATAATAATATCAAAAATCAGAAAATATATCATTAAAATCTTTCTAAAAATAAAGAAATTAATATTTAAAAGGCCATTTTCTTTGATGCAGTATGATCAAGAAAGAAATTTTCTGAAAAATAAAATAAAGTCAATACTTAAAATACTCCATTTCTTTCAAAAAAAAAAATTTAGAACTTACATATTGTCTATTTTCATAACATAAAACTTTTTCTGAACTTCAATTTTATTGTTGGGACCCAAAGTTACTTGGGTCGAGGTCAAGACATCAAATCCCATATTCGGTTGCATGGTCATTGTGAGAAACATATTTTGACAAACTCTGCAAACGATTCGGGCGTTTCTCCGATTGTTATTGTACATGTACAACGGATTTACTTCGTTCGCCATAGCCATTATTCTGATTTTGAAAAGACTTACTTAATTTGGGTGGAATTTATGTGTGCGTTATGTGGGGTTATATATATGATGATATGATCTGGTTTGGCCGGGCCAAGACAAAGTCCCACTTATCAATTAATGCAACAAAAGCCTAGAATACGGACTTTGATCCGCATCCATTCTAAAGAACTAGTTCATTCTAAAGAAACTATCAACAGATATTGCATCGACCATATACAACGTACTATTGATTCTAAAGATACATGAAACATGGCAGATTATTACTAATAACAATCTCACATGTAAAAAGATCAAATCCACATGAAGTGATTAGTCGCTAATTTTTTGGTGTTATCCTAAGAAGGTGGTGAAGATTAAGTCCATTGATCTTGGCAGCAAGTATGAAATCATTCTCAGTCACTCCACCTACACAATAACCAAAAAGAAAGTTGCTCCAATCTCTCGAACAAAGAGTCAAAACACAAAATGAACAAACTTGAATCCAAAGACCTATTACTTCAGTTAACTTACCAACTGCATGTGTCCATATGTCAATCTTTACATTGTTCCACCCAACAAGATGAAGATCCGGGTGATGGCCTGTACATAAAATCAAGAAGGATAAGAAGAGAAAAGAAAGTTTGAGGTCTGTTTAGATTGTTTTTGGTTTGGTTAGGAGGGTTGAAAGATTTCCCCTGGTTATGTACAAACCGATATCAAAAGTGTTTGGAAAAATTTTTATATTATTATTAAGCAGTGTACTTAATGCATATCATGTAATAATATTCAATAGTTAGTGGAGTTGAAAATATGAAAATATATAAGTTTTCAACGTTTGCATTTACGAAAACACACTCCAAAACTACTTTCAAGTTTGTAGTGCCAAATCAAGAAGAGAAATTGTATTCTCTAATCATGTCAAATGAATAAAATTTAATGTTTTGATTAGAAAAGATAACAGAATAGAAAGTTAATTGAAAACCTAGAAATTTGGGTTGTTTTATGTAGAAGAATGAAATAAACCATTACTCAAAGAGAAATAACTTTTTTTCCAGAAGACCACACGAAGCAACCTAAAAAATCTAATACTTTAAGAAATCTCTCGGTTTTATGATGAGAAAAGTTGATGAATTACCTTCTGCTTCTGCTACATCAGCTACTAGCCTGAGAAATTCCATCCCCTTCACAAAAGTCTTAACTTTCCACGATCGATGCAGCTTTTGTGTACTGTCTTCCTTCACCAGATTCCATCCAGGAACCTGAAAGTATAATACTAATAACTAATAACATAAATTTTCATTACTAATTAAATAAAAAATGAAAAACAAATATTCATGTACCTGTTGAATCAAAGCATTGGCTGCTTCCTCAGTCATAGGCCTCAGATCTTTTGAGCTGCATGGCACACACTTCTTGATTGACAAATCTATAAACAAAAAGAGCAACTGATTAAATGTGCAGAACCCAAACATCAAAGTACAAAAATTATCCCAATTCAAGGTAAAGAATTGAATTAGCTTTTGAAACTTCAAACAGAAAGAAGAGAGCACATTGCCAATAATAATGGCAAAGAATTTGAATCAATAATGGCAAAGAATTTGAATCAAGGCACAGCTATTTAATGCAAAAATTGATTGAAGAGAGAAGTTAATGTTGTTGAATCCACAGGCTTCTAATTGCACAAATCAAGTGCTAGCTTAATGGACCAATAAGCATTTAGTCAGAGCTAAACGCACCTTGGCCAGTACAAAAAGCCCTAAATTGATTAAGATTGCTTATATTTGATGAAAGTCCAACATGCCCCTGGTGGAGTATATCAGCTACAGCTACATGATGAGGAGTAGTACTTGAGCTGTAAGTAATTACAAAATTTTCAAGACATTTCTAATATGTAGAGACAAGGCAATATGATTTAGAGGGAAATTATTTAAATTTGTGAGATCTTGGTCCTATTTAAGCCCCGAAATATGAAAATACCCAAATTAAATCATACTATTTCATAATAGATGCTAATAAACAACAGTATACCTTCCATTTCCATGGGCTCTGCAAAATCTCTGCAAGGTTGAATTCAAATAAACCTAAACACAATCACAAAAACACTATTTTAATATACGACGACAGATATAATCCTAATCGAGGACAGACAGATGCGTATCAAGCGTACGTGGGTGTTGGAGAGAGAGTAGAGAGGAGACTGAAGCGGTCGAAGAATTATCATGGGAATGACTGTGTTTGAGTTGTCGGCTTTGCCTGTTTCTCTCTATCAAGAAAACAGACTCTTAAAACGCTACTTGAAAAATGCATATGTCGCTTTTTATCTATAGCATCAATATGGGCCCAACGGTAACATAGAAGTGGGCTTTTATCGTCCAGAATCCAGACTAAATATTTTTCTTGAATAAAAGGTTCGGTCGATTGAAAAATAAGAGACGTAGGGCCTGATTGTTTTGCGTTTCCGAAAATTATTTCGTGTTTGGGAAACGCCAAACAAACATGTTTATAACTTTCTGAAATAATTTTTTCACCTTTTAATTTTCTCAAACTACTCCTTCCAAAGTCAAACAAACAACAGTTTCTTATCTCTAAACAAAATCTATACAAACTCTACTCTGATTTGACATAAAATAACTTATCTCTTACACAATTTATCTCACATAACAAACATGATTTGACATAAAGTCTTACACATCTTACACCTACAACCTAACTCTTCCAAAAAAACCTACATCTACTTTATTTCTCAAAACTCAAACAAATAATATTACGCAAATCGAAATTATTTCACAAACTCCACGGGCCTGTTTGTTTGGCGTTTCCCAGAATTTTTTCGTGTTTGGGAAATGCCAAACAAACATGTTTTCTATTTTCCGAAATAAATTTTTCATCCATTAATTTTCTCAAACTACTCTCTCAAAAGCCAAACAAACAACAATTTTCTTATCTCTAAACAAAACCTATACAAACTCTACTTTGATTTGACTTATCCTATCTCTCACACAATTTATTTCACATAACAAACATGATTTGACATAAAGTATTACTCATCTTACACCTACAACCCAACTCTTCCAAAAAAACCTACACCTACTTTATTTCTCAAACCACTCTCTCAAAACCCAAACAAACAACATTACGCAAATCGAGATTATTTTACAAACCTTCACTACTCTCCCAAACTACTTTCCCAAACGCCAAACAAACAGGTCCCACTACTCTCCCAAACTACTTTCCCAAACGCCAAACAAACAGGTCCCACTACTCTCCCAAACTACTTTCTGAAATTCCTAACAAACAGGCCCGTAGACTTGCCTACAATTTTTAATTAATTCGATTTAGCAACTTTACAGATTGCACAAAAACCATGTTGGTCAAATTTGATATCTATTGTAGTGTTGGTAATTGGTCTAGTGAAAAAAATTAGTCACTACAAAGTAGCGAGCTCAAGTTCAAATCCCTGTTATTAGAGGTTCCCACTTAATATTCTCAAAAGATATTAAACCCTTTAGAACAACCCAAAAAAAAAAAAACTCGCATGGCACATTTAGAGTAAGAAGTGAAACTCATATTTCTCAATTTATTGCTCAGATGGATGATACCCTTTCTTATAAGAAAAAAAAATCAAAATTTTAGAAATTTCATTTAAAATAAAATGTTTTTCTTAGTTGTTACCTTTTTTTTTTACTTTATAATTAAGAAAATAAATCCCATAGTAATATGTTGGATGACCATCTTAATATTTTTGGTATTATTGAATCCAATAGTGAATATAACTCAATTTATTTTTAAACCACCCAAACCTATCCATCCAAATTTCAATCTTATGGCGTGAGCATAATTATATTTATGTGTTGTTTGGGATTGTAAATCTCCACAACATATGATGATTAATAAGATGCATCCATCCAAAATGAACACAGAATTGTTATCCCCCAGATGACATAATACCAATGAACTTACATTATTACATAATGGACTAACCAATAGGACAAATTATGCATAAAATTAAACAATCCATTTGTCTTTCCCCACCTTGCACAAAAGAAAAATGATATTTTCTCTGGAGAAGATGTCGGTGCATACCCGTTTTCATGCCTCAACGGATAAGTACATAGTCCGCGTCTTCTGTGAACCTGTCACCAGCTGTTGGGGGCAAGTTATGTCGAGCTGGCTTATGGACTTGGGCGTGAGTTTCTGCCTCGTGCTGGAACATCTTCACCAGTTCATCCAATTCCAATTTCCTCACTTCAACTTGCTCATCCCTTACAGGTTTTTTCAACCCAAGGTAGATTAACCCAACAGCAATTAGCACCATACCTATAAAGAACAGAAGTGCAGCAAAAAGGCCAAAGGCGTATGGTGTGTTTGCCGAGCCAGGTATCCCATCTACATTGATTCCAAACAGCCCCGTGATTATGGAAAGAACAAGCCCACATCCTCCAAATACGGTTAAGTTATGAGTAACGGTAAGGCTTCTATCCTGTAATTTTGAAAAAGAAAAATTCCACCATAGGAGATTTAGAAAGTCGAACTCTTGAATCACTGGAAATCATTATGCAATAACTTAATCTGCTGCACATAACATGATGAGAAGATAAATTTCAATGCAAAATTACAATATTAGTCCCACAGAATTTGACCCGTAGCAATTCCATCCCGCGCTTTATAAATTTGCATTTCAAACCCAATATTGTCCCCATTCTCATCCAATTTTTGCACGTTTAGTCCCATGGAATATTCTATGTTTTGCACTATTGATCCTATAAGACTTTGAGTTTTGCACTTTTGGTCCCAAATTGGATGGAAAGGTGTGATGGGACCAAATGTGCTTTTTCTAAAAAAAATAGGATCAAATGTGCAATTTTGTAAAGAGTGGGACCAAAAGTGCCGAAGCTCCAATCTTGTGGGACTAAAAATGCATTTTTTCCAAAATTTACTATACAAGTAACATTAGAAGGAGATCGCATGGAAATATCGATGTGTCATCATGTAGAGGTATATACAAACCTGTAACCATGCACGAATAGTGCTCTGCATGACATCTTGGATGGTAAATAAGCGGCCACGAACTGCTTCTTGCTCATCAATCATCTCTCTAGTACTCTTTCTAATACCTTCTAATAAACTTCTTGTTAAATTTCCCCTTAAATGCTGGAGAAGTTCGAAAACAATCTCTTCTCTTGCATGGAGTGACCATTTTACTCTAATAACCTGCAATATGGTAAGGAGTGGAAATGCAGAAGACTCATTATACACTAATACAAGAGATATTAAATTAATAAATAAAAAATATTGAGCGAAGATTTGAAGCAACCTGTAAATCCATCACTCTTCATAGAACTCTACCACATGGTTTTCTCATGATTATCAGGAAACCATATATCACAAGTCTTATCCATGAATCTAAGCTTGAGATTGGATAAACCCGAAAAACTAATGATCGCAAAAAAATTAAAATGTAGCTACTGTGCACTCGAAACTACTCCAGTTCATACCAATACCTCACAAATTCATACCGTAATTGGACTGAATAAAGTAAGTATCTGCTTGCAGAAATAGGTCCTAATCCGTTCTGTCTGGCCAATTTTTCACCTCATCTGTTTTCTGTGTTTTATGCATGCCTCCAACGTTAGTAGCAGCAAGGATTTATTTTTGCTAACACTATGCCCTCCCCCCTCCCCCCCACAAACTGATGAGATGTTTTCATTAAGAGAATAACTATTATGTATTAATGCATTGTTTCAAATTATGGTTGTTTTTAGTTTTAAGTATAAACAATGCCCTTGCCAATGTTATGGCTTTTAAAGTTTATCTTTCTTTTTACACTGAATATGAGTCCATCAGAAACAAACAGAAGAATTGCATATAAGAATAATCTTGCCCCAAAACTCTTGCAGCAAAACAGTTAAGTAGGTAATCTGGAATGGGTACATAGTAAAAATGAATTCAATATCAAGTATATACCTGTCTTGATAACCTTCTGATTTCTTGGTTGAGTATAATGCCAAAAAGATTTAGATCTTCGTAGGTTCTCCTATTGAAAAAGATTTGCAAATATGGTGAGAGAGAGAGGAAGTGTACATCTAAGTAGTAGTTTAAAGTACCTGTTCATAAACTTCAATTCCACTTCATCTGCAGCCCCAAAAATGGACTTTCGAAACAACCTTAAATTTATGAAATAAATCTCAAATTAAGCGAACATAATGACATTAGTCAATACAACACCATTTCGAGGTGTATTATGGCATAGCTGTATACTGATCAATAGCACAGAGGAGAATTGAAGTTTGGAATGATAATTTATTTCAGGTATGCCATGAAAATATCTTCATTGTGCATATTTACTTCAATGTCCTGAATATATGTTCAATATTGACGATATCTCACACCATAACGACCCACATAAATTGCTGTACGCATCCTAGTTCAGACACTAGTTTATATTGTTTTCTGTACCAAGTAGTTAGTTCTATTGATCTGACGGAAACATACTGCTCTAAACAACTATTACTGTCTAAATCAATATGGTAACCAAATTCAAGTATTCAGTTTTCAAGGGAAGCGATAGGTCAGAGAAAACTCCATCATAGATAAGAATATGTTGAATAGTGAAAACAATTCGGTTTTCCGGAGTCCTACATAGACAAGAAGAAAAAGAATTAACAGGTTCACGGAGTAAGAACTGGAGAACATATAACTTAAACAGAGAAGATTTCGATGCACAAACTGGTAGTGAATGTTGGATTTCAACGGGTATTAACCCAATTGGTGTGAGCCCAAATACTGTTAAGCCCATGAAATAGAATGAGTGAAATTGGAAGAGAGAAAAATGACTTCGTCCTTCATGGGAAGAATGAAGAAGTTTTAAGCTATTTCTATAGCAAAAAACTTGTAGTAAGGGTTGGACCCCTTGGGGGTACCAAGTTTTATAAGGGGAGAGGACCTACATGACCAAGGGTTCACCACACGGTGTGAGATTTCGTCAATGTTGCGAGAATAAACTATACTAAGATTTATTGTTAACCCGAAAATAGGATCCGCACGGTGGATCCGGATTGACCAAAATGGGTCCGTGTGCGACCCCAATGACCGAACCAGTGTGTACCCATCCGTTTCAAATTTTGAACCGAACGGGTGGCACCTGTTCGGATCAAACCAATGCTACAGGTCAAATCCGAACCGACATGTCCCTCCAGCAATACCTTTTCTGCTGCTATAAAAAAGAGGAGAATCTGACCAATTCTCTTATCCCCGTTTTCCAGAAAACAAAGAATCCTATCTTTTCTCTCTATTCTTCACTTCAAATTGTTGAATTTTCCTGTTTGTTGAAGTTCGTTGTGGACTCGTTCTTTATGCAAAGAAACAAGTATCCGATTGTTTATCTTGGGAGACCATTGGGACGAATTGTTGCACCTTTGACAGCCCAAAAATATTGTCTTAAGGACATTGCATTGGCAAGCCTCAGTCGATCATTTTCGTTTCAGAATTATTTAAGTAAGTGTGTTGTTATTAAATTCTGATTAAAAGTGATATAATAATATTACTTTGTTTATTCTACGAGAATAAACTATGCTAAGATTTATAATTAGAGTTAATTATAAATAATTATTCTGTGAGAGTAATTTACTAAAGTTTTTTGAATTATAGTACTTAGCCATATAAAGTATTTATAATACTCCTATACACATTGTTTTAAACATAATAACAGTGAATTGATCTATCCCATAGGCACCTCAAGGCATAAGCATAATTAGCCAATAAATCATGTACATAGCCATAGTTTATGAAAGACGAGTGATTTGTTAAAATCTCATACCACAGTTTATTAACCTTTTGAGTTTATCAAACAGTGCAAACAATGATTATGAAGTAAATGTGACGAGGGTACATTAAAAAAGATGAATTCCTTGGCAAGCAATTTAGAAGAAAAGACAAATCATAAGACCCAAAGAGATAATCAATGTAGATATAGTTTATGCCAAGGACTATGCATGCATGGAGCACGATTTGGATTGAATTGATGATTGATATTGCTCAAGCTTCAAGGGTTAACTATCTCCCTTAGGAGGCATCAGATAGATGATAGATATTGCCCTAGCACCAGTTCCTCTAGCCCAATGGCTCTTGAAGACAGATTTACCTTATGAAATTTATACTATTAAATCAAAATTGACATTGAAATTTTGCATAAGATAATTCTGTCATATGCTACTACATAATTAACCAATACAAGGAAGTACATAGTTTAGCCTTTCCAAAATCAAACTACTGCTCTAACCTGTCATCCCACCGTGCCAGGCGGCAAGCTAAGTTTGCTATGATTTCATGTACATTCCTTGGGGTATTATAACCACCGCCAAGAAGAAGTTCCTACAATTTAAGAAAATGCAACTGATATGAACAAAATATATGCAGAATCAACTAACACACATGCATCAACTATGAGAAAATTTGTAAGAAGCAGAACAAAATAAGGGAGACCTAAAATTTCAAAATCTGAAATTCCTTGGTCTATCGCAATGACCAGTTTATGGATGTTCTAAACATCATAAATAGAGCATTTGTACCCATTGATTGTAACATTAAAGATAAGTTTAGTACATCATAGCTCTATTGAATCACATTTTCAAATACAGAAAGATCCATCGAGATAAAGACAAACCTGGACTTCCGTAATTCCCAAAACATTGATTCTTAAAGCAGTTCCTTTCACATGTAGAACACTTAAAAGGAAGTTCTGAGCTTGAAATGAACGAAGGACAACAGGGATGTCATCTTCATCAACATATGGATCACCAGCAGACTGTCCCAATAGCTCAAACAATAAACCTCCAGCCACCCTCACTGGTACCTATTGGAAACATAAAGCATAGGAAAAAGTGTGACCTGCCCAGAGCTGAATGATGAAAATGACAAAGCGTGATGCCCTACTTTTGTTTCTTTTATTCAGAGTTTCAAATATTACAAAGGACTCATAATATCTCATCCAGAGAGAGAGAGGGGGGGAAGGAGAACTTCATATGTATATAGAACATAGTGTCCCACTTTAGAAAATTTGGTTACAAGAGGTAGTGTACACATTCATTTCAATTTGACTGCAAGATATCAGGTTCAGCTAGTTTTCAGTTACAATCACTTGAGCAAGAACATAAGCATAACAGAAAGGAAATTTACCTCATATAGTAGGTGTTTCATCCTATCGCTTATCAATCTACTTTCATCTCTCAAAGCAATACTAATGGCAGGATGCAACCACTGGGCAGTATTGAGCCATGCATCCACAGTAGGATGACCTGCACTAAGATGGCACCACCATGTAGGCCCAGCTGGGCGCTCCCAGTAAGGAGCAGCTAAGTCAGCAACAGTGAGGTCATCCTCTTCAACTATGAGATCGAACTGCTGAGCCTGAGTGGACCATCCTGCATCAACTTGCACTACTCGGACAAGTTCCGAAATTCTAGCCCATCCTATTGGAACCCAATGGCTCCCTTCAAATCCTTCAGTGGCATGAAAACTGTCTAATGGAGAGTTTTTTCCATCCGGGCGCAAACAGCCAGCTTGGTGATTTCCCAATTCAATAATAGGCGCAGATTCCAGAAAATTATTTCCCTTTGGTCTTTGAGAAGTTAGCTCAGTCCCTCCATCAAGGTGTAACTGGTTCTTTATATTATCATCATTGACTCGATGAGATCTTGATGGAAATGTTTTTTTATGCCCTCGGATGAATTCGAAAGCACAAATAAGTCCGTCTGTCCAAAGTTGACTGCCAGGCATGAGATCCTTATTGGCTTGACCTCTATGGATTTCCAGCTTCTTCGTTTTATTGTTGTGGGATGAGCATTCCTCACCTTTTCCGCTTATGTTATTCTTCATATGCATCAAACTGGAAGAAGCCCTTGCACAGGTTGCAAAATCCGTCTAGCTACTGCTTTCCTTTCAAGCTATAAAGAAGAACAAGCACCCGCTCGTCAAATTACACACAAGGGAGCCCGATATATGTCCCAGCAAGAGCACATAATTGCGGAAAACACCTACATCAAGTCAGCAAGAAGCTTTTGAGAATTAGCTGTAGATTAAACTTGGCTTAGATCATCCAAGTCCAAGTTCCTGCTAGATGTAAAATATCAATGATGCTCAAGTTTTTTGGTGCAAGCAGTTAGCTTTCCATGAAAAAAAAAAAAGAAAGGAAAAAGAAAAAAGGAGATGCCCCTGCAAGACACCTTAACTGGTTTTCCAAAGGAATTCTCCTCCTACTGAACCAAATTTTACTAATAGAGTGTAATAATGTCAGCTGCTTCGATAGTACAAGGCTTTCCCTATAAAAATTCAGAACTTATATATACATCCCCAAATTTCAAAATCACATGAGTACTAGTGACCTAGAATTCAAACCTAAATAAACAATTATTAGCACGAAAAGCAATTGCAATTCCTTACTTCAAATAGACAAAAGAAGCAGTAAGCCACAGAGATAGGACTTATTAAGTAAATGACTTCGATTACAAGTATGGAAAGCATCTGCAAAAGGTACACTTGAGATTTAGCTACGGAGACAAAATACTACGCATATTAATATTTTTAGTATAACGAAATCTCCGAGAAGCTTATTCTAAAAAAATTGAAAAAAAAAAAAAAATCTTATCTTCTTGAAGCTTGAAAATTGCATATATTTTATTCGTTTTTCCTTCAATTCGCCAAAAGAGAGCACGGGAAATTACCAGTGATTATAGTCTGCAGAAAATAAAAATGGAAGTTGCGGAGAATCGTATCAGTGAATTTGGTTTTGTACGAGAAACGGTGAGGAGGGGAGAGATTTAGGAGTGTTAATGACATGATTACACGTCGTGTGTTTAAAGCAATAAATAGGTAAGTTCTAATTACTATTTATAGGAAATTAATTTGTAAATAAGTCAGAGATTTGGTTCAGTACTGACTGACAAACTATTTTTACCACTAAAGCATCGTAATCGGGTTTTGACTGAGATCCTGCTCCTATTTTTCAAACAAAAACTTGAACCATCTCAAATCTATACTCTCAAATTTTTTACCCCTCTCTCTATTTAAAAATCATTTTAGTTCAATATTAAAATTCAATTCACTCTATTTAGAAATCATTTTAGTGCAATATTAAAATTCAATTCAGCTCACAAGATCAACTTTTTTCAATGTGTGAAACTTTAAAATAGAAAAAATCAATTATCATTTTATTTGTTCACATGAATTAAAGTCTCTTTTAAATAGTATCGGATAAGTTGTCGAAACAAATTCTAAATTGTTATTATTAGCATAAAATTGGAGTATGAAGTAATAAAACGTAAGACCATATATCTTGTGATGCAAACAATAAAGACAATTAATACTCCATGTAATATAGATAAACTATTAATATGAATTCTTGTTTTATTATCGAATTTGAATCTCTAGAATCAAATTTGTATATATCCATACTAAGTTCAATATTTCAAATTATAAATCTTCTTAGATAAGAAAAATCAGATCTCAAAAGTTGCCAAATTTAGGCTGAATTCGAATTAATTTCCATTCAATCGACGACATTGACTCCCCTAGGTAAACATATAATGCCTTGAGATTCAGAAAGAAATTAAGTAAAATCAAATGTTGGATATTCAATACCATAAAATGGTCTCCCGCGCGAAATTTTAGAAAATCTCATTTACTATCAAACCTTTCCACTACTTTTAAGATCTCATTTAAGATCAAACTTTTCCACTACGAAACGGGTATTAGACAGATCGACTAAGTGACTATATCCATATATATATATACATACACCAATCAGAGCAAGTCCTATGGTAGCGACCTGATCACGATCCAGAGTCTGATATAATCTACAGCAGGACCAATATCCGGAACTCGTTCACAAACCAAAATGAATCCTTACACTACACAGAACACTAACATGGATTTCATTACTTCGGTTAAAAACAAGTGCAGTAAACCTGGTTAGACTCTCAACCTTAAGCTATCAGTACGTGCCTACTCTAAAGTAAAAGTACATTTGCAACTGGAAAAGAAAGGGAAGTGTTTCCACTGGCACAAAATTAGCACCCAAGTTCCTACATTACATCAACTAATGATAAATAAGTTAAAAGTACAACCTCGAGACACAGATGGCAGTGACCAGCCAAGTCCATTTCTAACATCATAGAGTTAAATCACATCATATATAGCTTGAATGGCCACTTACACACTCATCACATGTCCCTGAAGAACCAACCTAAGGTGATAAGATTAGTACCCATTCTGCCAAATTTGGGACTGCTTAGGCTGTCCTTGTGGACCACCAAGTGACCCATCTCTTGGATTCTGTGGCTGATCGAGCGACATTCCAGCCTGGGAATGGTAGAAATTTGGGTATCCTAAGTTCCCATAATTCTGTGACGGCTGCTGACCTTGTCTAAATCCTCCACCAGGTTGCTGCTGAGTTTGTCCCTGATAATAATTGTAAGTGTTGGCTGGAAGAGCTGACATTGTTCTTGAATTAGCTCCATGTGGCCACATTGCTGGGTTCTCATTCTGAGAAAATGCAAGTAATAAGATATAAGTAAGCCGTGCACAACTAATTAAAGACTGATGGAGGGGAATATAAGCCCTGTTTGGATGTATTTTGGCTAATGTGATTCAGGATTTTGGAGTTTCAGAGTGAGTATAAACATTGAAAGTTTAGGTGAAAATATAGAGATGCAGTATTGTGGGCGAACATGCCAAGGAATATATGTTTTATAAGTTTAGAAATGTGAATAGATTTGGGTGTGTTCTCCATTGAAGTTTTGTTTGTTTAGAATGTGAAATAGAGTCGGTTAAGTTCTCAATGTTGGGAACCCATCCGAGTATTCTAGTATTTAAAAATATGTAATTATATCAAGATGGATTTCAAAGTGGGTAGTCGAGGAATGTGTGGGGCCACAAGTTTTTCTTAATATAGAGTTCTAATTGGATTTTGAAAACTTGAGACAGCTGTGACAATGCATCCAAACAGAGAGAGAGAGAGAGAGTGTACATCATAGATATAAAGCAAGAGTCAACATAAGGCTAAAAAAATTAGAAGTAAAATACCTGCTGAAGTGAGATCAAGTGACTATTGTCTTTGTACTGAGAACTTATAACATCATCGTAACTTAAATTTGTTCCAGAAGGGGCAGCAGGAGGATTCATTGAGAAATTCCCAGGGATTGTATTTCCAAAGGCACCATATCCAGAAGCAATAGCAGCAGACTGAGGCAAATTACCAACAGCAGCACTATTTTTATACTGAGGTACCGCAGCTAGAGATTGATGGTATGTGTTGTTACCCGCAAATGCTTGTTGAAAAGCCGAAGGCATGTATGTATAACTCTGAGGCAAGAAAGGGTAGCCAATCATATTGGCAAACGGTCCCAAAGGAAGAGTGGGCTGTGAATATGGATGTACAGCAAGTTGTTGAGGCAGAGAATGTCCATTGGCAACACTAGTCCCAGAAAGAGTCTGTGGGGCATGCTGTGCAGTGTTCAAAGGCTGAAGTATCACAATAACAAACTTAGTTAGAAAAAGTTAATTAAGCATGCGTTACTTTAGCTAAATATATGTCTGATTTTTTTTTGTTATTCTATATTTATCAAAAAACACAAGAAATAGCTTAAATTCTACAATTGAACACAGAACAAAAGTTGATGCATTTGCACCAAATCTGTACCTCTGACAGAGAAATCCCTGAACCACTAATTGAAGCGACAGAGTTTCCATATTTAGCAGCCATTGCTTGCATAACAGACAATTGAGAGTACTGAAGTTCAGATTCTCTACTGGGGTGGACATTAGCAGCCAACAAAGTACTTGGCAGCGAATTTGTGTATGACTGCTGCTGACAGAACATCAATTCAAGAACAAACTTCAATCCAAACAAATTGGGATACATCAAATACACCAACAATTATCAATTTAAATGTCCACCAATTACCAAAACAAAGACTGCTATGAAATATAAAACTGTTGCTAGCCATAATACAAGAGAGACCTGGAATAATTCAAGTCCCTATACACGCTAACTCATGCATAGAGAATATTTCATAATTTGACAAGTAAATAAAATTTTATACATAAGTTCAAAGCAAAGTTACTAATACCATCAATTGCGAACCATCTAATGTACTCCATAAACTCAAAAGGTTGTGAGTTGGCTTTTATTTTACTTAAATTGAGGACTTCTGAGGTCCTGAAATTCCTTCTACAAAATATTGATTGCATAAATAGAAACCATGTTTCAAGAAAGACCCATCATAATACACCCTTATCCCACTACACCTCCGCATTTTACTTTTCAAACCAACAAAAAGTCATTCAAAGATATTCAGATCCAAAACCCTATTATATGTTCATTTCTTTTTCCATGTCTTGCATACCAATGACATAAAGATTCAATTGCACTAGTAAAGGACATTGACTTCACTATCTAATCTTTTCAGATAGTAGGATCTCATAAATCACATATATTTCTTATATCCTAAACATATTGCAGCAAATATTTTACCATTACGTTTGAAAACTGAGCAATATTTTGCATCTCAGAACTTGTCTGACTGAAAGTGGCATTTAAGTGTTGCTGGGCATCATTGAAAGAGTAACCAGAGTTGGAAGAAGGGAAAGGGTATTGATTTCCGTGAGCCACTTCGGCATTCTCAGGCTTCAACTCTTCTGGCCGTGAAGCAGAAGATGCATCGTAGCTCCCAGCACTTGCACCAGTTCTATGGAACAAACTACCATCAGAAGCATTTCGAATAGAATCATCAACATAATACTCCAAATTTCTGCAGAAAGAGTGGGAGAGTTCTTCTCAGGAGGACAAGGAAAAAACAAAGATGTGAAACGCAACTAATTGTTATACCTAGTATCTGTATGCCCAGCAGAAGAAATATCAGCCTCACTATGTGGCTCTTCCAAGTTAGTTTCTACAGGCAGTGACGTCATAGTACCAGAAGAATATGCAACTGTCAAGCCAGATCCGAAACTACCAAAGCTCAAGTGTGAGCAGTCTGCAGTCTGAACTTGCAAATGATCCGGAATTATCACAGAAGGTGCATCCCCATTTGATGATAATCCACGGTCATCGTTTTCCACACTGAGTTGTTGCAAGTTTCTGGTGACTGATGAAACTGAAGCATCAACTTCTTCAACTGCAACATTCAAAGAGACTTTAAAACTCGTGTAGACACAATTGTAAACACAAAAATAGGATTGACTGAAACAGAAAACATGCCAGCATATAATCATTATCTTAGGAAAGACTATCTATATAACTTAGGAAAGCTAAAAATATTATTCATGCAATGGCTTTTTTTTTAACTATTCTGGAATAAGAGTTGATCTGCAATACATATCAGCTACAAGTAGCACCAAAAATTCTGTACACCAAGAAGAGCAATCTACCTAGACTTTCCAGGGCTTTTGATGATGTTACAAGTTATAACGGACACTGTAAACAAAAATATTAATATTACCATAGTGAAGTGAAAATTGTACAAACAGTTACCTTCATGGCGCTCAAAGTCGCGAGCTTGAGGCTGGTATGAGCCACTGTTTTTATACAAATCATTCTCAAATTGGGATGCACCCCTTGCATCATCATCGGAAATCTTCCTACTGGAGAGAGAATGAGACCCCACATTATTTGCACCAGAATCGTCACTGTTATCATCTTCTGAATCTTGATCCTCTTCTGCCTCAGAATCTCGATTTACAGTGTCAAAAGGTAGAACCTGTGCCTCTGGTTGCAGCTGGGAATCAACAGAATATTCCGGGACAGAAGTCACTTTTGAAGATGCTGGCTTCTCTATAGAAGGCCACTCATCAATGACGGGAACATGCTGGACTGAAGAAACTTCTGACTCGTGAACTTTTGAAGCATGATCATCAGGAAATCTTAAATTGTCATCAGGAAATCTTAAATTGTCATCAGGAAATCTTAAATTGTGATGTGACGTTGTTGAACGACCTTGAACATTATTATGAGATGCATTTGGAACATTTGCTGTTTTATTCTGTGGTCTACCCATCTTAACAATGTCAGCCATGGAAACCTGACCAGCCCAGGCAGAATAATATGCAGAAGGTGGTGGTACGCCAGACAGTATACCATCAGCTGTAACCAATGACGACCCTTTGTTTTCAACAAAGGAACCACCACTGCAACAACCATGCAGGAAAACAAATGAGCATAAATTTGAAAGGACACGATAAACAATGAATACCCAACCATTTGGAAATTCAAAACATCATGCTCCTACTGAAAGTTTACTTACTGCCAATGAAGATCAAATATCAGGATTTATATAATTAAACTTCCGACTTATTGAAAGTAACAGAACAGCAAGATAAAAGAATCAGATTCTGATTGAAGGGTATTACATGGTCATCATAATGCAAAGTCCACATGCTAGTGTACGGACATCGCAGTTAATACAAGTATGCAGAATGAGCACATACGAAAATATCACATAGCAAAGTTGAAAAATCTAACATGTGAATTTTAAGAAACTCATACAAAATCATATGATCATGAAAAATAAACAAGAAACATAAAAACCTAGATCCTCAACAGTCTATCGGCAGAGGAGGCTAACAAAAACATGGATCCAGGAGAGCAAAGGTGGAATTCTCAGCGATTAGCTAGTAAGGAACCTCAAATTACAGAAATGTAATAATCACCAACTAAAGTTCACAGGACCAACCTGAGGCCAGAAGGACCACTTCTTCTATTATTTCCTGACGCCCCAGACGCTGAGTATAATGCACTTGTGTAAGGAGTTGATCCATTTTCTTTCTTGTATGTGGACTTTGCGTGCACAAGAACAGGGTCTGAGAAAGAAGAAATTGTGGTCAAATATGTTTTCAACGACTTGCAACTAAAAAATACTGAAGCTAAGAGTACCGGAATAATTATATGAAGTTGAACCACCACGACCAGCACCACTCTTGCCACCTCGGTTTGAATTATTATTGGCACCGCGAGGTCTAGATTCAGTGGTATCTTTACCCTGAATATTTGTGAAGAAAAAAAATATATATCTCAAGTAGAATGAAACTAATCACATGCATATGAAACATGTATGAATTAAATTCTCAAATTAAATAAACAACAAAGTGGCACTTAAACTAGGTGTGTTCTTGCAATTAATTTTTAATCTAAGAAACAAACCAATCCCTGACATAAACAATTTATGTAAATTCGAAAGTTGAAAGGGAGAATTATGCTCAAAAAGTAATCTTGCTTAATATAAGAAAGGTGAGAGTCGGCTATCAGACAGAACATCATACTGGGATTATGCATTGATAACAATAACGCACCTCTTTTTTCTTTTCTCGTTTGCTCTTCACCTCATGGAAAGTATCTAAACAATGTTGAATAACATCAGAGATATATCCAAATTCAAGTATATAAATTGACACAAGGATTTTGGCTGTAAGTGTTCCACAAGCAGTTATATTCCATCAGATTACTACTTCAATTAGCCATATAGTAAATAGCTAGTATACTTAGTAATCAGAAGAAGTGGTAACTATTAAAATCCAGAAACTGTTATCTTGAAACAGAGGAAAGTATTTCTTATCAAAGCCAATCAGGACATTGTGGCACACAAAGACACCATAGTAAACCGTTAGCTTTTGGAATTAAATATATTGAAGAACATATGCGCAACTACATGTAGAGACATACAGGAACATGTAAAGGACAATGTAAAAATTGAATCTTGAACAGAAATCAAATCCAGACCCTATGCCTAACCTCAAAAGAAATCTATTTGTATAACAAGACACCATAGTAAATCGTTATTCACTTTCTCGGAAATAATTTTTTTTAGACAATATGTAATGGATAGAAACTGAATCTTGAATAGAAATCAAACCAGGCCCAAAACAGAACCTCAAAAAAAATCTCCTTGTATAACAAGAAATAGATAGCATGCTTAGACAGAGAAATAAATACTATGAAAACTAGATAAGCTTTATATCTGACAACAGGTCAATACAATATACACCAAACGCATGAGAGTACAATCACCATCCAAAAATTAAGAAACTTTTTTCTTATCATGCAATTTCTTATTCCTTTTCCTCAGTTTTTAATCTTGTTAAACAAAGGCATGCGACTAATCACCACTGCACAACCAAATTTCTTCAAAAACAAGCTCAAAGCCCCAAACTCTAAAGATAACAAGAAAATCAAAATAAAAAAGAAACTAGGGTTTTTCTGTAAAAATAAAACCTTGAGATAGTAGACGATTGACTGCTTCGTTAGGGTCCATATTGCAGTCCTTAAGAGTAGCATAGATCTCCGCCTCCGTACAGTTAATTATCTCCTTCAAACTCTGCACCATCTTGCGGGACCCCGCCGGTATGTGTTGTACCCCATTACCGGCGCCGCTTCCCCTGCTTGTACTCATCCTAAACAGATCTAAAACCGACCAATATTTCCCCCTTCTCTACCTTCAACAATCACTAGCCCCTTTCTTTATTAATTATTAAGTTTTACTTATAATTAAATACTTAATTTACAGTACTTTATCACACACCAAGAAACGCACACAGTGAGTAGTGGCGTGTAGATAGATAAATTAAAGTAGGAGACAGTTTCTGGAAGAATCAGCAGCGGAGAGGAGATTTATCAAAACTGTTTCGGAAACCCTTCCCTCTCTCTATGCGGTGTCCAGTTTCTTTTGTTTTTTGTTTTATTTCCTTTTATAATTAGTACTGTGATTTTCTACTCAATACTATAGACACAATAAAGGTAATAATATGGCAATATAGGTTAATTCCAAATTTCTAGTAGCTATCCAAACATAGCCGTTTAGAAAATAAAATATTTTCACTTATAAAGACTTAAAAGTTATATAGTAATTATATTTATAATATTATTTTCTTAAATAGTAGTGTAATTTATGTTTTGAACCTTGTGGTGCAAGTTCTAGGGATTCATTTCATTCCTATTCAAATTTTCAAAAATATTATTTCTTCAAGATTTAGAAAATTTCACATTTGACATCCTTTTTTAGTTTTAATATTGCACTTTCAATTAATTTAAACATTACGTCATCTGGTTATTTTTTTAAAGGGTAAGCAAATTCTAACTGAAAGAATGATTCAGTTTCAGTTTTAATAACTCAAAATGTGTTGGATAGAAAATCATAGCGCTAATATTTGAAAATCTTAAGCTTAATATGGAATTAGTTTGTCTGAGTTCCGTCTCTGATTTTAAAAAGTGATTTGGGAATTATCGTCGAAACTTTGAAACATGATTTGAATATTGAGATAGTAAAAAATTGTTAAATAGTAGTTAGTGAGTTTTGAAACTTTGAGATACTATTTGAATTAAGGTTTGATTGTTGGAATTTGAATGATAAAAGTATATGGTATAAATCAAATAAATAATTTTATACGTGAAAAATAAACGACTAATATCAAATCAATAAATATACAAGTCTCAAGTAAAGGTATATAGGTTTCGATTTGGGTTGAAACTGAGTTTGAACTGAGACATTTTCAAACTATTTACCTAATGGGGTTTGGTCCCGTTTGGGTGAGACCAAACCCATCCAAAAATCGGACTAAACTAGGTAAATAGTTTGAACATGTCACAGCCAAAATCCAATTTAACCAAACTCGAAATCTACATAGCTCTACTTGATACCTATATGAAATATTTATTGATTGACATCCATCGTTTATTTTTCACATGTGAAATTATTGATTGAAGTCTACTACATATTTTTTCCTCCAAACCCCCAACAATCAAACCTCAAAACAAATAATATCTCAAATTTTAAAAAGTGACTAGCTATTATTTATTTAACATTTTACTAACTCAATATGTCATTAAAACTATTATTCAAATCGAGTTTCAAATTCTTTGCGAAAACTCCCAAACCACATTTTCATAACAAACCGAGACGGAACTCTACCAAGTCATATGATAAGCATAAGTTGTTGTTAAACAATTTTTATGCAACTATAACCTTTTTTATTTTTATAATTGTGTAATTATAACTTAGGAGTACTAAGTCCGGCACAAAATTATCTTATAGATTTTTTTTTTCCTTTGAATGTATATTAGAAAATAGATTTAGTTGATTTGAATTCAAATCACTCAGTCAATTGATTTTTTTTCCTTTTTTAATCAAAATTGATATTTGAAGTTGGCTAAACAATTAAATGAATTAAACACGAGTCAAGTTTGAGTAATTTTACAATGTATACATATTTTATGACTTTTTGATTAATCAAGTCAAGCACAAATTATTCTATGAAAATTATTAAAAGAAAAACATTGCTCATTATTTATTATCAAAACAATTAAGTTCAAATGAGTTTTTATGGAATAAACTCGAATCAAATATTGATTTCAATTGTAAATATATATACGTGTTTATCCATAAAATTTGCAATGTGTCGAATAATTAGGGTTGTCAATGGGTCGGATCAGGTTCGTTCATATTCGACTCAATTTATATCGGACCGGATCCTATCAGATTCAGATCTTGTTCGGATTGTGCTCGGGTCTTTATTTTTTTAACCCAGTGGATCTTGGCCAGATATCGGATCTTTTTCAGATCCAATAAAAAATTTCATTTAAAAATTAGAATAATATTTTTTCCTAAAACAAGTTTATTAACTTTATAATTTTATTTAATTTTAGCTCACATGTTCAAACATCCTTTAGATGAAATTGTTGATTTAAATAAACGTATGAACGAGTTATAAATTATTATCTTCTTAAATTGATAGTGAAATATTATTAATAGTACTTACTTTAATAAAACATTATATATATATCATACTATTTTATTTTTTATCGGATACGGATCTTTACGGATCGGATCGACCTTAATCCATATTTGATCCATGATTTTCAGAT
The DNA here is from genome assembly GCA_030819805.1 of Penstemon newberryi var. newberryi. NCBI lineage: Eukaryota > Viridiplantae > Streptophyta > Magnoliopsida > Lamiales > Plantaginaceae > Penstemon > Penstemon newberryi. The sequence goes on along the minus strand of JAUALY010000005.1, from coordinate 45,409,672 downwards.
TACGAATCTTTATAATCGCATAAAGTCCATCGAACTTCTAATCGAACAATTATCATAATAAATCGGACCATATTCAAATGGATCCGGATTGAAATCCGCCCCATTGACAGCCCTAGTGTCGATGACCTACTTAAGTAACTTAACACTCTAAGTAGCCTGCATTTATTTCGAAATTAGAAGTTGTGGGTTATTGGGCGTTAACTAATGGGCCATTGGTCTTATATTTGTATTAAACATGGGCCTTATTAACATACCTCACATGGGATATTTGGATTGGGCTACAAGATTTTTCTTTTTTTTTAGAGGCGGGCTACAAGAATATTTATAATAACTAATATCAGCATATATTTAGTACAAAATACCAAATACTCATATTTAACTGTTATTTTATATTACCAGCATATATTTATTTATTGTAGAGTATTCTTAGTGTCAATATGAACGTAAGATGCAAATTAGATATGTTACTACTGTACAATTGCGATATTTGAAGATATATTTATAAACCTTTAGAAAAATTAATATATTTCCTCCAAGATATTATTATGTTAAATTATGTCTTAAAAGAAAAATATGCATAAAAGATAAAATGTAGCATTATTATTTATTATATATAAAATCTTGGTAAGTAAATAACAAAACTTTTCACGCGTACATGACGTAATGGAATCTTCCAATTTCCAAATTTACAATCCACAAAGCGTTATTATATATAAGGAAAGTAAGGATTTTTTTATTTATAATTTAAGGGAAGTAAAGATATATGAGATTCATTTTACAATAGAACGGTAATATTATCAGCGGTATGCTGCGAACAACAGTAGAGTGAAAGATGAGGCTCATCCTTCTCTGCAACTCGCCGCCGCCACCGCCGCCGCAATCAGCTGCACGGAGTCCTCCATTCAAAACCCCAGCTCTTTCATTCGACTCACCTTCTCCCAGTAAATTTCCGATAATTACTCAGACATTGAGTACTACTCTACTCTCCGTAGCACTCTCATTAGGGCTTTTTTACTCTTATCCTTCAAATTTAATCGCACTTGAATCATCTACCTTAGTTAAACCCTCGCCTTCTCTTACCGAATTTAGTACTCCGAAACAGGAGTCAAATTGCCGAGACGAAGAAAATTATACTACTACCGATGATGATAAATTGAAGGAAACGGTGACGAATGAGGAGATCGTGGAAGAGGCATGGGAGATTGTCAATGAAGGGTTTCTTGATACCGGTCGTCACCGCTGGTCTCCTGATTCTTGGCTCGTGTGTATTGAATTTAATTTTAGTTAATTTATTTTAAATTATGTAGCAGTTTGATTATTATTTTTGTTTTGGTTTCAGAAAAAGAAGGAAGATATTTTAGGCACCTCGATTCAGACGAGATCAAGAGCGCATGATGTCATCCGAAGAATGTTGGCGAGCTTGGGTGACCCTTACACGCGATTTCTTGCCCCTTCAGAGGTAATCACTCCATCAACTTTTGTTTTGTCCTATGCAATTAGTTTGTTGAATGCTCTTTCGCATAGATGTATGATGAACATTCTTGGAGTGTTTCGTGAGTAATTTAGTGTAAGATGTGGATCATGGCCTGCAAGGTCATTTTTTATGTGTTTCGTGGGTATTTAGCATTCTTGTTGAATAGTGGGGCGAACCCCTATTAAGTGTATTAGGAAGTACTAGCCAATTTTAAATCCACACTTTCATGCATTCACAGTCAGCCTTGATGTTCTGTTATAAGTTTATAAGTCCAAATGTCACAGGTTTTGTGGTGTTTCTTTGCATTTTTTAGGTGGTTGTCTCATCATTTTCTGGAGTTACTCAAACCAAATTGATTTTGCTTATTCTCTTTAATTTTTGTATATTCTGTATTTTAGGTTCTCACCTTTTTTTTAAAATGACAATTTATCACTTTCTTATTTTAACTGTTTTTGCTGGACTATGGATTTTATGATTTCATCGCTAAATACTTAAGCTTTTCATAAGAACTGTCATGAAACTCGATAGTTAGTCACATGTGTCATTGTTGTTTTTTCTTACAAAACTTTTCAGTTATCTTATTCCATGACATGTGTTGGCTCTTCACCTAAAGTTCTCCAAGATGGCAAGGTATGATATCAGTGGGATCGGAATAAACCTTAGGGAAATTGAAGATGATGGTGGAAAAATGACGTTGAAGGTTCTAGGGCTTATTTTGGATGGTCCAGCCCACACTGCAGGAGTCCGACAGGTAGGAGCTAGTGATTTGCCTCATCTACTTCTTTTCTCTTTATTTCTTCTTTACCTTTTTTTGGCTAGTTATCATGAATCAAGATTCCTATTCATTGATTACCTCCTATACAACCAAAACATTCTGCTATCATGTATATTAATGGGTGTTTGGCACATACAAATCCTCACAATACATGTTTGTTCACCACTTGGAAGATAAATCAGCTAAAAATATCCAATTATCTTATGTAATTTTGATGTTTGGTGCATATACAAGCTATGCAGTGACTTTATGTTCTTCCTGGCCGAAGATCTCGGAGGTGATGCTTATTTTTGCTGTTTTGTTACTGAAGTTTTTTGTGTGAATAAGTATGCATCAACAGTATCTCAGATTACTCCTTTTGATTTTCTTGCTCATGTTCATGCTTAAAAATGCTAAAGCTTATAGTTTATTAGCATGGACTGTATTAGCAACCATTAATTATCTGGATGTATATGCACTACACATTTGTGTGCTGCTATTGAATTGATTATATTTTCATATAAGGCATCCAACTTTCACTTTTGTGGTAGGGCGATGAACTATTGTCTATTAATGGGGTGGACGTGAGAGGAAAATCTTCTTTTGAAGCATCATCACTATTACAAGGACCAAGTGAAACCTTTGTCAATATCATGGTCAGTTAAATCCAGACGACATTGATGCATCAGTTTCGCTTGATATACATATGTATATTTGTCAAATGTATCAACTGGTTACCGTTGATCATAACTATTGTTAGGTCAAGCATGGGAACTGTGGACCCGTACAGTCCATTGCTGTTCAGAGGCAATCTATAGCAAAATCCCCTGTTTTTTACCGATTGGAGCAGGTTAAAAACGTTTCAGATCCTGTTGGTTATGTGCGCATAAGAGAGTTCAATGCATTAGCAAGGAAAGATTTAGTAACAGGTAATGTTTCATAAATTCATTCCATGCACTACTACTTGTAAAAACAGATTTATGATGTTTTTCACTCCAGTGGTATTTATCCTTTTCTTAAGCTCTATGATAATATATGTATAAAACATTATTTATGCGATTATTTTATCCAACACAAATTTGGCATAATGCCAAAATGGGAAAAAGAAAAAAGATGATGTTTCTGTAAGTTCAAACTAACTGTTTTAGTATTTCTGCATTTCGAATAATACCTTCTCTTAATTTTACCGTGCTTATCTTTGCAGCAATGAGAAAACTACAAGAAATGGGTGCCTCTTATTTCGTCCTTGATCTTAGAGATAATCTTGGTGGACTAGTTCAGGTATATTTGTAAAACTATATCTATTTTTACCTTGACATTTAATCATAATAGTTTTTAAGGGAAACTGCCATTTGCTTTTGGAGTAATTGAGAATTTAAAGCATATTAAAATTTGTTGTAGAGTTGGTAGTTGATATATATGATTTAGTACCATTGATTAATGCATTACAACCTTGTGAATAAGTTTCTTTATATCTCCATTAAAATGATCAATTTGATAGTACAATTCATGGGGTGGCAAAATTTATCTAAATTTGCGTTAAAGCCAATGTTTCGTGAATGGTAGCCAATGGAAAACATCGAACAAAAGCCAATCAATTATTACACCATTTTAGAGTTAAAAGATAGCACATATGCCATATAAATTAAATAATTTTCAAGGATACAAAAATGCCAGAGTAGAAGAACATGTTATAAGCGCTTACTGCTTACTCAGCTTGAAGAATCTTGACCTCAACTTTTGTGTTTTAACACACAGACAAAAAATATATTTAGTCTTTGTGCTTCAAGAAATATTAAGGAAATGAGAGAGTTGACACTGAGATGGGTGTTTTATTTATACATTTTGGCAACCTAGGAAGGGCAATGTTCTCTTCAAATTTACAGGCTATGAACTACTGCAAATCTTTTCTTCAGTTAGCAATTTATGTTCTAACATGCCTGTTTGCAGGCTGGTATTGAAATTGCTAAACTATTTCTGAATGAAGGAGAAACGGTATGTTACTTTGAACATTTCTTTCCATGATTGTGAATTTAGGGTTGATATTTAAATCTATTACCTCGCGTATGGCCTTAATTTTGTATACATAATGACGGCATACAATACACCTATAAAGATATTGGACAAGATTTTCCTGATATAAGACACTACTTAAATTTTGGGAATATTGATATTCAAGATGCAATCGTCACTATGCGTCACCACTTGTCTTGCTCAAGTAGAAGATGCTTCCTTATCTAAGTTCCCTCATGTAGTTATCTATGTGATGAATAAAAGTTCTTGCCCCTGAATTTCACGGTTGAAAATTGTCGAAAACATTGCTCAATTCTATTCCAGAAGACGTAGAAAGAAAAACTTGAAATAGGAATAGTGTGGGCACATGCTATTGACTATTATTATGTACTCTTCATGTATGAAGTTTGGCTAGTTTTAAGTGATCCCGTTGTCATTAGTAAGAACTTTTATTTTCCAATGAGTAACTTCTTGTTTATGAGCAGGTAACTTACACTGTTGGTAGGGATCCACTGTACGTGAAAAATATTGTTGCTGAGACCAAGCCTCTTTTTACTGCTCCTACCATTGTAAGGGCAGTTATCTCGACTAATGAGATTTTGATTTATTATAAATTGAAAGATATCTAATCTATGATGATATTTTGTTGTTTTTGATAGAGTTACTGAAGATTCTCACTGATTTCTAATCTACTACTCATGCAGGTTTTGGTGAACAAAAATACTGCGAGTGCTAGTGAAATTGTGAGCATTCAGAATACAGCCTTGCCTTTTTAGGTTCAATTTCTGGAGCAATCCTGTAAATAATTGTTATTCTTTCAGGTAGCCACTGCACTTCATGATAATTGCAGAGCTGTTCTTGTGGGGGAAAGGACATATGGAAAGGTATCAAATTTCAAATGATTTATACCCATTTGTTCCTAATTCGTGTTTACCTATTCTAATCGGATTTCATTTCTCGTATACATCGAATTTGCAGGGTCTGATCCAATCTGTGTTCGAGCTGAACAATGGATCTGGCATGGTGGTCACTATTGGGAAGTATGTTACCCCAAATCATGTAGACATTAACGGCAATGGGGTTGAGCCTGATTTTCATAATATTCCTGGTAAGATATCTTCATTTTTATTCTAATTAATGAGAAAAACTTGCTAAGAATCTGAACTAGTGTTCAACTACAGCCTGGAATGAGGTCACCAGATATTTATCAAAGTGCCACAAGGCACTAGCCACGTGAAGAATGAATTGATACACAATTTTCTCAAGTTTCAGCTGTCACTTACATTAGAGCTTGAAGGAAGCCCAACACTTAATATTCTGGTAAGCAGCTCATTTAAATCTCTATAAGTATGATTTTTAAGTGCTATTTATCTTCTGATAAGTTGATATTGACTTTTTCTGCATTTGGATGCAAGGCAACAATGACTGGATGCGACGAAATGACAAAATCGGAGCTGTATTCCAGAGGCATTTTTTTGCAATTTGTTCAAGAACCTGAAATTCATGCCTTAATTAAGTGTGTAAATCTGATTTGTTAAACTGTATGTATACGTCAAAAACAAGAACAACTGTTAAGCTTGCATATAAGGAGAGGACCGTGTTTATTATCTTTTCTTCTTAAAGGTCCCAAACTTGCTATTAAATGTTAGGTTAAGCTGCATTCCCTTGTCTCATTTGAATATAAATAGTCATAAATGTATTATCAAGGGCAATGCTTCTCTAGCTTGTTCAATCCATCTCTAATAGATTCAGGGGCGGTTTATATTTACCACCCCCCCCACCCCACCCCACCCCACCCCAACACGTTTTCTACTTTTTTTGTTGTTATTATTCAGCCTTATAGTTTATTGATGTAATAATTTTATTTGTCATCAACTCAAAAGTTACAGGTAATATTTTTATCAATAACAAAGCATAACTAAATATTATTATAATCCACTATGTAGTTATAGAGTATAATTAAATTTTATTGATATAACTAGACAAAAGTATCACATACTATCAATTTTCTTTAGATTGGTTTGTCTAAACTTGTGTGTGCAATTATATGTTGCATTTAAAGTTATTCTTTCAAAGAAACACATTACCCGATTGAATTAATATCATGTTATACTTCTTGAGCCTATCTACGATATATATATATATATATAAAAGTAAAAAATATTATAATTTCAACTTGGTCTTTGCTCATCATCATAATAGATAGGTCTAAGAACAGCAGACACGTACGGTATGTATCTTATTGAGGAGCCAAGTTAGACCACATTAATCCTGGTTATATATATATAGGAAATACCCGGTGGATTCAATCCACTGAGGTGCTGGATGAGCGATAAGTGTGTATAAGAGGACAATTGTTTGTCCTCTTATGCACATGCGTTTATCATCCAACCCTTATGAATATAATCCACACGGTGTAGGATGAATCTTGTATTAATTAATTTAATACTATATAGTATATTAATGATGCTTATTGTATGGAGAATATGGTTGCTATAGGGGATGATGGGGCGGGGTGGAAGGCCTTTGTTTGGACTACAGTCGGGTCCGGGTCGATTAGTACATATGTAGAATGTGGTAAAGAGGAAAGTAAAATAAATGTTATAAGTGTTATGTAATCTATTAGTACTCTGTCAATAAATGTTTGTCCGTGTTTATTTTTGAAGATTTCATCAAAAAAACATTTAAATTTTCGGTGTGGAACGTGTTTTAGTCGCACTCATTCATTTAATCATAAAACAACTTTACATACAAATGTGTTATAATTAATTGTTCACTCTCCTAGAATTAGAATATCATCAAATATTTAAATACGATTGAACTATATTTGAGCTAGAATTAATTCCCTTTTATTATCCTCCCCAATCCTCCAGCTTTTGGAATAGAATTTTGCTTTGGTTACTTTCTTGGTATCTTTTGATCCTTTTGTTAATAGTACTATATGTGGGCCTTATTTTCTTTTGATGAATTCCGATCCTCTGTTTTCTGGTATCTGAAACAGACAGAATGAAATATCATGATAAGTTTCTTAAGCTTGATTCTGAATGTTAAATAGGGCCGGCTTGTTGTCTTAAAAAAGATACTTCTAACATACTAATCTAATCACTATGATCTGGCTGTGCTAATCTGAAGATTAATATTTGTCACAAATTGCATTGCCCATTAGAATAAATAACATCACGACTATAAAATAAAACTGAGAATCCAGTAAACAAGGCAGTTGAAACCTTTTACTTAGATTTGGATTTAGAACAAAATCTCTTTATCTTAGGTTACTCTCTTACCTTTGTCTTTTGATTTAGTACTATGTAACAGTAAAAGGGCAGCAGGCCTAAAAGAGAAACTCAAGCCATTACCTAGATTTTATTAAGTTAATAAACAGAACAGATATTCCCTTTTTTTTTTTTTTTTTACCTTTTCTTCTTCATGAACCTTTTTCTCTCTAGCTTGCTTGTAGTTGAAAACAAACGAATGCCTCATTGCTTAAGTTTTCTTATATTCTCCAACACAGAAATCTATTTCATTCTCTCTTCAATGCAAGAAATCTATGATTCTTCTTTACACTTTAGTATATATAAACTCAAGGCATCAAATGGACATGGTTTCTTAGTTCACACACCATTCTTGTTACTCTTGTTCAATAAATCCCAATTTCTCTTACCATTTTTTCTCCAAGGACATTATTATGGCTGCTCGAATTCTTCAACGTTCGATGTTCTTTCTCCTCTGTGTTTCCTGTATCTCAGGTAATTTTCATTTCCTTCAGATTTCAGTTCTAGTGTGGTTTCTAGTAATTACTTTAATGTTTGAAAGTTTAACTCCATCAAATATGTCCAAACTATCTTCACATGCATTGCAGATGTGTTGTATAAATTATATGCGATTTTTCCAACTAGACATAAACATGATCACGTAATATGTTCGTGCTATTTTACATCAAATATTCTTCCTTTGATAGGCCATTATTTGGTACATTTTTTAGATAACTCTGGCTTGTATTCAATTGATAAAAAGGAAGCAGAAAACGAAAACAAAATAATATAAAATATGAGAATAATCAAAGACGAACCTGTTTTTTTTCTTTCAGATGCAATAATCGCAGAAATACCATCTTCAAAAGCAATCAGAGAAAGCCAAAAACTGTATTATCCAGATAACCAGATATACTTTTCATCTCCCATGGATAATGATATCCAGAGAGATAATGTCCCCATCATTAATCCAACAATGCCAGGTACAACTCCTATTGTCAATCCATCAACCCCACCCTTCACCATTCCAACAACACCAGGAGGCACAAATCCAACCATAAATCCAATCAATCCACCGCCAACAACCACCACCGGACCACCACCAACCACAACGACGCCTACAACATCAGGCGGCGGTTCTTGGTGCATAGCCAGCCCCAGTGCTTCACAGACTGCTCTACAAGTAGCTCTCGATTATGCATGTGGCTATGGAGGTGCTGACTGTTCAGCAATACAACCAAGCGGAGCTTGCTACGAGCCAAGTACTCTACGCGACCATGCCTCATATGCTTTCAATAACTACTACCAAAGAAACCCAAATCCCACTAGCTGTGTTTTTGGAGGAGCAGCACAGTTAACTAACACTGATCCAAGTACGATAATAATGTTTGTTTCAATGAAGAAATAACATTTCATATAGCTAGAAACTAATGAATCTCTCTTAATAACATTTGTTCAGGCCATGGGAACTGCCGATATGCATCATCCGCTAGTACTACTCCCTCAACACCTACAATTCCAATGACACCCACACCAACAATTCCAATGACACCCACACCTACAATTCCAACGACACCACCAAGGTAAAGTTACTAACTACTTTAATATTGGCAAAATTGCATTTTTAGTTCCATAGGACTGCATACTCTTAACTTTTACTTCCTTATTTAAAAAAAATAGCACTTTTGGTCCAATTTGTTAAAAAAAAAATTGCACGTTTCATCTCTTTTCTCCTTTCCATCCAATGTTGGAACTTTTGGTTCCATATGACTGTCTCTTTGCACTTTTGGTTAAAATAATTGGATGTAGGGACTTAATGTGCTAAAAAAAACCTAATAACTAGGGACCAAAAGTGCTATTTTGAAACCCCGAGAGACTAAAAATCCATTTTTTCACTTAAATGAAACAACTTAAATAACACGGTGAAGATTTGAATACTTTTTCATTGCAGCATGCCCACACCTGTCACCCCTTATACACCGGGTGGAGGAGGAAACGGCTTTGGTTCAGACCCAACAGGCGGCTATGATTATGGTTCACCTACGGGAACCCCCAGCTCAGCAGCAGCCATGTCACTAAACCTACTGCTGCTCATGGCCATGAATTTTCTAATATCATCAACTGCTGTAGCCAATTATTTCTAAACAAGCAAAGATCGAATGAGAGCAATACATGGACTTTTTTTTGAGGCAGAGAGATATTGCATGATACATCTCAAGGCCTTAACAATGCATGATCATAGATTGTAAGCTTTCAGCTAGAATAGGAAGCAAGGGAGGGGGTACTGGAAAAGGAGATCACACTTCTTAGTTAATTATAGCTTATATTTATAAAGTTAATAAGCACTTTTAGACAAGAAATACCTGGTTTAGGATTTAGTAAAGAGCTGTACAATATATTCAAGAACCAACACATGAGCAGAAGAATAACTTCATTCATCAATAGATTTATATACATATTCCATGAGAAGATGATCATGATCTGTACTATAGATTCATTGGCATCGAAAATCGAGCACATTCATCAGTTCATTTATAATTTTAAGGTATGTGAGAAAACAGGCTTGTAAACTAAAGGAAAAACATAAAAACACATATATCTTACAACAAGAATGTAGAATTACGTAAATTTACATACCAAAAGTTGAAAGAAGGTGCAGAGATACATATATACACACACATGTATGTGACTGTGTGAGTGCATATATATTTAAGATTTTATCTCATTCAGCAAGTAATTAAAGTCAAAACATATAATGACATGCTAACGTAGATTAAAAAGAGTTAAAAAAAAATCATGATTTATTTCACATAAGTCAATTCATTTACAAACTTGTAAAGACAGTAAGCATCTATAGCTGTACAAGGAAGAACCTCTTCGAACTCAACACTTCTGCACAAGGCACAAATTACCCTAAAGGACTAACAAATTCTAAAAAATGTAGAATAATTAAGCAACGAGGATAAGTTGACTCAACAACAAGAAGGGGATTGTAGATTATTGTATATAACAAACTATAACAAAGCTCAACAGGAAGAGATACAACAATCTAAAACGAAAGAAAAAATTGTTTTCAAAAAAGTTGAAGGGGGCAAGATTTAATAAAAGAACTACTAAGGCTACACAAGGAGCTTTTATTCCTTGTTACCGAACTTCCTTGCAATGATTGGCCGTACATCATCAGCATCAACCAAGGTCTCTAAAAATGGAAGTAAAGAAATTAGAGCACAGTCTGATGGGTCATCGAACCAACTCTTAATAGGAATTCCGTTATTCACTTGCAACCTGAAAACCTGAAGCCATAAAAAAAAATGCTTAAAACAAGGAATATGTTCATGGAGTCTTGGCATGTAAACAATGTTACTGGCTACTGTTAATTTAGAGTAAGCTTCCCAGAATGTTTTTTCAAATGTTATCTTAAGATGGAATGACTTCCTACAAATACTTAACTTGACAGCATATCAAAGATTACAATGTAACTGGTAATATTTGCACAGGAAGCCTGGGAATTCTTATTACGATCAAATTACCCTAATTTGTGATAAACTACAGCACCACCATTGCTACAGCTGCTACTAATATACGTGGTTTTAAAACTGAGACTAATAGATCAAGCAAGATTTACAACAACATGATAGAGGAAGTACTTCACAAAGAAAAAAATAACTCTACCTGTGGGGTATTATCGATTATGGCAACTTTTGCAAGATCAACACCCAAAACAGTTAAGTCTTTTGTGTAACTTCCCTCTGAAAAGATGCATGACTCGCGATAAGCTCGTCCTGAAATAAGCTTTCCTTCTGGATCTAAAATATCCAGAAGTTTTTCTGCGTAGAAGCTTTGACTGGCAGTGAACACCACAATTTCAAACATTTCTGCAACTCTTTCTAGAAAAGTCTGGAGGTGGGGCCTTCGTTTGACATACACAGTATGTTCTTTCATGTTGAAGAAAACAGGAAATGTGAAGTCCGCATCATCACTGCGATCCAATGTAGAGTGCACAAGTGTTTCTGTACACATTAACAATAATTTTCTGGTTATAAAATAAAGTTTAGCTCCATTTATAAAGATAACAATTAAAAATGCATGATATAAAAGATGGTTCACTCTCAGAAGTGAGGATGTGAAAGTTCGCTCTGTTTATTAAGTTTGAGAAAATTATCTCGTGAGGATGGCACCAAGTATATAAACTTCCACTAATGTTTCCAAAATGATCTTCACCGAGAAGATAAATCAGGATGACCACATGGGAAGCCATATCTAATGACTAGAATGATATCTGCATGTGAAATTATTGTACATGATAAGACAGAATTACGCAAGTAACAGATGTCTGGATAACAATATACTTACCATCCAAATCAAGTACTAATGTAGTCTGTCTGGTATTCTGCTTTTCATTTGGCACTGAACTGGGCAACAAATTAAATGCAACACCCTGCAGGTCCGGAAGATTTCTGATATACATCTGTGGGTCAAAGCACTCATAATCTGGATCAGGGTCAGTATTTATATGAGACTCCTTGTTGTAAGATGTCAACTGATGAATTGCCATGTATAAGCTTGAATTATCAGCATCTACGACGGTTTCTTCTGATGGCTGTCTACCATCATGGTCACATCCAGTATCTAAAGTATCCTCCAAAAAAGGCAATAGCATGTACTCCTCAGTAAAATCACTAAGTAAACTTGACTCTTCACATTTATAATCAGGAAAGAACATGGTATCTGTTTTATTATCGAAAACAAAATTGCTTCCAATGGGTGGTCCAGAAAAAATCATGTCAGAGGTGTAAAAATCCAATACATCGCATGCTTGATATTCACATGAACTTCTGCTGCTGTCGTCACTGTCATCACTATCCAGCTGCGGCATGTAAAAACTGTCACTTCCTACATAGGAACAGCATGCGAATGATGTCAATTCAAACTTTTTAGGCATATGAAACTTCAACTTAACATCAAATTTGGAAAGAGATGCATATCCTTGAATAGGTTTTATGCATATACTAAATAACTTTCTACAGACTACGAGATACTACAATAGTTTATATGATGATTCCATAAGCTTTTAGTAACAAAATTATAGAGCATACCTTTATCATTGTCGAAATCCATAGACTCAAGAATGGGCGAAAAGATTGTCTCCATGTTTGATGTGCATGTGGATGATGTGGGCTCCTACAATTATTTAATGCAGCATCAGAAAGCACACAAATGAATATTCAATAAGTACTGTTTAGTCTATCAGGATTCAGGAATTGTATGTATTCATGTAGTGACGACTCTATTACATATTTGAAATCACCAACCAAAGCTGTCTTAAGCTTTGACATAATTTAATACCCAAATATATATTTTACATATGGAAATTAAATTGCCTATGCAAGAGCAGTTATATAGTATCAGAGGGTAGCAAGGGCAGTTATATAGTATCAAGCAATCAGAGGGTAGCAAGAGCAGTTATATAGTATCAAGCAAATAACTTGGAAGATGCCTTGCTCATACATGCTTTCAGATTTAGTCATCAGATGATAGCTACACAACAAACAAGACTATGAACTCATGGTAACATAATGGCTTCATGTAAAGTGTTATTAACACAATGACTGTGTTTACCACTAACCAGAATTACAGAACCAATTAGAGATGATGGCTGCTTATGGAAAATAAATTCTTCACTGGACAATTTTTCATTGTTGGCCTCATCCTGTCCTATATCATCAGCATATATTTTGTCATAAACTGAAGCTGCAGAATAAAAGGAAATGCATCAATATCATTATAATATATACTTATCAACCAAAAATGTAAATCATGGAATGCATCAACCAGAGACACATCCCCATCAAGAAAGCAGAGTGGGAAAGAACAAACAAAGAATAGTCCATGGAATGGCAGTGAGTGAGGAAACAAGTCTAAAGAGCATATCATAGATGAGAAAAACAAAGATGTAATTCATGATTGATCCACACTTACCATCCTGTCTACTCTGGTCATAACTTTCAGTTTCGTTTGCATTTTGAGAAACTCTGGCATGAGAGAGAGGATTTTTTGATATCATACTTGACTTTCTGCATACATGGAGGCCATTTCTTTCTTTTACACAACTTGTGGTTGACTTGATTTTCATTTTTAACGATGGCATTTGATCTTTACTTTCTGATATTGATCACGATGTAGTATCAAGAACGATTAGTGGCAAGAGAAACCTCCTCAGGTTATTGGATCAGCCACAGGAGCCTGCAATTGAAAAATTTATATAAGAAACATATAACTCAAAGTTGCCGAGTTGTGAGTAAAGCATAAAGGGCTAAATAGGTTATACGTGGATAATGCTCAGAACCAATTAAGTGATGGTTACAGCAAACAAAATTAAATGGTACTAATATTTTGATGTAGAGGAGGGAAAGATCTCTATAAGCTTGAGGAACTCCCGTCAGGTTATCATTTCTTAAGTTAGTGATTCATGAAGAATATAGAAAACATTTTATGGTGAAACATTGGTTGCGAAAATTATCCCACATTCAAAAGAAACCATAAATAATAAATGATGCATGCGGCAGAACTCCAACAGTTACATATACATATTTTATAGTCCCGTGTTCGAGCAGTTTAGCGCCATGCAACTTTAGTAAAATATATCCACTCGCAACGAAAATAAAAAAATAGGTTATAAGTGGATAATGCTCAGAACCAATTAAGTGATGGTTACAGCAAACAAAATTCAATGGTACTAATATTTTGATGTAGAGGAGGGAAAGATCTCTATAAGCTTGAGGAACTCCCGTCAGATTATCATTTCTTAAGTTAGTGATTCATGAAGAATATAGAAAACAGTTTATGGTGAAACATTGGTTGCGAAAATTATCCCACATTCAAAAGAAACCATAAATAATAAATGATGCATGCGGCAGAACTCCAACAGTTACATATACATATTTTATAGTCCCGTGTTCAGCTTAACTTAATATGGAGCAGTTTAGCGCCATGCAACTTTAGTATATCCACTCGCCACGATAATAAAAAATAAAAAAAAAGCTTCAGATTTCTAGCCGAGTTTGGGAATATTAAATAGGAATGGATCTTGTGATGCTCGGAGGAACAGATTTTCAATTATTTAATATCTAATGCATACATAAATGTATGATATCGTCTTAAATGACTTATGATTGCTTTTTTGCTGTTACTAATTTAACTTTTATAAATGACCCAAAAAAGCATATCAAATGTTCATGAAAAGAGATATACTCAAGAAACAAAATCAATGAATATGCAAATAATTTAAAAATAATTAATTTTGGCAACTGAGAATGGCTCCCCGGGACTGCATATCCAGGCTCAATCAGCAAGAGAAAAGAACAAAAAGGAATTAACTTAATTTGGATGGTTATGATAAAGCATCTACGAATTTCTTTTTATCTAACAAAAGTATATTTAGACAATTTTTCAATGGAACTAAACTTTTTCTCCCTTCATTACAAACATTCCGATGCAACCCCTAAAATTTATTTACATGAAAAGATAATTAAAATTTACAATAACATGACATGAAAAGGAGGAGAAAGTAAGAAATTTCAGAGTCAGAAATCTAAACCCCCAATTTGTATAAGAAAAGCCCTAATTATTTAAGAACCCAACACCCCCTTTCCCCCAACAAAAAAAAAAAAAAAAAAAAATTCAAGGAAACTCCAAGAAGATGAAAGTCAATCCAACTCAACCACTAGGTCTACAAAACACAAACAAAATACGGAATTATTTGTGACCGCATTAAAAACACAAAAAGGTCACAAGATTTACGGTATTCACCCCTATCCAATAATCAAAAACCCTAAAATTAGAATAAACCACATACCATAATTAATTCATCACTCCTTAACAGCAGAACTTAACACTACAACATCCACTTTACTCATATGCAGAACTGAATGATTATCATCTACATAAGTAGCGATTAAATAAGTGTACCTGTGGAAAACCAAGAACTCTCTCTCTCTCTAGAAGACGCGCTTTCTCTCTCTACATACCTCTCCTCTGTGTAAGTTGTTATTATATACAGAGGAGAGGGCGTGCCTGATCATCTACAACTGGACTTTCTATACTTTCACGCAATTGGCTCTCCGAAGAGGAGTACTCAATAGTTTTTATGGTAAGATTGCAGAATTAGGGTTGACCCCGTCTTACAATGTACAATTAAGGGAAGCGAGGTTTATTTAGAGTCGGTGGTAGGTGATTTTGACCCGTGCTTAAGTGACGTTCTGTGGGTGTCAAGTTCACGGCCGGGATCGAGTGTGGGAGTGAGTGTTTAGCCTATGACAGGGAGGCACGTGGAATGTGTCTCAGCATGACGTATGCACACGTGATGATAAAAGGAGCCTTGTGAAAAAATGGCTGCGTCACGGCTGTTGTTGGAGCGTGCGTGGCACGCTCCTAGACTAGTGAATTTTGACTTCAGTGCAAGTGTTCAAGGCTTAAGCCATAAGAGTTGGTTAGTAAAAGACTCAAATGTTGATGCTATTATAATCACTTCATGGTCCGCTTTAGATTTTGAAGAATATGTTACCGTTTTAATCACAACAATCGAATCCTCTTTCACCACTTATTCCAATTTTGTTCTTTTGCGAATTCAACTGCAAATAACGTAACTTTGGTTTCTGCAGTCGTAGGATTGAGCCTTTGATGGATACATACATTTCTCCGACCAACATAAATTTCATGCTCCGATCTAGCTACCACCTCTAGGCCACATCGACCATCTCTAGAGTTCACCGCCGCATCGAAAATTAATTTTAATGAACTCGGTAAGAGGGGTTTTCCAAGACATGTTGTGTTAAAACCACCCATACACAACCATGGTTTATTCGATAAGGATGCTAGTCGCCTCAATGGTTCCCAAGACTTATATCTTTCAGTATCTTTCGGTTCACCGTAGAACCCTGTACGCCAAGAAGTCTCCGGTTCTTATTCCACCGCCACAGGTAATCCAAAATTTGTCTTAGAAAACCCCTCCTACCGGATTCGTTAAGATTTATTTCGATGCGGCGGTGAACTCTAGAGATGGTCAATGTGGCCTCGAGGTGGTAGCTAGATTGGAGCAGGGCATTTATGTTGGTTGGAGAGATGTATGTATCCATCGAAGGTTCAATCCTACAACTGCAAAGAACGAAACTGGAATAAAGTGATTGTGGAAGGAGATTCGATTGTTGTGGTTAAAGCGGTGACGTGTTCTTCAGAATCTAGAGCGGACTATGGAGTGATTATTATGGACACCGAGTTGATAGCCTCAACGTTTGAGTCTTTTACTATCCAACATTTGCGGCGATAAGGAAATAGAGTAGCTCATGAAATAGCACATCTTTCTAGTATGAAAACTTATGCTCTGAATGAGTTACATGTAACAATCCAGAATATTGTACTATCTGATTTGATTACTGAATGAAAAGTTATATGTTACCCTAAAAAAAAAACCATAAGTGTTAGTTATCTTCAATATTTGGTTTCTTAGTTCATTTTTCAGTATTTTTTCCAATTAGAGTTTCCTATCTATTAGTCAACATGTGAATATTATGCCGTATGGCATTGACTAATTAAGGAAAGTGGCTTCATTCAATATTTGTCGTTAATCATGTTTGACGATATTAAACGATGATCTGATAGTGTAGTGACTTTCATTAGATAACTATTTATTTTTTGCTACGTCCATTGAATACATTTGGTAGTCGTTATTAAGTCCCTGGACTGATGTGGTAGTGGTTATTAAGTCAAGTCAGGTTAGACAAGACTGATTTGATCAATCTAACAACACGACTTTTCTTAGCGAGTTAATTATTTTCACACTATTAGAATTTAAAAATTATGAGCTTCTACCATATTTGAGTAAAATTATGCTATTAGAAATCATGTTCATGAATATTGTTTTTTGCAAAGCAAAACTTGAACAAAATTTGTCATTGTTTTCCTTTTGGTACTCAGTCAAGGACGTATATTACATTGAACAAACTTAGAGGTTGACTGCAAACAACCTGTTCTGTTTAAAGTTGAATATAGTTTTTGCAACCTTGTGGAGAAAAAAGACTATGCCAAGTTTTAAGCAAAATCAACATTCAACAATTATTGTTTATAAGTTGTTACAAATTACCTGAGTAAGGCAGTGGAAAATGGTGGTAGGACAAAAGTGTGTCAAAATTTAAGACACGGGATTGTTTAGTAAGTTCGAATTTCTAATCTGCTCGATTACCAAGTGAGTAAATGACGATTGGGCCAGTAAAGTGGCAGCCCAATAACCCCCCGTGGGCTTAATCCACGTTCAACCGGCACTGGCTACCGATAGGTCCAATAGTCTTCTAATCAAGACCGGGCTTATTCCAACCTTCATAGGAACAGTTGAATCAATCAAATTCAATTTGATTTTTTTTATTAAAAAAATAATATTACACCCGTCATCGTATCACTTAACATATTTTAATCTCTATCAAACTACAAAAATAAATAAACTATCAAGATTAGTAGTATTAAACTAGAAAATACTAATATTAGTGAAACTTGAACCCAATACTTTTTACACTCTTGATCTTGTAAATTCATTTTATTGATGAATTCTCACACAGTCACACTAATCGAAGAAAAATTTTATTGGATGGTTTTTTATTTTTATTTTGAGATGGTGAATACGTCGTTACATCTAACACTATATCGAATTGAATTTATTACATTGGTATTAAAGTAATTAATTACAAATATTAGTATTAAACTAGAGAAGGATGTTAGTATTAACTAGAGTAAAATGATAATATAAAACTATAGAAAATACCCACATTAGTGGGAGTTGAACCAATGACCTATTGGTCATGAAGCCTTATCAATAGAATTTTATTGGATGATTAACAAAACCAAGTAAACCTTGAAATAAGATAATACAATTGCATAATAATCGTCCAATTGAGATTACCCGCTATCAATAAGATTCGGTATTGATGGAAGTTCTTGGGGAAAGAAAGTAAATCATTTTGGTTGTATATTGATATTAAAGTTTATTTTAAAGTGAGATAAATCATTAAGTTTTGAAAAATATTATAATAATAAAAATATAAGAATCGAGTTTTAGGCGAACAAAATAAAACTTCGGTAATATTTGAGTTTGATTCAATTAAAATTTGACATATGGAACATTATTGGCAACTCTGCTACTTGTTTGTCTGATTACAGGGCTATTTGCAAATGCTTTTGGAAGCTCAAAACGAGTTGCTTAAAGTAAAAGTAAAAAATAAGTACTTTTATTCAAAAGCAGGAGGTGTTTGCAAATATTTAAAAAAAAACAAGTTTAATTATTATAAAAATGTCACCTAGAAGAAGCAATGGAAGAAGCACCTCGTAAGTTGCTTCTTGCCAACCTCCTAAGTTGCTTCTTGCCAACCTGCTTTTACCTGCTTTTCAGTTGAGGAAGTAATAGCAAAAGCACCTACTTGCAAACACTATCAAAGTGCTTTAAGCACAAAAAAAGCAAAAAGTACTTTTTAAAAGCCCTTGCAAACACCCCTGTGTTGTCGATTTACTTTTTTAATTGGGAGAAAATATTTTTTATTTTATTTTATTTTATTTTATTTTATTTTATTACGGCCAACTATATCAATCTGGCATGATTGTTGAGAAAATTCATCTCTCAATTTCCATTGTAAATTATCATAACCACTAAATTGTAATTTGTCTATAAGCTACTGTAACATGAGTTTAATCTAATCATAATCACTAATGCTTCATTTATTTGTTCCATCATAAGATTCCGAACTCTAAGATTGGGTCATATATGAGCTATACTAACCGCGGATCAATTGTTGTCTCTCTGAAGATATGTTTGAATTACCATTGCACCCTTATTTTTTATAATATGTTTTGTTGAAATATGAAATCACTAATTAAGGATAAATTACTGAATCTATATAAATCAGAGAAATAAATATGTTGAGCTTTAAAAGAAATAAATAAGAGAAAAAAGAGAAATAAATATGTTGAGCTTTAAAAGATAAATGACTGAACTACATAAATCAATTTCAAGTGCTTTGGAATGCATTTTGCCACAATTTAATGTAAGTTTTTCAAAACCAGGACAATCATTTTCTTAAAATACTAATTTAAATTTGTATGATGCATCGCCTTCCACAGAACCTTTTAATACACCCCCGTCTTTTCACCGTCGATCTAATTTTATGCACATCTTTGACGATTATAGTACATAGTCAAAACCCTAATGATACCGAGCGTTTATCTCTATATAAACCACTGAGCACGTATCCTGTACTCAACCCAACCCCAGGGGCGGCCGACGAGAACACAAAACCCTAATCTAATCCCGTAAGCAAACCCCAACTTTCCTTCAATTTCAGCTTTCCTCGTTTATACATAGTAAATTTGTTTTTCTAATATAGAGTAAAAAAAAAAAATTTGTTTTTCTAATACTGTTATTTGTAATCTCGTTGTTTACAGAAGGTGAGTAACAATGGCGGTCCCTTTGCTCGATAAGAAAATCATCAAGAAAAGGGTGAAGAAATTCAAGAGGACACAGAGTGACCGATGGGTTTCTGTTAAGGTATTCATTAAATATAATTAGAAGTATTGATAATTCACGAGGGAGATGATGATAGTAATTTTGTCGCCCCAGTCTTAATTTGCATCTACACGTAGATGTAAAGTGGTGATTGACATTTTATCTGATTCCTCTTCTAAAAAAACCATTTTTTCATTTTTCAATTTTATTATTGTAAACCTGTGTTATAGAGTGAAATGATGATAGTAATCTTGTCGCCCCAGTCTTAATCTGCATCTACACGTAGATGTAATGTGGTGATTGACATTTTATCTGATTCCTCTTATCAAAGATCTGTTTTTATTTATTTATTCTGTATCGTAGAATGTAGTTTATATGATTGATATATTCAAGTAAATGTGATGTTAAAATAGGAAGTTTTAATAATGCAAGAGGCAGATGTTGATAGTAATTTTGTCGCCCCAGTCTTAATTTGCATCTACATGTAGATGTAACGTGGTGATTGACATTTTATCTGATTCCTTTCATGAAAGATCTGTTTCTTTATTTTAATTTTATACATTTATGTTATAATTTGTTGTTATAGAATGAAGGATTTAGATGATGGAGATATGCAAAAATAGGTGTGATGATACTTACCCATTTATTCTGCATTCGAATGATGATAAAAACATGCACTACCATCTGATCTCTTTTGCTAATCTCCTGGTATATTGATTTGTAGTATTTTTCACCATTGATTTAATTGCTTTATAAATATTTAATTTTCAGGCAATCTATGATGAATTTTTTTATTGTTGCTGATATAAAACTGATTATCACAAACAAAATCACCATCTTTCGGCTGAGATTGCTATTTTACATAGATCATTCCTTGTATGCTTTGTTAATAATTTATTGTAAGCAATGTTTGCCCATGGTATCTAATGTCCAGAATTATATCTGTTTCTGGCCATTCCGTTTTTTAGGGCATAGATGAAGTAGGGAACAGGTCTGCGACACAGATTGCTTCACATTCTATTAGCTCTTTGTTACTATTATCCTGCCTACATTGATTTGCTAAAAATGTATGTTGCCCATGGTATCTAATGTCCAGAATTATGTTAAGTTTCTGGGCATTTCGTTTTGTTGGGCAGAAATGAATTAGGGAACAGGCCTGCGACACAAATTGCTTCACTTTCTATAAGCTTTTTGTTACTATATTCCTGCCTACATCTCTTTAAAAAATTTATTCAATTTATTTAGTTTATTTATTCATTCCCTCTTTTTTGAATTTTGTATTGAATGTGTGACTAAGTATGAATTTTTTTAATGACAGCCAAACTGGCGCAGGCCCAAGGGTATAGACTCTCGGGTGAGAAGAAAGTTCAAGGGATCAGTCTTGATGCCCAACATTGGATATGGATCAGACAAGAAGACGAGGCATTATCTTCCAAATGGTTTCAAAAAGTTCCTTGTGCATAATGTCAAGGAGCTTGAGATACTAATGATGCACAACAGGTAATGAAACAACCATTAGTCCCAATTTGATGGCCTCTTTTGTTGATTTTTGAGAAATTTCCGGGTTTTTGGCACACATCATCTTTTTTTGGAAAAATGTTTCTTTAGAAATACATTTTTCATTATCCTATTTCGAGACCTAAAATCTTGTTGATTTGGCATCTAACTACGTACTTTCAAAAAATTATCTATCCAAACACAAATCAAATCTTATCTTTCAAAATTTTCTTAAACCTATTCAAATACGTTACACTTTTTTGGAATTTTTAAAATCGCTAGATTTCCTTTGAAAATCCTATTTGAAAAGCAAACTTTCTGAACCAATTGAAATGCCAATTAAATTTTTGTACTTATCATTAAATTAGCTTGTAACAAATTATTTTGATTTTGTTATTTGTATCAGGAAATACTGTGCTGAAATTGCTCACAATATCTCTACACAAAAGAGGAAAGCAATTGTAGAGCGAGCTGCGCAGCTTGATGTTGTTGTCACTAACAAGCTTGCCCGGTTGAGGAGCCAGGAGGATGAGTAGAGCAATTATGCATACTGATGCAATGCTTGTTTTTGTTGTGGGATTTTAAATTTAAAATTTGGTACATACACTATGACTATTTGAGACTTTTTTTATATTCCTAATTTTCAATACAGATTGTTGTATATTTTAAATTAATTTTTATTTTTGGATATCCAAAAGAATTTAAATGCATTTAACACCATTCAATGAAAAACATTGTCATTAATTCATTATTATTGTTCTGTTAATATTGTTGGACTTTAATTAATTACCCCAAAATAATTTGCTTCATTAATCATTCACACAATTATCCTGTATTTGGGAGATAGGTTGGTACACCAATCGACCTCTTGCACACTATACTACTATAATTTGACACAAATAAAAGAGAAATACTTTTTTTTTTTTGGTCATATAAAAGTGACATATTAATGGATGCATTTGTTCACTATAAATAAAGCAAGGCTACCATTTGTTTTAAAAAAAATGTTAGGGGCTTTTTCACACATTAATGGCAAGAGATTAGGGTGATTGAAAGAGTAGTTCCATGAGAAATAAGGGTGTGTTTGCACAATTTTTCTTACCTAGAGGCTAAGCTATTGGTGTTTGTAAAATTAACTTCAATTTATCTCAAAATAAGCTATTTTTAATAAGTTGTAAGTTTCTCTTGAGGTGTCTCGGCATGTACTGAACATAACTCACAATCTCCGACCTTAGCTTATTTGCTAGAGCTTACAAACACACCATTAATATACATATCTGGAAACTTGGTCTTTTCCAGAGGATACAAACAAAATATTTAATATAGCATCAGCCTTTGATGTTGGTCCGTCTTCAATTTGGATATAATCATTAAATGTTCCATAAATTAAGTAATTGGCTTCTCTTTGATTCCTTTTATGCTTTCCATTTCTTTTGAAGGGGAGGTTAAGTGATGCAGAAGAAATCGCTTTGCCAATACTATGGAGAAATCATTTTACAGATAAGGATTTGATGAATTACATGCAAAAGCTAAACAAAAGCCCAAGTAAAGAACAATGCTTTACAATATTCAAAAGGAAAGTTACTAAGCAAGAAAGAAATTAAATCTTTTCCTGTCCTACCTTGAACACAAAGCATCCTTCTGAAAACCTTTATAACATACAGCCTTACAAGAAAAGAACAAAAAAACCTTCCCACATTGGAACTTATATAACCCCTTCCAATCTGCACTTAACACATGCACTTTGAACAAGTATCTCAATATCTTTATATTGATCCATTCACAGCTATCTTCTTTTTCATACATTTAATCGTAAATCGGGTCGAAAAATGGCTGGAGAGCAGCTAAAGCCTATTGCAGGATTGCTTTTGATCCTCAATTTTTGCATGTACACAATAATTTTAGGCATTGGTAGCTGGGCAATTAACAAAGCTATTCATTATGGCTTCGTAATTGGTATGCAATTAAAATCAATCATAATTTGGCTTATGGAAAATGAAGAATATTTATTTTTATGACAGGTCCAGGATTTGATTTGCCGGCACATTTCTCACCAATATACTTTCCTATGGGCAATGCTGCAACTGGATTCTTTGTGTTGTTTTCCTTGATTGCTGGTGTGGTTGGAGTTGCTTCAGCCATTTCTGGATTAAACCATCTTCGTTTCTGGGACCGAGAGAGCTTGCCTGCTGCTGCTTCCGCAGCCACCATTGCCTGGAGCCTTACACTTCTTGCCATGGGGTAACTTTTTCTTAAAAATTGCATTTTTAATCTTACAAACTTTTTTAAGAAATAACACTTTGGTCCCTGGTTTTTTGGAACATGCACATTTCATAATATTAATTTCTTCTATGTTGTTTGGTTTTCCAATCAAGATATTGCTTTGTTCTCTTTTTCAGCTTTGCGTGGAAAGAAATTGATCTACACATCAGAAATGCTCGTCTGGTGAGTTGAACTACTATTTGTTTTATACACACATACCCATGATAATTAATGCACATGAACAATTTCTTTAAGTATAAATGAATGACATCTTTCTACAGAGAACAATGGAGGCTTTCATAATAATCCTATCAGCTACCCAACTCCTGTATATAGCTGCAATCTATGGAGCTTCTTCAAGGAGAAGAGCTTAAGAATCAACTCGCGTCTTTCCAAATATATTATGTGTGAATTATTTTTTCAAATTTTATTTTTTGATTAACTCTATTTCATTTATGTTGAACAAATTGTACAAGCGCACATGGAGTTGATGTATTGTTATCATTGTAAAACATATATATTTTCAAATTATCTTTATATGGTTCACTTTGTTTGCAGTTTATAGCAATTAAAATTTCAACCACGAGAAGTTAAACAACCAATGAACCAACAATAATTACTTAAAAAGTTGAATAAAAGGTAGCAAGAGACTGAAAGTTGATAGCAGCTACATAGTAGTATAATTTAATAAATGAACCAAGTAAATTTCAAAACGTCAGCATTTTAAAACTATACCCTCGAGAAACTTTAACATCACACACTTAAACAGGAAAGTCTAAGTCTATCCACTGGAAAATCCACAAGAAACAAGGGGTATTATAGGAAGTTACTCTAGCTGCTTTCTATGTATGCTAAAACTATCGAATCTGAATGCATATTGACAGACTCCCCCAGCATTCTAGAAGCACAATCCTGAATGGCAATTTATTCTTCGATTCTGCACCAAGAAGATAATCTTAAAACTCATTTGTCAGTAACTATAGAATAATGGTAAATGCTTGTCGCTATTTATATGAATAAGATAATATAATTTGTGGACTTGTTTGATAGCAATGTCAGAAACATAGATTAGTGGCAAAATGAGATTAACTCACCACCTATATTGTTGTTAGGCCATAGAGATTATGTTATCACAGGGTTTGATGAGAGAGAATTTTATTGATAAGTTTGAATTATCTCTTGTTAATAGGTTGATCCATTTTATTCATCAAAGAGATAAAGATTGATGAAACACTCAGCCTTAGCTACCAAACAAGCTCTTAATGTTGGATGGTAAAAAGAAAATATGAGATGTCAAAAGAACAATCAAGCAATTCGGTGCTGAGTAATTTGACCCGAGATAAAGTGCCAGCTAGTTAAGGGATGAAGGTCTGAACATAGCCATCTTATCTATCACTTACCATGGATCTTCAATCAAGACCTTTAGAACATATTTGGAACTTGAATTTAGCAAGGAAAATGATTAGAAAAATGAAAAGAATGAAATGCAAAAATACCACTTATGCTTTGCCTAATTAGCAAAAAAAAATCTGTTTTATTTTCATTATTAGAAAACCCCCCCTTGCAAATTTTTACTAGCAATAAACCCCCCTCCCAAGCCAAAATGACAATTATACCCCACCAAAAGATGCAAAAACACCCCTATTCACTTAAAAATTGACAATAACCTCCCTATGATTTATGCTAATAAAAAAAATAACACAAGGTCTTTTTGCTAATAAAAATAACATGAAGTTTTTGCAAATTAGGCAAAAGCACATAGCCTTAGATAAAAAGCTCCTATTTACAGCATTGTAAATCACAGCAAGGGAAATTACATGTTTTTCCATCTACCTCAACCTATAACATCACAACAATTTCTATCATCCAATAGAGCAGTTCAAGAACAACAAATGAGCAAAAACCAATATATGCATCAAGATGAGCGAAAAACCAAAACCTTTAAGTTTCAGAAGAATACTAACCTCATTTATCTACCAGATCCAGCAAACAATTCAAATAGTCCACAACAACTCTTCCATGACGTAGTTTGCACATGGGGTGAAGCAGGTGCCAGCAAAGGCTGCGAAAAAAATCAGCGAGAAATGGTAAAAATCCAAAAATTGGCATAATAACAATAAAGCAAATAATCCAGAAAAAAAGGTGAGGCAGAACCTGAGTAACTCCATGATCTTTCTCACTCTCCACTCCGTTATCGACTGTAAGTGGAGGTTCATTGTATGAATGAACCAATCTATCATCATCTGTTCCCTCCTCTTTCGTCTCTGTTGCTGCATCCACGCGCCCTGCTGAAATCCCAACTTTACCCTCATCATAACTCAGATTTTTCTCCTCATTACCCTCAGATACAGGATAAGTTACAGGGGTTTCTACAACAGGTGTTTCCACCATTGAAACACCAGCCTCTTCTATTATAGCAGTATGAACATCCTCGGCTGGCGTTTCAGATAAAGAAGCAGCATCGGAAAATGGGGTTTTATCCACTGCGGATGGACTATTCTTGTTACCATGAGACTCATCATCTGAACCACTGCTGCTACTACTTCTGCTGTGAGAGCTTTCAGATGAGCCTCCATCACAAGACTTCCCTTTTTCATTGAATTCCCTTTTGTCCACCTCTCCGGTTATTTTCTCTTCATCCTGGAAGCTATGGTGGTCCTGAGATGCAGGAGAGCTAACCTCCCCAACATCACTTTCTTTACCATCTTGGTGCTTCACATCATCTCCTACCATATTTTGATTCATTTCAGAAACAGTTAAATAAAAAATCAAGATTGACAACAAAAACTTAAACCACCTACTATATAAGTACTAATTGCAAATCTCGAAAGACACTTGTGAAATACAGGGGATTCTCCAGATAGCATAGAAACCTAACAAGTTCAAGGAAAACTAACACAAACGCAAAACTGATACTGATTTATAGACAAAATAAATGAAGCTAATCAATCAAAGAAGCACAAATTAAGGCATACCCACAAAGACAAATCCATATGAAGACAAACTGTAAAGTTAGGAAAGATGAAATAATAATTGAGTAAACACATGGGTATGTACGGAATGAACTGAATAAAGTAAAGACCCAATCTTTTTTGTACCATGAGCAGAGGAGGAATTGGGTTTGTTGTTGAACTGAATTTCCTTCTTTTTCTTGGCAGCTTTTCGCTTTTTGGCACCTGATGGCATGATTTTTGATTGATTGAGGGCTACTGTGTTGAAGCAAATTAGTTATAGATCGTGGGCTGTCTGCTGCTTAATTTTCTGGAATCCTTTTCACTACTTTCTCTCACTAAACAGTAAACTCTATCGCTTCGCTGTATTTTTGTTTGTTGTTTGGTGAGTGAGTGTTCAAATAAACAGTACAGGGAGGAAGAAGGGCCTGACAGATTGGTGATGGGGGATTGGGGGTTGGGTTGTTTGAGGGGTGGGGTTTAACTTTATATGGTGTGGAAAATTTAGTAGCTGAATGGTTTTTCCAAATTTTACTTTTTCCATCTTTATATCTTTTTTATTTTCCAAAATTGTCTTTTTATTTTCCATAAAAATAAGAAATTGGTTTGTAATCATTCCAAATTATTAATAAACAACACTTAAAATGACAGTTGGAAATAAAAACTATACAAGTATTGTTTCGATGATTATCAAAATTTCAAATTGATTTATAATTACTGAAAATAAGATAATTCTATTTATTAATCTTTTTATGTATGAAATTTGAATTTGACGTGAACTTGGTTAGATTATGATGAAAAAATTGAGAATTTGATGAATTTTAAATTACCATGGTTTAGTAGTTTTGTAATTATTACTCGTATTTTGAAAATATTTAGTAGTCTCAAACTCTTGTTTATAAAAATTCGTCAACATCTTTATTATCATCATGAAATTTTAAAGGAAAATTGGTTTGGATTATAATTATTAAATGTGATATGCAACTAACAACAATTGACATTTCGACGACGACTACTTTCAAACTTTATCCATTTCATTTAAATTTTTTTTTTCTATTAAATCATATTACTATGGATCAAAACTAAACATTTCAGACTAAGAAAATTGTGACTATAGTTTCTCTTTTTTTTTTTTTTTTTTTTGACTTTAGAAGTTAAACCTATAAAATGATGATGAATTAATTTAGTAGGTGTGACTTGAGCTTAAATCAAATTTTAGAGACATAATGTTATGTTCGTTCTTGTGATAATTATACGTGCAATTCGTAGGAATATATTATTTTAATAAGTAAGATAAGAGTATAGAAAATCACATATCATAATTGAAAATTTGACATTTCATTAATTTGTTGCACGAAAAAATGTGAAGACAGCTAAAAGGAATTTATTATTGAGAGAAACTATGAAATGCCGACAATTCGAAATAAAACGGTACGAGGAGTGTATTTAACTATTTATTGAGGGAGACAAAAAAAATTAGGCAAGCGGTGTGTGGCACTACACGTTATCGTCATAATGTTTTTACTGTTATGAAACTTTTCAAATTTTCACGATGAAATAATTGAAACGGGGCTTTCTGGATCCATCAGTTATTAGTAGTAGTAAACCACGTCATTTTCGCATTTGTGGCTTTTAAATGTCGTCAATCACATGAAAATGGTTAGCTTTAGATTGGGGAATTCATGTAGCCTTTTTTTCCTTTTAAGTATAAAGAAATAAATATAAAACGGTGGTATATTAAATTGCATCAATATTTTAATAAACTTTTAATTAAATGAATCAGGTTGAATAAATTTTGTAATTCTTCAATAAAGTTTGAAAACTATACGGAAAGATGCATGTTGTAATGGTGACTAAATTTACAAAAAGAGATTTCAGTAATTATCATTTTCTTATTACCTTTGACCTTCACCAAAAATTTACTTTATTTATTCCGATATTTTTTACTGTATTTGTCATTAATTCGAGCAACATATTTTCCTACATTTTTGGTATGTAAAGTAGAAGTTGATTGAATTCTTTAAATTTTGGTCATGTGATGCTCACATAACAAATTTCAAAAAAATACTTGTATTGTGGGAGCAATGAACCAAAATTGCAAACATATAAGATAAAATTGCAAACCCTGAAAAATAGGAACGGAGCCAGAATTTTGAGATGAGGGAGGCGAAGTTAAGTTCATGGATTATTAATATTTCATAATCTTATTATTTGCATATTTGAACATTTTTATCATAAATTGTTCTTTCTATAGATCCAAATGTGTATATAACTAATATATAAACGGAATGGCCTAATAAAATAACTGCAAAACAGAAACCAACTCTAAAACTTGAGAAAAAAGGGTCCTCTACGTAACAAAAATTATGAAGTATGCAGCATGTTAAAGCAGTTAATTAAAACTTTTTTAATTTATTGAAATACTTTTCAATTACGTTGTTAAGATAACCAGGGAACAAAAGCTCAACAGTCTTATTGTTATATTTACTTCTATAGCAATTTGATTATTCACGATTGGGGAAAATGCACAATACTACCCTATGTTATGCAAAATCTGCTCCAAATTACCATGTGAATTTTTTTTGTATCAAATTTCCTTGTACTTTCAACAACTCTACTTAAAACACCCAATTCATCTCATTCCATCCATTTTTTAATGCTTGTGTGTTTCACGCGAACAATATGACATTTTTGTTTTTTTGCATACTTTTTTTAGTCAAAAACTCTCTTGTACTTTTGAACGTTTGCTCAAAACTCTCTTGTATTTTTTAATGTTTGCACAAAACTCCCTTGTACTTTTAAATGCTTGCACAAAACCCCCTAGTACTTTTAATATATATAGAGGTAATTTAAGCAATTTAATTAAAAATTAACGGTGTTAGTACTTAGTAACTAACAGAGATTGGATGTTCTATGTAGAATTTTTAAAAGTACAAAGGAGTTTGGTGCAATAAAAATTTCACAAGATAGTTTTATGCAGGTTTCACATAAAATTTTCCGCTTCACGATTCATGCAAATCTTTAACAAGAAATTAAATAGAGAAAAATCATAGAAAGTCAACAAGCATGTTAGAAAATAATAGTCATGTTAATCTCATGTTTTAGTGTATAATACCTTTTTTTCTCTAATTATATTTGTTGATTATCTATCCACATGTATTCAATTGAAATTACAAAGAAAATCAGTATATTAATTATCTGGAATTGTAATTTTTTTCTTTAGGAAAATCAGTTGAATACTATACTGTTGAAATTTATATCTGACAAGAAATTTTAAAATAAATTAATTGTCATGCTAGCAGGATTTTACATGTTTTCATTTGTTTTTAATTAGGTAAGGCAGCCTTAGATTAGATGTCTTAATATATAAAGAAACAGATTTGTTTGTTTGTTTTAATTTTTTGGCTTGAGCTTGGAATTTATTTTAGAATTATCACTGGGGAGTATCAATTAGTATATGTGAAAGCCAGTAAAGAAAATTGGCTGGAGGGCACCCGATGAGGCTCCGCCACTATTGAAAAGTTAAACGCGTGGATCAATTTCATTTACATATTCCACCCAAAAATTTGAAAAATTCTACTTTTTAAACAATAAAAATAAAAAATAAGGTATAATTTTGAAACTATTTATTTATTTTGGGACTGTTATTTTAATTTAGTATTGCATTTTATAATTTTTTTTAGTATTTCCATAACGTTTTCGAAAAGTTTATCCTAACGACTAAATATACTTGAAAATAAAATTTTGATCCATAGTCGATCAACTGTTTGTCGAGAAAAAACTGTTTCGAAATCGTAAATTATTAAAGATACAATTTTGTCAGTATGTTCCAAAAATAAATAAAAATCATCAAAACGAATAAGCGCCGTTGGATTGGATAACATCGGTTTCTACTGTATCGTAGATTCCAGTTTTCTCCAATTCCTAATAAACTCGCAAAAACTTTTCTTTAATCCTATTACTAACTATTTTGTCGAGGTTACGACTGTTACTCAGTGACATTCAAACAAAGATCCGGCAGTCATATTTCATTTGGGGATTGGATCGAAATCCTGACAACAAAATCAAGATCCGCTCCAATGGATGCACTGAGGAAGCAAGCTAGCAAACTGAGAGAGCAAGTCGCCAAACAACAACAGGTTCCTTTTATTGACTCTAAGATTCCAAGTTTTGATTTTGGGTTTACGAATTAATATTTGTTTTGGGTGAATTTTAGGCTGTAATAAAGCAATTCAGTGCGAGCGGCTATGAAAGTTCGGAAGTTATGGTTATTGATGAACTCGAGATGCAAATGCATCACCACCTGGATAAATTGTACAGGTCTACTCGCTCTGGAAGGGTAATTATCTTGTACTGCTACTTGTTAGGAGTAATGTTTGTTTATTTACATGAGGGTATATTTTGCGAATTAAAATTGCTTGAGATATTTAGTAGTAGGATACTGCGATTCATGGGGTGAAATCGTTTGAATATATGTAGATTCTATATAACCAGGTTAGGATTTAGGGGAGCTGGTTTTGGATTTATAATGAGTCATATTAAGTCCATAACATGAATTTCTTTTTCCAATACATGTTTTTTTTTTTGAGCTATTTGAAGGTCTACTTTGTTGTTTTTAACTTTTTAGAGATATAAACATTTCATTATTTTCTCAATTTCAGGAATTTCAAAAAGAAATTGTCAAAGCAGCTGAAACATTCACCGCTGTAGGGTATAAGCATATAGAAGCTGGTGAGTGTAAATGAGTTCTGTTACCCGGAACTGTTTTTACTAGAATAGCATCATTCAAGATTGTACTAGGAGCATATCACTTACTCTCATGTTAACACTATTTGACATCATGGTAGTCAGGAACCAAGTTGTCAGAAGATTGTACTAGATATGGAGTAGAGTGTGCTAGTGATGAGATTCTAGCCAAGACTGCATCCGTATATGGGGATGCCCGAAAACATGTGGAGAAGGAGCAAGAAGATTACAATAGGTTGCTGTTTACGCAGGTCAGTTGGACATTACGTCCATAAAAAGATCCACCCTGTGATCTTATGCTTTGTGAGTTGAAAATATACTTAAAAATTTCTTATGGAGAGTTAACTCTGGAATTTGTCTGAATGCTTGGTCATAGTCTGGGATTTATTTCGGAGTATTTTTTAACTTTTTAGTTATTTCTTTCTAGGTATTGGAACCATTGAGAGCAATGATTGCTGGTTCACCTTTGGAAGATGCTCGTCATCTTGCTCAAAGATATAGTAAATTGAGGCAAGAAGCAGAGGCGCAGGTTATAAGAAATATGTGCATTTATGCATCTGAATGTTCCAAATCTCATGCTAAATTCCTTTAGTACCACCATTCTTATGGTGATTTGTGATTTCTAGGTTTATTAATGCTTCAACTTACACAAGCAAATACCTGCAGGCTGCAGAAGTTTCTAGAAGACATGCACGTGTGAGGGAATCTCCTATTCCCGAAAATGTGGCGAAGTTGCATGCAGCAGAGTCCAGGATGCAGGAACTTAGAGCAAACATGGCGGTACTTGGTAAAGAATCGGCAGCAGCCTTGGCTGCAGTAGAATCACAGCAACAAAGGCTTACGTTTCAGAGACTTGTCTCAATGGTATTTATATTAAAGTGACTTTGGATTTTTCTGACTTAGAACATATGAGGACCATATCTTCAAGTTAAATTTTTTTGGTTGTAGATTGAAGGGGAAAGGACATATCACGAGAGGGTTGCTACAATTCTTGGTAATATTGAAGCTGAGGTGTGTGTTTGCCTACTTAAATTACTGTAAAACATATTATACTGTTCTGTTGTGTTGATGTGATATCCTGTAATTTGGTGATAGATGGTGTCAGAGAAACAGAGGAAAGAGGCCGCTCCTCCAGTGACTCCTCTCAGTCATACTTCAGAGAAAACCAAGTACTTTTTGGCTGAGGTATGTTAAAACTGGACAATAGATATTTAAGCTTTACTTTACAACCTTCATTGGTTACCTAAGGCTATCTTTGGATTTTAGTTTTTAGTGAAGAAAATGATGGGGAAAATGAAAATGAACAAAAAATAAAGCCTCATATTCTATCATCTGATGCAAGAAAAACATTTTTCTTAGTATTTACTCACTAAAATCCAAGTATCAATTATGATTGGGCCATAAATATGTGGAGCTAATAACACTGAAACAATATTTTGCATTAGCTAAGCTGATGTCATTTGTTATAATAGCTTTATTATTTTGACTTTCAATATTGAATCTTAGTGAAGATTACATACTAAATTAAACTGTGATACTCTTTACTGGCTGGAGATGTTGTAGTTCACTCGATGCTGAGGTATTTGCTTGTATCTTTGCAGGCAATGCATGCTTTTGATGCTACATCAGATAAGGAACTTAGTTTGGCAGTTGGAGATTATGTTGTTGTTCGAAAGGTTGTTGTCCATCATTTTATGCTGATTTTTATTTTCATAGATCTTTTTAGTTTCTTAATATCCTTTTATTTAATAATTTCGTTCTATGACTATCTCAGGTAAACCCGTCTGGGTGGTCAGAAGGAGAATGCAAAGGCAGAGCAGGATGGTTCCCAAGTTCACATGTCGAGAGACGCCAAAGAATTCCAACAAATTATACTGCAAATGAAGTTTACTAAACAATGCCTTGCTTTTGGTCATTCATCTGGTTGGTGGTTTATTACATAAACTAAATGCTTTCTGGTGTGTAATCTGCTTTTGGTGGTACCAATTTGGCAATTTTTACATTTGAATTTTAGACAAGGGTGCAAAAAGTTTCGAATTTGCTAAGATAACTATCAACTTCGTTGATCACAAACTATTTTAATTTCTGAGTTTAGTTCATCATGCACATCAAACATATCAAATCAAGCTTGAACAATATAAAATTTATTGTTTCATAGGTTATGCACGTCAACACAATCCCACATGCTGAATAAGCTCACAGGACTAGCTCAAGGTATTATACAAATAATTAGACTTGTTCAACTTATTGTATCAATAATATGAATAGAACTAAGCTGTATAACTGCACACAACGATGTTTAGTGACACCATATCTTCCTTTAAATTCTCATTGAATCAATATATGATTTCCCATCAAGCTTCTTCGAAAAGTATCCCTTGAAGTAATCAGCCACACCAATATTCTTGAATTTTGCTGGACTTTCAGGACTCATTAAGCTTGGTGCAGGGCCTAAATCTCCATCCAGTTTTGGGCTAAGGAATGTGGCTATGGAGAGCCTTTCTTTCTCAGAGTTTACAGTAGCTCGATGTTCAATGCTTCGATATGTACCATTTGTCACAATCTGTCAGATAAGAAAGATACCTTATGAATCTCGAGAACTTAGATTAAGTTACTGAAAAACTATGTTGTTAGGCTCAACACTTTTGGTCCCGCGCTTTATAAAATCATATCTTTTGGTCAATATTTCGAATATATTTTCTTTTCGCACATTTGGTCTTATCGCCCCAATTTTCTTCATCTATGCATCTTTGGTCTCATAGAATAGTCTGTGTTTTGCAGTTTTGGTCCCAAATTAGATGAAAAAGGGGCGATAAGACGAAAAGTACAATATATATTAATGCACATTTAAACCGGAATCAGAAGTACTAAGGGGCTAAGGTTCTAGTTCCGTGGGACTAAATATGCAACTTTTAAGTAATTTGAAGTACAATACCTCTAAGATATCTCCAATATTAATGACAAATGCACTAGGAAGTGGAACAACAGGAATCCAAGTTCCATCTTTCTTGATTTGGAGGCCTTCCATTTCATTGATTTGGAGGAGAATTGTGAGCCCAACTGCATCAGAATGAGGGCAAAGACCTATCACAAGCTCCGGTTGAGGACATGGAGGATAGTAATTCATTCTCATGGACTGCATCCCTTCTTCAAATAGCATTTTCATTTCTTCATCTTTCATGTGTAAGGC
This sequence comes from Penstemon newberryi var. newberryi, assembly GCA_030819805.1. Lineage (NCBI taxonomy): Eukaryota > Viridiplantae > Streptophyta > Magnoliopsida > Lamiales > Plantaginaceae > Penstemon > Penstemon newberryi. The sequence goes on along the minus strand of JAUALY010000005.1, from coordinate 45,374,993 downwards.
TTTAGCCATTTGGTTTAAAATCTTCATGGCAAGAATTTCCATTTCTGTTGCATATGCTTCTATCGCATCCCTGCAAAAACAAAGAACGAATCCCAGTCTAATATGCACCAATATTTAAAAACTGAAAAGCCTAAAATTTTGTGGTGTACCTGAATGAAGCAGGAAGCTTGGGAATTAAGTGAGGCTTTCTCAAATAAGTTGGCAAAGTTTGTATGTAAAATAAATCTGCCCAATCAAGCTTTTGCTCTTCTGATACAACAAATGCTTGCCCATAACCCTCTACATCTCCTGTTTCCTGACTAAACTTGTTCTTTTCTTCTATTGGAAGATTGAAGAATTCTTTAATTTCAAACTTCATTTTCTCCACAACTTCAGATTCCACTCCATGATTAATCAACTACAAAAAAGAATTAGAAATTGTTTTCTTTTCTAGTGATGAGATATTGGCCATCAAGAATTACAAGGGTGGTACCTGAAAGAAGCCCCATTCCTGACATGCATTATGCAGCTTATCAAGCTCCGAATCCATTGAATCTTTATCGAACAAATTCTGCATATTGATTATAGGGATTTCGGGTCCTGAGGAAAGATCAGAGTGAATCAGATGGTCAGGATCAGATCGCACGTAGCGTGGTGGAATCGTGCCGGATATCGTCTTCTTAGCTAGTTCTTGTACAATAGGCACCTTAAGAGAGCTACCTAGTTTCGTTAAATTTGGTTCCATGGCTCCACTGATAGTTTTTCTCTTCGGATAAGCCAGTTCCTCTCTGCTTTTGTCTCTTCTTCAATCATTCAATTGAATTTGATTTTAATGTGTTAGTTCTACAAAGTTAGGTAATGGTCATTTTCAGATTTTAATTTGTTACTTGCCTTTGGCCTCACAGCTTGTCCATTTGATTTGCAATATTTTACAAGTGTAATTTTATTCATAGAAGAAAATTTTAAATATTTCAATACCAGATGAGAAAAGTAATGACCTTTTCTTAAAATATACTTAGTTTACCATGTTCCAGGTGTGATTATTTAGATTATTTTTGGTTAATATTATACTCCAAACCAAAAAATGTGGCAATAAAAATATATCTCCCTGAACTAAAAAATTACATGATCAATAATTGATTATGATAAAATAATTACTTTTGAATAATAGCTTTAGCAAAATTAACACTTTAGCAGCTCTGGAGATTCCAAAAGTGATTATGATTTATGACGTTGGGGTCAAACACCATTAAAATCATGATTGACTAAAAATAATTTCTATAATTTGAGCCAAACACTTCAAAATCACCGTAGAGGTCTAGAAGTGTTTTTGAAAGCTCCTACTACTGGATCAAACTCATCCTAATATGATTGAAATTGATTGTTTAAATAAAATATGTTGTAATTTGAGTTGAATCCCACTTTGTGACGCTTGACTTTATTAGTATAACAATAATTTTGTCAAATACTGAATTTCTTATTTAAAAAATAGATTGGTGAAAAATATTTATTAGTGAATTAAAAATAATTCTTTGAACACCGCATCTTAATTAAAATATGGACCATTCACTAGAAAATTTAATTTTCATCAATTGGGTGCATTAGAAGACAAACTCAAATTCTACAAAGATTATATCTATATTTTTTTTTTATAAATAATTAAGATACATCTATTTTCTTAACAAAAATTAAAATTTCACGGAGGGTCCATGCACCCCATGTCATTAGTGAGCTACGCCTGTGACAATATAGTTTTGTCTAGGTTTTGACGGAAAAATTGATTAAAAAAAACTCATAGTCAAATAAAAGAAGGAAACAAGATATTTGAAGATGGCAGTAATTTTTTTTACATAGACTGATAGAAGTTGTTTACATAGTTTAGACTTGTGCTGCTTCTTAAACACGAAAGAATCTGCAAACCTAAATTACCCTTCTTCTCCTACCCCTCCAAAACCCATTCATATGCTCCCATCATCATCATCGTCTACCTTTTCCCCTAAAAAATATTCTCGTTTCACCAGTTCGAAAAAATGTCCGACAATATCTTGTTTACGATACACAACAATGAATTATTTTCTCTTGGTTGATCTAAAGAGCAATACCACAAAGACTCTTAGCATTCCAAATAGTCTGCACAGTTTTTTCTCCTCGAATCTTTCTAACAAGCCTTGTTCGGATCAATGGAGCAAAGAACAAGAGGGAACATGGATATCAGACGTCAAAATCTTAAAAATATTTTTTCTCGTTCCTGATAGTCGATTGAATTATTTTCTTTATATATAATATAGCTGACATACCTTTTTAATAGTCTCTGCTAAATATCTTGTTGAATTTGCTAGTCCTTTTGAAGTAGTAATGTTGAAAGATCCATTCTTTGGTTCTGCACAACTTCAATTCCCACTCCATGATTGATCAACTACAACCAAATCAAGCGCATCATTTATTTTAACCACATCAATATTCATTGGTAAATATAAATTTATGACTTCAATTATAATTTTTTACACAAGGAACCTATGAAGGATTGTATTCTCTACCTACAAAGAAACCTCAGAATTTATTTATTTCCGAACTTCATGAAATCAAGGTAGGACTTGCCATTCAGTTTCCTGGCAAAAAATTCTTTGAAGTACTGATCAATCGGCATTCTACGAAACACTGCTGGATTATTTGGCCCCAAAAGGCTACGTGCAGGGCCCAACTCAGAGTCGAGGTTCGAGCTATAAAACGTGGCAACAGAGAGCCTATCTTTGCTCGAGTTCACTGTTGCTCTGTGCTCAATGCTCTTATACTCACCATTGCTCACAATCTACATTCAAAACCACCAAACTTAACAAATTGAGTGAAATGCAAAAATACCCCCTATCTTTGCTTAATTAGCAAAAATCCCCCTATATTATTTTTTATTACCAACTCCCCCCCTGAACTAATTTTATTAGCAAAAAACACCTCCTGAGCCAAAATGACAGTTACACCCCCACCAAAAGATGCAAAAACACCCCTATTCACTTACAAAATTGACAATAATCACCTTGTTAACTTTGAAAATCCACCTTGTTCAAATAAAAAATTGGCAATAACCTCCCTACGATTTATGAAGGAATTTCAAATGGGGGATAAAAAAAAAGAGAACAGAGGGGTTTTTTGCTAAGAAAAATAACATGTGGGTTTTTTGGGCCAATTAGACAAACATATGGGATATTTTTGCATTTAGCTCCATTTACAAATTACGTAATTAGTATTCATATACGAATAGTGTCAATATACCTCCATTATGTCACCAACATTGACTACAAAAGAATTTTGGAGAGGTTTTACAGGCACCCATTTTCCATCTTTTCGAATTTGAAGGCCATCAGTTTCGTTTAGCTGAAAGAGAATCGTTAGAGCATCAGCATCTGAGTGAGGATTGAAGCCTATGGCTAAGTCTGGCTCAGGGCACGGAGGATAGTAATTCATCCTCATTGATTGCACACCTTCGCTAAAGAGTTCTCTCATTTCCTCATCATCCATTTTTAGTGCCTTGGCTAATTGACTTAATAAAGTCATGGCTACCCTTTTCATTTCTGCCGAGTAAGCTTCCATTGTCTCCCTGCATAATTCCAACACAATGGCATGATGGTAAAATCACTTCAACTAGCTTAATAAATTCGTTCCTTTTGGGGAAGTGTGAGTATGGTATATAGAAAATAGAAACTGCGGCTTTATACATGCAAATTAGTGAGTATGGTATATAGAAAATAGAAACTGGGGCTTTATACATGCAAATATACAAATGATCCCCAAATATTTATCTAATCGAATCAAAATGTTTCCAACTTTCTGGTGCTACTTAAACATTAGAGAAAAAACACGGAAATGTAAAAATACCCCCTATGCTTTGCCTAATTAGCTTGTGTTATTTTTTTTAGCAAAAAACTCCCCCGTGTGATTTTTATTTGGCAAAAAAAACCCGCCCATTGCAGGAAAATGACCATCATACCACCACAAAAAAATTCGAAAACACCCATCTTAACCTAAAATATTACAATTATACCCATGTTAACTTTAAAAATTGCCAATAACCACCAATATTTCACTAATAAGAAAAAAGCACAGAGGGTTTTTTTTGCTTATTAAAATAACACGGGATTTCTTTGTTATTAAGTAAAGCACATGCCACATGGGGGTATTTTTGCATTCAGCTCAATAAAAAAATTATATCCGGAGATTCCAATCATATAACTATAGTATTCCGGAATATCGTATCGTGGATAAAGAACTATACTAGTGACTTACCCAATCAAAATTTTTGGAACAACAACATTAGACCAAACAAAATCAGAATAATTTTATATTGTATAAAGGGAGACAATACTCGGTCAATTTCATACTATTATCATTTTTTATTCTAATCCCATGGTACACGGCCAGAAACATGTAAAATACTAACAATTGTATCAGAGAATACATTCATAATAATAAGAGAGAGAGATACGACACCTTAGCTCGATTGGTAACTTTTCGAACAAATCAATCTTCCTTAAATTGATGGGAAGCGTTGTTATGTAAAACATGTCTGACCAATCAAGCTTTTGCTCCTCAGAAACAACAAAAAGTTGCCCAAATCCTTCATGATTGTCTGGCTGTTGCCATAACGTTCTTTTCTCTTCTGTTGGAAGTTTAAAAAAACTGGTAACTTCATTTCTGAACTTCTCTAGCAATGTAGCAGAAACTCCATGGTGAATAATCTGCTGAGAATAAAACGAATTAGTTCAATTCTTGACACATGTTCTCTTTACAAAATTGGAAAAGAGAGGAAGACAATGAAGAGATTTTATGCAGTTTAACGGCAAGATCTTCCATTTAGGGCTGTTCTTTCCTCACATTAATCTGTACTAAAAGTCCAAAACTAAGAGCATTTTTTAGAATTTGAAATATGTCCACTTTTCTTGGTATCTAAACATTCTTTGTTTCAGGTGGCAAGAATTACACAATGTTGGCAAATGTGAAATATCAGGACAATAATCAATAAAAAGGCAAACTGCCATTTTTAGCCCCACATGATTAGATCACAGCACTTTTGGTCCAATTTTTTTAAAATGTTTACACTTTTATGATATCTCTAGATTTTCATCCAAATTGGGCCCAAAAGTACAAAAGTGAGCCAGTCAAGGGGGACCGGATCCAAAGTGCAAAACATACAATATTAGACTATTCTATGAACCAAAAGTGTAAAAAATGGGTAGGAAAGGGGGAGTAGGAGTCTCAGGAGTGTAAACGAGTTGAGTAGTATCATACGACACATTATTCAAGCTTAGTTTGAATTTTATGGAGCTTGAAATTCTGTGTTTGAGCTTGGTTTGATTTCTTAACGAACCGAGCTCTAACGAGCTTTTATCGAATGAGCTCGAGCCGTATATCGAATAACTTGGTTTGATTTTCAAACCCAAGTAGGATCAATAAAACGAGGAACAAAACAACAGGTCTATGGAATTAATTAAAAAGAGTAAAAAATGCAATTTTGCCCATTAAAAAAAATATCATGAAATGTTACAATACAGTGGAGCGACAGTAACAATAATCATTTCTACTTTTACAAATCAAAATCCGATTAAATGGGTGAGGATAAAAGAGTTCAAACATCAACTCTAAGCTATGTAATTTGTTGCAGTACAAAAGTTTTACTAAAAAGTCTTAAAGAAAAAGAAGCAAACCTGGAAAAAGCCCCATTCTTGGCAAGCTGAATGAAGCTTCTCTAATTCATTATTCCCAGTTTCCCCGTTACTGAGCAATTCCTGAAGATCAATTACCGGTACTGATGGCAATTTCTCAGAATCTACGAGCATCGGAGAATCTTGGTCGGGACGCACGTATCTAGTTGGGATATTGACAATTGGTTCTTTGGAGAGTTCTTGGACACTTGGAACTATCAATGACTTCCCAAAGTTAATTACTTCAAATGGAGAATCCATTTCACGAAAAAAGTGTTCAACGATAGAGAATCAAATCAGTGAAGAAAGGGTAACAAACAGGTCCTCCAAGACGAAATTGGGCAACAAATTTTATAACCTTATTTCTTAAAATCTCATTTGGGCCACCAAATGGCCCAATAAAGAGTTCACGTTATTTATAAGGGCAATATAGTAATTCTCGTTGATGGAAACAATATAAATGTTTAATTATATTAACGTAAATATAACAGAAACCCGAAAAAGGAGGAGGACCAGAAACAAAAATGGTAGAAGAGACTGAGAAATTAGGGCTCGCGGGCAGCAAAGACGAGGAAGCAGAGGACTCATCATCAATGGCTAAGAATAACATCGACGGGGCGGGAGACGAATCGGAGGCGGAAGAAGGTGAGATCGTCGTCGGCGATTCTGAAGGTCAGGAGAAGGCGGTGGCCGCGGCGGCGCCACTTAAGCATCCACTGGAGCATTCGTGGACATTCTGGTTCGATAATCCTTCCGCCAAATCTAAACAGGCGACTTGGGGAAGCTCCATTCGCCCTATTTACACCTTTTCATCGGTCCAAGACTTCTGGAGGTTTTCTTATTTCCTTTTTCTTAGATTTATGAATTTGTTTGGATGAGGCCGATTTTTATGGTTGAAAGTAGGTAAGTCTCAATTTTAGAGATGCTCTTACTATGTTTAAGATGTGCATTAGAGGATTGGCCAGTTTCCTGTTTTGTTAATAAAGGGAGGGGGACAATTCATTTATGTATATAGTAATATACTAATATATGTATCCCTCTGCTTTAGTTTATAATTACAAATTGTTTCTGACTTCTGAGGTTTAATGTGTTCTTACATGGTTTTCTGTTTTAGCTTTTCTCTTGATCATGGTTAGATTCAGAAATTTGGTGTTCTTTTCTATACTCAGTACCGTCCTAATTTATCCATATTTAATGGTTTTAGCCACACAAGATGATAGTGATTTTTGCGTTTGTCTGTATTAAACATTATAGTTGTCCTCAAGTGTTCCCATGTCTATAGGTAAATTATGCCACTAAAAACATTTCTTTGCTTGATTTTCAGTGTCTACAACAATATACACCATCCTAGCAAGCTAGCAGTGGGAGCAGACTTACATTGTTTCAAAAATAAAGTTGAGCCGAAATGGGAAGATCCTGTTTGTGCCAATGGAGGAAAGTGGACCATGAGTTTTAGTAGGGGTAAATCCGACACTTCTTGGCTCTATACGGTATGTATTGTGGTCTTCTGTTTGTTCAACATGCTGTTTTTCTGGTACTTTTTTTTTGGGGTTTGCACTGATTCCCTCGTGGATTTCTTGTAGTTGTTGGCTATGATTGGAGAACAATTTGACTATGGAGATGAAATATGTGGGGCAGTTGTCAACGTTCGAGCTAGGCAGGAGAAAATTGCTCTGTGGACAAAGAATGCTGCAAATGAAGCTGCTCAGGTTTGTCTGAGAATACAAACTTAAACTGTTACAGATAAGTTTCCAATTGTTATGTTGTAAATTTTCTGATAATGATCTCTAAACTGAGACAAGTCTATGCCGTTAATTTGCAAATACTATCATGTCATAGTCCAGTTAGCAAGGCAGTGTGCTACATTTGACAAAGATTTTATTCGTGAATATTCGTTGTTGTCTTGCTTAATTACATGAAACACATTTATAATAGAGAAAAAGACCCTTTGTATCTATTGATGGTCATAAACTCCAACAAAGACTCCTGCTAGATTGTTATTTGGAGGCGACATCATTGAATCTAGTTTTAAGTTTGCTTAGTGTCCTTGAAGCAATTGTGTAAAAGATGATGTCTGGTCTACGTTAGATCTTAAGTAGTGATAAATATACAAGACCTTGAAACTAGTAGAGATAATATCTGAAGCAGCTTATTTATTCATCGTCTGAAATTCTACGTTGGAATTTCCATTGTCTTCACTTATCACATTGGGATACGATGGCCGGTCTTGAAGCTCCATTTGCAAGGTGGGTATAGAAATTATTTGGTAAAAGTGGGTTCTTTTAAGGTGTGTGAATATAACACAAATTGTTCTTGATGAATTAAAGTTTGGTATAATCAGTTGTATGCAAGGCAATTGCAAAAAAAAAAAAAATCATTCATATAGATATGCCATGCTGTGATAACCTAGTTCCAAAATTCTCTTGAAATTATGAATGTTATTCGACTCTTTTTCTTTTGGAGAAACGAGTTTGGTTAGGGGAGTTACCTTCTTGAAGTACATGGCAATTGCACTTCAGTTATACCTTAAATATCATGTGCTTATCTTCCCGATCTCTTAGTTGAATAGACAAAACTCACCAATTACTATTTTAACCACCCTTCCCTTCATGCTGAATACTTCTACTTTCGTGCAAAGTGACTTATGTTTTTATTTTTGTCAACTTTTATCATTTTGAAACTTCATTCCTAAATTAGTTATTCCATGTGTTTCTTTTACTAATTTCATGTTTTGGTTAAATGTGTCAAACAAAGGCGCTTATCAAGTGTTGGGTTTCTAGAAAAGCCTTTGATGCTCATGATAACCCTGCATCCCCTTGTCTTGAGAGTAAGATCTCCAGGTCATGTTAATAGTCTCCTTGCCTGGTGGAATGAATCATGAGCTTGTAAATTGGCGGGTGTTGTCTTATCTAAAATGTTCTATCTGGTAATAGTTCATCTAGATGAAGCAAGTATACCTCATTCATGGTGCTTCAAGTTACTCTGTAGAGCTGTTGGTATACTTATGATTTTATACCTCTTTCCTTGCTTGTTACCCACATGCCTTTTGAAATTTCCAGCTTAGCATTGGAAGACAGTGGAAGGAGTTTCTAGATAGCAATGAGACAATCGGTTTCATATTCCATGTAAGTTTTCACATATGTTTGGTTAAAAGTTAAATCTTAAGTTTCACATATGTTGCTAAACAAATGTTTGTGAAATATATATATATATATATATATATATATATATATCCTTTTTAGGGATCAAAACTAACAAGATCTTCTAATATATAGGATGAAGCAAAGAGGCTTGACCGTGGGGCCAAGAATCGTTATACTGTGTAGTTGTCCAGATGATGCAGTAGAACCAAATTGCCAGCTCCCACATTTACATCATTATATTGGTCTACTACATTTTGAAATCAAATGCGATTAGTAACTCCTTTTCTTTTCTTCCCCTTTTCGGTCTTTAGTTAGTATATCTGCTGCATTTGTAATGAAGACTACATCAGATTACTGGTTCAGTTAAGTAGTATTCAGTGCTTCCAGCTACTAATCTATTATGGGAGTTTCTAAATTTCAGACAACATAGAACTGGAGATGATGCAGGAAATTTCGTTTTTTACTCAAATATTTGCATATCTATGGAATTGTAATCAAGAATTCAGCTCTTAGAAAAAATACTTGACGTCCGTACATAGATCCCTTCAATAAAAACCTGACATAGATGCTCCTTCAGAATATTTTATTATATAGGAGTACTATTTTTAACAATTGAAAATCGTTGGACAAAAATACAGTTAAAATGTGATGAAGCGATTTGTCTTATGGTAGTTTACCAGTTACCCTTATCATTTAGAATTTCTTGTGAAGACTGCACATTTCCTCTATCATGATCTCTGTTACTTTTCTAAGGAAAGGTTTTTTGTGCATTTACCAAAATCAAATTATAAGTGGAATTAAATATCAAATTCTTGGTTTACAGCCCGATTTCTTTAACATTCGAGCATATTTTACAACATATATTAGAAGTTAGAAGTCCATGATTAATAACAATTTTCAAATCAGAAGTATATGATATATATGAGTTTAAAAGGCAAGGTCAGTAACTGACCTAAATTCCAGCTCCCAATTAATGATTTTTTTTAGAATATATTTATCATCATAACATCATAAATCATTTCAATAATTATCCAAATACAAATAATAACAATAATAACTACCAGCAAACACTAATATTAAATTAAAGATAAACCAACATTCATGGGAATTGAACCAGGACCTCTCGGTCCTACAGCTTCATCCTTAACCAACTGGCCAATGGCTCATCGGCCCCAATTAATGAATTGAGAACAGATATTTTATCACAGAGCTATTTAACAAATCATGGATCAAGTTACACGAGCGTTTTAAAACAAAAAATTTACAGAAGAGGCCTGACTAGCTATATTTACTTCACATACTGTGCTACGAGACAATTTCTCCCTCTTCTCCATTCAAAACCGTGTCTTCGTCTTCTTCAAGATAATCATCCTTCATGTACAAACCAAGTCGTTCCAAAGGATTTCTACCATGGAAATTGGATTGAGGAAAACACAATTTCTCCAGTTCTTTCAGTATTTGTAGGTTCTCATCAATCTCAACACTTTTTTCTATCTGCAAAAGGTGAAGGAGTTAAAAGAAAACTACATTTTCTATCTACCAGTATTATTTGCCAGTGAACGAAATATACATTTTCTAAGGCCATCCTTGCGGCTTCTCGTTCTCTCTCACGCCTCATTTTCAACTCAGCTTGAGCATTTGTCCGAATAGCTTCTTCAGCAGCTTTGATTTCTTTTTCTATTCTGATTTTCTCTGCAAAATAAAGTAGTTTCTAATAATTACAACTCTGCCCCTCTAAAAGACCGAAGAAATAAAGTGTTGGGCGATAAACAGTTACAAATAACGAGTCATATATATCAGGTCAAAATTTTATGCAAGGATAAATGTACAGCATGTCATGCATATATACTGTCATTGTTCAAGAAGAAACATCTATCAAACCCAAAATTTATATACTGCAAACTTTAACATTCAATCACTGAAAATGATGACTTATACATATATGAAGTATAACATGCATATACATATAAATATATATATTTAATGCAGACTTGTGTTTGGTTCACCTTCAAGTTGCTCCCTTTCCAGCCTCTCTCTTTCTTGCTGCATTCTTAGGGGACCAGACTTCTCACCCTAGACAATTATATCCATAATCCAGAATAAGCAATCAAAAACGAAAAGACCAGCCTAGAATCCACAATCATGAACCGACACTTTTGTAAGCGAAAAATATAATACCTGATGTGTAGCTTTATAGATAGTAGCTGCAAAGCGGCTTTTTAGCAAAGCAGCACGCAATGCCTTCTTGGGCGACATTAGGACATTCAATGAAGTCCAACCTGATCACAAGGCATAAAGTATTTCAAAAACTCCAAATTATAAGGCACAATAAAGAAAATCATTACATAAAAATCATTCATGCATGTTCAACCCAATAGAAAAAGAGGCACATAGATTTGGTATACACATGCTATTGCATCAGAAAATAGAACATAGGTAGACTTCCATATGTGAACAACAACAAAAACCTTCAGATCTGAAAAAGCAAAGGTGCTTTACTTAGATATCTTCCATATATACATAGCTCAACAGTACACCGCATCGCCTTTTCACACATCTCAAAAAATATGTTCCATACCCCAGTATTCGTAATGATGTTTCCCTCTCAAATCATTTGCCTCTTTCCCAAAAAGGATAAGTCATTTAAGTCTTGCAAAAGGCAGATGACTATCATTTGTGCACATTATGTGCATAATTACCTTCACCAGATGCAGCAGTTGGGGGAGGAGTTGAGAGGTCGGAGCTGCTTTCTTCATTGAGAACAACACCGGGACCTTGAATCATTGGCAAAGAATGTCAAAGCTCAAATCATCATAATTATTAGATAGAAACATATCGTATAAGATAAATATGACTCTCACCATCAGAATCTGGACCCAATCGGTTTGTATGAGACGTTGATGGATATTTGACCTCGGAATCCTGATACAATAAAGAAAAGCCATATCACCTAATTTTGCACTGTTAATAGAATAGTTCATGCTCAAAGAAATAAGGCATTACTACTAGCTAATACTTACATGTTTTGAATCACCACAATGACCATGTTCTGATGAACTCTCGGAGGATACATCTGAAACAACGAAGTATGCATCCTGAGTTGTAGTAGCCTAACACAACCAAAATTCTAAAGCACGGAAAAAAAATTAACTCACCACTTAAAGATGCTTGAACAGAAGCAATTTTAGCCTGGCAATGGCATATCTGACTACTGCATGAAGAACATTTAGATGCAGTTGAGTCAGTCGATTGTCTGAGAATGGAAGAGGCTTGACTTCGACTACATTTTTCTGTCCCTGTAAGACAGGTGGCCAGTTAGCTCCTGAAAGAGTCAGAAACAAAAGAAACACTATTCTGGCAACTTGGTTGACACCTTTCTGGAGAGTTTTCCCCAGTAAGTAGCTCCCACTTTGAGATATTTTGGTAGACTCTACCTGTTCAATATGAACACACAATTGAATTATGCTGCATGGGATCTCAGGCATCAAACCATAAAAACCTTCGGTAAATAGAAGTGCACATATACATATACACATGTAAAGATTGTTTCAATTATAATAGAACAACACATGCTTGCTACTAAAGAAAAGAAAATTATTAAATGGCAAACTACCAGAATGACTGTTTACCAAAGGAAATTAAACTTACTATTCCAGCTTTTACATCAAAAGAAACCTTAATTTCTCTTCTCAATTTCCACAAAGTTTCATCGTCAGTTGCATCAATGTAAGACTGCAGCCTTTCCACTCTAAGATCAGTCAAGCCAAATTTCTGAAACACAGTATGCAAATCAGCCCTCATTTTTCCGCTCAATACTTCCACAAGTTTTGACCTAAGCTTAAATTTTTCCTCAAATGACATTGTTCTATTGGTGCAAAGATTAACACACGTAGGAGCTCTTGTAAGAACAATTTGATTTGTGACCTGGGAACTCTTTCCTACCGTCTGCTTGGAATCTTGACCATTATCAGTGGCAGCATTGGCTCTCTTCAGTTTAGCCTCCAGAATTTTCCATTTGGTATTGAAATTGCCATTCAACAACTTGGCCAAATTATGAACGGCATCCCCAGGAGGATTAAACAGCATTGCATTTGAAAATGTCAGTCTGACATCAGCAGCAAATTCCTGAACACTGAAGTACAGATTACCCTCAAGTTTACGTTTAATTGTTCCCAAATCCATTGGGTCCTTGATTATTGAGAAATAACCAGGAATATTCCACTTCACTGGATCAACTGGCTCGTTGAATATCCATCCATTACGGTGAATCATTAATTCTTTCAATATGTTACTGCATTGAAGTTTCACACTTCTGTCCATCCTCCACTTTTTCTCCCTTTGAGAATGAAGATCCATTTCCGGACTACGCTTCTTGGTGCAAACAGACATAGATGGTTTCAATTTTTTTACTTCAGAATGGCCATCTCCAGCAGAAGTAACTTGGTGTCTGTGACCATTCTTCACAATAGCATTTACGGTTTTTTCACATGACTTCTCTTCTGAATCAAGTCGTACTCCTTTGGTAGTTATTTTGAACTTGAGCTTCATCTGTGTTGTGTTAGCCTCAGGTATCATGGCTTGAAACCGTAAGTGCTGAATTGAGGAATTAGTCACGTCTCGGGTTGGCTCTCAGCCACCATAAACATTGGCCTCACCAACACACTTAACATATAAAAAGCAAAACAACAATTGTTAGTTCAAGTGCTTGTGGAATACAGCTGTTTGACAATCCTAATAGATAGTGGAAATATCCAGCCAAAAATTAGAACTTTGTTGACATTTATGATGAAAGAGTTCTATAAATAATAGTTAAAAATACAATGTCATATTTCCAATTAAATTTGATTCTTAACAAGGCATGTAATACCGATAAAGAAAATGAACAGAACAAGTTGGTTTAAGCAGAGTCAAACACTTTTCATTAATTAAAGTCTCATATAATACATTAAATTATAGCACAAAATCAAAAGCAGTTACATAATCCACAGGATCAAATTGAAAGATTTTAAAATTAATAACTTATCAATTAATTATATATGAAAAGAACCCTCTTCATTAACCCTAATTGGAAAGACGAATCAAATTGAAATTTTTCAAAATTAATAACTTATCAATTAATTATAATTGAAAAAAACCCTCATCATTAACCCTAGTATAATTGGAAAGACGAACTCCCATAATAACCAATGATTAACCCTTCGAATCTTGGACCGCAATAAATTACTCGGAAGGACATAACAACTCCAATATATAAAATCAAATCAAGCAAAAAAAAAGACCATCTAGGTTAAACGCGAGAGAGAAGATAAGTACCTTCACAAACCCATACCACAAAAGAAACCAACAAAAAAGAAACAGAAACATATCCGAAGAAGTTCGAATTAAACTGTGAAAATCAAGAAAGAGAAACATACAAATCTTTGGGTTACTTGAAGTTGAACATACTTACGATAAATAATATCGCGAGGCTGAAGAGAAAAGGTTCCTGCATTGTCCGAGCCGCATGAGAAATCAACGCGGTTGAAAAAGGGAAAAGAAGGTTTTAGGGTTTTAATTTCCCTCTTGCTTTCTCTCACCTCTCTATCTCTAAAATATCTAAAAAAGAAATTATTACAAACGTATTTTTATATTGATTGACTATAAAATTTGCCAGAGGGGTAAAATTGGAATAAAAGGTCCACTTGTAGCTTGAGCCCCAAGATTAACGAATACGAGTTCTTCTTTAACTCATAGGCTTTCACGGTCCAGGGCTTTCATGGTTCAGGTTATTCACCTTTACCTTCGAGTCAACCTGTTCCTTTTGGACACAGTCTCCAATCAATAGGTATGTGAATATCAATTAATTAAAAAACAATTCTCCACTTTTACTTTTTTTTTTCTTTTTTATTAATAATAATAATAATAATGTCAATAATATTAATTTTGCAATTTAAAAATAATAATAATAACAATTATGAAAATAAATAATAATAAACTTACACAATGAATCATAATTATAATATCATTAAACTTAATTTTAAAAATTAATAATAATAACAATAATAACAATTGTGAATGGCTATATTCGATACTATAATTACTAGTGGTGTGAAAGCATCATTGCGGATTTATTTATATAAAAAAATAATTGCGAATAATTGGTGAGTATTTTTTTACTTAAAAAAATAAAGGTACGTTCTTTTTTTTTTTTTAAGACAAATAATTAGTAAAGTACTTCATTCGTTTCATTTTAGGGTGAATTTGGCCTAGCGATTCGAAAATCAACTATAGGAGAATTAATTTTACTAAAATGAATTTTGGCAATAATTGATTATGATAAAATTCAATTAAAAAATAATTGATTTTGGATAATAGCTTTTGCAAAAGTAACACTTTAGTAGTTTAAAAATAAGTTGATTTTTAGCTTCTAGAATTTCCATAAACATAAATGATTATGATACTGGGGGCCAAACATCATTAAAATCACGATTGACTAAAAATAATTTTTACAATTGGAGCCAAACGCTTTAAAAATCACAATGAATGTCTAGAAGTGTTTTTAAGATCTCTCACTGCTGAGTCAAACTCACCCTTAATTGTCACATTTGGTATTTTCATCCAGATTAATAAACTATATAATTAGTCATTTTTTAAAGATAAAATATCAAAAATACATTTTTAATGATTTCTTTAATTAATGTCATTAATATTTGTGTGTTCTAATTTATTGTGAAAGTCTAGAAGTAAAAAATGGTAAAATTGAAAAAAATTGAATTGAGAATCAAATATGACAACTAATCTGAAAAATATTTTTTTTGCAAATGTGACAATCAAATATATATTTTTTAAAGGTTTAATCTCTTATGAAGATTCGAAAACAAAAATATCACAAAAAATGGTTTGGGTGTTTTAAGCATCCCTCGGAGAGATTTACCGACTGGATTCAATAAGCGTAAATGCAGTTTGATGAAATGGAGAAATGGTACTCGAACTATTCATGGGTAGCTTCCAGTTAATATTGCCCCTCCCCCTTCCCTTGTCTAGTCCATGGGCTGATAAAAAAACGATTTGAGATGATTTCGATTGAAATATTGAGATAGCAAAATAGTAATTAGCTAACTCATTACAAAATAATATATAGGAGGAATTGCTAAAAAAATACAAAATTAAATTGACTCCACAGTTCTGTTACATTCTAATTTCATATTTATCACAATCTGTATATCTATGCAAAAAAATGTATCAATATTTAAAATATAAAAAAATAAAATAAACAAAAAAACACCAAATCACTACATATCCCTAATGTCCTCAACTGAATCAAGTCCTTGAAAGAATGGAATCAACTTGTTCAGTTCCTCATCTTCATCATCATCAATTTTTGGTATTCCATTTTCAGGTTGTAACTCATAAGAATCTGGATTATCATCAACAAGCACTACACTTTTCATATCCCTCCCCGTTCTAGAAAGATCCTTCACATATCTCCCATTGATTAACGTACAGGAATTGCGATACAGACGATGGGAAATAAGATTCCTATTATCCAGTTGATCAAGAACAGCCGAAGCATACATCTTATTCCCAGCGGTAAACACGACAATCTCAAAATTTTTACTCAAGGATTTCAAGAATTCATCCACAAATGGCCTTTTCAGGACATAAAATTCGACCTTGGTTTCATCATTAGGAGAAGTGACCACGAAATCGTATTTTTCTGGAGGTGGGTACAACCTGGCATCAGTGGAATGTACCAGTGTATGATCCAAATCAAGAAATACAGTTTTCATGCGGGGACAAGGCAGTGGGGGGAGGGTTATTTTGTCATTAAACCTCCTGATAATGATGAGAGATTTATTGCGGCGCCGGCTGCTGTAGTTGAGATTTATCCACTTCTTGAAGGATTTTCTGGGTTTTCTTTTTACTATTTTGGACACCATAATGGAGCCGATTTTATTGTTGGTTTAATTTGGAGCTGATAATCGAATCGTCGGAAAGAAAGAAACAGAGCAGTAGAGAAGTTGCAGGATTCAAATACTTTTTCTTCTTGGCGGGGGGATAATACTGTACTGTCCATCCATCTTTTTTGTTAATAGATTGTTTGATGGGCCTGTAATAACTGGGCCTATATATTTACGACCAAGAGGATTTGTGGGCTCCTGGGCTTGGATGAAAGCTAGTATTTTCTTGGGTTCAATTGAATATAGGTGACCAGCCGAATAGGAGTTTAAATCAGGACTGGGCCTAATCTTGCTCTAATCCCAACTGGGCTACCAAACGCCTCCCCTCATTGATTCATTTGATTTGGATATGGACATAAAGATTTCAGATAATCATCAAATTTAGTCTAATAAATATATATTTCGGTTGATTTTCGAATAGAAATTTTTCGTCATTCAAAATTTTCATAACACAACAATCTTTACGAACAAGCTTCTAATATTAAGTAATCATTTAATATAACCATCTCCTAAGTCAATTTTGAGCTCAATTTTTTTCTCTAAATATCTAAATGAACCGCTTAATAATTTATTTATCTATCGAGAAAAAAATTAGCTCAATAGATAAAAGTTCTTGATAATGAACAGTTTGTTTGTGAATGTTTGCATGTTTTCGTGATTTTGATTTTATTTATTTGTGACCGATGATTTATTTTTATATACTTTCACTTTATATTATCATCTTATTAATTTTGTAATTTATTTGCTAATTAAATTGCTCCTTTTGTGTGGATAACTTGGGTTATATATTCTAATGTCGCATTTTCTCTCCCTGATGAAGAAATTTAGGTTAACAAATCACTCAGTCTATTAACCAACAGTATACTTAACGTAGGGGAAAATCAATTATTATTAATTGTTAAACCTGGTTCAATTAATTTGTATTATGGATCTATTTTTGGTCCTATGAATTTTGTAATTGTTATCATAACAGAAAGTTAATACTACTATGTTCTAATTATGCATACCAATTGTAAGCAGTAGCGCAAACAACGGGCAATCTGGACATAATTATTTCCTTTGTCGTTTTACGTTGCTTTCACGATTGGGAAAGATTGCAAATTCCTTGCCATTTTGGGATGTATTGCTCAAAGACTTTTTGGTGATTGTCAATTGAAGTTTATACTTGTAGAATTGAACTATTAGTTTTTAATTTGGACACACGTTATGGGTATAGATTCATTTAATTAATTAACTGATTCATTTAATTAATTAAGTGGATGGAATTTGAAGGTGATAATTATCTATTAGCTTATTTAAGGAGTAGAATCCCATGAAAATGCCATCTCTGTCCATTTGGGTGGGTCTTGAAGAAATGTGGTGGAGTCCTTGATAACGACAATATGAACTTTTTTTGGTAGAAAGTGCAAATATATATATATATATATTAAGATTTACTTCTTTTAATTTCAAGTTACTTTAAAGTGTGTTTGAAATGGGTCAGTTGAGTTATAAATAGAATTATTTAGTTTAATTAGCATGAAAAAATGTGAAATAAAATAAATGCAATTGACCCATTAATTTGTACCCTAGCAACCAATCTTATGCATCCAAATTTAAGTTTGTCATCAGGGTTTTCCTTTTCTGTTGAAGCATTAGATATGATTAGTCATCATAATCTATTAACAAAAAAATATAAACAAGTTGAATATTCTTCATCAACCGTCGCTATCTCTCATTCTTTTCTTTCTAGAATTAATGGGAAATTTTATGGCATAAAGATGTCCCACCTCAGCTACAATTACCTTTCTTACAAAACAGAACTCAATATTTTAAGAATATTTTTGAAATATAGAGTAAATTATTTAATCATATTATCCAATACCATTTTTCAGAGATACTATTAAATTATATATATAATGAGGACTTCAACTGAATATTGTGGCTTTCATGTTATACACGTACGTGAACAATGTGGAATGGACATTTTTGATATGTTTAAGCAGGTCAGCTTATCATTGCATGTGCACTTGCCACATGGTTTGTTTCTTACTTGTATAATGCGATAATAATTAAAAATCTTTTGTCTTATTTTGATTTGATACAACCTTGGAGTAAGTTTAATTTTTCATGAGACCTCAATTTGGTATAGTTTGTAAAACCTTCTCCCATGTCGATCGATTGAGGAAGAAAATGTGAATAATTTATTCATTTAAGAATGTTTAGATGGTAATAAGCAATGGACAATTGACAATGTAAGGAGTTAATTTGCCTAATTGTTTTATAAATATCGTAATCATGAATCTGATAATATTATACTTAACTAGGCGGTACCAAATACATACTATTACGAAAGATTGAACTCCACGATGATGTCTTGATTATTTTCATTATGTCAACTACATTACATAAGATCTTAATATTAAATAATTTGGAATTAGAGTCTCATCATATATATACACACTTATCTCACTCAAAGTTACGATTTTCTCTTACTTGTCGACATGAATATTAAATATTGTAGAATTAGAGTCTCATTATAATGAAAGGATCTGAAGTTTCCCAATTTTTATTGAACTTTAACATTTGATCTAGCTAGTTACCTAAATTACAATGATAATGATAGTATCATATATGAGGAAATAAATATTCTATTTAGTTATTCCCCAAAAATTATGAGGCAGCATAATCTTTTTTCTTTTTGAACAATACATAATCTTTTTTTTTTAACTAGACAAATATACTTCGCTACATAGTTGTACTTTATTTTTGCTTGTGCAATTAAGTTAACTTGGTTTTAAGTTACCTTCGCCAAACCATCCATTATTTGAGTTTAATTTATAGAAAATGTTGTATAATAATACGATAGCAGATTCGATCAAATCCAATCATTGAGTTTTCCATGTTTGTTAAATTAGAATGTAATCTTTGGTTTTAATTAATGTAATTTGAGATGCTGTAAATGTACTTAACATATGATATGTCCAACTGGGTTATAACATCCCCGTGAAGCAAAACATAATGTTGACGCAATAAATTACATCGTCAAATTAAGAAGCTAAAGTCATGACAATACGACAAAATTAGTGTAGCTGCGGTGCAATGCAAGCTTACTATGTACAGGCTTAATTATGAAACTCTTTCTTAAATTATTTGTGAATCAAATAATTACGGAATAAATATTTTCAATTCTCTGCACAATCATGCTCTTTCAAATGACAAAAAATATTTCCCAACGGCTTTAATTGTTTCACCACACATATTTAATGGCGATATTGAACTATGTAGCAAGTGTGAAATGATAGTCAATTAAGTCGAGTATATTTGAGGTCCGATCATATTTGAGTTAAGTTTAGTGAAATGTGAATCGAGTTGAGTTTGAGCTATTTTATTAGGCCGAATAAGTTTATGAGCTGATTGTAAGATTAATTTAATGAGGTCCAATCCGAATAAAGCTCGAATTATAAAAATACTTAAATAACTTAATATGTCATATAAGATGAATGAGTATTTGAAGAGGTGGTAACAATACATGTCTTGTTTTAGAATATATAATAATTAAATATTACTAAATGCAATTATAATATTTAAGAGTTGATTTTTAATTTGAAATGTTAATTGATATTTTATGTTTAAAGCTACTAGTACGAGTTTTATTATCTTGTGCATGTACACGTATTATATTTATGTGTGTATAAATATGCAATTTTTTTTTGAAAGAATTTAGTTTGATTTGACATGATATACATATAGGCATGAAGCCAAAATAATATTATATTAAAGGAACCGACTTAACCAAAATTTTATGATCAAATTTGAATTTATGGTTATGATCAAACTTGATGTTATTTGAACTTGAGCTAATTACTCCAAATCTGGCCTATAAAACTTGATTGCCGGCCCTAAGTGTGAATAACTTAAACGATTGTCAATAAATTTTATGCACCAATAAACTAAGCTAATTTTTTCTTGGTCGATTGTCTGTTATGACTAGGCATTAGACACCTGTACATGCAGCTAATTAATTTAGAGTAATCAGATCATATTGTTAATTTTGATTTAATTTTGCTTCGTGTAAACTTGGGTTGTGTGTTTATCCAAAGATTCCTAGGAGCTTTAATCTTATACACGTTACTTTATAGTGACAATCACATGTAGATAAGATGGAATATTCTTGCCATATCAATCTGAACTTTTATGTATTCATACCTTAAATCCACACCAAGGGTAAAGTATTTAACGTGGTTAAGTCAATTTCTACTGTATTTTAATTTGTTTAATTAGTTCAAACTATATGTAGAGTCGGAAAAAAAATAGATTTTGAAATTCAATTAAAAGGATCTATACTAGTTATACTATTCCTTTGTCGTAACGGTTATAATTTAAAAAAAAAAAAACTAAACAAAATTAGGCCGATCTCTTCAAAATTGAAAATGGAATTTTTTCAAATAATATCATTGCTAAGCTAATCAAGAGGAAAAAAATGATAAATAATCAATTGTACATGAATGGATCAAAATTTCGTTTCGAGTGTATATTTCGGTTAGCCAAAGATTGGAAACTTTTCGAGACTTTTCGGAAATGTTTCGAAAACACTAAGGAAAAATTGTAAAAAAAGCTACTAAATTTAGAAAAATAACAGAGTTTAAGACAAACAAATAGATTCGGAATTACATCTTGTTTTCGTTTCGTCTGATTCAAAAACGGAAAATTTTCGATGTTTTCGATGGAAAAGATAAAAATTTTGATCCATGTGTACATCTTCAAATTGTGGGATAAAATTTAAGGAAACTAAAAAAATTCACACCTCAATATAAAGATATATATATATATATACTGTATATAAACTAACAAAAAAAATGAAGTCCAAATATCAAATATGGATGTCACATGTATAATAACTACAGATATAACTAAAATATATATTAAAAAAATCTATAAAATTCCGTAAAGCCCAGCTGTGAGTGTTGAGTATCCAAACCAGACAAAAATTTAATCATAAAATAAATCAATAAATTCTGTGAATTAAATCACTATCCAACACCCAGCAAAGCATATAACAGAAACCTAAATCTAACACCCTGGATCATTCAAAATACAACATGCTATGTAGTATCTACACATCATCATAAATAATAATCACAAAACTACAAAAAAAAAAAAAAAAACAAATAGAAATGTGTTCTGTTTTTTTCTTTCATTACCTTCTTTTTTCAGGAAATGAACAAATATGATACAAACAAAAAACTGGGTATGGGTTTAACAACAATTACATTACATAAGATCTACAAAAGGGATTCAAATAAATAAAGATTTAAATAAAAGTATTCCAATTTAATTTAATTTCCCTTTCCTTGACATATTAATTTTATGTATCAATTCATATATTCCAATCTGAAATTGAAAGTCACGTTTCAAGAAATCCAGTCATTCTAAGAATTGAATTCCGAACTTCACTCAAATCTCTTCCCTTGAGCGTTCTACCGTTCCCTGTGCAAACGGAAAAAGCCATCATCTTTCCAGCCACGCGCCGCCCTATGATGATATGCGGCGGCACTATTTCATCGTCGCCGCCGTCCAAATCCGTGTCAACGTACCGGAATAAATTTTCCCGGCTCAAATTTTGCGGGATATTCACCGGGACTGAACTCTTCTTCGAAGCAACCGTCTTTAGCTTTTTCCTTCTGCCATTGTTGTAATTTCTTGACTCCTCTTCATTATTAGTTTCTTCATCGAACTCAAAATTTTCTTGAAATATAATTTCTGATTCTTGAAATTCTTCCGCCATGGATGAAATAGTAATTAGAGTGAATTAAGTCTTTTTTTTTTTTTTTTAAATTTCTGAACCAAAAGGAGTTGAAGAAATTTGTGAATTGAAGTGGGGGATTTATAGGGGAGAATGAAATGAATGAATGAATGATTGGGGATTGAAAAAGATGAAATCGTAGTGAGTACACTTTAATTCATTGCTAGAGTCACTGTAAAGTGCGGTCCCCACTTTCCTATCTATCTAAAAGTTAAAGTTAAATACTGTAATAAATATTTTTATATTTTATTTTAATGAGATTTCTTTATTTTCTTTGAAAGTTAATCGAGAATGGAAATTTGACAGAAAGGAGAATCCGACGCTGTTACTTGTGGCCTACGGCTTTTGTTGTGGTTATGACTGCATTGTATAGCTTAGGGTAATCGATTTGATTTAATTATGTAATTAATGATTTGACTAATTATGCCTTGGGGTTTTAATTAATGGTTTTTGTCTTTTATTCCTTGCGTATTTTGTACTTAAAAACAGTATTGATACGTGAGCCTAAATGTTCGGGTTTGTTCAAGTCTTAAAGAAATACATAAATAATCTCTATTTGATTTTGTGTATGATGGGAAAAAATGTGTGGACTTGTTTTTCGTTGGACCTTTTGAAAGAATTTATTTTCTTCTTAATTAATAGAAAATTTTAATAACTTGCTTTCAGAAATCTCTTTCTACCAATACACAAACCAACTATTTTAATTTTTTTAGGATATTATTAAAATGCTATATATATAAGGCCCTTTCGTTTCTGTCACATTAAATGATTTTCTCTTTTCAAAGTGATAGTATAATATTGCGAATTAAACCCCTTAATTGGGTTGTCTCTTTAATTTCTCTTGCAGTCTTATTATGATTTAAAATCATATATTTAAAACTAGAAGACATGTCCACTTCAACCCAAAAGGATAGCTTTCTTGGGCTAGTTATAAGTTCACTGTTGATCGAATTCAATTATTTTTCTAAGAGTGTAACGATAAAATATAGAATAAAAAAACAGACCGATGATATTACTTTTAATTTAATTTCCTGTTCCTATTTAATATCCTTTTTTATCCTTTCAAAACACTGCATTTGTTTATATATTGATTTTTTCTCTTTAGAAGTATATTTCCATACAAGTAAATCCTACGCTACCGCTAATTCGGAATATTTTTTACAGGTAAAAGTATAAAAGCAATTACACATCTGTTTTGAACTTTCAACAAAAAATCTGGAACCAAAATAAATATCAAGATTTGAGTGTCTTATGTAATTGAAAAAAATTAATTATTCGGGGAAAATGATAGCTCTATAAATATGAGCAAAATGCAAAAATAACTCTTGTATTATTTTCTATTATAAAAAAAAGTTCATATATTATTTTTATTAGGAAAATACTAATATTTTATTAACAAAAAAAATACATAATATCATTTCATTAGCTCGCAACACTAATTTGAAAATTAGCAGTTGAGTTATTGTCAATTATTTAAGTTATTAGAGTGTTTATTGCAAATTTTTTATGCTTATAGAGGATTATTGTCAATTTTAAGTGATTATTCGAGTTTTAATATTTTATTACAAAGAAATAACACATGGAGGTATATTTGTCCCTCTTCATGGAAACCATACTCGCAATTTTAGCTAGAAAAACATATTGCGACCTCATAATTTCTTTGACATATAAATATAGGGGGAGTTTTGCTAATAAAAATAATACAAAAATAATTTTATCAACTAAGAATAATACAAAGAGTATTTTTGCATGTTACTCATATAAATATATCTGTAGAAAAATTTGTGAGCACCGATACAAAAATTCGCTAATATTTGCCCTGGTTATATAATACGTGTGGGAGTGAATTGAAGATGAATATTGTACCCATACGATTCTAATTGGTGCTGATAATTAAGGGTCCTATTGTCTATGGATTAAAATATTAATAGAATTGAAGGTTTTACGAAATTCGAATTTATTAGGTGAGGGTAGATACCGGTACGTATAGATTGAATAGTATAAAAATATTATGTTAAGGTTTTATAAATGAAACCTCATGCCTTTTTCTTGTTCTTATATTTTCAGAAAATATAATTAGACGAAATTATCTCCAGTTATATAGCGTTAATTAGGAATATCACTAAGGGTAAAGTGCTCATTAGGGATATCACATAAGGTAATTAAAGTGAATGATATATGTTATCAAATGAGGGGTTGAAATGGTCATTTTCTAGCATCAAAATGAAGTCCTAGGTGCAATTGTAAACGCGTATGCAACACCTCATAAATCAAAGATAAAGACTTAACGCGGCTCGTTATTTTTTTTAAATGTGGTAATATATTTATTTTTATACAACATAAAGTTAAATTGCCCAATAGACATTTTAACAAGGGTTAAATTTTCTTTTTATCAAGCGTTTTTATGTTTAAAAAATATGGAATTAGTGAACTGAATTTCTAACCTTGACACTACATCACATAATAAAAGTTGTCACTTTCACTGGAGGGAGTCTATCTGATGAATGCACGTGTGGTGGTGTGCCATGAAAAATAAGAAGAAAACTATTACCTATCTAGTTCCGTTTGCGACTATAGAAATTATTATTGTTGAAACACTACCTAAATTTAGGTATAAGAAAACAACCTATTTTTCTAATAAAAGACTTGTGCCAATTTTTAGATCATGGGTTCATATTCTTGTTACATATATTTATTGAGCTAAATCATTACGAGTTTTCTCAATTTTTTTTTTTATCTGTGTTTTATTAAATCAGAAAGTCAAGTAGAATGTATAGTCTAAATTCTAATTATAGTAGTTACACAAAATATGATTGTTAAATGATTTGTATATATATTCTGTCGGCCTCTTAATAAAGGTGAGACACAAAGCAAGGGACTATATTGATTGTAGTTCATGATATCTAACTCACCTACAGTTTCTTATTTTATATCCATATATAATTTGTTCTTCATTTTAAATTGATAATTAGTAGTTTGAATTTTAATTTATATGATATTTATAAAATGATAAAGTGTTAATTAATTTAATTTACATTTTGAATTCATCATAACAACTACAAAAAACAGTTAAAAATGGTTGGTGAATATTTTGAAAGCCATATATAATAAACCAAAAATATCTTACCAAGCTTCGTCAAAAAGTTAGTATATGCTTTTGAATATTATGCCAAGAGATGTGTTAGCATAATTTCCGTTTGTCATTGGTCAATAATCCAATTTTCTACTTTCCTGACTTTCGCATTTCAGAAACGCGCGCAATATATACTAGCTAAAATAAGACCAAATTCACAAAAATGAAGAATAGAAGTTATGAAGAAAAAGTTGACAAAATCAAAAGAGCTACCATATTTTCAGGCTGACTTTTTCAGTCACTAATATATTCTAACTTATTTATGTATTGGACATCAGAAATTATATTTCAATTTAATCCAATTACTAAATCAAGCTCGAGTAAAATATAATTGAAAATATTATTGGACCTCGAATAGCATAATAGACTAATAGTTATATACTATATAAAACTTCTTTAGTTTTATAAATAAGATTAAATTGTATTGGTTTTTTTTTTCCCAGATCGTGAATAATTACATCAATTACTATATCAAATTTATTTCATTGATATCAAAATAAAAAAATAAATTAATTATAAAAACTAGTAGTATTAAGTTTTATTGTTTTTTTATTTATAAGTCAATTTAAGGATAAAATAATTTAATTTAGTTTAATTTTATCAACTGTAACTCTACGAACCAGATTCAAACTTCGAGTAAACCACAAGCTTAAAGCTGTAGTCTGGCTAATGATTAAGTACCAGCCGTAGATTAGATGTGACCGCGCAGCTCGGCGTATCGGACGGCTCCTGCTGCGCCTTTCAATCCATAGACCCACTTTACACGCACGTTCCATGTATTAAATGACGACAGTCGATTCATAAATTGACACGTGTGTGGGCACTTGCAGTCGATTCATAAAAAGAGAGGATTCTGCATCATCCTATTACTTAATACCACGTGGCAGAGTTTTTTCGTGTACTCCATCACATATATTTTTGTGGGATAGTCGGGTCTCCTCTGGGGAAGCAAACACAAAAGATAATCCCCACGCTTTTGTCTTTTTTCCTTTGTTTTTTAATTTTATTTTGTAATTTCACAAAAATTACTAACGATTCATTAAAATTACCAAAAACAAAGATTCAAATTCCAAAAAAAATGTAATAAAAATATCACATCAATTAAAGTTTTGTTGTCTGAAATTTTAAAAATGTGCTTGAGAATTAATGTTTAAATTATTTTGAATTTAGTAGAAGCTTTCTTGAATTTGATATTCATTTCAATATTTTTCAGTCTTGATTTTTTAATAAAGTACTCCCTCATTTTTTTTATTTGTCGCTTTGTAGGATTGCACACGAATTAAGGAATGTCATAAATAGTCACTTTTTTGAAGCAAAAATTCCAAAATACCCTTTTAATCAAATAATCTTAGCATTAATGACAATTATTATAGAAAGAAGGGTAAAATTGGTAAAATGACATTTAATTTTACATTGAATTCCTAAAGCGACAAATAAAAAAAAACGGAGGGAGTATACTTGTAAAGAGAGAGAATAACGATTTGAAAACTTGAAGCAAAACTATTCACGACTTAATTTCCCCTAGTCAAGCATTTAGTTCTAGAGTATGAGGGCTTCGAATAAATTAAACTCAATAGAATGATAGATGCATTAGAAGTAATGAGCGTAATGCCAATTTATCCTCTGTAAAATGAATAATATTCAATTTACCCTTTGTGAATTAAAAAAGTACATTTTACTCCCTCTGTGAGCATGAAAGTATTTTTGTAACATAGGAAAAAATTCTCATATTTATCATAATAGGGAGGGGTAAGTTACCACATTTATCATATCAAATGGGGGGTAAATTGTCACATTATCATAACATAGAGGGTAAAGTGCCACATATAAAAATATCAAGGCGGCGTGAAACTTTTATAATTACAGGGCATAAAATGCTCTTTTCAAATCACAGAGAGAAAAATTGAACTTTATGGATATCACATGGGGGTAAATTTCAGTTAACTAAATTAAGTATTTTACAACTTGTTTAATTGAATAAGTTATAAGGTTTATGAGATGTTATTTAGGATATTAAAAAGACTTTATTAAATTATTTGTGTTTTATCCATGATCTAGCTAGTGTCCAACAACATGATCTAACTAGTGTCCAACAACATGACGAGGCCTTGTCATGGTGACTTGTACATAAGCAACCGAGGCGCATACTCTTGAGCTTTTAGATTGCATATTGTTGTCGTTGAGATACTATAAGTTGGCATATCAGCTTAAATGAGAAAATTGATTGAGCTATTTCCTTAATTTTGGGGTAGCTCAGGATGCATTTTAGTATTTTAACCATAATTTTGGTTACGATTGTTGGAATCGTGCTCATGACCTCAATTTCGAAACCTCTCACCTCATGGTCACCCAACTATGCTCGGTGGGTCTCTTTTTCAACCTCAAATTTCACAATCTACAACTTCAAAATGCTACTTTCAGTTGTTTTTCTTGTCGTTAATTTTGATGATATTTCAATTATCAACAATTAGGAAGTCTCTATTACTCCTTTTTTGCTAGATTTTTGACATAACACTTATTTTATCATTATCATGTATTTCAATTTAACATTATTTTTGAAAATAAATATTTGCTTTGTCATTGTGTATAAATCATTATTAATGGATTATATGAAATTTTGGATAGACCAGACATTTTCTATCTAGAATTTTGGACATCCTCTTGCGTTTCTTCATGCAATTCGTCAATCAACCAGGGGCGGATCCCTTTGGGACGGTGGCCATGGCCCCCCTAGAATTCTTTTTTACTATGTGTATTTTTATATGATATATGTAATAGATTTGATGCTATTGGCCGAGTGGTTGGAGTTTTTTTTTTTCCTTGGGAGGTCGTGTTCAATTCCCTCAATGTTGAAATGGTTAATTTTTTTTCTTTCTTTGTGGATATTCAAATTTCTTTTGAGACTATATATGTAGTTAAATATTTTTATGGAATTCAATTTATTCTGGATACTATATAACCATATTATTTTATTAAAAAAAAAAATCTTATGAAAATTATAGTCACATGTTCATAGAAATTCAATTTATTTTTAATATTTTTAAAAATCAATTCTTTTTAAAATTATATAATCAAAGACATGATTTAAGTGAGCGTATTATCGTGAAATGTCGAAGAAGATTTCTTAATTTAAGCAAAACCATTCATTTGATTAATGTTAATAAATTGAAATCACTATGAGTGCTGTTTTGTTATGTGATTATTATTTTGATATATATTCCAACTTTCTTGTGATACCCACAACTTTAAAGTAGTGTTTTTAATGTATGATAAAGTACAACTTCTTCGTTATATTCATATATCTTTTAAGATAGATATACATTATAAATTATTTAAAAGCATCTGGAATATTAAAATTTTGTACTTTTAGTTTTTTTCGTTTTACCCAAACCTCAAAAATATTATCAATTTTACTGTATAAAAATCTCGATTCCCCAACAAACATCGTCTAGGTCCGCCCCGGGTATAACAGTAATGCTATACACAATGAATTATTGTGGAGGCATATATAACGACTTCATAATCTCACACATGGAGGGACATAGGTGGGTCAATGGGCTCAAGATCCTCTATACCACTATTAGTGTACCATTCTTGTGTATCACTAATAAGTAATTGCCACATGTACATGTAACAATTATAATAATTACCACATGTACATGTGGCAATTACTTATTAGTGGTACACAAGTATGGTACACTAAAAGTGGTATAGAGGATCCTCACCGGGGTCAATGGAGGAGTTCCATTCCATACAAGGAAAGAGTTTAGCACTCATTGGGTATAAGTTGACGTACACATTTGCTTTTTAAAGAAAATGACTCCGCACAAAAGGCCAATTGGTAGGGTCATTATCTTTCTTGTAATTTCCTTTTCCAATGCATGCACGGCGTATTTTGTTTTTAATCCACTGTAAAGATAATGACACTAACTTATGAACAACTTTTTCCTTTTATATAAAATAATAATTATTTAAAGTGGTTTACATAATCTATGCATGCTTTCTTAGCTATTAGAGCATATGGGCATGGTACACCAAATTCTATTTTTTTCATCTAATTTAGATGTCTTTAGCCTTCCACCCTAAATCACTAAATTACTATAACACCCAAAAATATAGAGATTTTTTTTTAGCCTCCCATGGTGGTCAACCACCATTTCACCATTTCACCAAATCCTATTTTTACACCAAATATTTTGGTGAAGGAATTTGCATCTCCCACCATTCTACCATTTCACCATTTTTTACACCAAATTCTATATTTATCACCAAATATAGGAAAAGAAATAGGATTTGGTGTAATTGTCCCTATTTAATTAATTAGCATCTAATTGAGTGATTAGCAACTTATTTACATGTTTATTATTATTTATATGTATTTAACTATATTTTAAATAATTTATCTGCTTTTATTAAATAAATAAAAAATTATTGTTAATAAAAGTAAATAGTTTTTACATTATATTTTTAGGTATAATAATCAATTGATTTATTGATTTTTATCAAATAAATACACTAATTATCATTAATAATTAAAATGAAATAAACGACAACAAATCCTTTAATGAAATACGTTGTTAATAAAATGACAATAAGCTACATTATTTTATTAAATCTAAATAATACATGAAAATAAAATACATGACGACAAACTCCTTAATGAAACACATAGTTAATTAAACAACATCAAAGAATATTAAACAACATAGTTAAAATCATGCAGGTGTTCATGAAAATGTTGTTTATCAGTTTGTAACGTTGTTTAATTATGCAAGTGTTTATGAAATTGTTATTTATGTTATGATTTTATTATATGTATAACATTTTGAGTTAATTGTGTTACATGTTTTAATGATTTTTCATAACTTATAGCATAAAATTTAATTAACATAGTTATACAAATTTAATAATTTTAAAAATGATTTGTAATTGTAAATAGCACTTTAAGATTGAGAATATTGTGTTGAAAATTTGAAATTATAAACATCAAATTTATTATTTGGTGATACATTCGGTGAAATACCATGGGAGATCAAACCAAATCCTATTCTCTAAAAATGGTGAAATGGTGAAATATTATTATTTTATAATTTAGTGTAAATTTTGATGAAAACCATTGGAGGCCAAAAACACCATTCTTTCACCAAAAACTGTGAAATTGTGAAATTGTGTGCTAACCATGGGAGATCAACTCATCTCCATTACACCAAATATAGGATTTGGTGAAATGATAATCATGGGAGATGCTCTTAGTCCATTTGATTAATCTAATACAATTTAAATTTCGATCCAAACTCATTTTTATATTTTTTTCACGTATAATCTAGAAAGTCTTATAAAATATTTTAGTATATTATTCCAGAACTCTTAGAACCGAAGTGAAAACATTTCAAAGAGACCCAAATTCCTCCAATTCAGTCATTATTGTTTTGTTATTAATTATGAAAATAAGCTAACTCACAAAAAAAAAAAAAAAAAAATTTAGTCACTTTTTATATGGAATAAAATGGAAACCTTCTAATGTTTCTTTTTATTTTATACTTCAATCAACAAACTTATTAGGTTAGAGGGGGGAAATTAAAACTTCTAGAAATAAAAGTACATTAACCATTTAAGTGGACCAATTAAAAATCTGCAACTTAGATAAGATTCTTATACTAATTAATGGTAACATATTTGACAAGTGGATTGTATAAGGACTTTTTTGGCAAGAAAATGAGTCCTAAACGTAAAAGTTGTTGCACACTTATAGAACCAATGATCTCTTTCACCAAAAAAGTTAGAAAAGAAAATGCTACTAAATGATGAAGACTTTCATCTCACCCCCTAAGGTCTAAGAACTAGTTTAGTTGGTTGAGATAACATTGTTTAAGCATATAATAAATGACCATACTGAAAATTTTAGTCCAAATTCAATTTTGTCATGTTCAACTAATTATTAAATATCATATTAATGTACTCTCGTATATTTTGTAATATTAAGTTTGATCAGGCGAGAAATATAACATGAATATATAGAACGCGCATGCGAATATGCCGAGTATTATAGAATATAAGATGTACGAATAATTACCAAAGAAAGAACGAAATAATTAGGGTATAAATGTTGGATCCAAATCATGAAAAAGCTAAATTTAAATTGAAACAATAATCCATTTTTAGGAAAACACTAATTGGTGGGCCTATCAGAAAACAAGATGTTACTATAAGCCCAATTTAAGTGCGGGCCATAAAAAATTTCCTTGTGGCAGGGTGGCTATTGAAGGATGTAATTTCAACAAGTTTATTGTTGTGCCTATTTTTAGTTCAATTTCTTTCGATGTCTACTCTTGTCTCTGGGACAAAAAACAGGTTACTTGCCATATAGCTTTAAAATTCAATTTTTTGAATCTAATTTTCACCAGAATATGCATCGTCGTTCCTTATGTGACTTTTAATTTTCTCATGGTGTTATTCGTCAAAATAGAATTTTAGCTTTTCATGATATCTGCTCCAATTTTTTTCCTTTTTTGTTACAAATGGTTGTTGACACTTAATCTTTTCTGATGTGGGAAAAACTTAAAGAGGCATTTTGTTGATTTTCCCCTTTTCTTTAAGGGCTTAGTAAAGTTTTAATTTAGACCAAGTATATAGGTTAACTAAGGCCCATATAAGTGGGCCGCAATTATATTGGGTCACCTTGTTCCCTTTTTTTTCTTTTTCGATATCTATTGGGTCATCTAGCGGTGACCGCTACAAAAACTCTCTATCTCACTCACAACACACACTCGATATAAAGAAACCAGTTATTGCCTTACTCGGAACATTGGATTGGCTGCTCAAAATATACTATTTAAGCGTGGTGAAGCATTGAGATTTTGTACAAGAGATTATGCAGGTTATTACTTAAATTTCTCACAGAACATCTCTTTGTTGTGTGCAGGGCCGGCTCTAAAGTTAGACAATTTAGGCCCTCGCCTAGGGTCCCTACTATAGAGGGGGCTCAATTATTATTTTCATTAATGTAAATGTATCGCAGTTTTTTTCTACTTGATAATTTTTTTTTTTGTCATGTAAGAATGAAAATTTTCAAATAAGGTATTTGATAACGCCGTGAAAACGTCGTTATCACGTGCCTTCTTAAGCCCAAAACGTCTTGTTTTAATCCGAGTTTTGCTCGCTTTTGCGTGTTTGCGTGGTTTTTCCTTCTTTGGCCCCTTCGTTTGGTCTTTGTTCGGTTTTTGAGTTTTTGTTCGTGTTTTGATCGTTTTCTC
Organism: Penstemon newberryi var. newberryi; assembly: GCA_030819805.1. NCBI lineage: Eukaryota > Viridiplantae > Streptophyta > Magnoliopsida > Lamiales > Plantaginaceae > Penstemon > Penstemon newberryi. The sequence goes on along the minus strand of JAUALY010000005.1, from coordinate 45,342,067 downwards.
CGTGATTTGTAGGAAGCGACATCTTAGAGTGATTCGGAGTTTCGTATCAATGAATGCGAGCCGTTCTACCCACCCCACGAGTCAAACTTGAGCTTCAAAGGAAAAAGAACCCGAAGCAAATCGTACAAAATTGTAGATAGCAGCTCACTAAAACATGCACAACTTTATCAAGACTGATCCAAATGAGCTGAATTTTGGATATGTCATAGATGAGTGAGTTAGCTATGCTACGGACTTTACGGATCCGCAATCGGAGTTCGGAATCAAAAGATATGCTGCTCGGAAGGAAGTGTGGCAGGACATAAAACTTACTGCCTGTGTCACACCGCGGTGTGTAAAACTCACACCGCGGTGTGTGAAATACACACCGCGGTGTACCCCTACTACCAGCAGATATTTGTCTGCGGGAAGCAGGGGTGTTTTTGTATAATTCCCCCCTTGTTCCCAATTGTAATTTTAACTTGTTAGGGGACATTTTGGTCTTGGTTGTGATAGTTTTTGGGGCAACTTAGGCATGTGGGGATTTATTGTTTCACTAGGTTATGAGGGCAAGAAGGTAGAAATCAACAACAACTTCCACTACACTTTACTTCTAGCCTCCATTGAAGAACTTTCATTGGGACCCCATTGAAGATAAAAAGGCTTGAGGGAGAAGTTGTTGAAGATTTCAATCACTAAGCTTACTCTAACTCTTATTACTTTGTTCATTTACATTTATGACTTTCATTAATGTATTGGATGATTTATTAAATGTTATGAGTAGCTAATTCCTCTTTTCTTGGGTTTTATTGATCCTATGTTTGATTCTTGATTAAATGATGTTATGATGATTGGTATGATGCTTGTATGTGTTTGTTAATCTAGTTTGTGCTTTTGTCATCTTGTTGTTAGGCCAACTATGAGATGAAATGGATTGATTCTTGATTGCTAGACATAGTGGATTGAGGATTAGATTGTGAAACTAGATTGTGATTTGATTTTAGGATAGGCATATACCTAAGTCATTTCATGTTCTTTCAAGGTTTGAGGTTAATGCTTCATTTAGGTTTAGTCCTTTTAGACATAAATTGGATTAGCCTAACTTGATAGGTTCATACGCAATTCGGAAGATACGTATGAGTATTTTTTAAACCTTGAACAACAAACATAAGTGTGGTTGTCAATTGTTGAGTCATTTATCTTGAATTGAACTAGGTGACGTAAAATCCTAGAAGCCTTTACATATTGTTAAGTCAAGTGTTAGTTTCATAATCACCTTTATCATAGTTTTAATATCAAAACCACCACCACTTCACCAAACTCAACTTACAAATCTAAGTAGAAGTAACAAGACATTAGTTGGTAATTAATCGTACAAGTCCTCGTGGGTTCGACACTCTCTTATCACTTTATTACTTGTAACGACCGTATACTTGCGTAGTTTGCGTATTAGTATTTGGAACGCCACAAGTTTTTATTGAGATTTTGTACAAGAGATTATGCAGGTTATTACTTAAATTTCTCAAAGAACATCTCTTTGTTGTGTGCAGGGCCGGCTCTAAAGTTAGACAATTTAGGCCCTCGCCTAGGGCCCCTACTATAGAGGGGGCTCAATTATTATTTTCATTAATGTAAATGTATCGCAGTTTTTTTCTACTTGATATTTTTTTTTTTTTGTCATGTAAGAATGGAAATTTTCAAATAAGGTATTGCCCATTTATATAACCACATTCTTAAACAGATGATGAAAATCAACTTGATCTAGTGGCTAAAACTGATGCACTAGAGACTTTTCCTAGATATATTTATGGGCTATATATTTCTGCTCTGTATGCCCCCCCCCCCCCCCCCCCCCCCCTACCTGCATTATATTATATTAAAATGCGTCATGTATTGGTTAAGATGTGTTGGACAATGATCGTAGCGCGACATTAAAATAGATTTAACCTATCAAATTAACTTTTCGATTAACATTACACATTCTATTGAAATTCTCCTTGTGTTTGTTATGTAAGCTTTGTTGATCTAATTTATGTAAAAATGATTATTTCACATTATTGGTGTCAAATAATAAAGATTCAACGAGTTTGAGTCAAGCTACAATTTTTAATATTAATTTATTACAAAGAATACTCAAACTACATACACGTCTCGGTTTTTTTGTAGCAGACTGAACCGTTTGATAATCGAACCAAATAGTTCGGTTTGATGTACTGTACAAATTTTGAAATTACCGCGTCAAACTAGATACCAAAAATTGGTACAGTTTAGTTATATTGAATGCAACGATAACAATCCCCTAATATTAGTGTTGTGCACGATCCGGTAAACCGTATACCGAACTGAAATCTCGGTTCAGTATACGGAATGAGCTTCATTACCGAACCATTATAAATTTCGATTTTCGGTAGATTTACCTTACCTTATCGAACCGGACAGGACCGAACCCGTATACCCATTTTTTTTAAATCCAATTCGTAAAGGGTAAAGACAGCGTTCCAGATTTCCAATCCAAGCTTCACTTCACTCTTCTCACTTCTTCTACGGACTGCCCTAGAGCAAAACCCAAATCTTCTCCTTCTTCAATTCAAAATCCCACCTCGCCGCCGCACCACCTACCCCCATCGCGCCTCCACCATCTCTCTCTCGGCCCAGGTTTGTAATTTACAGAGGTACAGTCCAAATTCTAAATGCCCAATTTTATTCTTTTTCTGATTTTCTCTTAATAAATTGGGTTCTAATTGCATTTAAAACCCAAAACTTGAATGATGCTAAAGTAATTTTTGGAGAGGGGACTGAGGCTAGGGGGTCTCTGATGTATTCTTTATAATTTCTATTCAACTTCATTGGATGGTTAGTGGTTAGAGTGGTAGGAAGCGAAAAATTATTTTTTATTCAATAATTTTTCGGTTCTTTTGTACAGAATCAAATCGAACCTTACTGAATCTGTAATTTACTGAACCAAACTGAAATTTTCTGTTTGGCAAACGGTACGAGATTTCAAAATACCGAACCAGCTGGTATAATGAAATTTGGTACGGTTCGGTTTGGTTTTACCATTTGCACAGCCCTACCTAAGATAGTAGTGTGAGCAGAAATATTATACTTTCATATTCAATCTATTTACTAATTCTGACAAGTAAAAAATTATATTTGTTAACTTACATTTGTTATATAACTATATTCACGATACTTGAATTTTCAACAAATATATATATATATATATATATATATATATATAAATTTGTATATGTATGTATATTGCTTTTGTTAAGAGAAAGTTTAAGAATGAAATGTCATAAAAATATATTACAATTGAAACTAAAAAGTATCAGCTAATTTGTAAAAGAGGGCCCCGATTTTAAATATCGCTTAGGGCCCTGTAATATGTCAGGCCGGCCCTGGTTGTGTGCACTCACTGTGACCTTATTTTTTTATATTTTTTTTTTCTGCACATTCCACTTATTTTTTACGAATCTTCTATTTTTTTTGTATAATTATTGGTAACGTTTCTTAAAACAGAAAAATATCCTTGTTGTGTGTGGGTTTTGAAGGATGTAATTTCAACAAGTTTATGAATACAATGGTTGTGCATTTGGGTCCTATTAGTTCAATTTCTTTTGCCATCTGCTCTATGGATCAAAAACAGGTTACTTACTTGCCATAGCTTTATAATTCAATTTATTGCCTCTAGTAAATAAAATGAACAGAACTTTAAATCACTTTTTCAGGTTTTATGCTTTACAGTATATCCTCCAAGGTGTTGTTTGTTACAGAAGGCAGAGAAGGGAAAGGGTAATTAATTATATGTTGTTTTGATGTCATTCTTTAAGGCCTCTCTTCTTTCAAGCTTTAAAGAAACTCCTATTTTTGTGCATAGCATATGCTCTAAAACGTGACCAAGGCCAGAGCGACAAGCCCCTAATCGTATCTGATACTGGCCAGAAGTAGGTCATTTTATCCTTTTCATAGTGTTGTAGTAGTATTTATTATGCAAATTTAGGTTTTCATGTTTTCAGTTTCTTCTTACAAATTCAGCTTATGTAGTTGCTAGTAAAGGCATTATTGTTGATATGTGATGCAGGAAATTTATCCGAAAGGTGGGAAAAAAGGAGCACCACTTGTGGAATAAGAGAGATTCTTCTGGGTCAGGACAAAAGGCACTGAATCTTGTTCGAGTTGTATGTGTATTTAGCTTTTGATTGTTAGTTGCTTTTAAAAACTCATATATATCTTTTTATTAATGATGGAGTATATGATTTTATAATATGGTATCATCCTTAAAGTACACTTCATTATTTATAATGTATTCAACTACTATTGTCTCAGATTTCTAGACTTCCAAATGAGAAGGAGGCTGTTTATGGGGCCTTAGACGAATGGATAGCATTTGAGACTGAATTTCCCTTAATTGCTGCTGCAAAGGCTTTAAGAATCTTAAGGAATAGGAATCAGTGGAAACAAGTTATTCGGGTAAGAAACTTGCAAAATCTTATCAATCTAATATCTATAGAGCTTCAGTAAACTTCATCGTGGCTTAATTATTGACAACTTGGAGAAATTGCAGTCCTAGTTCCAAATGATTGGACTCTCAATGCTTCTAGTCCTGTGATTTACAAAATTGCACTTTTGGTCCCATGAAATAGTCTCCGTTTTTGCAGTTTTGGTCCCGAAATGGATGGAGTTCATGTTAAAAAAGTGAGACCAAAATTGCAACATGATAAAGCGCGAGACCAAAAGTGTTGAGATTCAGTCATGTGGGACTAAAATTGCAATTTTGCCATTATAAATTCTTCCATTGCAAAATGATTTCATATCGATGCAATTCCAACCGATTTCAGGTGATTAAGTGGATGTTAAGCAAAGGTCAAGGAGCAACAATGGCAACCTATGATTGCCTTCTACTTGCGTTTGACATGGATGAAAGGGTAGATGAAGCAGAATTGCTCTGGGACACTGTTTTAAATGCGCATAATCGCTCGATTTCGAAGAGGCTGTTTTCTAGGATGATATCATTGTATGATCATCATAATGTGCCAAATAAAGTTATAGAGGTGATTATTTTCCTAAAAATTTGCACTTCTTATAACTTATTCAATTATCATTCTCATCAATTCCACAGATATTTGCAAAATTGAATATTTAGTTCGCTAACTTTGGTTCTAATTTTTTCAAATTTAATCCTTTAGGCTCAAAATTTGGTAATTTATCTTTTCAGTCAGACATATTTCTGTTTATATGATGCTCTTTTCCTTGATACCAAATTTTGTTCAAGCATAATATACTGAAAAAGAGTAACATTTTTTGCTGATTTTCTCTCTTCTGGTTTCATTAGGTATTTGCTGATATGGAGGAGTTAGGTGTCAAACCAGACGAGGATACTGTTAGAAGAATCGCAAGAGCCTTTAAGGTTCTGGGGCAAGAAGACAAGCAGAAACAAGTGATGAAGAAGTACCAAAGAAAATGGAAATACATTCATTTCAATGGGGAAAGGGTTCGCGCAAGAACGAATCCACAGGATGAAATCAATTCTTCAGACAAGTGAGGATTCTCAGTCAAGAACTTACTGTTTAATTAGTTTTAACCGTGTATATTGGATTCTTTTGCGTCACGATTGATATATTTCTCAATAATCATAAAATTATGGAAAATAGATTATACTCCAAATTATGAGTCTATACAAATTTTTATGCTTCTTAGACATCAGTCTCAAAAACATAGAACAAGAAATCTAAGCTACTGAAACTGCGATCGGACTACGGACAATGTGGATTCCGTCTGACCAGGTATACCATCCAAATCCGTACTTATCTTTCTCACTCATTTCACTTTGTGTTGTTTTTACTGTGATGGTAAAACTCTGCTTCTGTCCAGAACAGTTAAAATAAAGAATGGAGGGAGAGATTTTCACGGAGATCCCTTTTGGAGGTTTGACACTGACAAAATACACACTCTTACTGCTGCCAACATTTGTGACGGATCTTGTAACAGTTGCAGTTCTGTTGAGTTTGGGTATTGCCAAGGATGGATAATTGAGGTTATTTGGAGAAGGTGGATTCTTCGGACACTTGAAGGAAGAATCTAGATTCTTTACTCCACTGCTGCATAGAAAGAGAAGGTAATCGGTATAAGAAGCATCATACACTAGTCCAGGATCTGCTGCTTTTGTTGGGTTGAAATGGCCCGACCCAAATTGGAACGGGTCAGCTGGATTGCCTGATGCATCGGATATGGGCTTGCCCTCATTGTTATTCAGTCCTGCTGAAAGGCAAAATAACAAGAAGATAAAGAAGAAGAATTATAACTGAGAAGCACTTGCCGTGCTCTTTTAATGGATGCCTACCGGAAGTTATTAGAGCAGATCTTATTGCAGCACTGCTCCAACTGGGGTGTATGGCCTTGAGAAGTGCAGCTGCCCCTGCTATATGTGGACACGACATTGAAGTTCCTGATATAATGTTATACTTCACTACTCGATTATCTTCTTTCAACTTTGTTGGAGATGATGCTTCACTCCATGCTGCCAATATATTTAGCCCTGGAGCCGTGATATCCGGCTGTAGAAGTCGCTTATTTAGCATCCGATTGCATTATATCAGGGGTAAAGTACTCAAACTACAATCGTACGTGGTCAAATTACAATGAGATCCTTTCAATGTCGGAATTACATAGATATCTTTTGAGGTACGCTATTCACTACATTTATGACTTTCCCATTAAAAACTTCCTGATGGTTTAGCCGAAAGTACATAAATACTCTCAGTTTAGCTGAAAGTACTTAAATATCCTGTTTTAATAATCCTACCAACCCCTCAAACTATGTTACCAATGAAGATACCACCCTTAAGGTTCTATTATGTAACCTCAAAATTGGAAAAAGTTGACCAGGGGTAATTTGATGATGTCATCAATCTCCTTAAGCTAGGATTGCCGCCGTAGGATTGTAGATTTAGCGAATTGCATACTCTAGGGGTGGTTTCTATTATATTAAAATATGAGGGAGTTTCATTGCAATTTGACCATATTATATATTATGGTGGTAGTTTGTGTAGTTTACCCTAGAATAACAGGTGCTAGTCCCATTGTGTATGGTCTACAAGAGTTAAACTTCATTACCTTCAAAATATCAGGTGAAATTGTGCTGGGGCCTCTACTAGAAAAAGCAGCCATGAATGGAGCTGGTTTGGTGTCTAAAACTGTTTCAGATGGAAAAATATATGCCTTTGGTGTTTTTGCAGATCTGATGTAATTGAGAATTTTGAGACCGTTTTCGTAGTTGACAGCAGTGGCAGGAAGAAGATGAGCAGCTGCTGCTAATTCATCTCCATTTGCTTTACTATTCCCTAAGATGAAACCAATCCCTCCTGCCCTTTTCACCTCCTGCCCTTTTCCAACTCGTGTTCCGTTTCCTCTCAAACACATTACGATCTTTCCCTTTGATTTCTCAGGCGAAAGTGAACCAGGTAAGCATTGCCTGCAGAATGTTAGTTATGTTGAAAAACCAATTCAGATTCATTGATTAATCTTCTAACCATGAACAAGATGAAATTAAGAATAAGAATAGAGAAAGAGAGATAACCCTGATAAGTTTTTGGGTGTATGTGGGTTGATTACTTGAGCTGCATAAACTAATGGGTACAACTTCTTTTCCAAATTGTATGGAGTCACTGTTTGTCCCTGCATATATCCATCACAAAAGAATGAAGTCAATTGATTTCAAATAATGGCTAATTACTACACAATTAATTGTTAATCTATTTTACCGAATGGAAACGGAAACTTGTAGTATCTTTTAAAACTTTTGTTTTCTTTAAAAGTCTTCTTATTTTTCTACAAATTCATTTACCTCAAGCTTTAGACCATTTCCAAGAACAACAGATGCGACGAATTTCCGATCAACACTACTCGCACCAACTGTAATAATCCAGGGGGCCGGGTTAGACAACGTAGATGGAGCGGGACCTGAATTTCCGGCACTACAAGCCACCACTATATTTTTCTTAATAGCATGTAGAGCACCGATTGCAATACCGTCCTGGTGAAAGGGTGTCGGATCTTTTGTCCCGATCGAAATGCTCAACACATCGACTCCGTCATCCATAGCGTCATCAATGGCGGCGAGCATGTCTTCTTCGAAGCAAGTGTTGCCTTCTTCTTTGCCGTGGCCTGGAATAGCCCAACACACCTTGTAAATTGCGAGGCGTGCCAGTGGCGCACCTCCTGAAATGGTGCCGTGGGCGAAGCCTCCGATGGCTGAGACGTTGTTAACCCTACGGCCGGCGGTGGTGGATGAGGTGTGTGTCCCGTGTCCGTCCTTGTCGCGCGGGGAGAGGTAATCCAATGTCTTGTTTAGTGGTCCGTAGTGTGCTTCGTAGCCCTTGATGTAGTATCGTGCACCTATAATCTTCCTGGAAAAAAAATGTATTCTTTTTTTATGAATTCTGGAAAAAGTAATAAAATCCAGGTTTGATGGAAAACATATTTTGTCAATCCAAGTATTTATTAAAATAAATTTTGCAGTGTCATTTCGAATATTTAATCTTATATTCTTGTGTTTGGGGGGTTCTGATGATCACAAGTCATATTCTATATGTATCTTTTATATGTTCTTACGTTTTTGCGATGAAGCATAAAATTGTACCAAAAGTGTAAACATGTTTATAGTACTATTTCTTTATAAAAGATACAAAAACAATATTCCGTTTTAGTGAAGAGGTTTTGATACCACAGATAGACGACACATAACTTAGAATTTTTATGAGTTTGGGCAAACCCAAAGTAACTACATGACAAATGCAATACACTTGTTTTGAGATTGGATGTAATTCCCAGGAAAGTGACCAATCACAAAGTAAGTATAATGCACTTGTTTGATGGTTGAATGGATTTGGCCAAATTTTCCCATTTGCAATCACATGCTTTGTAATTTTTTTTTTAATGATATCGGGATGTTTGGATCATGTATCTCGAGGAATTTTAGGAATCACATGAACACTAGACAAGTCTAATGACCAGATAATCACCATTAATTAATGTATGTCCATAATCGTCTTCGACCTGGCTCATTTATCTAAAAAATATCTCCTAACAAATTATTACATAAATTGTGATTTATATAATTATTAGAAATAGCGTTTGATTTCAAATTTCTCACATACAATAAACTAGTTGCTCTAGTTACCACAAATTCTTCCTTCGAAATTAACATCATAGTACAGAAGTGGACTAGAATTGTAAGGATGAAAAATTTGGTCATAGAATGGAGAGAGAGCCTAGGAGCTAGGACAAATACAAAGGCTATAGAAGAAGGTCACAAGATGGCAATGCTAAAAGCCATAAATAATAGTAATAATTATTTGTCAGATTGTTCATTTTTGTTTTATTGAAATAGACAATCGTGGAAAATTATGAAAACAACAAATTAAGCCAACTAAGTGATGCATGCAACGACATAGATGTAGGTCCAATTAATTCCCTTCTTTTTACGTTTTCCCAAATCCCATTTCTTGTTGTAACTTACTATACTATTTATAAGCCGAGACATATCATATGTCACAAATTGAATATTGTGGATAAATTTGATCAATGGAAAATTAATAGACTCACTCACATATTACAATTTGATGAGTTGAATGCATCACCTAATTGGCAAATTCCTTTCCATGATTTTGGAATAGGCCCCATCCCTTCATCACTGAAGCTCTGCGACTCTGGCCACACACCTGATCAAACACACAACAAAATTCATCACATGCATTCCATTCGCGCCTAAAGACCGGGTCTAGGCAATAATTTTCCACAAAAATGCATCCGGAAATTCACAAGACTTTTTGTTTCTATTTTTCAAAATCAAAGCTTAGCTATCTCGTCACTAGTGCGACTACCCAAGCTTGTAATTAAATGGTTGTTTATTTCAGAGTTAGTGACCAATCACAATCACAAGACAAATCAATTAAGCAAAGAGTTGGTGGCTAAGGTGACTAAAAATAGTTAAGTTGAGACTAAATAATATTCGGCTATAAACTCATGTATTTGAACGCGTAAGTGTATATTAATTATTCATGTTAATTATCACAAATAAGAAAATGTATATGCATGTTAGGATTTGAATACCATTGTCTAACACGCCAACAATAACATCTTTCCCATATCTTGATTTGAGCAACAAATTTTCCTTGTCCAAATTGCTCCATTTTTTGGCCACTTGTAGACCCGAAAACTCCCAGGATCTTGTCGTGTGCAATGAATATTTTCTTGGATTACTCCGAAAAACAGACACCACTTCCTCCATCTCTGTCAATTCAAAGCAATATACATACATACATGATCAATACACATACAATAGGTGGAAAAAAAAGAAGCATTGGGACCAGAAGTACAATTCACACATACACAAACTAATTAATGGATCGAGTGTGATTAATTTGACTACTCACTTGACAGCTTAGAAGCTTCATCTTGAGTGAGTAAACTGGCGAAACCATTGATGCTTTTTTTGTAACTGTAAAGAAGAGAAGATTTTGCATATTCCTCTGTTTCTTTTACAGAGAGTAGATATGAATGATGCTTTTCTTCAATTTCTTCAAATGTTTTCTCTCCATCATGTTCTCCAAAGTAGACTATATATACCTGTCCAGTCCTCCATCAAATTAATTACTCTATATATATGAAATCTATAAGTACATAATTAATAGCTAGGAGTATATATTTGAAGAGGACTGTATTATTAATTAACCTGCTGTTTCTCAGTACATGAAGCAAGGACTAGGAGAGGAAAAAAAAGCAGCCAAAGGAATAAAGGAAAATTCTTCATGCTTAAAAGCTATCTATCTAATGTATGGGGCATAGAATATATATATATAGTATTTCTGAATATTTATTTATATTTTTGACAAAGTTTTTTTTTCAGAATTTTTTCATACCAATTCTATTCATATTATTGACAACACATTCGATTCGAACTAAAGTGTAAGGTCTCTGATTGACTATCATTATGCATGCTTACAATGTATTACTATTAGCTAGAGTCGATTGATATCTTCAATTAAGGGCATAAAAATATATATATTTATATTTCTAAAGCATTCATTGTGCTTGTTTTGAAATCATTGCATGTATAAATTTAAGATAAATATATATATATATATATATATATATCTTGAGAAAAGAAAAGCAACGGTGGATGGATTTAGCCCATCTAAGATTTTATATGGACCTGGACCTAGAATAGTCCAGGTACATTTAGGCATTACAGCAATTACAAGATTTGGGCTTACTACAATATAATTTTTGTTTCTCATCTTTAATTATCAAAACAAAAGTTTATGAACTTTCTACATAGAATATATGAATCCACATGCGTATCATAAATTTCTTTAATTCATGAATTCAATTTGTTCTTTTGTTAAGCTATATTGCAATGTATAAATTGTAATCCATGTGCACTGATCCAACCTGACCTATTTTAGACTGACCGCACAAGTACCACCTTAATCTTATCTACATACATTTCCATTATTATTGCTTGCATTGCATATACTCAGCAATTTGGCACCAAGTCAATTTCAAACTTCTGGATGGTCGGGATCTGGACCTGGACCTGTACCTCTGGTCTGGACTCCTGTTTTAGTTTTTCAGCATGGACTTGTCCACATATGAAGAAACTTATTTATTTTCATCGTTTATTAATTCTAGCTAGGGCTGTCAATGGTGCAGATTTCAATTTGAATATCGATTTATTAGGATTTTTTTGTGATTAGAGATTTGATCGATCGGATTCGATTATAAAGATTTGTAAGTCATAATATGTAGAGCATGTTGAGATAAATAAAGAAAGAAACACTCAAATAGGAATGATTGTTTTTACTTTTGTGTTCTTTAATTTTTTTTTAGTACTTTAACATGTTGAGAGTTATAAAAATTACATTGTAAGTAATGGAAATCTAATTTTAAGAATATGTTGAGTAGCAAGTCATATAATTAAGTATTTCAGTAAGAAAAAAATAAACACAAAAAACTGAGTTAAATCCCTTTTTTTTTGTATGCTAAATCTTTTTCTACGGGGTGCATGTTTAAGTATTTAATTCAAAAATATAATTGCAAGCATGGTGGATATCTATATGGCATATAACGATATAAATATGTAATTAAGGTATTATTAAATTTCACAAAGACAAATAGCCAAATAAAATAGCCAAAAATCAGGATGAAACTTTAAACAGTAACTTTCCATAAAATGAATTCCGAGTATCTTTTTAATTAAAGAATAATAGATTATTATTAGCAAAAAGTATAAATACTACCTACCAAAACAATTTGCCTCCTTTAGTTATTTCAAAAAAAAAAAAAAAAAAGAATTTGCCGCCTCTAGTTAGCGACTCTGTTAACGATTTTAAGATACACGAAAAGATTTTTCGTACTGTGTAGCGATTTTAACAAACGCCCATAAACCCTAATGACGGCGTCGCCGCCGTCTCTTCTCTTGATCTGCCTCCTCTTATTGTCTTCTACTTTGTCTCATTCATTCTCCTTTTCCAGCTACCACAAACTCCTATCCTTCTCCCACACCCTCTCTTCCCGCGTCGCCACTCTCCGTGAAGCCCGCGGCGACCTAGAGGGTGCGGCTCGGGCCAGAAGCTTGGCTCGTAATCTCGAGCCCGGACTAGGGCTGGGATTCTACAAGTACGCTTTGAATGTGGGATGGGATTATGTAAAGAATTACGCGTGGAGAGACACGGCGTCGTTTGGAAGCCTAAGCGGCGTTCTTTCGGATATAAATGAGTTGGTACAGGTTCTGGGTGAGTTTACTAAGTTCCAATCCGAAACAGATAGGGTAGGTTGGGTCTGTCGGAATTACGAGAATACCCTTAGGGTTTCCAAGTCACTGTTCGCTCGACTGCTCGGAGTTTGCCGTGAATCTGTATGTCTTTTTATGAGTTTTTTTGTTTTTCTTTTCCTTTTCCCTCAATTACTACTCTACTGTTTTTAAAACTCTTGTTGATTTAATTAGCAAAACTTGAGTGTTATTACGCAAAAGCCCATCGCGATATTCATAGTATCCAAGTAATTCAATTACATGTTCTTTATGTTTGAGTTTTTTGTGCATATGTATATGTTTTGATCAATTTTATTATTTCCAGTAATGAAATTATTGTAATTGATTGTGTGAGCTAAATGCTAATGACTGAATAATACATGGTTTTTTTGGTAATTAGAGATTTTGAGGTAGAAACAACACACGGATTAACTGCGAAAACCTCGTCTTTTTATCCCTCACTATATTTCTATTGGTCAAATTTTTGATTTATGGCGTAAAAATGCAATCTCCTTGGACTGTTCTTTTTTTCTTTTTGATTTAGAGTTGATTGACATGGCAGGGTCCATTGCGAGAAGTGGTAGAAGCTCTGCAAAAAGAAGTTGTGGAAGGTGATCTTCTTAGGGACTGCCTCAAGGTAGGTGCTAATGACCTCAAGGGTCTGATCCAAGTTTTCAAGGAAATAGCTCTCCAATATGCATCTGCTTCTCCCAGGACTGAATTGTAAATGAACATTATTATATAAAATTTGTAGGAGCTTGGCCTTTTCTCTAAACATGGACCAAGATATAGCAGAAGTGCGATGAATAGTACCCATAGTTGTAGATTTGAGTTGTGTACTATCTTGTCAATGAACTCTGTTTCTGTTTTCAGTTTGATCTCATTTCTCTCTTCATATAGGTTGTGTTTTTTTTAGACGGGCTATATTTTCATTCATTGCATGAATAGTTAGAAGCTCAGTATTGAAGATTGTCAATCTTGATGAGTTCTACATTCTTTCTAATTTCTACTCCATAATCCCATTAGTTATGCTGAATTGTTTCGAATGAAGTGTATTCTTTTTTGGCGAACTTGCATTTTTAGTTCCACGGGGTTGGACATCAACATTTTTAGTCTACCGCTTTCAATTTCAAATTAGCGCACTGGTCCATAGGATAGTTTGTGTTTTGTACTTTTGGTCCCATAAGAATGATTCTGCTTTGCTGTTTTTGTCCTCAGTGTGACGCAAAGGAAGGGAAATGAATAAGTGTGTAAAGAAGCTACAAAAGTTGGGACCGAAAGTATATTTCTAAAAGCGTGGTATTGAAAGTGCCTAAGCATTCAATGTTGTGGAGTGTGGACTTAAAATGCTGCATCTTTTCCCTTGTTCTAATAACTTTTGCAGGACTCGCTTGAAGTAAATGGTTCAATGTTACTGGCCAAATTGAACCGGTGTGGTTTGTACAGATGAGACAATAACGTTGAAATTTAGAAAATCAAGTTTGCTGGTGGATGAAGACTTGGTATTTCTCAGAGATTCACTTATAGTAAACGAAAGAATTCTTATACAGACCTGGTCTATGAGAGTTTCATAGAATGGTCAATAATTCACCACATCATCAATTTTGAAAGTATGACATTTTTACCGTTGATTGATGATGTGATGAATCACTAACCACAAAGTCTTCGCGTATTCAAGTAGACACTTGTTCAATTATGTGCTTACAGCTCTTTCTTCAACTGTCTGCTTTAATTAGAACAGCAGTAAGAAAACTATTACCACATAAGCAATTAATGACGCTGTCTTATTCAATTACAAATCTTCTGATTTTCGTTCATGCTCTTATATTCATTAACTTTTAGCTGGCAACACTTTTTGAGTTTAATATTTGTGATGGTATCCAAATGTATGCGCAAGTAAAAGTTGACTTGAGTATTACCCTTAACAATCGTGACAATTACAACTTTTCGATATTTTATATCGTTTTTCATTCACATGATATTCATTAACATTCAACGATCCTGATTTTGGATTGTTATTAGCTAAATTGAATCTAATCAAAATAACTTTAAAAAGATCACGAATAAAAAATTATTAAAAACAATCATGAAATAAATCAAATCTAATTAGATTGATTAATGATATGATAATGTTACTTATGCATGTATAATTTTTTTTTTTTTTTAAATTTTAAAGGATTAAGATCCTTAATTAGATCCACAGATGCTCCATGCAATTAATTAATTGGTTAAAAAATGTAATGAATTGAATCAGAGATTCGAATTAAATTAAAATCCGCTATAAGCTACTAGTTCTTTCTATTTCTATTTTAGATGATGGCTCGTCGGCAAGGAGCTTAAAGATAATAATTGGGGCACCACATACATTTTCTCCGACGTACCATGTGCAATAGTAATGGGAAAATGTAAGATCCATTCATCATCTATGAAATAAATGCGGTGCTGCTCAATTATTTACATTCTGCACTTACTACCACTCGGTCTGAAATTAAGTCTAAACAATAAATTCAGTTGTTTGCTGTCCACCTATCATTCAATCTCTTGCTCAGCTGACTTTCAAAATCGACATATATATGTTGTTCATTGGGACCATTGCAAAATTTAATTGTTTGCTAATTAGACTCGACTTAGTCGTCCTGCAGGCTGTAAAGCAACAGTTAGTTGAGTTGAGACTTTTGTATATCTTGAAATAAGAGACTAATTTTTGTATATCTTGAAATAAGTGTAGCATGCATATATTTGCATTAAAACTTCTCATTGATTTTAAATTTGACAAATTAAGATTGCAAATGCTTACTCTATATATGCTGTAAAGTTATAGGCCGACTTGAAATTTTGGGTGTTCAATTATACAGTCGGTAGGTAAATATTATGGCTGTTAGCCTAATTAATTTCATGTACTTCATTACATTCAGATTGAGGTAAATGCCAAAAATTCCCCATGAAATAATAACACTTTGAAATTTTAATTATTACGGGATTTTTATATAACAACAACACTTTGAAATTTTAATAATTATAGAAACTTTACGGGGGAAGACTTTTAATTTGCCATTCACTCTATTACAATACGAAACTGTACATGTGTGATTTTTCCAATTGAATCCATGGACCAATTAGAAACCTGTATTCCTAGCTAATAAGATGAAATCAATAAGATCAATATGTGATCATGTATTCACTGCAGTCTGCAACCGTTGAAAATGCCTCCATATATAAACAGAGAGTAAATTTCAGAAAGCATGTAAGCTCAGAGGATATGATGAAAGCCATAATGATCAGGATATACATTCAATAATATCCATGTACAATTTTTTTTTTTTTTTTGTTTTTCAAGGGTTTAATTCATTTCAAAGCGGGTTGGACACATATGTGGGTACCTCTCCCAACAGGGATTCGAATTGCACATATATATAATCAGACCCCTTCATTAATTTTTAATAATCAAATTAACTCTCAGTTATCATGAATACTATACAACTATTATATATCAGGACGACCACTTGCTATATTAGAACGTTATTTCGAGTTATAGTAGCTTATACAAAACTATACATTTTTGCTTAATAAATTAATAATGGATCATAATACGTATTAATTAAAGAGAGAATGTGTTCACTTGGTGGAAAGAAAAGGGAAGAATTTATTGGGTTCACCAAGCATTGATTTTGTTGCATGGTTTATCTATAACAATTAATTAATAATTGCTCTAGTAGCAGAGGCCCGAGCGAGGTACGTACCGGTCTGCAGAGTCAAAAATAAAATTAATTAATGTGGATATTGGTCTGATGATCATTACTAATTTGAGCCATAACTTTTAGCACGATATAATTATGAATGCATGGTTTAAAATATCTAGACCGAGTCTTTTAATTCACTTTAGATGTAGTACTAGTAGTGTATATCAAATATTAATATAAATGTCCGCGTGAAATCAATGCATCCAACCAACTCCATATCCATATGTGGAATAGCTGAAAGCAACGTCCCAGTCACATGAATTTGCAACCTAGCTAGCTTGTCTATATATATTTTCAAATCTTCAAATCATGTATATATATATATATACCTCTATCTTGATGCCTTAAATTTCATCACGTACACCTTTACTACGACTTTTTGGTTTTACATTAATTCTGTACTGATACAATAAATATATATATAGTATTATTATAAATTAGTGTAGTGAGTAAGTACTAGTGAGATGAAGAAATGGATATTGTTGTTTTGTGTGGTTTTAGTGAGTTGTAGTATTTTTTATGAGGGGGCTTTGGCCGTGCCTCAAGTTCCAGGTTACTTTATATTTGGTGATTCATTGGTGGACAATGGCAATAACAATGCCATTCAGTCATTGGCAAGGGCTAATTACCTGCCCTACGGGATCGATTTTCCCAACGGGCCTACCGGAAGGTTCTCCAATGGTAAAACTACAGTTGATGTCATTGGTAAGTAAGTACTTATAGCTAAGAAGTAGTAGTAATTAATTTCCAGATGAAATAAGTCTAAGTAATTAATTAATGGTAATATTTTTACATACAGCTGAGTTACTGGGGTTTGATAATTACATTCCGCCATACACCACTGCCAGTGGCCAACAAATACTAGGGGGAGTGAACTATGCATCTGCTGCTGCAGGAATTAGATCAGAAACTGGCCAGCAATTGGTACGTACGGAATTCATTAATTAATAATTACAATATAATGGAGTATATAGAACAGATTCTGAATTGATCCTATACATATATATATATATAGGGAGCACGAGTTGATTTTACTGGACAAGTAAATAACTACAAGAACACAGTTCAACAAGTAGTGAACATACTTGGCGACGAGAACTCTGCTTCAGATTACTTGAAACGATGTATATTTTCGATTGGAGTGGGTAGCAATGACTATCTCAACAATTACTTCATGCCCAATTACTACTCCACCAGCCGTCGATACACGCCAGATCAATATGCGACCGTCCTCATTCAACAGTACGCCCAGCAATTAAGGACACTGTACGACTTTGGAGCTAGAAAGTTTGTTCTGATTGGAGTAGGCCAGATCGGATGCAGCCCAAATGCATTGGCCCAAAACAGCCCTGATGGCCGCACGTGTGTGCAAAGGTTTAATAGTGCAAACCAAATATTTAACAACAAATTGAGAGCTCTGGTTGATCAATTTAACACCAATTCAAGAGATGCACATTTTATCTATATTGATGCATATGGGATCTTCCAGGACCTCATTAACAACCCTTCAGCTTTTGGTATCCATCATGATTTCTTTATTTATGAATAATCGGCTGGCAGCTGGGCAGGCAAGCAAATTAAATTAAATTAAATTAATTTATCTTTTGTTTTAATTCCAGGTTTGAGAGTGACAAATGCTGGGTGTTGTGGTGTGGGAAGGAACAACGGTCAAATAACATGCTTGCCATTTCAAACCCCATGCCGGAACAGAAATGAGTATTTGTTTTGGGATGCATTTCATCCAACAGAAGCTGCAAATACTGTTGTTGGGAGGAGATCATACGCTGCTCAAAGGCCATCAGATGCTTATCCCTTTGATATTCGTCGTTTGGCTCAAATCTGAAATTAATTAATTAATAAGCTGCTGCACGCGATTTAAATATTCATATATATATATTTTTATAGTATAATAATCTTCAACTTGAGTTTTTGTTTTATTGTATTGTATGACAAAGTCATTCTCATTTTAATTAACGTTTTTATTTCGTAAATTTAGATTGTTACGACGCATTCGGATTTTAATAAAAATGTACTCATAATTATATGCTACTGTACTTATCTTGGTTTCTTGCAATTTAATTTTAATTTTAAAGCTTTTTTTTTTTTACAAGAAAAAGAGCGAACAAATTATGAGAAATTTTATTTTAAATTGTGTTTGACCAAACATAAACTAATTATATGTCAATGTACACTTGTTTTAGGATTAGATAAAACTCCTAGGAGAGTAACTGATAACAAAACAAATACAATACACTTGACTTGTGATTGAATGAGTTTGACGGCCAAACTAAATTTGACAAGAAAACTCCACAAACTGTTTGGCTTTTTTGGTGTGAAGTTTTTTAAATAGGCTTGATAGGCAATCTACTTTTCTGTGAATCCATAAAGGGCTATACACCTCCTTAATTCAGACGATTTTATCGAGCGCACATAAATAAATGTCGAGACTCCAATGTTATGTTGGAAATATAAAAATTTAACTCCATATATGTACGATAATACCCATTCAAGTCTTGTTAAACTAACAATGTTGTTGATGATATTAATATAAATAAATATCATCATATAGTATATATATTATTTATTTAATTATTATCGAAAGTATAACTTCAACATATGAAATGATCTGAATTTATAATCTCTCCAATATTTATTTGGATGTCAAAAATTTTAAACGAATCGGATACATCAAATCATTCATCAATGAAACATTTAGAATAAATTAAATAGACTCTAATTGGATCCGAATTAAAATTAGCTCCATGACCGCCCCTACTAGTGGGTTTAATGATTTTCGAGATGAATTTCTAATAGGCGCAAACAAACCAAGCTTGAGATGAAAATTTGGGCTCAAAATCATATAAGAGGGCTATGCGCGAGAACGCCAACTAGGCCCAAATTTAAATTATACGGAGTATATACATTCTACGATTTCTCTTTATATAAAAATATGGAAAAATTATACAAAACGTTTCAAACTAATTAGTGATTTTGAGTTTTCGTCTCAACTATATCACCTCATCGAATTTTTTCCCATAATTTAATATTTTTTTGAAATACCGTCCCACCATTAATTATGAGACGAAAATTGCGCATTTGTCCGTTAAATTGCCACCTGACTGCTTATTTGTCATGACGTGGCAAATTTTATCATGAACAATTATACAAGATTGCAGAATTCGTCCCAAACTAATTATAAATTTTGATTTTTTGTCTCAATCTATATCAACTCGTCGTATTTCGTCATGTAATTTACCATTTTGCATGAATTAGTCCCATTATAAAATTTCTAATTTAATTAAAATGACGGTTTAATTTTTTACTTTTTTTAAGAGAAAATTAGTATGAATTTTCGAAATTCCCGTGCGCTTTTGAGAAAAAAAATTCCGTATCATCTCATTAGGAAATCATTGTGCGTTTCTTTTTAGTATTAATATATAATAAATATTAAAGAACTTATACACATGCATACCGTAAATCAATAGTTTCTAAAAAAAGGTGGCAATTGAACGGGTACTTGCACAAATTTCATCTCATAATAAATTGTGGGATGATATTCTAAAAAAATACTAAACGAAATTCGATAAGATAATATAATTTGGGACGAAAATCTAAGATTACTAATTAATTTAGGACATTTTCTGCAATTTTGCCTAAAAATAATTGAGTTAGTGTGAAGGAAAGATGTGTTACTATATAACGCCAACCTGTGTAGTTGTGTATAACATACGCAAGCAAGATTTACAATAATATCATGTACAATCCTCATTTGACTGGACAGATAATTGGCCAGAAGCAATGGGTCTTTGGCGTTCCACAAGGTAATGTTTAGTAGTACAAATTAATCATATATTTTCTCGTACTTCTGTACAAACGGTCGGTGATGATGGAAACAAATCAATGGACTAATTGGGCCGGGCTGGATAATTAATTTCATGTTGGATTTTTTAAACACACAGTACCTAGACTTGGGCCCATTTCTTTTCAGTTTTCTATGAATGCTTTCATACTCGGAATATTTTCATTTGGAGATGTTTGTTTAATTTTTTTTTTAAAAATGATACAATTTTTTTTTTTTTTTTGCTTTGCAGTTTTGCAGACAACGGTCAAAATCGATTAAGATTTGTGCATGCAAGAACAACTTAACATGATTAACAAAATTTATTGCCAGATCCATATAATGACAAATTGACAAATATTATGTAAAATAATTTTATAAAATCTAGTTTTTAAAATTTAGTCCCTTTGAATTCCATTTTGCATCTGATAATTTCTCCATTTCTTCGACCATTTTATACTTTGTTTTGTATACTTGACTGTGTACTAATACCAAAAATCTTGAATTTAAGTAAATAAATTTAGGAAAATGATTATATTACAGTCCAAACTAGACAGTATTTTGTATAGCCCATATTTTAGGTTTTTGAAGTTAATTGTATTATTTACTACTTGTTTAACTGGTTTAGGGTTTAGAATTTCAAGGTTTAGGGTTTAATATTTATAAACAAGATCTATATTTTCTTGATAATTATTTATGTATCATATAATTATTATTTTTTCATATAAATTAAAATATATAAATGACAAAAAATAAAAACCACGATCAATTGTATATGTCTAAAGCTAGTTTTGTGGGATGTAGGAATAACACTACTCATAAATTTAAGTAGAACTAATTGTTGGATAATTGGATCATGTATTGATGTCGAGTCCAAATAAGACACACCCGGATTGGCTCACAAAAGACGTGGCTCTTTTGAAACCACTTGTTGGATAGTGATTGGATTATGGAATGGAGTTCAGCCTCGGGTCCCAGACAATTCATTGAATTATGAATAGGGTTAGTATAGATTGTGTGGTAAAATTGGGAAGAATACTTGTTGATAGTTGATAGAAATAGTTACAGTAGAAAATTAAAGTTTTACTGCAAATCAAGAAGAATCATTTTCGGAATGGGGAATGCAATTAAGAAAAATCATGTGGTCGCTATCTGTCCATCACATTATGATGTCCTTTTGTCATTTAATATAATTTGACCACTCACCTGTCTGTCTGTCACTCTGTCACCACACTCCATCCAGTCGAAAAATTATTATCTAGATCAAGATTAGAAGCTTAATAGTATTCTTTGCTCATTTATAATTAACTAAAATTCAATTATTATATTTAACTAACCCAATTATTTAAAATAGAATTAAGTAAAAATAAATAATTAAGTGTGAGCCATTATTTTAATTTATTTTAGATGAATAAAAAAAGTCAATTATTGATTTAACTAATTTACCTTCATTATACTAAACCAAAATTGAAAAATAATAAATATTATTTTTAAGAAAAATATTTTACATTGTGGACTCACTATTAATTCATGAATCACCCAAGAAAATTATAGTGCAATATGTATAAACTATAAATATATAAAACACAACAAATATTTAATGTATAAGATAAAACTATACTAAAATAACTTAGTAATCAGGTGAAGATGGATATACCTATCACCTACTCTAACTTATTTTTTTTTCTTTTTGGAATTTTTTTAAATTGATGTGTAGAAAGAGTTAAATTAAACCTTTTTTCCTTGTTCTTTTTTTTGGATAACTCTCGTGCAATTTTTCTACTATTCAAAACTAAAATTGGAGTAGTTCATTATTTTTTATTTTTAACTTATGCATTAATTATAGTTTTTTTTGGGAATATTATCTAATTCTAACATTATTATGTATATTGAACATAAGTTGAAAAATTATAACACACAAAAAATGAAATTAGATCCATCTAAAATAAATTGAAGATGTTAGATTCTAATTCATATTTAAAATTTTATGAAAATAATAAAGATGAGATTCTAAATAAATTAGGCTTGAATATTTTATTCATCTAAAATAAACTAAAGACTTTAAAATCTAATTAATATTAATTTAATGATGATTAAAAAAATGGCTCACACTTAATTATTTGTTTAATCTAGTTGGGTTAGTTAAATCAAATAATTGATTTTAAGTAATTATAAATGAGTTGGTAAATCATAGATTACAAGGTCTATCACTAAGCTTTATTTTAAATAGTTGGGTTAGTTAAATCTAATAATTGAATTTTAGATAATTATAAATGAATTAATAAATCTTAGATCATAAAATCTACTACTAAGCTCCTAAACCTGGTGTAGGTAAGAATTTTCCCAACCAACCCTAACCAAATAGCAAATATCTCACTCTCACTCTCACTACTATTTACACGTGATATCCATTGTCCAAATTTAAAATATATAATTAGTAGGCCTTCACCAATAGTGTCAAATCAATCATTAATTTAATTTTGAAGCTAGCCTTAGCCTGCCTATTTTTTGAAGCCAAGCCTCTTGCTAAAGTTTTCACCAACATACAATAATTTATTTGCATTCAAGTACTACTAAAAATCATGAATAATTGTACTTGTAGGCTTAGCTTTTTTATGTTAACACTATTGTTGTTAACGTTACAAGAACTTGTGGTGGTTCTTTGCGAACCAAAAGTAGTACCATGTTACTTCATTTTTGGGGACTCGTTAGTGGACAATGGTAACAACCTTTTTCGTGAAACAACGGCGAAGGTTAATTACATGCCTTATGGTATTGATTTTCCGGACGGTCCGACTGGAAGATTCACTAATGGTCGTACTATTGCAGATATTATTGGTAATTCATAATTAATTTTCTTTATTTAAGTTTTAGTAGTATATATATATATAATAATAGGAGTATTTGTTACATATATATATATATATATATATATACAGCTGAACTACTGGGTTTTGAGGAACGCATTCCACCATATGTAAATGCAACAAATGGGGACTTCCTCCGGGGAGTGAACTATGGTTCCGGCGGATGTGGAATTCTTCATGAAACTGGACGCCAACTCTACGTACGTACATATATATATATTATTATGCTCTGCTCTACTGCTCTGTTTGTCTCCCTCCCTCCCTCCCTATTCTTTTTTAACTATCTTTACGTATTTGTTTTTTATAAATAATAATACTCTGGAAAAGTAACTGAGACCAATTATTGACCCTAATTCTTAATTATTATATCTTAAAAAATTACGAATATACGGAATTTAGCGGGCTACATATATATGCAGCTTTATCATAAATAACTATTTCGTATATTCATTCTAAGTTCTAACCCAATTAATTAATAGCCATATCTTCAAGGACACCTAACTCTGAGCCATTTACAATATTGTCCTCGATCTACAATAATAAGCCATTTAATTTTATTCATAGTTTGGGCTATTGTTTTTTTCTAGGGTGATGTTATCAGTTTGAATGAGCAATTATCAAATCATGAGTCCATGATTTCACACGTTGTTAAATTACTAGGGACGGAATCTCGAGCCAAACAACACTTAAGCAGTTGCATATATTCAGTTGGATTTGGCAGTAACGATTACCTAACCAATTATCTGCCAAAATATTATTCCTCAAGCAGCCCATACAACCCACAACAATTTGCTTCACTTCTCGTTTCCCGATACTCAAACCATCTTCAAGTAAGAAGTTTTGCTTCCATTTTTTTTTTTAACCTCTTTTTGATATTCTATTCTTTCTTTCTAAAATGTCTTCAGAAATTATACGATTATGGGGCAAGAAAAGTAGCGGTATCTGAACTTGGTAAATTAGGATGTGTACCACAAGAGGTGAGCGCTTATGGCGCATCAGAAGGCTCGTTGTGTGTGGAAACGAGCAATAATTTCGTGCAGATATTCAATGCCAAACTTAAACTTGTCATCGAAGATCTCAATTATAATCTTGGTGATGCAAATTTCGTATACGTGAGCAACGTTATAACTTCATATGGTATGACATTGTAGCTAGTTAGTTATTTGATGAATACCAGATTAAATTATGTTGTTAATTTAATTAATGGGGGATTTATTTGATATTTCAGGTAATATTACAAATTTGAATGAACCATGTTGTAGCTTGTCGATTGATGGGAATTGTCTACCAGGAGCTGCAATTTGTAGTAACAGAGATGAGTACATCTTTTGGGACCAATTTCACCCCACGGAAGCTGCAAATATGATCTATGCCAAACTTGCTTACACTGATATGTCTCCATTGTATGCTGATCTTGTTCATATTTTCTGATTTTATCCTAGTATTTAATGTATATATATATATATATATGTCCAAATATGAAATAAGAGATTGTAATGTGTTAATTACAGGAGTATTATTCGTCGTCAAGTATGAAATACTATTAATTATTTATATAACATGTAATAAATCAAACTAGGAATATATGTTGCTACCTAGTAGGCTAGTACTTCTTGTTATTATGTTAATGACAATTTCCCCACATAATATTCATAATATTCTATTTATTTTCTTGTAATTTGAAAAATAGTACTTTATTCTCCTATAATTTTATAAAAATTTCACAACGTGATATCTTTATATGTGGCACTTTACCCCTCTGTGTTATAGGAATGTGGCAGTTTACCCCCTCCCCCCCCCCCCCCCCCCTCCCGGTTATGATAAATGTGACAATTTATCCTCACGTTTTACATAACACTTTTCATGTCCACTCTCAATTTTGGCAAGTGAGTTACGCTCTCCGGCTGAAAGGAGGTGAAGTGCTTCTTTAACATTTCCATATGATTTAAATTGTTCTTTTTCAAATCACAGAAGGGATTAATTGAGCATTAACTCTCTTATTATTAGATTGATCATCCCCACTTCATTGTTCAATACTAGTAGCTAGTACAAAAAAGAAAAAGAGGATTTATATTCAACATACAGTACTCTTAGTTAACGTAATGAAGCAAAATGTCATAAGTCTGTCTAATTTGTTTGCTTATCCCTCTTCTCCAAGCGCCAAAGTTGTTCATACTTCATAGTATTATTTAACAGAAACATTTAGCAGAAATAATTAGGAATAACAGAACTGGCTCTTTAGTTATATCATATTTAAAGAAAAAAGTTATATCAGCTGTTCAGAAATTTAAAAAAAATTAAAAAATGTGCTATGAAAATCAAGAAATTAGTTCGAGAATTTGACTAGCTCATAGTCTGAACTTCCGGGGATCAAATTTATATGCTGTTGGGCCCTCTCAAATTCAGACAATTTCTAGAAAATTAAATTAATTTTGCATGAAGATATTTCCTTGTGAGTTACTAGAAATAGAATAGTAGAATGATATATATTCAATAAATACCAATTAATAAATAACAGCACTAAATAAATGATATAAAAATTAAAAAATATATTTATAGTTTTTAATTTGAAGTCTTGTTTGTTGTGCAATTGCCATGTTAATTAGTAAAACAACTTCTGCTAACAATACCGCTAGCCTAATTATTATTATTATTATTTTGTGTTTATACTAGAATATTTTTACTATGTATTAACTAATACAACTTACTTTAAGAGGGAATTGCATTTTTCATACCAAACTTTTACCTACTTTATACATTTGGTGCCAAACCTTTGAAAAATACACATTTAATACCAAAATTGAAGGACTTTTTGCACATTTTCTTTCTCCGTCAATTTACAAGGCCAAATTTTATGTTCTTTATATGGCTGGAAAGCTCTTGACGAGAGCTTTCTAATGGTATAAGTTTCAGTTCATGAAACGCAATAAATAATCCGCAGAAAATTAACAAAGTTTCGGGATATTAATCAAAATTAAATCATATGTCATAATCTACAAGGAATCATGATACAATAATTTCCAAATATGATATAGGGCACATAAGCATGCTATGGTAAAAATTTTGGAACATAATTTTAAATATACCAAAAAGCTCAAGCAAATGTGAAAAAAATCCTTCAATTTTGGTATTAAATGTGTCTTTTTCAAAGGTTTGGTACCAAATGTATAAAGTAGGTAAAAGTTTGGTATGAAAAATGCAATTTCCTCCTTACTTTAATATCAATATTTTCCTGAAAGCTCGTTTTTTGGCCTAGATTTCTCTCTCTCTATAATATAGCTAATTAATGTAAGTTACCTTAAAATAATTTATTCACGTAATGACTATTATTATTTCAATTTTTTACTAGATCTTTTTTACTTTGTACGACTTATACGACTTACTTTAATATCAATATTTATTCTTCTCCTGCAAGTTCGTTTTTGGACAAGATCTTATTTTTAATGTATAGCTAATGCAAGTTACCTTGAATTCAATATCTATTTTGGTTTGATAAATCTCAAAATATATATTCACACAGTGACTAATATTATTTCAATTTTTGACTAGATTTTCTTACTATGTATAGCTTTTACAACTTACTTTACTACCAAATTTTCTTTCTATATGAAGCTACTGCAAGCTACTTTAATAGCAATATATTTATTCTTCTCCCCCAAGTTCGTTTGAGCTATATTCGTTCTTGATCAAATGGCTTCCACTATTACAAAATGGATTTTCATATCTATCTTATACTTTATTGTGAAACCAAAAATATTAATTCAAGGTCAAAAACAAATTCCTTGTTCATTTTTCTTTGGAGATTCATTATTCGATAATGGCAATAACAACTTGTTGGTTACACAAGCCAAGGCAAATTATCCGCCTTACGGTATTGATTATCCCGATGGTCCCACTGGCAGATTTACCAACGGAAGAAATATTGCCGATTTTCTTGGTTGATCATTTTTCATCTCCACCACATTATAATTTTTTTTTAAAATCATAAATTTGGTGAATGTGTTCTAATTAGACCGCTTAATTAATTCATGCAGCTCAATTACTAGGTTTTGATAAACCAATTCAGCCTTTTGCAACGGCAAGCGGCTCAGATATTCTCAATGGTGTAAATTATGCATCAGGAGCATCTGGAATCCGCGATGAGTCTGGAATGCATTTGGTAACTAATAGTAGTACTTAATAAAGTGTGGTTAAATCCGTTGATAATCTTATGTTATTAAATCTGAATTATGATTCATTCTTATATTTTTAATTTTAAGATATAATGACTGATACAAAATGTTGTTGATTTGATGTAGGGTGATCGAATAAGCCTGAGTGGACAGTTGATAAACCATGCAACCACAATCTCCCGCCTTGGGCGGTTAATCAGTCCTCCAAATACAGTTAATAACTACCTCAACAAGTGTCTTTACACCATTAATATAGGCAGTAACGATTACATTAACAACTATTTACTGCCACGGTTATACCGAACAAGTGTTCAATTTACGCCTGATAAGTATGCAGAAGCCTTGATTCAACAATATACTCTACAACTCAGGGTTAGTATATATATATATATTTCTACTCTTGAATTCCCCTACTCTTTCTTATTGCGAATATGATAAAATATCTAATTTTTAGTACTAAAACCGTGGTCAATAGGGAATAACAAGATATATAAATTTTTTAGGTTTCTATGGTTATTTTTCATGTATGTATTATTTGTAATTTTAATTAAAAAGTTCACTATATTATTTTAGTTAGCAAATATTTTCTTACTGATAAAAATGACATATTCTGATTTTAACATTTATAAATAGCACATAGAACAATTAAACTTGTTTTATGCTATATCACATGCTTATGTTCACAATGATTCTATAAACCTTTTTTCTCTGTAACAGACATTGTACAACAATGGAGCAAGAAAGATAGTTATTATTGGGCTTGGTTTCATAGGTTGCATTCCTCAAGAGTTAGCAAATTTTCCTACAAATGGATCTTCATGCGTCGATTCCATCAACAATAATGTGCAGCTATTCAATAATAGGCTTAAGCCTCTAATTGACAACCTTAATACCAATCTACCCGGTGCACAATTTATCTACATAAACACAACCAGCATTTCATCAGGAGATCCTTCTGCTATAGGTATGTTATCAATGCAATATGTTGTTTTAGCAGGTTCGTCTTATGAAATCTGATTGGTAAAACCAACTTATTAACCTAGACTAATTTTTTTTTACCTTTTGTCATGGCCATCATCATATATAAATGATCCTAAACTGAAACTTAAATGTTGCAGGTATCAAAACTGTGAACGCTCCGTGTTGTGTAGTATCATCATCGAACGGACAATGCGGTCCAAATCAAGTTCCATGCAGTGATAGACAGCAATTTTTGTTTTGGGATAATTTTCATCCCACAGAGTTATTAAATCAAGTAACAGCTACAAGAGCATACAATGCAACATTACCTTCCGATGCCTACCCAACTGATATTCGACATCTTGTGCAGCAATAGAGAATTCAAATATGTCATGATGTAGTGCCAAAAAAAGAAAAGATAATGTTTCATGCCTATGCATTTAATTTCATTAATAAAATATTTCATTTTCGACAAGCTTGACACCTTATGATGTTATTTAATTTAATAGTTAGACAAGAATTTTGGGTGCTAGAATATCCCAAGATTACAACAATTATTAATTATTATACTAGACAGAATACAATTAATTAAACAGGTTCATAAGATTCGATTTTCTTACACAGATCAGTCAAGCATATTCAGCAACACTTAGATAACATACTGAAAGAAAGATGTCCCTTTGATCGAGGTGATCATTGCTATTCTGTCTTCTCCAACCGAAATTCATTAGCAGAAATTTGAAAAACAGATCGAGATAGCTCTTTAGTTATATCAGCTGTTAAGAAAGTAAAAAATAAGAAACATGTTACACACTAATTTGATAATGTACATGGATTAATCATGTTTTGGCAAATATCACCACTTAAATATCCCAACACTTTAGTCACACGGGACTGACACTCGGCACTTTTAGTCTTGCAATTTTGATCTCAAATTTGATGGATTATAAACTACACGATCAAAAGTACTAAGAGTCCAATCAATTATGTGGGACTAAAAATGCAATTTTGACCTTGAACATCTATTTATACTTTCAAAATTGCAATATTGTGCAATAAAATAAAGATGAAGAAAAATTGAAGAGAAGGAAGGATTCTTACACTAATTGAAGAGACAAATGCTCTTGCCTAGGGTAATCATTAGGATTTGGTTGAAGATAGTTTGGAGCATCAAATGGCTGTGGTGTTTCAACTAGCTCATAACCAGAACCACTCCCGGGCATCAAATTCATCATATGCTGTTGCGCCCTCTCAGATTCAGCTATCTACTTATACGTACAGTTGTTACAAAATTAAATGAATTACACTTTTGGTCCTATATATAAGACTAGTAAACACTCAACACTTTTAATCTAAATTAAATTAAGAACATATATATGTACATCTAACAATTCAGATAGAAAGCTAGATACCTTTGCACGAAGGTACTGATTGTTGTTATGTAAGTCAATCTCCTGCTGCCATTATTTTATAATGCGAGGAAAGATGCACAATCAGGTAGCAAAGAAATTCAAATTCGAACCATACATATAATCTCTTATTATGCTTTCTAAAAAAACTATATCTGCATCGTCTAATTAAGGTTCAACTATTAAATAGACTATGTTTAATTATTACTTACCCTCTTTTGCATGTATTCAATTTCAGCAAATAGCAACTCATTCTGAAATAAAAAGAAAAGTCATTTCAATATATAGACATAATTGATCAACATAATACAATAATATTATTGAATTATACCCACTTTCTTTGAACGGATTCTGCTAATTCCTCTTTCGACCCTGCTCTCCAAATTCTTGAGCTCCCTTAGTGATAAAGCCCCTAAAGATTCACCAAGCATATTCCTGAATCAAAATACGAAATGTCAATATTTTAAAGTAATTAAAAATCATGTGATTGAATCAGCTAATTAAATTAATTACCTGTTTTGATTCTGCAAATTACTTATTTGAGCACGAAGTTTCGATGCTTCTTGTTGATAATACTGAAATTAATAATTATCGAAAAGAGTTATTGTGATTTGGAAACAATGGACTTAATTAACATAGGTAAAATCAAATTTATTTGAAGTACCTGAGTATTGGATTCAGATATAGAGCCATTACTTGAGGAGTCTGATGATGCTTTCTTGTACCTCTGAATGGTCTCTTTAACACTGCACATTGTTTCATCAATAATTGAAAAAAAATGTCATTTGATGGATTTTTAACTCCAAAGGGGTATTAAAGATTTAAATTAAAAAGTTAAAGAGACTCTAATTTTATTAAGTATATCATATTTACATTTTCAATGTTTATTCCAGAGTTAAAGAAATGAAAACAAAAATGTTATACTAGCAAAACCCATGAATAAAAAGTTACAAATAAACTCTATAATTAATGTCAATAAGAAAAAGTTAATAACCAACGGGCAAAACCCATGAACAAAAAGTGATTGATAAGATTAAGTCAGATTTATTCTGTATTCTTAAAATGTCTAAATAACAGTGATTTGATTGAATGTAGTAGTATTGAAATAAATAAAAGGCTAAGTCCCTCATTTTTCAGTCTGCTACTACCTTAATTTCCTCGAGGCACTGATTGGCTGCCCCTTTGTCAAGTTGGCATTATGATTGGCCCGTATATCTAGGGCGAGGTTATCTTATTCTACCGTTGGATACACCTTTGAAGTTGAACCCCCAATATTATATTACATCAGAACCGTTCAATTTTTTAAACTGCCATTCCCATGCAAGAAAAAAGACCCAAAAGTTCAGAAAAAAAATTAAAATTTTTAGGGCTTTTTTATTGGTTTGCAACTCCCTTTCACTTCTGTTTCTTTCTTCTTTTAGGTTCAATAGTTTCAGAAGCTTTCTGAAAGCTTCAAACTGAGACAACACAAAATAAATTAAATGAGTCTCTTTTAATTTCCCAATTCGAATCTCTGTGTGTTGTGATGTAATTAATATTACTTATTACTTTTTGCAAGAAGTCAAGATCAAGAAAATCGTGTGTGACGTGACCAAAGATTCTTGAATATGAGACAAATCTATATCGAATTTCAATTTTAAGTAAACAAGATAATCCATGTTTAGATCTTAAGAAAACCCAGATCTAAATTCTCAATTCTACGCAATATGTACTCCAAAGATTTTTTCTTTAACTCGCCTGGATATTTTAATATAGAGTTCTGTACATAGCAAGAGAAACCCATCAAGTTGAAATTTTAGGTTTAGAATCTACAACACTTACAAAAAAAATGTTTAGAATCTACGACTAAAAAGAATTAAAGAAGCTGAAGTTTATAGTAAGAAATAAATATTTGAAACCCTAATTTGAATTAGGGATTTGAATTGACTTAAAAACCTGGAAAACATCAAATCAATATTTTTTTTTAAGAAAAAAAACTACTAAAGAACAGTTGTAATAGGACTGTTGACATCTTTCTTGCAGAGTCCTATTCTGTTACCCCTGATGATGCTAATTAATTTAAGACTGATTTGGTATTAAGGAACTGTGAAAGAGATCATATGAATCAATGGACAAATCAGAAATCGACACCTTGCTAATATTTTCATACCCTTACAGGTGTGTGTTTGTGTGTGAGAGATGAAGAAAAAAATGACAGTAAATTGTGGAAGATGGATAAATAGGAGAAAATTGGGATATAAAAAGTGAAATCCCAGAAAGCACAGTGAAGAAAAAACACAAAATAGGAAAAAAAATAGAAACACAACTGAATCCATGTCATAGGAAAAAAAAAAAAAAAAAAACTCAAATCTTCACTGTTCAAGATACCCAATATTCTTCCATGGCACAATATCTCAAACGGAGAAGAAGGTCAAAAGAAAATATCAAACTTAGGTTTTAAAAAAACAAAAAGTAATTTTAAAACCATATTTAGATGAAAAAACAATTGGTCTGGACCCAGATCTCCAAACAGAGTTTAAATAAGTTGAGCCGATTTCATTTATATATCTGAAATTTGTACGTACCTGTTGTTTGAATACTCGTAGAGGC
The DNA here is from genome assembly GCA_030819805.1 of Penstemon newberryi var. newberryi. NCBI lineage: Eukaryota > Viridiplantae > Streptophyta > Magnoliopsida > Lamiales > Plantaginaceae > Penstemon > Penstemon newberryi. The sequence continues at coordinate 45,309,699 of JAUALY010000005.1, read as the reverse complement.
GACCTCTAGTTGAGAAAACAATCAAAGCAACTTCGGCATCACAAAGCACGGATAATTCATAAGCTTTTTTCAGTAGGCCATTTCTGCGTTTGCAAAACGTGACTTGGCGATTTGTGGTGCTTTCGATTCTCTTGATCTCGATCTTTCCCCTCCCGATTTTCCTTTCCGGGGACATTTCTCTTGTTTCGTCGCTTTGGAGCTCCATTTTCTGCACCCAAAACATATCTGTAACTAATTTTTTAATTTCCATAAGTATCAATCCAAAGCAACACAAAACTAGGAATTTTTTTATCAGAAATTATGTTTTATTGTACAAGTCATGATTGGATTGTAGGTTATGTATAATTCTTTTACTTTTTTAGCAAAAAAATGGATATGAAATCAAGAAAATAATTCATAAAAAAAGAAGATGGTTGAAGTTATTGAGATCTAATTAACAGCAGAAATTAAAGCTTACAATATTTCTTTTATCTGCTTTTCTCACACTCACACGGAGGAAGATGAAGAAGTTAAACTGAAGGAGAGGTATGTATTTATAAAGTACACAAATAGCTTTAATCTCTTTCATAAAAATAAAATACTAAAAAATAGTTATTGCTAGATTATGCTTGTATTTTGTACATACGTATTAATCATGTCTTTTTTTTTTCTTTTTCTTTTTTCTTTTTGTGGTTTCTGGTGAATTAATGGAGCACGATAGAGGGTAAAGGAAGAAGCACTTATTCTTTTCCTCCCCTAGTCATTATTCTTTTTTTTTTTTTTTTTATACATTTATTTTTTAGTTATATATAAACTACAATTAATTAACCTTTTGTTTCTTGATAATTAATTGATCAGATTATGAGAAGATTAGGGTTGGGTGGAGGATAACATAGAATCGGAGAAGGTATAGAAAAAGAGTACTGATCAGAAAAAGACCTTTGAAACTGAAAGTGATATTTCATTAATGGATGAATGGAACCTTGACTAGGTTTATTAAGCTTCAATTTTTATGGAAAATTAGAATATCACATAAAGGGACCTTATCTTTCAATTACAAACTCACTTAATTATGATACTTAAATTATCATCTTTGTAATTTTTTTTTTTGAAAAAAAAAGAAACTACGATTTAGCCTTGATGTTTCGTCTATTTTACACTTCGTTACCCCTACCTTTTGTGTTTGTATTTGTATCTTTTTTAGTTCAGAACATTTGTCTGAGATGGTTGTTTAGGGATTAAGGTACAAAGGTTAGAGATCTTAAAACAATGCAGTTGAAGAGTTATTAGTTACATAATTTTTAGTAATATGTTTTTAGAGAAGAACAATAATAATTTCAAATGTTGAGGGGCAATTCTAAATGCAAAATGTTAAATGATGATCCAGAGGTGAGAGGACAATATACAATATTGTATTTTTAGATTTACGAGATTGTACTTTCAACACTTTCTGTATGAGAGAATTGTATTTTTTGTATCGAACTTTATGTTAATTTTTACTTTTGGTACCAAACAAATGTAGGTCATCACATTTTGTACCATAATTTAACAAATCATTTCACATTTGGTACTGCCGTTAACTAATTGAATTTCATAGTTAAATTGGAGGTATGGTCGTTAAGTCGATTTTAATTATTGCAAAATTAGTGTCATATCTTATACTAGTTTACAATTCTACCCTATAACATTTCGGGCTGGCAAAATAACATTTCGGTAGAATCGTCAGTTAGTATAAGTTATGGCACTAATTTTACAATAATTGAAATTGACTTAACGACCACGTCACCAATTGACGATGATTTTCAAAATTTAGTTAACAGCGGTACCAAATGTAGAACGATTTGTTAAATTATGTTACAAAATGTATTGACATGCATTTGTTGGTACCAAAAGTATAAACTGATATAAAGCTCAGTGCTAAAATTGTAATTCTCTCATTTCTGTATTTTATAAAACTGTACTTCTAATTCCAAGTTCTTAAAATATTTTGCATTTTTTTTGGTACTGCACTTTATTAAATACCACTTTTTGTCCTAGTTTGTTTTGAAGCATTTCACATTTTGTCCCATAGATCGAATGTTATTTACCTGGCATAGTTTGTCGCATAGAGTTGTCTGAATTTTGTCCCATAGAATGCTATGATATAAAAAATGCAACTTTGTGATGTACGTACGATATCAAAAGTGTTGAGGGTCTAATCTTGTGGGACTGAAAAAATGTAATTTTTCATGATTTTCCTGTAAATAAAATGCATAAATATACTTCCATGTGGTATATATTTTATACATTTAATTATAATTGACACAATTTGTTGTATATATTCCCACTTAATACAGAAATTATATTGAGCGAAGATATATATATATACTAGGTATCGAAGATGTAATATGATGCCTTACTTGACATAATTTTGTATGTCCCCACTTGTCTGCTCCTATGTCACTAGTATATGTTCTCTCTTTCTCACATAAACAAACTTCAACTGGATTGATCATGAGCTAGGTATATATGACAAAAAAGAAAATATTGCCATGTGAGATCCAGTGATCAATTTCATTTCCTTTATAATTTTTGTTGTCATATATAGTTTATATTGGTAAGTGTTTCACGTTGCAAGTACGGAGCAATCAAGATTTGACGTGTAAAATATTTCAAGTTTAGTTGATTCTTATATTAAATTTTATATGTACTTGGATTTAGTTTGTTTTTTGAACGACTCGAGGTCAAACGAGTTCAATAAAATCGAACATGAGTCAAATTAAATCGAGTAACTTGAGATTTATACATAGAAGAAAATGCATATCTACAAGATTTGTAAAAATAACATTTGTGGTTCCTACATTTTCACTTTCTTTGCACATTTATCCTTTCAATTACCCTTTCTATCATCTTTTTGCTCTTTTGGTCGCGTAAGACAATCTCGATTTCGTACTTTCAGTCTCAAATTGGATGAAAATGGCTAAATGTGCAAAATATATATAAATAAATTAAATCTTGTTTTTTCTACCCAAATTGTAAGTAGCAATTTTGATTTTCATGCAAAGGCGTTTTGTGTATTGCCAATCAATGTGTTTTTCGAGTTTTGCTGTATGTTTTGTGATGTACATGTTAATTAGGTATCATGTTCATCATGTGAGAGTGAGAATTGCCTTTTTACTTAAATTTCACTAATTGGTTAGTTATTTAGGCCCTTGTGATTTGAGTTGACCTAGCATTAGCAATTGGATAGGTGTTATCCTCTTTAGCATTAACATTCACATTGTCTTGCTGTGTACAAGTAACAAGTAAAACATGAGTTGCACACGATAGGTCATTCTTCTATACCAACAAAAGGCCATGCTTATATAAAATATTATTTATTTTTTGTATAAAATCTAATTAGTTTAAGAGATTTAATAATAATATATAAAATTTATTAAATATGATTAATAATTAACTATTTTTGTAATTGGGATTGAAATGCTTCAAACTTGCAAATTGTGGGGTAAATTTGTCGGCCATAAAATATGTGGGGTAAACTTTGCCATCAATCTTTAATTATGGAGCCAATTCTACAAATTTTTCATCAATTTTCCGTCCAAAATTTAACGGAAGTACCAAATTCGTTGAGCCTCGTTAACTTTTGGTACCAAATGTGTTGGCTTTGTAACTTATGGTACCGTAATTTTAAAGTAAAGTCACTTATGTTACCAAAAGTGAAATTATCTCCATTTGTTATGTAGATATTTTGGATTCGATCAAATCCAGTTTGTGCAAGAACTAGCATGAGGTCCTAACTTGAAATTTTATATTAGAATTGAAAGAAAAAAGAAAAAACAACAACTTCCAGCTAACTTCCATCCATATCTTTGTCAATGGTTAATAATATTTTCATAACAGCTTTTAAAAAGAAAAAACTTCCATTTTAAATTTTCACAACAGTTGTGCCACATTTTGACTGTGGCATATAAATTACATTCTACTAAAATACTTTTGTTATCCTCTCAAAAAAAAAAAAAATAGTACTTTTGTTATAGAACTAATTCACTCTACTTTAATTAATAAAAAAGGTGTCATGTTTGACCATGTCGCAAAATTGATCAAGTGAATTTACTGTATCAGCTAAAAAAAAGACGTTGGAACTAAACTATGTGGATGGATTTTGACGTCGGATTTCGCGAGATCCGATCGAAACTCTTTCAGATGAGTTTTCATCAGATCGATGAAACTCAGGACAAACATATATATTCATAAATCTATGCTAAAACTCTTGAAATCTATAAAACATTGATTTGACACATATCATGTATTTATTTTTTCTCAAACTCTCTAAAAAAGATTTTGATTTGACACCCATCACCTACTTTTTTCTCCACACCCCAATATCTAAAACCAATCAATGTGAGGCTTTAACTTTTTCAGAACATCTAAAATATAACCAAATGGAGTTTCAAAGGTTTCACAAAAATCATCCAAACCATTTTCTTAAAATCGAGATTCGCGAAACCTGGCCAAAACCCTTCCAAATAGGGCCGGAGAATCGAATTTTATCCTCCAAAGAAGTAGGACTTGCCGTGAGTAGATGTTTGGCATTGGTTCATCAAAAGCCATATAATTGAGATGCCAAACTGTTGAATAAAGGGCCATAGGGTTCATGTGGTATGTCCACTTTTTGCCTTACCATATGAACAAAAATAGTGGCTTCTAATTACTTCTCTACTAAAAACAAAAAAATAAAAATAAAAAGATCATCCATGAAATAGAATTAGACACGAGGCCGTGCCTATATGATACTTTTAGTAATCGAAAATATGCTTTTTTTTTTCTTTTTCTTTTTTGGAGACGGGAAATATAGTCGTACATTAATCATTATTAAGTTTGAATATTTCCAACCCCTACCAAAAAACAAAGATAAATTAATTATAATTTCTACTAACAAATTGAAAAAATATCCACACAAGTAAAAATCGAACTCTAGACATATTGGTCTCAGGGTCTTAGTTTTGCCACTAGACTACGACTTTGTTGTTAAAAGAAACCAATTAGTATTAGTAATTTTCTGCAAGATCATAAGAGTCTTATCATATTTAGTACAATTCCAATTGAATCATAATTATTGTCTAAAAGACGAGCATGTTTAGAACATGTGCATTTTGTTAATTCTTTTTGTTTTGTAATATCAGTTGCTAATTTATTTATTTTTTCTGCCTATAGTTAGCTTAGCATATGTTGCCTGTTTATATCATTACATCGCTGGAACTGGATTTCAATTTGTGTATTGAGTTATCAAATGCATTTTTGTCTTTTGTGTTTAGTCAAATTATAATTGTCCATATAACAATGGGAAATATTATATGATTGGAAATAGTGACTGAACTTTCTAGTGTTATATTACTATATTATAATATTGGATACCCTTTAATTTTGAAAAAAAGAATTATCTTATCATGAATCATGCTTTTTTTTATACGTTTTCAGAATTATAATTTTTTTCCTTTTTAAGAAGTAGAAGGTATTAAATTACAGCAGGTTGACTTTGCAATAGACTAATAGTCAATATTAAAAAAAAAGAATTATAAGAAAGGCTGTGTGTCTTTTGATCTCTTGGTCAAGTAAAATAAGATGTATTTGTAGAAGCTGTTATCGCTCTTTCAAAGTACAACTCTCCCAAATTTTAGCTAGGTAAAATGGTGATAGTTGACCAAAGTCAAACATAAGTAAAAAAAATGGACCAAAAAAATTTAAGAAATCTCTAACAAAACGAGACCAAAATTAGGAAAAATGGTGAATTTCATGGTTTCATCCAAACCTATTGCACATTTTTATTTTCACACGTAATACGTCACAAATATATATATATATATCAATATGAAGAATTGTTACGTACACATGTAAAAATTAATTAGGATTTATCCAAAAAGATTGAGAGGATGAATTATATTAATTGTGGATATGGAAGAAAAGAATTCCTAACGTTCAAAACTCGTTATCGTTATTGGGCGCAACAAGAAAATCTTCATGTATATATGATGAGGACCACAATGATACAACCAAATCGCATGTGTTGATCATATGCGTGCTGTGCACAGGGGCGGACCTAGAGGGTTTTGGTTGGAGGGGCGAGATTTTTTTTTAATAGCAAACTAGATATTTTTCTGGTATATTGATAAAATGGCAACTAAATGAAAATAAGTAATGTTGTATATTTATCTAATAAAAGCTGAAGAAATATACTAGATTTTTAAAAAAAAAAGCCACATTCAACAAATAGTTCAAGATATTGAGTAATATTAAAACACATAAACATTTTTATAACATAAATTCAGTTATGTAAAATAGAAATGCTATAAGTACCAAAATTAATATTAAAACTTTTTTTTTACTGTAGTACATTTTACAAAATCAAATATTTACATTAATGTTAGTACATCTGACCATATTAATATGGGATTAATGCATTTTTGGTGCCACAACTATAGCCCACTGGCGTTTCTACCCCGTAACTTTTCGGGCTGGCACATTTGGTGCCACAACTTCAACATCAGTGGCAATTTGGGTGTCAATTGAGGCTCAATTTCAAAATTGGCCCGAAATTTCCCCATATGCGGGCCATGCGATTTAGTAATATATCAAAATTGATCATTCAACGTCTTTTTCAATTAAAAAAATTACGAAAATTTAAAATCCTAACTTTTCCTATAAAATTCACCAAACATTCCCTTAATTAAATTGTTACCCGCTTTCTTATTCTTCCCCAAATAAAAACATCCAAGTAGCCTAGTTCTTGGTGGGTGGATTTTTTTTTTTTCAAGAAAAATGTGTTGAATGGTCAAAATTCTCAATTTTCATGTCACATGGCCCGTACGTGGAGGAATTTCGGGCCAATTTCAAAATTGGGCCTCAATTGGCACCAAAATTACCACTGATATTGAAGTTGTGGCACCAAATGTGCTAGCCCGAAAAGTTACAGGGTAAAAATATCAGTGGACTATAGTTGTGGCACCAAAAATGCAATAATCCCTATTAATATTTATATATTGATCCATATATTAATAATCTAGAAGAAAGAAAGAAGAATAGCTTATAACTAAAAAAGGAAGGAAAATTGCAGAACAGGGTATTCGAACCCCATCTTTCTTGATATACATTCAGCATCCCAACCACTATTCCACTGACTTCAATTAAATATATTTAACAAGTTCCTATATAAATATTCGGTCCATATTTTTCTTGGGGGGGCGACCGCCCTCCCCAGCCCCTTAAGGGGTCCGCCCCTGGTCCTGTGCATATATGTCACCATCATATGTCCGGTCCCAATGGCGTGTTTAATTTCTAGCTATAAATATTTTCTAAATAAATAAATATATAAATTAAATAAAATATTAAAAGCACCAATATTAGGTGCAGTTTGCAACTCGGTTTATTCAATTTGGATCCGCATGAAAACAAAAGAAAAGTACATGCCCAAAAGTCTCATGAGAACAATAATCTTTACAACAAGGGGACCACGATGAACAAACCCTAATATCCGTTTGGGCATATGATGTTGAAATTTGCAGGACATCAATGCAAATACCTAATCAAATTAATGCCCCCCAACTCCATTATCAAGTATAGCCTGCTCTTTTATGTACAAAAATTGATTGATTGAGAAGTTTAACTGATGTGTTACATATTCATCATCAAGATATATGGATTGGGTTAATATGGAATTGTTCATATGTAATTACCTTTAATAATATGAAATTTTCTTAATGAAATACTCTTTCGGGCAAATATATTCCACTTTTAATAATATTAAGGAAAAAAGAATACAGCCGATGAGACCGTAGCCTAGTAGTAAGACTAAAGTCCCAAGTCCAAGAGGTCTTAGGTTAATTTTCCACTTGTTTGACTATTTTTCTAGTTTCTATTAGTCTTTAAAATGTGATTATATTAATGTTTACTCTTATATACATACTTATGTGCCATAAACTGCCTCCGTCCCATATTTTTTATCATTTGGTATAGTTGACCAGTCAACTTGACTAAATTTATAAAAATTATAATAAATAATTTAATTAATATATTTCGTTAATAAATTGATAATATCATATGACACCGTATATATTAATATTTAAAAGGTTTAATACTTCATTAATGTTAATAATTTAACATGATAAGTCATTTAAAGATTAAAAAGTTTGACCAAGTACTGTAGCTAATGAAGTAAAATTAATGCGACGGACGGAGGGAGTATATATTAATGCATATGAAAGGAGATCTGTACGAACACGTAAGTTATGCACGGCACAGATGAGGATCATAATGAAACTACATGGGAAGCAGAACAAGGTCATATTGTTAATTTCATAAACAAATAAGTTTTCGGTCATGTTTGTTTGTTTTCCTTATGCAAGTTCTCGATATTATTTTCGGTCATTTTTCTCTTAAATCTGATAAGCGATCGAAGAAAATTTCTTGAAATTTATACATTGTATCAAATTCCAAGTTCTCAATTGACTTCTCATAATTGATCTATTTATTCTATGAAATCTTATTTCCTTATCATCTCTATTAATATTAATGTTAGTAGGTAGTGTGTTTCTTTATATTTTTGTGTGGACTAAAATATCCCTATGTGGTTTAAACTTTGACATTGTATAAAATGATAAAATAGTCAAAATATATTCAAGAATTTTAGTTAAATTTGGACTCATAAGGTATAGTTTGATTAGGAGACATATATAATAACAATTTTATCTATTTTTATCTCCTACATTAACACCTAAAATTTAGAAATTATCTCTTACGTCAACTTTTATAATTTCAATCTTCTTCTCATATAACACATAAAAATGAACCATAAGAACTTAAAAAAAAAAAACTATTATTTTAAATAACTCTTAAAATATATATGTAAAATCATTATAATTTAACATTAATATATTTTTAGTAAAAAAATGTTATATGTATCATTTGAAGATTTAGTACAATATTCCTATTTGTTGCATTTTTCAATGATTGATCAAATTTTATTTATTACCCTTTCTTTATGGGTTTGTTTGTCTCGTATTTCCCAAACTTATTTTGTATTTGAAAAAAGCGAGACAAACATAATTAGTATTTTTTGAAATAATTTTTTTTCTCACACTAATTTTAAAAATCCAAACAAACAACAATTTTTATCTATATAAAACACAAAAAAACTCTACTTTGATTGACATAAAATAATACTCCCTCGGTCCCATTATTTTTACTCCATGTAAATTGTTCAATTTTTCAATTTTTTAAGTGACTTATCATGTTAAATTATTCACATTTGTGGTGTATTAAATCTTTTAAATATTAACATATATGGTGTCATATATTATTATCAAATTATTAGTGAAATTTATTAATTAAATTATTTATTATAATTTTTATAAACTTAGTCAAGTTAATTGGTCAACTTTACCAAGGGATAAAGATAAATGGGACGGAAGAAGTATATCTCTTACACAACTCATATCACATAGCAAACATGATTTGACATAATTAAAGTCTTACACATCTTACACCTACAGTATGCACTCTTCCAAAGCACATCCACCTACTTTATGCCCAAAGTACTATTCAAAAACTCGAACAAACAACATTATACAAATCAATATCATTTCAGAAGCTTCCACTACTCTCCCATATGAACAAACATGCATCATTTGAGCTCAGTTCGTCATACATATCAAACAAACATAAAAGAAAAAAAAATGTTTGATAATTTTTTGGGTAAATTACGAATACCCCCCTCAGGTAAGCCCTAATTACAAAAATCACCCTCACGTATTGGATATTACAAAAATCCCCCTCAGGTTTGTCACCTTCTTACAATTAACCCCTTGCCCATAAAATATTCCAATTTTGCCCTTGGGTGTTATTTGTATTGTTTGTAATGTCTTATAAATGTTAAAACTTGGGATCTAATTATTATATCTTAATTATTAGAAAAGAGATAATTATATATTTACTACCAGAATAATTGATAAAATTTATAATTGTCCATAAGTTTTAATAAATATTGCAAAAGAAAAGGTATTTATATATTTATTAGCAATTTAAATTGTAAAATATTAAATTAAATAGAATTTTAATAATATATTTTATAAATATGAATTGTTTACACATTAGTTAAATGAGTTTATTTTTTAAATTAGTAAATTTAATAAATTATATTGTATTATAAATAAGATATTTTAATTTATTAAAGTTTATATTGTATTATAAATTGAAATATTTATTGAAATTTATGCGAAATTATAAATTATATCAATTATTTTGGTGGTAAATATATGATTATTATTTTTATATTTACAAGATAAAACAATTAACACCCAATTTTTAAAATTTATAACATATTATAAACATTACAAATAACTTCCAAGGGCAAAATTGGAACATTTTAGGGACAAGGGGTTAATTGTAAGAATGTGACAAACCTGAGGGGGATTTTTGTAATACCCAATACGTGAGGGGGATTTTTGTAATTAGGCCTTACCTGAGGGGGGTATTCGTAATTTACCCTTGAAATATTTATTGAAATTTATGCGAAATTATAAATTATATCAATTATTTTGGTGGTAAATATATGATTATTATTTTTATATTTACAAGATAAAACAATTAACACCCAATTTTTAAAATTTATAACATATTATAAACATTACAAATAACTTCCAAGGGCAAAATTGGAACATTTTAGGGACAAGGGGTTAATTGTAAGAATGTGACAAACCTGAGGGGGATTTTTGTAATACCCAATACGTGAGGGGGATTTTTGTAATTAGGCCTTACCTGAGGGGGGTATTCGTAATTTACCCTAATTTTTTATACATGTCATGCTTAAAATACACTTGCTTTATGATTGAATGTAACTCCAATACACTTACTTGGTGGTTGGATGAATTTGACCAAGTCATTGGACAAGAATTTTCCATGACATTAATGCAAAGATCTGGAAGTGGATAGTTTGAGACATTGCTAAATAGTCATAAGAATTTGAGCTCTAATGGATTCGGAGAGATAATGGGGGCACCAAACCAAAGGAGTAATGCTTCAGTGATTTTGAAGACACTTGACAAAGTTTATTAATTTATGAGAGAAAAATACTTTTGATATCAAACTTTAATCCAAAAAACACATTTGGTTTCAAGCTTTTCGAAAAAACACATTTCATACCATGATTCACACAATTTTGACACATTTACTTTTACCGTCAATTTTCGGACAGAATTCAGCACATGCTGTCAATTGTGGGTCTTTAAAATCCGTACATGTTTTCCCTCTCATTGTCAACTTAACGGGCACATGAGCGGCACATGCTGAATTTCGTCCGAAAATTGACGGAAAAACTAAATGTGTCAAGATTGTGTGAATCATGATATGAAATGTGTTTTTTCAAAAAGTTTGGTACCAAATGTATTTTTTGGACTAAAGTTTGGTATCAAAAGTGTTTTTCCCTCGTTAATTTATTAGCAGTGCATCAAAGAATGATCAGTGCACCGCTGCTGTTGGTTTCAAATGGATGCTAAATCAGGTAACTAAATTTAATTCCACCAAATTGTATTTTTACTCCCACATGATTGAAACTTCAGCACTTTTAATTCAAAAATTAACACTTATGTTTTTTTTTTTTTTTTGCACATTTCGTCCTTAATAAATCTTCCTTTTCATTCAATTTGGGACATGAAGTGAGAATAGATAAAGTACTATGTGAGACTGAAAGTACATAACATGCACAGAATGTGATGCAAAAATTTGATGGAAATGAAGAGATCATGTGCAAGAAAATTGAAACGTTAGGACCAAAGTGCTAGTTAGTATGCAAAAAATGAATGTCTCAAAGTGAAGCTTTAGAAGCTGCAAGAATTGCCTGCAACAAGTACATGTCGAAATATGCAGGAAAATATGCTTTCCCATTACGAGTTAAGAGTTCATCCCTATCATGTTCCCTTCCTCGTATAAATAACTGTTGTCCTGAGCTGGTGCAGATAGGCTCCAAACTTGAATGAGAGGGGCTTATGGCTAACCAGTTAAAGTTCTTCTTTTGGTTCGGTGTAGGGATGTACATAGCCAACAGGCTCAGGAAGCTTTACGACGTGCCAAGTTTAAGTTTCTGGGTCATCGAGTATCATCATAAGCAGGAAATGGTATGTTTATGATCTTCTGTTGAATCCTTACGTTTTGCACTTTTAGTCCCATAATTTGCATTTTTCAATCTGGTAGAAATGTCATGGTTTTGAAACTTTGGGCTAAAAACGGACTGGAAATCAATAGGACTAAAATTGAGATTTTCTAAAGCGTGGAAGCAAAGTGCTGATGATCGCTGTTATAATTCTACCATGTACATAATTCAATCCTTGCATATAATATGGCGAATACAATTGAATTCGTACTGTTAGGAACTAGGAGCATATCTGAATGTCATTTACAACACAGTTTAAGAAAGAAGATTGTCATTTTCCTTTCTTCTTTCTATGATTCTTTAGTGTGAATTTCACGGGGTTCACTAAGCTCGACAGGGCTGATTATGTGAAGTAAAAAGCTGAGAATCGTGTAATACCAGATGGTGTCAATGCAAAGGTTGGTGATATTACATATATACCCGCGAATTAAATTCATACTTCCTCAGTTCAGAGGTGAAATTTTTGTGATTCTTTACTGTGCAAGATTGATTAGAAGATGTACTTTTTGCAGTATCTAATCTGTCATGGACCTTTGGGAGAGAGGAAACCAGGACAAGCATTTTTGGCTGGAAATGCTAGAAAGGTTGATGTAAAAAATATCCACTCCAAGCGTGTGCTTTGTAGTGAATGTAGTGTTCATTTGTACATCTCTATGTAATAAGTATATATTTGTAAACTTGGTATGGGGAATGAATGAGAGAAGAGAACAACATATAAGAGAAAGACCCAAGTTGTACAATTTTATTGGGTTTTCACATAGAACAGATGGTCATTTTATTCATGGTTTATAGGAGGAAAGAAACTATTATGTTATATGTAGTGTACCTATTAAAGTTCAAGTTTATATTCAGCAATCTTCTCCCATGATTTGCAGCTTTTGTCTTGGGTGTCAGTTTTGTACAATGCTAGGCGAGAAATCTGGAAATTTAAACTGTCAATGCTTTCATCAAGAACATAAGCCTTCTCTTGAGCGGTTTTCTTTTGTTCTTCATTCAAATCCCCATAAAGCAGGCTCAGGTGTGGCATATAAGCTGCAAAAAACACTAAGAATGAGCACAACTTAACTTAATTGATGATACTTTCCTTAAACAAATGAAATTGAGTATTTTGAGAAATGTAGCTAAACATGAAAGTATTGGTAAAAGGTTTTTGCTTTTGGTACTTGTTGAAGTTAGCATAGAACCATCCAAATCTGTTACTCACGTGTTTATTATATTATTAGTGGTTAGTTTTATGTTTACCTGGTCTTCTATTGTTTTAGTGGTTTGTTATTATTGTCCTTCGTTTTAGGAGTCACTAGTGTAAGTCGTTATTAGTATTTCAGTATTTAAGTTAACAAAAGAAATTACTTTCTCTATGTTTTCTTTTATTGCCTTTTGTTAACTGTGGTACCAGAGCCACAACAAGAGAAAAGTGGGAGTGAAACAGTGAGTGTTGTAAATCTAGTCATTTTTGCAGCAGCAATCAATAATGGCTTCTGAAGGTTTTATTCAGCCTGCTATCCCTCGCTTTGATGGTCATTATGATCATTGCAGCATGTTGATGGAGAATTTCCTTAGGTCCAAAGAATTTTGGTCAGTTGTTAGTAATGGTCTGCAAGAGCCAACAACTGGTACTGCCTTGTCCGATGTACAACAAGCAGAATTGGAAGCACTAAGGTTGAAGGATCTCAACGCAAAAAATTATCTTTTTCAAGCTATTGATCGCTCAATACTCGAAACTATTCTTTGCAAGAATACTTCCAAAGAAATATGGGACTCCATGAAAAAGAAGTATCAAGGGACAGCAAAGGCGAAAAGGGTGCAGTTTCAAACTCTTCGTGCAGAGTTCGAAACGTTGCGGATGAACTCAGGAGAGTCGGTTACGGAGTATTTCTCAAGGGCGATGGCTATTGCAAATAAGATGCGAATCCATAGTGAAAAGCTGGAGGATGTTACCATCATTGAGAAAATGAGAGAATTGCACTTGTGGTACCAAATTATATACCGATTCTCACTTGTGGTACCATAAAAATCGAGGCCGACACATTTGGTAACACAATTTAAGAAATCAATCACTTTTGGTACCACAGTTAAAAATGGACGTTAACTGATGACGTGGTAGTTAAGTTTTATTGCAAAATTGATACCATTACTTATGATTACTGACAATTATACCCCTAACTTTTCAGGTTGTCAAAATAACCCCACATGTTCAAATTTATTGACAATTTTAGTCCACATTGTTGCCCAATTTCAAAATTGGCTCGAATAAAACACGTGCGGACCAATTTAGAGATTTCATTATTATATTTACATATTTATTTAACTAATTTAATCTTATAAATAATATTAACAGACCAAATAATCCTTTTAACATAAATCAGACAAAATATTAATTAAATCTAAAATTTATATAATAATATTACGCTCGATGACATCAAAGTTCAATTATGTTGTTTGTTCCATCGAAGAATCCAAAGATATTGATAACCTTTCAATTGATGAGTTGCAAGGTTCTCTGTTGGTTCATGAGCAAAAGATAAACCAACAAGACAAGGAGGAACAAGCATTGAAGACAACCATTGTTTCAAAAGAAGATGGTCATGAGAAAGGCAAATGGAAGGGAAAGCATGGGGACCACAAAAATGAAAAGAACAAATCTGGTGATTCTCAAGGTAAAGAGAAACGGCGTGACAAGTCCCAAGTGAAATGCTTTCGATGCAATCGGTAAGGACACTATCGTTCTGAATGTCGAACTAATTTGAATAAAAATCATGGTGGAAGATCTAACTTTGCGGAAACAGAGGAAGAAGAAGAGGTTTCCCTTTTGATGGCGTGTCATCCCAAGGAGAAAATTTCTTGAAATTTATGGTATCTGGATTCTGGATACTGGTTGCAGTAATCACATGTGTGGGAACAAAATGGCTTTTTCTGAATTGGATGAATCATTTTAGAATACAGTGAAGTTTGGAGATGACCCTATCGTCTCCGTCATGGGAAAATGGAAGGTACAAGTCTCGACCAAAGACAACTCTATTCATACTATTAGTAATGTATTCTATGTTCCAGATTTGAAGACAAATTTACTAAGTGTTGGATAGCAAGAAAAGGGATACGAGGTTAATATAAAAAAATGGAGTTTGTCAATTCGAGACTCTCATTTGGCTTAATTGCTCATATTAATATGTCGTCTAATCGTTTGTTCCCTACTTCCCTTTATATCTTCATAACACCACCCAATCATGTTTTTTCTGCAAAAGTGAAGGATGATGTCTTGTTATGGCATTTTAGATATGGGCATTTGAACTTTGGTGGCTTGAAAACTTTACAGCAGAAGAAGATGGTGTTGGGTCTTCCACATATAAAGCCCCCCAAAGAAGTATGTGAAGAATGCGTTATAAGCAAGCAACATCGAGATCCATTTCCAACAACCAAATCTTGGAGAGCAAAATTAAAATGTATTAAAGTTGGTGAACTCTGATATTTGTGGTCCTATAACTCCTACATCTAACGGAGGTAAACGCTACATCATAATTTTCATTGATGATTATAGCAGAAAATCATGGGCTTATTTCTTGCAAGAAAAATCTGAAGCATTCGAAACTTTTAAGAAGTTTAAAGTGCTTGTTGAAAAGGAAACAGGTTGTCAAATTAAAAGCTTGTGGACTGATCGTGGTGGAGAATATAACTCAAAAGCATTTGCAGAATTTTGTGAGAAGCATGGAATCAAAAAGTAACTTACATCAGCCTACACGCCTCAACAAAACGGTGTATGCGAGCGAAAGAATCGCACTGTCCTTAATATGGTGCGTAGTCTTTTGAAAAGAAGTGGCTTACCGAAAAGTTTTTGGCCGGAAGCAGTTTGTTGGAGCATTCACATATTAAATAGAAGTCCTACACTTTCTGTTCAAAATATCACTCCTCATGAAGCTTGGAGCGGACGCAAACCAACCGTGGCTCACTTTCGAATTTTTGGGTGGAGAGAATTGCAATTGTGGTACCAAACTATATACCGATTCTCACTTGTGGTACCATAAAAATCGAGGCTGACACATTTGGTACCACAATTTAAGAAATTGAATTACTTTTGGTACCACCGTTAAAATTGGACGTTAACTGATGACGTGGCAGTTAAGTTTTATTGCAAAATTGATACCATTACTTATGTTGACTGACAATTATACCCCTAACTTTTCAAGTTGTCAAAATAACCCCACATCTTCAAATTTACTGATAATTTTAGTCCACATTGTTGCCCAATTTCAAAATTGGCTCGAATAAGACACGTGCGGACCAATTTAGAGATTTTACTTATTATATTTACATATTTATTTAACTAATTTAATTTTATAAATAATATTAACAAACCAAATAATACTTTAACATAAATTTGATAAAATATTAAAAATGAAATATATTTTTTAAATCTAAAATTTATATAATAATATTTATTAAAAAAATAAGTTATATATTATTTATAAAATAATTATAATTTACAAAAAAAAAAAAAAAAAAAAAAACCCATCCCTACCAACCCTCCCCCCGTAATCCCCTCCCCCAACCCAAATCCCAGGCCGCCGGTGGCCTGGGATCGGAGGACCCAGGCCACCGCGGCCTGGGATCTGTGTTGTCCCAGGCCGCGGTGGACTGGGTCCTCCGATCCCAGGCCACCTCGGCCTGGGACCGGCGATCCCAGGCCACCGGCGGCCTGGGATTTGGGTTGGGGGAGGGGGTTAGGGGGGGGGGGGGGGGAGGGTTGGTAGGGATGGGTTTTGGGGTTTTTTTTTTTTTTTTGTAAATTATAATTATTTTATAAATAATATATAACTTTATTTTTTTAATAAATATTATTATATAAATTTTAGATTTAAAAAATATATTTTATTTTTAATATTTTATCAAATTTATGTTAAAGTATTATTCGGTTTGTTAATATTATTTATAAAATTAAATTAGTTAAATAAATATGTAAATATAATAAGTAAAATCTCTAAATTGGTCCGCACGTGTCTTATTCGAGCCAATTTTGAAATTGGGCAACAATGTGGACTAAAATTATCAGTAAATTTGAAGATGTGGGGTTATTTTGACAACTTGAAAAGTTAGGGGTATAATTGTCAGTCAACATAAGTAATGGTATCAATTTTGCAATAAAACTTAACTGCCACGTCATCAGTTAACGTCCAATTTTAACGGTGGTACCAAAAGTGATTCAATTTCTTAAATTGTGGTACCAAATGTGTCAGCCTCGATTTTTATGGTACCACAAGTGAGAATCGGTATATAGTTTGGTACCACAATTGCAATTCTCTCTTTTTTGGTGTATTGTATATGCCCACATACCAGATGCTAGGAGAAAGAAGTTGGATGATAAAGGCCAAAAATGTATTTTTCTTGGAATTAGTGATGAGTCAAAAGCATACAAGTTATTTAATCCTATTACCAAAGATGATCACTTCTTACGTGATCTCGCCAAAGATGAGAAGATCAATCTTATTCATTGTAGAAGTGAATAGCAGATTGCAGATATATTTACAAAGCCTATGAAGTTAGACTCATTTCAGAAGTTAAGAGACTTACTTGGTGTTTGCAAATTAAACTAAAGTATGTTCAGTTTAAGGGAGGGAATGTTCATCACGTGTTTATTATATTATTAGTGGTTAGTTTTATGGTTATTGTTTTAGTGGTTTGTTATTATTGTCCTTTTTTTTAGGAGTCACTAGTGTAAGTCGTTATTAGTATTTCAGTATTTAAGGAGACTATGTAATTTGATTAGTTAACAACATAAATTACTTTCTCTATGTTTTATTTTTTTTTGGTTGCCTTTTGTTAACAAAATCAACTCAAGTATATTCTTCTACCAATATAGTAATTGGGAGATATGGTACTTGTTCTATATAAAATTACAGAGAGCTGTGCAAATTACCTGTGGAGTTCTGATAACCAAAAATGAGTGCAGCAACGTGCGCTAGCATCCACCACCTGTTTGAAAAAAGGTTCCAATCAAAATGAAAGGGAAATCAGAGCATGATGAAGGAAGAAACAAGATCCAGTTACTCTATCTTATCATTTCAATTACCTCAGGGGTGGGATGAAGTAAAAGGTAAACGCACTGATAAAAGAAAGTCCCCGTGGCAACTTTCTCCACGGTAGCGCTGTACGCTTTGAGATTCTCACAGGCCTTGTTAAACTGGTCACGTGCCTCGTCCTCCGTCAGGCTAATAGCTCCGACGATCGTCACGTGCGGTTCAAACTGGGGTCCTCCAAATTCCGATCGAAGACCCTCCATCAATTTCTTAAGTCAGGGGAGTCAGTTCCTCCTGTGGGAACGCCCACACCGAATAAACGTTTTTCTTCACCATGGAGATAGATATGTACATAGAGGAAAACAGAGATTACCGGTTTATTATCAAGTATTTAAATGAGCCAGAGTGTCATTATTCGTGTGTTGGGTCTTCACCTACATTTCGCAAATTCACAAGATTGGGCTTTCATATGTCACATGTTGAGCTTGTTTCACCCACACATTTTGTACGCCAAAGTATCATGTAAGTGGACTTAACCCAATCCATGTGATGAATTCTAATACCTAAAGAATGATATACAATTGATGCCGGAAGTTGTTAGGCAAATTCCATCTACAATAATGTAGGATCATTACCTAGGCTAGAAGCAATCTTATCTTATGATATATTTATTAAAATTCCAAGATTACCCATAGCCAAGAATAGAATAATTGAGAGAAAAATATTGTGATGATAAAAAAAACAAGCAGCAAAACAAGACAGAAGTGGGCTAGTTATCATTATTAAGAAAAGTCATTATTGGTTAGTAAGGAACATAAAAGAAAAGATAAAAAAAGGTCGATTGACAAAATCAAAATAATATACAAGATATGATTTATTTGCATCTTTTGCATCTAAAGTATCACTTCCAACAAATATTGACCTTAAATAAAAAAAATAAAAAAAGAGAAATTTCTTTCTTTCAAAATCGTTTGATATATGAGATGAATTGAATCTAGTCGTTCAATTTATTACTTGTTTGAATTGAGTTAATCTAACGAATTCAAGTCAACATCTAAATTCCTTGTTTAAATTAAAGACGTACGGGAAAATTATGCACTAGAAAAGCTTTCCCTAAAACAGGTACAAGAATTGTCAAATTAAGCAACTGTACGGGAAAATTATGCACTAGAAATGCTTTCCCTAAAACAGGAACAAGAATTGTCAAATTAAGAAACTGTACTGTACGTAATTAATTTACATAATCACCAGCGTGTCTCGTTTAATTTCAGACAAGACATACTTCCAAATGTACAGTACTCTATTATAAAAGGAATAAATATATTGAACCAGTTCTTTTCCAGTGTTCTATTTTTTCTCCCTCTCTCTCTCTGTTCTTTGCTCTCTATCCACCTGCTTTTTGGGCCGACTCAAATCTGTCCCAAGTTCATTCACATTATACTAAAACGGAATCTGGATTAGTATTGTAGTAACAAATTAAACTGTAATGCCCCCAAATTAAAGTTGTGTGTGTGTAAGTTATTGAATCTAGATGCTGCAAGATGCTGTTCAGAATCAGTCTAGTTTGTTGGATTGTCCTAACAGTAATTTGTTTTCGGTTCTTCAAATTGTGTGAATCGCAAAGAGTTCCACAAGAAGAAGGTAATCAATTCATACTTCTTTAATATCTCTCTCTCTCTCTCTCTCTCTCTCTCTCTCTCTCTCTCTCGCTATGAGTGTCTTGACGGTTTCTTAACCAAGATTTAGTGAAAGATTATACATCTTGTTTTTTTTTTTTTTAAATAATATTAGAATTAAGTACCCAAAAGCAATTTTGGTTGAAAGGCTCGAGAAAATTAAAAGATTAGTGGTTACATCTTGTAGTAATTTTTCTTGTTTGGTTCCTTGGTAATTGAAAAGGCTGATTGGTAAATTTTTTAAATTTCTTGACTCTACTTTCTTATACCAAATATGCAGTTTTTTTTTTTGGCAGTTATCAACTTATCATTAACCCAGATTGGATGAATTCGAAGATTACTTGTCTTGCTTTAAATATATAAAAACGAACTGGTTCAAGAAAATGAAAGAATTATGGTGATATCTTGCAAGTCTCTTTCCCTTTTTTTTTTTTTTTTTTTTTTTTTGTTTCCCCTTGTAATGGAAAAGACGGATTAGTGAAGAAAAAGTGAAATTGTTGGCTAATTAAGGTATTATTGAACTATTTTGTTATTTGATTCTTAATAGGCCAACAGGGATAATGGTTCAATTTCTTAAAATTTTAGCAGTTGCTTTTAATTACATTCTTTTCCAATTTTCTTATATGATTCTTTGCAGCGGACGCTCTTCAACAAATTGCAACTGAGATGGGCGCAAGATACTGGAGATTCAATGCTGATTTATGCGAAGTCGAGGAGGTCGGGGTTACGCAAACACCCCCAAGTGGTTCTGAGGGTTATGTTGAATGTAATTGCAATTATAACAACAATACCGTTTGCCATGTTACTAGAATGTAATAATTTCTTCACCTCTCACTTACTATACCAACGTTCTTAACTGCAGTTATATTGGTTTTTTATATCTTTTTTCTTGTTGTAGTGTGCTTAAGAGTTATAATCTTCCGGGAACTCTTCCACTTGGTATTGTGAGGCTCCCGTATGTCCAATTAGTGTAAGAACCTTTTTAACATCACCATGACCTTAAAATTAATGATTAAACTATTTGACAACGGAAAACATTATGTAACAAATTTTGTAAACCTCTTTTCTCTCAGTGATTTTGCCTACAACCTCTTAAGCGGTACAATTCCAAGAGAATGGGCTTCAACACAGTTGACTTCTGTGTACGTCTTAATCGTATCGTACATTTTCTTAGTTTCAATTTGAATAATTTTTTGGTTTTATAACTAACTTTGCTGCCAGAATTTTTCTGCAGCTCTGTCTTAGTAAACCGATTATCAGGGGGAATACCAAGGGAATTGGCAAATATTACTAGCCTAACATACTTGTAAGTCTTTGATTTAATCGTCACATATGTTTTTGCTGACATTTGATTTTGAACTATCGATCGCATAATTGTGTAAGAGGTTTAATTTGTGTGCTCTAATCAGGAATCTTGAAGGGAACCTTTTTTCGGGGCTGATTCCTTCTGACATGGGGAATTTGACAAATTTAAAAATTATGTAAGTTCTCATATGTTCTAAAAGATATTTAATTTAAATATTGAACTAGCAATATGACGTTTTTAAGTGCAACTCATGACAGTTTGATCAGTATACTCTAATGTTGATTGAAGCACAGGATATTGTCCTCCAACCAATTGACAGGGCAATTACCGACGTCCTTTTCAAACTTAACAAACTTAAATGACTTGTAAGCATAAATATTATCTTTTTTATTTATTTATGTTCTGATATTCTATATTTAGCTCAATTGTTCTCCTTTTGTTTTACAGTAGGATAAATGATAACAATTTCACTGGACGAATACCCAATTTTATTCAGAACTGGAAACTGCTTACCAATTTGTAAGAATATCTTTATCTATCTTAAACTATAAATAATTTTCTCACTTTTCTGTTTTGTATCTTGGTTATGACATTGAATGTTTTCTATGAAGAGAAATGTTAGCGAGTGGATTTGAAGGGCCGATTCCCTTAAACATATCTCTTCTTAATATGCTAACTGACTTGTGAGTATACAAGAGGCTCTTTTCCTTTTACTTTTCTCGTTCACCAATTAACTGCTTAAAGCTGTTTTCGGTTCTTGGATTTCACTGAGTAAAATGTTGAGGAAAATGAAAAAAGAATCTCAATGTTCATTTATTTGTTGCAAGAAAAGCATTTTCCTTGGCCTTTTATTCTTCTTTTTTTTTTTTGGTTTCCCAAGGGTTTAATCCCTTTCGAGGCGGGTTGGGCACAATAAGTGGGTACCTCTCCCAACAGGGATTCGAACCTGAATCCGCTACTTTGTAGTGACTAGTCCCTTCCACTAGACCAATCACCTGTTGGTCCTTGGCCTTTTATTCACATAAAGTCCAAGGACCAAATATAGTCCAAAAGAGTATTCTGATTGAATTTCTGCATACAGGAGAATTAGCGAATTAAAGGGTCCGCCTCAGGAATTTCCAAACATACGGAGCACTACAACCCTAGTAACATTGTATGCTGAGTAACTATGCATATTGAAAATATTTTTTTATATTATTCGTATTCTTTATGAGATACTAAAATGACTCTTCTTGAACATAGGGTGTTGAGAAACTGTAACATCACTGGAGAAATTCCATCATATGTATGGAGACTTAGAGTTCTGATCATGCTGTAAGTTTTTAAACTTAAATATTTTTAAGAAGACAATCTTGACTTAAATGTTTATCTCCGTGTTTTTTTACATCAACAGGGATGTCAGTTTCAATAGGTTAACGGGAGTGATTCCAAACAACATCGCAAGAAATTTGAAACTTGTGTAAGTTCAGATATAACTTTTTTTGCTTCATTTTGTTTGGTGTCAATTGCAATTGAATGAAAATCAAATAGTTTGTGGAATTGACATTGTAAGTACATGGTATTCTTGTAAATAGGTTTGTGAGTGGCAACATGCTGACAGGGAATGTTCCAGATACACTGTTGAGGGACGGAAGCAATATGTATGTTTTTCTGTAAAGTTGTTATACTTACTGGACTTGATTTGTAACTTATTTATTATCTTTTATCCATTCTTAAAAATAAATAAATTAAATTGAACTTTCTACAGTATCTCCAAAATGAGTTTTAAATATTTCCGATATCCAGTGATGATACTTTGCATTACTGATTGTGTGCAGTGATCTTTCCTACAACAATTTTACTTGGCAAGGCCCTGATGAACCTGCATGTCAACCAAACATGTTAGAAAGCAATTCATATTTTTCAATTTTATTTAATTAAGTTTTTAATATTATATTGACAGTTCTATCATTGTTTTTCATTTAGTAGGAACCGAAACATAAACTTGTTCAAAGCCTCATCCACCGCGAACACACTGTAAGATGCATTTTTGCTGATTAGAATAGTTTTATAGAACCTTGGCTAACTGCTTTTGTGCTATTCTTTAACAGACAACGAATCCTTCCTTGCAATAGAGATGTCGTCTGCCCTAAATGTAAGTAAATTATCCTCCATTACTTCCTTGTAATAGACTGAAACCAAGAATGTTACTTTAAAACTTTTTTAGGCTTTAAGGTCATGTGGCATCTCAACTATGTATAATTTGCTCAAACTTCATCAAGAATGTCATTTCCGATTGTGCAGATAGATGTTCTTTGCATGTTAATTGCGGTGGGGACGATTTAACTGTCAAAGAAAACAACAGAGAAGTTAAGTACGAAGGAGATTCAGGAGGTGATTCCCCAAGATATTTAAGTACTACTAACCATTGGGGCTTTACTAGCACAGGCGATTTCCTAGACGAACCTAATTACCAAAATTCACGTTCCATAAAAATCCCACCAACGGCAAATCTCACCGACTTGTACAGCTCAGCTCGCCTTAGTCCTCTTTCACTTACATATTACCAATATTGCTTGGAGAATGGGAGTTACAATGTGAGCCTGCAGTTTGCCGAAATTCTGTTCACAAATGACAGCACATATAACAGTCTTGGAAGACGAATGTTTGACATATACATACAGGTTGTTTAGCAATGATATTTTATGGGATTATGCCAATTTACCCCCTGTGATATGCATAATATTCAAATTACCCCCCTCCCCCCTTGTGATTTGAAAAATAGCACTTTACCCCCCTGTGAAAATTTTAAAGGAGCAATTTACCTCATTCCAACAAAGAGTGTAACACACTCGCCGAAATTGAGAGTGGGCATGAAAAGTGTTGCTTAAAAAGACAAAAGTAACTTTAGTGGGGTAAAGTGTCCATTTATCATGGGGGGGGGGGGGGGTTTAAAATGCCACATTTATCATAACACGGGGGGATTAAAATGCCACATTTAAAATAACACAAGGGGTAGAGTGCCAAATTTATAAGTTGAGTGAGTCAAAATATCGTATATAAGAGGGGTAGTTTTGTCAATTTGTTCTTTTTAAGTTTAAAAATGCAAGGGAGGTGGTGTACGTGAAAATTTTATAAGATTATAGGGGGTCAAGTGCTCTTTTTCAAATCACAGGGGGTAAATTGAACATTATGCATATCACCGGGGGGGGGGGGGGGATAAATTGCTTTTAACTCGATATTTTATATAAGTGACTTTTATTACTTTTACTGAATTTCCTTTTTCTATATCAGGAGAAATTGGTCTGGAAAGATTTTAACATTGAAGATGAGGCTCGTGGAGCTCGAAGGCCTGTGGTTCGATACACTAATGTTACGGTTACAGATGGTACATTGGAGATTCGATTTTATTGGGCTAGTAAAGGGACTACTCGGATTCCTAATAGAGGAGATTATGGTTCTCTAGTATCAGCTATTTCAGTCAATCCAAGTTAGTGATTCTCTTGTTATCTTCTTATATATCAAGCATAACTTCATATTTAAACAAACTAATTACAATTTTTTTTTCCCTAGAATGTGAGACATAAAAGATTATTCTGTATTTGATAAGGTAAAATTGCATTTTTGGTCCACAAGACTGAACTCAGCACCTTTAGTCTCGTGTTTTATAAAGTCGTACTTTTGGTCCCAATTTTTTAAAATATTTTGCACTTCCTAAGCCCCCTTTCCATTCAATTTGGGATCAAAAGTGCAAAACGTGGATAGTCATATGCAGTGCCGGCCCAAGTGCTAGGCAACTTGGGCCGGCGCCTAGGGCCCCCGATGTGGAGGGGCCCCAAAATTACGTGTTATTAGTGGCCCGCCATATAATTATTATTTATACATAAGTAATTTTATTTCATTACCAAAGTTCAAGCTAGCACATTTGGTAGGTATTGTGTTGTTTTCTTTCAGCCTTATGCCACGGGTTCGAAACTCCACTCAGACATCTCACTTTTTTATTATATCTTTCTGCCTTTTTTCTTTCTCATTGAGAAGATGATTAATACATTTTAATCTATAAACTATTAACGTAATTTATCCAAAAAAAAAACCTATATAGATGATTATACATATTAATATATTAACGTTTAATATATATTAATAAGCATTTTTTCTCGGTTATTTTATGCTTTTTTTAACAAATTCTTTCTCCCGGTTTCAAGGATTTTTTTACAAAACAAACATTTTATGTTATGATTTTCACTAAAAACAAATTTTATAACATAATTGAAAACGAATTTTTATTTAGATTACAAGCTTCTATTTATTTTTTATAAAAGAATTGTTGATTCTTTTAGCACGGGCTCGCTCATAGACCATTTGTACTGATCAACAAATCATTGTCGATATAATTTAAATGATACTATTTTTTTAAGATATTTATATTTTATCGTTTATGGAACAATTATTACTTTATTATGACTTTTGCTGTCATTTATTATTACTTGTTATATATAACTATCTTAATGAGGAAAAATTTAAAATTTAATGACGGACACTCGTTGTGGAATTATATTTAATTAGTACACATACTTGTAAAAATTCTTTTGCTAAAAGAGTATTTTTAAAATTAAAAATTATAAAAATATATTCACGAGTAATTCAATGAAAAAAGTTTAAGTGAATTTGTCATTTAATTTTGTACCTGGAATAATGTCAATAATTAGTAAGTATTTTTGCATTTTAAAAAAATTAAGTATATTGTTTTATAACATAGGGCCCCGATTCTATAATTCGCCTAGGGCCCCCGAATATCTAGGACCGGCCCTGGTCATATGGTACCAAAAGTGCTAAATAGAGACTACTCTATGGGATCTACAGTGCAAAACTGGATGGATGAGAGGGCAATAAAACTAAAAGTGGAAAACATTTTAAAAAACTGAGACCACAAGTGCAATTTTTGAAACGCAGGACCAAAAGTGCTGACGGTCCAATGACTTAGGACTAAAAATTCAATTTTGTCATGTAATAATATGAATATAATTGGATGCTCTTGTAGTTGAATCTTGTCGTATCTCACCTTCTAATCTATAATCTTCTATGATCTACATCTTGTCTTAAACAAATAAATCTTAATCTAGCTAACATATTTTTTCTCACAACTTTTTGTTAGTTAAAGCTTTGATTTCCTTTATCTATTTTCTTTGCAGATTTTAAAGTTTGTTCATATGGTAACAAGAAGAATGTAGCTGCTTATATAATAGCTTCAGTTTTGTCATTCTTTGTCATTTTATCGGTATTGGGCATCCTTTGGTGGAAAGTAATTTTAAAACGCAGAAAACGATTAGGAAAAGGTAACATTCTGAATTTTGTCTTCATCCTCTTTTTTAAGTACTCAAAATCCATTAAAGAGTTGGTAACTGTTTTGAATAATGTCGAACCTCATTAAGTCAAAATATTTGGACAGATTTTGAAGGTTTAGAGTTGCAAACTATTGCTTTCACACTTAAACAAATTAGAGCTGCCACCAACAACTTTGATACTATCAACAAGATTGGAGAAGGTGGTTTTGGTCCCGTGTACAAGGTACTCGATTTGCTGAGACTTTGCTTATTCTATGTTCCTTTTCATAATTCATTTGTTCTAATTATAATGGAAAAAGAAACCAACCAAGTCAAGCTTTTATCGATCTAACTTGAGCCGAATGTCAAATAACTTGGTTTGGTTTTCACTCGTAATTCTATGTTCTTTTTTATTATTACTCATTTGTTCTAATCGAAAAAATGGTACAGGGTCAACTACCCGATGGTACTGTAATTGCTGTGAAACAACTCTCCTCAAGATCAAGACAAGGAAACCGAGAATTTTTGAATGAAATTGGAATGATTTCTTGTTTACAGCACCCAAATCTTGTAAAGCTTTATGGATGCTGTATTGAAGGAGATCAATTGCTAGTAGTGTACGAGTACATGGAAAACAATAGCCTTGCCCACGTTTTGTTTGGTAAGTTTTGCTTAGTCGTAAATTTTTGTTTAGTCAATTTACGGTAGCTAAGTGTTGGATCATGTTTTTTAGATACAAAGGAAAGCCAATTGATGCTAGATTGGCCAACAAGGTTCCGAATCTCTATTGGAATTGCGAAAGGATTAGCTTTTCTCCACGAGGAATCAAGACTGAAGATTGTTCATCGAGACATTAAAGCCACTAATGTGTTGTTAGATAAAGCTTTGAACCCTAAAATATCAGATTTTGGATTGGCTAGGCTTAATGAAGATGAGAAGACACACATTAGCACCAAAGTCGCTGGAACAATGTGAGTTATTCTCATTTCATAATATCGGTCAACACTCCTTTCGACCCTTTGCCTCAACACTTTTTGGCTTCATGTTTGCAAAATTTTGGTTTTTGATTTTGTTCGATTTTTTTAACCGGCTATCGAGTCAAATCACAAATCGTAGTTTTTATTATTCTCATTTTTTTATTTCACATTTTAAATTTCTTAGACCTAAATAATAAATTTCCGGATTGCTACATTTATGCTTGATTTTTGAACTCTTTTTAGACGTTGAGTACACAATAATTTATTTGGATGGAAAATATTTACTCTAATTTTTAGTTATTTTGGTTAAGCCAAATTGGTTAAGACCAAAACCCGAGCTGGTTGGTTTGATTTTCGTTGTTGAGAAATGGTGAACCGAATTACCGGTTCGGACAGTCGAGACCGAATAAACACCGGAATATGTATTGTTCACATATATATTGTTCATTAAAAAACCTCACACTTTTATTCATCTTATTTTCAGAGGATATATGGCACCGGAATATGCACTTTGGGGTTACCTAACGGACAAAGTAGACGTTTACAGCTTTGGAGTCGTAATTTTGGAAATTGTCAGTGGCCAAAGCAACAACAATTACATGCCAAGTGACAAATTCATCTGCCTTCTCG
Source organism: Penstemon newberryi var. newberryi (assembly GCA_030819805.1). Taxonomy (NCBI): domain Eukaryota; kingdom Viridiplantae; phylum Streptophyta; class Magnoliopsida; order Lamiales; family Plantaginaceae; genus Penstemon; species Penstemon newberryi. The sequence goes on along the minus strand of JAUALY010000005.1, from coordinate 45,281,642 downwards.
ATTGGGTATGAACACACTCTTTCTATTTTCAATTATATGATTAATGAGAGGATTAAAATTAAATCTTTGCATTCTTTCTGAAATTACAAAATTTAAGACAACATTGTACATACTCTACAGGCTTGTCACTTGCAAGAAACGAAAAACATAGATGAATTGGCCGATCAACGGTTGGGATTTCAAGTCAACCGAGAGGAAATAGAAAGAACGGTCAAAGTAGCGCTTTTGTGCACCAATGCAACTCCTTCGTTAAGGCCGACAATGACCGAAGTAGTCCAAATGCTTGAAGGGAAGATGGATATACCGGATACACTTCCAGAGGGAAGCACTTATACGAGGGATGTGAGGTTTAAAGCCATGAAAGATTTCCAACATGAGAAAATACACGGAATTTCTATGGGAAGCCAAACACCGACTTCATCTACAATACGAACAGATGCTGGTTTTTCATCTACTTCTGGTTTTTATGAAAATAGTAGAGATACTATTTAATGAAGTAATAATTTTAATATTGATATTGTGTCATTATTATATTGTAAATTGTAAATTTGTAAAATCAATTTTGAGGTTGGGAAGAAATTTATGTTGTTGTAAGGCTTCATATTATTGTAATTTAACTCTGTATTTGGTGAAGGAGAAGATTTGTAATTTATAGAGGGTGGGAGAGATTTAGGGTAATTACATTGGCCTGCCTGAGTTTTTGAACTATTTGTAAATAATTGCTAATTAATTTAAAACTGATTTGGTATTAAGGAACTGTGAAAGAGATCATATGAATCAATGGACAAATCAGAAATCGACACCTGCTTTGTAGTGAATGTAGTGTTCTTTTGTACATCTCTATGTAATAAGTATATATTTGTAAACTTGGTATGGGGAATGAATGAGAGAAGAGAACAAACATATAAGAGAAAGACCCAAGTTGTATGGTCGTTTTATTCATGGTTTACAGGAGGAAGGAAACTATTATGTTATATGTAGTTTACCTATTCAAGTTCAAGTTTATACTCAGCAATCTTCTCCCATGATTTGCAGCTTTTGTCTTCGGTGTCGGTTTTGTACAATGCTAAGCGAGAAATTTGGAAATTTAAACTGCCAATGCTTTCATCAAGAACATAAGCCTTATCTTGAGCGGTTTTCTTCTGTTCTTCATTCAAATCCCCATAAAGCAGGCTCAGGTGTGGCATATAAGCTGCAAAAAACACAATGTATGATTCCAGAACGGCTACCTATAAAGTAATTGGGAGATATGGTACTTGTTCTATATGAAATTAGAGAGAGTTGTGCAAATTACCTGTGGAGTTCTGATAACCAAAATGAGTGCAGCAACGTGCACTAGCATCCACCACCTGTTTGAAAAAAGGTTCCAATCAAAATTAAAGGGAAATCAGAGCATGATGAAGGAAAAACAAAAGATCCAATTATCTCATCATTTCAATTACCTCAGGGGTGGGATGAAGTAAAAGGTAAACGCACTGATAAAAGAAAGTCCCCGTGGCAACTTTCTCCACGGTAGCGCTGTACGCCTTGAGATTCTCACAGGCCTTGTTGAACCTGTCACGTGCCTCTTCCTCCGTCAGGCTAATAGCTCCGACGACCGTCACGTGCGGTTCGAACTGGGGCCCACCAAATTCCGATCGAAGACCCTCCATCAATTTCTTCAGCCGGGGAGTCAGTTCCTCCTGCGGCAACGCCCACACCGAATAAACGTCTTTCTTCACGGTGGAACTGTCCATGATGGAGATAGATTTGGGTACGTAGAGGAAAACAGAGATTACCAGTCCAGTTTATTATCAAATGGCAGCGGTTGGTTTTGACTTTTGAGGTGGTGGAGCGGACGTGTTGATGTTGTAGGGTTTAAGATAATGGAGAATAATCTCGTAATGTAAAACGAATATGCTGAATTTGGGGATCTTCTTGAAATTATTTAATACTATTTTTAAATCGTTTTAGAGTATAACAGGCACGTTTTCAGCACTTGAGAAATAGTATCATTTTCTTTCAAGTATCATAAGCTCAAAAAATTAGGAATGTAAAAATCGATCATTTTATCTTGGTCTTACATGAAAATTAAATAACAATCCATAATAATAATCAAACAAACACCAACATAATTAATTACCTTGTCACAAAACAACAATCAAATTTCAAACTACAATACATTAGGACGCGTACACTTTCTTCTTCAATTCCAATATACTACTAGGACTAAAATTCTTACTTCTTTTTTACTTTTCCTCCTTGACATTCTGCAACTCATGATCCCCATTACCATTACTACTCTCTTTCCTGTACTTATACCTCTTAGAAACAAACAAATAAACACAGAAATTTAACAAACTCAATATGGAAAGCAACCAATAAAACAAATTCAAATGTCCCCAATTAATATTATTCCCCGCCAACCACCCTCCGCTCCTCGTAATATCTTTCGTGGCGCTATTCACAATCTTCACAACTATCGTACTCAAGAAGTACCCAATCGCCATCGAACTCCACAGAAAACAACTCGAGATCGACTTCAAATCCTGCGGTACTTGCGAGTAGAAAAACTCCAGCAAACCAACATAAGTAAACATATCAGCAATCCCGAATATAGAAAACTGAAACGTCAGCCAAAAAACACTAATCGGAATTGGAGGCATCAGCAACGGAATCGCGTCCAGCATGTTATGCTCTTTCGCCACGCTTTTCCGTTTCACTTCTACCACTGCTGCAACAGCCATGGACATTGCTGAAAGAATCAACCCGACTCCGACCCGTTGTAAGTAAGTTATGCCTGTGGGGACGTTTGTGAATTTGCGTATAAAGGGGACGATTATTTGGTCGTATAAAGGGACGAGTATGATTAGGAAAACGATGGGGATGATGGGGAGAGATGCAGGGGGTATTTTGAAATGTTTGGTGATTGTGGGGTCCATTGTGACGCCTTGTTGAATCGAGAAGGTTTGGAGTTGAGCTAAGCAGAGCGTCATTATAATTGTGCAGCAAAAGATTGGGAGCATGTTTAGTAAGATTTTTGCGTTTTCTACTTGTGTGATTCTGCAGAGTTTCCATGGGTTTCGAGTTTGTGATGATTCTGGTGTTTGGATTGCTGCTTTGTCCAGAAACCTGGTAAGATTATAAATTTATCAATATAAAGTTTTCAAGCAAAGTAGCCACAATGAAAATGCAGTAATAGTATTGTACATCTCCAATAAATAAATATTTGGATGGATTCGATCCTGACCCGTTTATAGCCTTAGACAAAAGACATATGATTTATTACCTGAAAGCCTTGGTATGAGGTAGAAATTCTGCTTGGATTGCAGCTTCTTTATCTTTATTTATCTCGTAAAGCTCATTAGAGTCCTCAGGAACCTGAAGCTTTCTATTTCGTATGGCTGCAACGTACACCTATATATTCAGGCCAAAAAACAAAGTTATATATATACATACTATATAACATCAGTAAATGGTTCATCCACGTAAACGATGTATACCTGTACAATTCCAGTTAAAGCACTGGTACTCTCATTAACGACATAGAATCGGTACCATGGTAACCCCGAAGCAAAGATTATCAACGCGAAAAACATAGCAATAGTACTAACAGAAAAACCCCAATCCCATCCTTTATGATCTTGAATCCAAACAATAAAAGTCAAACTAATTGCACCACCTATGCATAGAGCCATTAGTAGCCAATTGAAGAAACTTGATTTCTGTGTTACTTCTTTCGGGTCCTTATCATCAAACTGATCTGCACCGTGCGATGGCAAAGCAGCTTTCATTCCTCCAGATCCAAGGGCCACTAAGTATAGTGCCACAAAGAGAAGTGCAGCATTGGCTCCATTAACTTGACTACAATTAGCATTTGGAGCAAAGATGTTGCATAGTGGTGGCTTGAGTTTTGGGTAGTGTGCTTGCAGTGCTAGGAGTCCGAGTCCCTGTATGGAGATAATGTTTGTGAGTTTGTATGGGACTAAAACTGCAAAATTGTGTTAATTACCAAAAACTCGATGAATGTTGACACGAGAACAGTTCTGAATCGGCCAATATACGCGTCTGCTAAGAAGGCGGCAAAGATAGTAACTATGTAGTTAGTGCCCAAAAAGTTTGTCAAATGGTTTGCTGAATCTGCTATGTCGAAGTGCATCACTCCGGTAAAGTATGTAACAAGATTAACTCCCAAAGCCAATGTTGCCATGTTCTCAAAAGTAAATGCACCTAATTCAATTACAATTAAAACCAAATATTGTTATCTAGTTGACATTGAAAAATATAGTACAATGTAGCAGTATTCCAAATTATAGTGAAAGCAGTACGTACCTAATACAAATATAGAACTACGAGTTCCACCGTGCTTATATCTCACCGCAGTTCGTCCTTTCCAATCAACCTTCCCTTCAATAAGCTCTGCTTTATCCTGCATGTATATATATATATGTGTAAAAGTTATAGGAGATGAAAATGGCAAATTTGTTTTGCTCAGATCATTTCAAATGTTTTTGGAAATTCGGTCCTCTTGTCCGTTCAATTCTTGCCCTTTTAGTCCCATAGAATAGTTTTTATTATTTTGCATTGGTTAATGTATCAGTTTTACACTTTTGGATGTAAATGAGAAGATAGGACCAAAAGTGGAAAACAATTTCAAAATTTAAAATCTAAGGTGGTCTGGTATGATCATGTGAAACTAAAAATGCAGTACGTTTACCATTTTTGTCTAGGAATTAATTCTTGAATCCCTTTTTGGAAGCAAGTGGAAAGAATGGGAACAGATAATAGTAAGTAATTAATGGAAGATATGATGAATATGGAGTGATGATAGATTACTCTTCATATAAGTAGGAGGCATGAGTTGATTTTTGTCTGAATATCCTTGTACTGAGTGTTGGAAATTTTAGCAGCCGACTCTGAGAGGTTGATTCCATTGACAATTTCCACTGAAAATAAATGATTGAGAAAGGCAAACATAAATAAATAAAACAATTGAAACACTCTCATTCATATCCCACAGCTCTTTTTTATATGAAATTTTGATTTGATATCTTGGAATTTCTTACCTATCTTATAGCTTCAAAGTCCGCATCAACAGTCAGTTATATTGTAAGTTATAGTCTATCACTGTCACACAAGGGTGTGAACTTTAGTAAGAAAAACATTGTTGTCTGACTTTGGACAACAACATTAAACTTCAGAATATCATTCTTTCGCAATCAAGTCCAAACCTGGTTTAATCAAACCCAAAGACTATAAATGTATTGGGACTTTTAAGCAGTCATTTTCTTGCAAAATTTTGCTGCATGATTTCGTCATTTCCTTGGACGATCTTGTTAACTCTTGTAGAAAAATTGCATGCATTTAAGACAGGAAGAAAGAGAAGAAGTACAAGTATAGTAGAAACAGAATGCTTCTTGTCATTCAGTAAAAATGTTCAGAGGCATAAATATTAGGAATCTATTCTTCGAAAACGACCATTACATATCATAATTTACATCCAATTCATGATTAAGGTAGAACCCTTTATTTTTTTTTCTTTTTAACTTTATTATATTGCTAATGTTAAGGTGTGAAAGTAACATGTTCTCTTTTTTCTTCTTTTGTTTTCCCTATGAAAGGTATTATGTTGTTGGATAGGAAAAAGGATATGCAGATGATGACAATTAAGCACTTGTATGCAAACATTTGCAGCTTTTTTTTTTGTTCTTAGCTATACATTGGGAAATAGAGAAATGGCAAATATCAAATTACTTCTAATTGGGGGAAAAGTGCAGACCAAAAGCCAAGACCAATTCCTGAAATGCCATTCTGAATATTTCTCAGTTTCCAATCTACAAAGTACAGGTTATCAAAATGAGTATTACCAAATCAACTTCTTGCACTTCAAAAACTACACAAATAAATTTGCAATAAGCACAAGTCGACCTTGTTTATCTAATTGACAGAATTGTCCCTGTAAACGGTTGAATATGGTGACTCGGGCAACTTTTCTCAACTGGTGCAAAATGCTATTTTTTCCAATTATCGGGTACAAAGTACGAATTTGTGAAGAAAACTCAAAAACTGTTCAAGCACAATGAATAAATATAAACATATATACACACAAGAATAGACTAAAATTCACCTATGCAAAAAAATGCTGACACTCTACTAACCTATGAATGAAGGTACAAACAAAAACAAAATCTACTCTCAATAGTTCAATAATGAATACTTCACGCGTAACACAATTTTCCCTTTATCAACTCCAAGCTTGGCTCCAGTAATCAACCAATGACCTGGCACATCTTGCGGTCCTTTAGACATTTCCGTCATATCAACAATTTTCACCAGCTTCCCAACTTGGCTCGAGCCATCCCCTTTATCACTCGATGAGCCATCTAGCTTTTGTGTCAGATTAGAAGGGCTATGATCCCATACAGAACGCCTTATCGTACACCCTGGTACTTTGGAGAAGAGGAGTTTAAGGTGCAATACACTTTTGGCACCAAAATCCCAAACACCGAGTTGGGCCCCGGTGACAATGTGAACACCTGAGAGATCTCCAATACATGTGTCCGTGAACTCGATTGGTGCAGTGCTCACATGGGAAAATTTCTTCCATTTGATTGGTTCAAACCATCGGCTATCTTGCTCTTCGGGCCCATGCCATTTGGGTGCACCTATAGCCATGTGGGTGTCCCAATGAGGCTGAAGAATTTTAGGAAGAGAAACTAGGTGCTGTAAGTTGATGGATAAACGGTTTTGTTTTATGCCTTCTAGGCTGAGTTTGAGTCCAGTTACTGGTTTACGCCCCACTGTTACCTGAGATATCATATCATTGAATGTTAGAATTGAGTAACATATGTAGAGTATAGACATAGTAGTATTTAGGACAATTAATTCTTTTCATTTTAGGAGGAAAAGAACTTCCAAACCGGGAAATGTTGAAACTAGAAAGGAAAATGTACGCAATTTCAATTTGCAAAAGGCTAAATTACATGTTTAGTCCTCTTAACTTCCGATCCGTGACAAATATGATCATTTATCCTTTGAACCAACACATTTAGCCCTAACTTTATTAGATTTAATCTTTAGACTCGACATATTTGGTTTTTTATCTTTAAGCTAGCATATTTAGTCCTCCACCTCTCTGTTTTAATTTTAAAGAAAAACTACTTGATATATAAATTTATTTACAATAGTTGCTTGAAGTCCTTTTTAAGCCACAAATTCATCAAAATTTGCATATCAGATTAAATGTTCAAAGTTTCAGAGTAATTTTATTTGACCCATAAGATGGAGGACTGAAAATGTATACTTGATTACTAGATGTGTATCCCACTGAAAAGACAAAAGGACTAAATGTGTTGACTCTAAATGATAAAGATCAAATAAAAAAAAATAGGACCAGATGTGTTGACTCCAAATAGGAAGGACTATTCTTGTAGCGGACTAAATATGCAATTTCACCTTAACAGAATAATGCGACCGACCTGATCTGGGCTTATATAAAGCTTAGGACCCATTAAGCTGAACTGAAGAGATGAACATACAGGCTCTTTCCTATGCAGGTTGTTCTGCTCCGGAGCCCAAACTCGAGAAATTTGGAAATCTAAAAAATATTGAAGATCCTCGATTGGTGGCTTGTCTGAACAAAATGGAACTATGTTAGAAAATTTTAAATTATAAGAAAAGAATGCCCTTTTTCCTAAGAAATGACATGAATATCTAATCGGATTTCAGAAAATTCTGAAATAAATTCAACTTTACAGTTTCATACATTCCAAATATAACTCAATAGCACGAGCTAAGTGCTTTATTCCAGCCACTCCTTCAAGCAAAGAAACGATAGGCGTAAATGTCATATTAATCACATCTGGCGCTCCTTCTACAGACCTGGCCCACTTGGCATAGCTTTGTTCAAGGTCGTCCCCTCCTCTCCTTCTGAAAATTACTGTAACATCCTGCACTAGGTAAATTATCCCGATTAACTTTGCAAATATCATCATCAAAGTAAAAAGTGATCATGAAAAGTCCATTCCGGAAAATTTGTTTAATACGAAGTATATAAGTACTGGACTTAATTAAATTTAGTTGTTGGACTAACCTTGTCCTTGTATTTTAAGGCACCGGCGCCTGAATTGCCTCTTGAATCGGAGAACCTCTGGTCTCCAATGTCTTTTAAATAGTTTTCAATGTCTGATGCTGACAAAGGTGATGATTGGTGCTGTCTAATATAGACTATATCCCTTCCACCAATGGTAGTAGAGGTAACAATATGGGTGCCATAGTTCTCAATAAAGCTGAGAGGGAAAAATTCATGTCAGAAATAATATAACATCAAAATTAATCATGGTGTCAACAATTATCTTGCGTGATTTCCAAACAAATGTTATTCTCCTCTGGGAGTTCGAAATTGAATCTAAGCTTTTGAAATTCAAAAACTTAAAAATCGGTAAAATTGCATTTTTAGTCCCACCTGCCTAGTTCTCAGCAGTTTTGGTAACGCGTTTTACAAAATCACTCTTTGGGTTAAATTCTTAATTGAATTTGCACTTTTGGTATAGTCGTCCCCGCAATTTGGGACCAAAAGTACAAAAATGATACATTTGTATCAAACTAAACCGTTTTATGGGACCAAAAGTGCCATTATGCAAAGCATGAGACTAGAAGTGTTTCAGCGTTAATCTCGTGGACTAAAATTGCAATTTTTTCCCAAAAAAGATAACTTTGGTGCTTCTTAGAATGTCAATTAAATGGAGATATTTAATTACATGATTCTCAAAAAGATTTATATAACGAGTACTTTAATACTCCATAAAATAAGTAGTGATTTTAAAAGAAAACGACAACAAACTTTAAATAATAGTAATAATGCACAAGGAACGTCATATTTAATGTGATATCCAAAAAACGTGTTAAACATGAGTGGAATTTGAATGCCAAATGCTTCACCTTGCCAAGGATGCAGGATCCCAAGAATACGGAACTGCACGTTTGATTTCATCACGTAATATTAAATTGGATTTTCCTAATTTGACCTTATACAGTGGGATTACACGTCCAACCATTGCGAGTGATTTTGTAGCTGCTGCATCAATTTGCCAAGAGCCAGTGAAATTAAACATGGCATTGAAGCTTCCAAGTGGTAAGTCACCAGGTACATTTGACTTTTCATTGTAGTACTTTGCCATCTGCAAATTTAATTATCATTAATACAACCATCAAATCTGGTATGCCACGTTGGAACATTAACGTAAGCATATTTTACACTAATAATCTAACCAAAGGCAGCCCATTTCAATATATTAGTGTAACGCCAAGGGGGTGTTTGGTAGCCCAGTAAAGATTATAGATTGAGTCATGCACAGATTATAACGGATGCTTGACAGCCTTGACTACTGATTCACTAGTTTGGTAGGCAAGATTAGGAGCTCAATCACTATCTTTAGATACCAATTTCTAGCTCGGTCTTGACAGAATAGCTAATCTGTCAAGGGAGAGAGGGATTATAATAGAGCATTTATACCGATCGGCCAGATTAACTTGATTTAGTAAGTCCTACCAAACAAAACATTGGCCAGATTAACAAAGTCAATCTGGTTCAGTCACGGATAAGCCCATCCCTAAAATGACTCCACAGGAGCTGCAAGTTGCTATAACTACACGTAATAAAATTTTGAAAAGGAAAAATAGTTATAGTAAAGCATACAAAAAAACACAATTTAAACATCTACATCTAATGTATCCATATCTTGCATGCACAAATTCAGTACTATTAACCAATACAGTAAAGAATTAAAAATTCAATTAAAAGGCAAGAACAAGCAAGATTAAAAAAGATATTGACAGGAAGAAAAATAATAGAACAATGAAATGCATTAAACCCTAGTCAATTTCTGCCCATAGTTCCCACAACTCAAGCAAAAAAAGAAACTTGTTGTTTCTTTGACCATTCATTTGCAGAGGACTATCTTTCACCAAGAAAAAGCTTATAAACAATGAAGGTATTCAAGATTCGATTTTACCATAGAGACAAATTTCTCGATTATCTTGCACATTCAACCCAACAAGAATCAACAAGTATGGGAACCAATAAATTAAGAAATGAAACACAAGTAATAAGAGAATCAAGACACAACCCTAATTCAAGAACTCATAATACCCCAGCAAGAATATGTATGTAAACAATCAAGAAATAGTCCAAAATCAATTGAAAATTGAAGAAGATATGACCTCATGAAAGCTCCAAACAGGGGTGTTCTCATCAGAGCTCTGTCCTCTTGAGCAATCAATGTCAACAGAAACATTTGGGATCAAACAAGATTCAAAGATTTCGAGATTTTTAGTTTGTTCTTCATTTATATGAACCAATCGAGAGCTAGGGGCGCCTTTGCAGTAGAGCAACCTAATATCAGATGTAACGTCAAACCCACGACCCAGAGCTTGGATTGAGTTGCAAAGAGTGGTGATCAATGCATTTTCTGAACTGTTGATGTTATTCTTGGGTGATTGTAAAGCCATGGAAGAGTAAAGATTCAAGAATGTCTCATTATTATTTATTATTATCAAACTCCTGGTAAAGAAAGAAAGATTGAATCTTCTTGAGAGGTTTGAGATGGGTTTGGTGGTGGCGGTGTTGGTGGAGTCAAAGGTTGGACTTTGGATTCACAAATGCTGTCGTTGGGGGTTGTTTGTTCAAATTTGTATGCCCTGGGGTGGGGTGGGGTGGGGTGGGTGGGGTGGGTTGTGGGGGTGGGGTGATGAGGTGTTGACTGTAATATCAAGAAACGCGTTGTCCGCTTGTTTGGATAATCTTCAAATTGACCAGTCTTTTTATTCCTTTTCTTTTTTTCTTCTTTTTCCACATTTCTCATCTCCTACTTTAATCTTATTATTACTAGTATATAGGACAGTTAAGGTCAACATTATTGTGCTAAAAATTACAAGAACATATCATGAAAATAGTTTCAAATATTGGATTGTTTCCACATGGACAGTGCGCGATTTTTTTTTTTAATTGGAAAAAGTTATTCCCTCCGTTTCAAGATATCTGTCATTTCACATGTATGCACACAAATTAAGAAAATCATTGAATATAGCTGAATTCTAGGAGAGAAAAAATAAAAAAGACTAAGATACCCTTTTAATTAATTATCCTCCACTAATATTTGAGAAAATTATGAGCATAAAGGATAAAAATGAAAAAAGAGTAATTAATGCTTTATTGAAAATCTAAAATGACAAATAATATGGCACAAGAAAAACTTTTCAAAGTGAAAGATATTATGAAACGGATGGAATTCTATATTGGAGGTTGCTTATTTTATTTAATCCTTAAATATTTGAAACATAATTTTAAGTGTAACTCGCCAATCAAAAATAGTTGATACAAATTATACAATCAGATATTTTGAATGTATTAGTGGATTGGTCAACCTGCAATTTTATACCTTTCAGGCCAGCACAGCTAATCCGTTAGGTTTATAAACGTAATTCTGAAAACGTCAGACCACCAAAACTCACCCTAACTATGCAAACAAATTTTCTCCGGAACAATATTAATTTGCACAGTGAAAAACCAAATTATTTGCAATTATTTACAAGTTAATTTGCAAATAGTTCAAAAACTCAGGGAGGCCAATGTAATTACCCTAAATCTCTCCCACCACCCACTATAAATTACAAATCTTCTCCTTAACCAAATACAGAGTTAAATTACAATAATATGACCTCAAAATTGATTTACAAATTTACAATATAATAATGACACAATATCAATATTAAAATTAATACATAGTATCTCTACTATGTTCATAAAAACCAGAAGTAGATGAAGAAAAACCAGCATCTGTTCTTATCGTAGATGAAGTCGGAGTTTGGCTTCCCATAGAAATTCCGTGTATTTTCTCATGTTGGAAATCTTTCATGGCTTTAAACCTCACATCCCTCGTATAAGTGCTTCCCTCCGGAAGAGCATCTGGTACATCCATCTTCCCTTCAAGGATTTGCACTACTTCAGTCATTGTCGGCCTTAACGAAGGAGTTGCATTGGTGCACAAAAGCGCTACTTTGACCGTCCTTTCTATTTCCTCTCGGTTGACTTGAAATCCCAACCGTTGATCCACCAATTCATCTATGTTTTTCATTTCTTGCAAGTGACAAGCCTGTAGAGCATGTACGATGTTGTCTTTAATTGTGTAGTTTAAAAAAGAACGAATGCAAAGATTTAATTTTAAGCCTCTCATTAATCATATAGTAATTGATAATAGAAAGAATGTGTTCTTGATTACCCAATCGAGAAGGCAGATGAAATTGTGACTTGGCATGTAATTGTTGTTGCTTTTGCCACTGACGATTTCCAAAATTACGACTCCGAAGCTGTAAACGTCTACTTTGTCCGTTAGGTAACCCCAAAGTGCGTATTCCGGTGCCATATATCCTCTGAAAATAAGATGAATAAAAGTGAGGTTTTTTAATGAACAATATATATGTGATTGAGATTGAGGGTGTTTATTCGGTCTCGACTGAACCAAACCGGTAATTCGGTTCACAGTTTTCTCAAAAACGAAAATCAAACCAACCAGCTCGGGTTTTGGTTTTACCGATTTGGTTTAACCAAAATAGCTAAACACTAGATTAAAAAGTATTTTGCATCCAAAGAAGTTATATTTTCGTGTACTCGATCAACGTCTAAAAAGAATTCAAAAATCCTATATCATGAAATGAGAATAACTCACATTGTTCCAGCGACTTTGGTGCTAATGTGTGTCTTCTCATCTTCATTAAGCCTAGCCAATCCAAAATCCGATATTTTAGGGTTCAAAGCTTTATCTAACAACACATTAGTGGCTTTAATGTCTCGATGAACAATCTTCAGTCTTGATTCCTCGTGGAGAAAAGCTAATCCTTTCGCAATTCCAATAGAGATTCGGAACCTTGTTGGCCAATCTAGCATCAATTGGCTTTCCTTTGTATCTAAAAAACATGATCCAACACTTAGCTACCGTAAATTGACTAAACAAAAATTTACGACTAAGCAAAACTTACCAAACAAAACGTGGGCAAGGCTATTGTTTTCCATGTACTCGTACACTACTAGCAATTGATCTCCTTCAATACAGCATCCATAAAGCTTTACAAGATTTGGGTGCTGTAAACAAGAAATCATTCCAATTTCATTCAAAAATTCTCGGTTTCCTTGTCTTGATCTTGAGGAGAGTTGTTTCACAGCAATTACAGTACCATCGGGTAGTTGACCCTGTACCATTTTTTCGATTAGAACAAATGAGTAATAATAAAAAAGAACATAGAATTACGAGTGAAAACCAAACCAAGTTATTTGACATTCGGCTCAAGTTAGATCGATAAAAGCTTGACTTGGTTGGTTTCTTTTTCCATTATAATTAGAACAAATGAATTATGAAAAGGAACATAGAATAAGCAAAGTCTCAGCAAATCGAGTACCTTGTACACGGGACCAAAACCACCTTCTCCAATCTTGTTGATAGTATCAAAGTTGTTGGTGGCAGCTCTAATTTGTTTAAGTGTGAAAGCAATAGTTTGCAACTCTAAACCTTCAAAATCTGTCCAAATATTTTGACTTAATGAGGTTCGACATTATTCAAAACAGTTACCAACTCTTTAATGGATTTTGAGTACTTAAAAAAGAGGATGAAGACAAAATTCAGAATGTTACCTTTTCCTAATCGTTTTCTGCGTTTTAAAATTACTTTCCACCAAAGGATGCCCAATACCGATAAAATGACAAAGAATGACAAAACTGAAGCTATTATATAAGCAGCTACATTCTTGTTGTTACCATATGAACAAACTTTAAAATCTGCACAGAAAATAGATAAAGGAAATCAAAACTATAACTAACAAAAAGTTGTGAGAAAAAATATGTTAGCTAGATTAAGATTTATTTGTTTAAGACAAGATGTTGACCATAGAAGATTATAAGATTAGAAGATGAGATATGATAAGATTCAACTACAAGAGCATCCAATTATATTCATATTATTACATGAAGAAATTGAATTTTTAGTCCTAAGTCATTGGACCGTCAGCACTTTTGGGTCCTGCGTTTCACAAATTGCACTTGAGGTCTCAATTTTTTAAAATGTTTTCCACTTTCAGTTTTATTGCCCCCTCATCCATCCAGTTTTGCACTGTAGATCCCATAGAGTAGTCTCTATTTAGCACTTTTTGGTACCATATGACTATCTGGGTTTTGCAGTTTTGATCCCAAATTGGATGGAAAGGGGGCGATAGGACCAAAAGTGCAAAATATTTTAAAATTTGGGACCAAAAGTAACTTTATAAAACACGTGACTAAAGGTGCTGAGTTCAGTCTTGTGGACCAAAAATGCAATTTTACCTTATCAAATACAGAATAATGTTTTGTCTCACATTCTAGGGAAAAAAATTGTAATTATTTTGTTAATAATAAGAAGTTATGCTTGATATAGAAGAAGAAGATAATAAGAGAATCACTAACTTGGACTGACTGAAATAGCTGATACTAGAGAGCCATAATCTCCTCTATTAGGAATCCGAGTAGTCCCTTTACTAGCCCAATAAAATCGAATCTCCAATGTACCATCTGTAACCGTAACATTAGTGTATCGAACCACAGGCCTTCGAGCTCCATGAGCCTCATCTTCAATGTTAAAATCTTTCCAGACCAATTTCTCCTGATATAGAAAAAGAAAATTCAATAAAAGTCACTTATATAAAATATCGAGTTAATAGCAATTTACCCCCCCCCCCCCCGGTGGTATGCATAATGTTCAATTTACCCCCTGTGATTTGAAAAAGAGCACTTGACCCCCTATAATCTTATAAAAGTTTCACGTACACCACCTCCCTCGCATTGTTCAACTTAAAAAAAACAAATTGACAAAACTACCCCTCTTATATACGATATTTTGACTCACTCAACTTATAAATTTGGCACTCTACCCCCTTGTGTTATTTTAAATGTGGCATTTTAATCCCTCTGTGTTATGATAAATGTGGCATTTTAAACCCCCCCCCCCCCCCCTCCCCCCCACATGTTATGATAAATGGACACTTTACCCCACTAAAGCTACTTTTGTCTTTTTAAGCAACATTTTTCATGCCCACTCTCAATTTCGGCGAGTGTGTTACACTCTTTGTTGGAATGAGGTAAATTGCTCCTTTAAAATTTTCACAGGGGGGTAAAGTGCTATTTTTCAAATCACAAGGGGGGAGGGGGGTAATTTGAATATAATGCATATCACAAGGGGGTAAATTGGCATAATCCCATAAAATATCATTGCTAAACAACCTGTATGTGTATGTCAAACATTCGTCTTCCAAGACTGTTATATGTGCTGTCATTTGTGAACAGAATTTCGGCAAACTGCAGGCTCACATTGTAACTCCCATTCTCCAAGCAATATTGGTAATATGTAAGTGAAAGAGGACTAAGGCGAGCTGAGCTGTACAAGTCGGTGAGATTTTCCGTTGGTGGGATTTTTATGGAACGTGAATTTTGGTAATTAGGTTCGTCTAGGAAATCGCCTGTGCTAGTAAAGCCCCAATGGTTAGTAGTACTTAAATATCTTGAGGAATCACCTCCTGAATCTCCTTCGTACTTAACTTCTCTGTTGTTTTCTTTGACAGTTAAATCGTCCCCACCGCAATTAACATGTAAAGAACATCTATCTGCACAATCGGAAATGACATTCTTGATGAAGTTTGAGCAAATTATACATAGTAGTTGAGATGCCACATGACCTTAAAGCCTAAAAAAGTTTAAAAGTAACATTCTTGGTTTCAGTCTATTACAAGGAAGTAATGGAGGATAATTTACTTACATTTAGGGCAGACGACATCTCTATTGCAAGGAAGGATTCGTTGTCTGTTAAAGAATAGCACAAATGCAGTTAGCCAAGGTTCTATAAAACTATTCTAATGAGCAAAAATGCATCTTACAGTGTGTTCGCGGTGGATGAGGCTTTGAACAAGTTTATGTTTCGGTTCCTACTAAATGAAAAACAATGATAGAACTGTCAATATAATATTAAAAACTTAATTAAATATAATTGAAAAATATGAATTGCTTTCTAACATGTTTGGTTGACATGCAGGTTCATCAGGGCCTTGCCAAGTAAAATTGTTGTAGGAAAGATCACTGCACACAATCAGTGTTTCAAAGAATCGTCATCTGGATATCGGAAATATTTAAAACTCGTTTTGGAGATATTGTAGAAAGTTCAATTTAATTTTTTTATTTTTATAACAACTTTACAGAAAAACATACATATTGCTTCCGTCCCTCAATAGTGTATCTGGAACGTTCCCTGTCAGCATGTTACCACTCACAAACCTATTTACAAGAATACCATGTACTTACTATGTCAAACTTTCATAATATAAAACTATAGACAAGAACCTTAAGTTATTTGAACTTACACAAGTTTCAAATTTCTCGCGATGTTATTTGGAATCACACCCATTAACCTATTGAAACTGACATCCCTGTTGATGTCAAAAAAAACAAGAATATAAACAATGAGTAGAAATTGTCTTTTCATAAATATTTTAATACATTTCTTTTATTCTTTAATTCTGAATTTTAGTTTGGATACTTACAGCATGTTCAGAACTCTAAGTCTCCATACATATGATGGAATTTCTCCAATAATGTTACAATTTCTCAACACCCTAATTCAAGAACGAGGCATTTTAGTATCTCATAAAGAATGCAAATAAAAAAGAATAATTTCAAATATGCATAGTTACTCAGCATACAATGTTACTAGGGCTGTAGTGCTCCTTATGTTTGGAAATTCCTGAGGCGGACCCTTTAATTCGCTAATTCTCCTGTATGCAGAAATTCAATCAAAATACTCTTTTGGACTATATTTGTTCCTTGGATTTAGTGAATAAATAAATGAACATTGAGATTCATTTTCATTTTCCTTAACATTTTACTCGGTGAAATCCAAGAACCAAAAACAGCTTTACGCAGTTAAGTGGTAAACGAGAAAAGTAAAAGGAAAAGTGCCACTTGTATACTCACAAGTCAGTTAGCATATTAAGAAGAGATATGTTTAAGGGAATCGGCCCTTCAAATCCACTCGCTAACATTTCTCTTCATAGAAAACATTCAATGTCATAACCAAGATACAAAACAGAAAAGTGAGAAAATTATTTATAGTTTAAGATAGATAAAGATATTCTTACAATTTGGTAAGCAGTTTCCAGTTCTGAATAAAATTGGGTATTCGTCCAGTGAAATTGTTATCATTTATCCTACTGTAAAACAAAAGGAGAACAACTGAGCTTAATATAGAATTTCAGAACATAAATTGAAAAGGATAATAATTATGCTTACAAGTCATTTAAGTTTGTTAAGTTTGAAAAGGACGTCGGTAATTGCCCTGTCAATTGGTTGGAGGACAATATCCTGTGTTTCGATTCAATCAACATTAGAGTATACTGATCAAACTGTCATGAGTTGCACTTACAATATTTCAATTAAATATCTTTTAGTACATATGAGAACTTACAGAGTTTTTAAATTTGCCAAATTCCCAATGTCAGAAGGAATCAGCCCCGAAAAATGGTTCCCTTCAAGATTCCTGATTAGAGCACACAAATTAAACCTCTTACACAATTATGCGAACAATAGTTCAAAATCAAATGTCAGTAAAAACATATGTGACGATTAAATCGAAGACTTACAAGTATGTTAGGCTAGTAATATTTGCCAATTCCCTTGGTATTCCCCCTGATAATCGGTTTACTAAGACAGAGCTGCATAAAAATTCTGGCAG
The DNA here is from genome assembly GCA_030819805.1 of Penstemon newberryi var. newberryi. Lineage (NCBI taxonomy): Eukaryota > Viridiplantae > Streptophyta > Magnoliopsida > Lamiales > Plantaginaceae > Penstemon > Penstemon newberryi. The sequence continues at coordinate 45,263,865 of JAUALY010000005.1, read as the reverse complement.
CAATGTTAGTTATAAAACCAAAAAATTATTCAAATTGAAACTAAGAAAATGTACGATACGATTAAGACGTACACAGAAGTCAACTGTGTTGAAGCCCATTCTCTTGGAATTGTACCGCTTAAGAGGTTGTAGGCAAAATCACTGAGAGAAAAGAGGTTTACAAAATTTGTTAAATAATGTTTTCCGTTGTCACATTGTTTAATCATTAATTTTAAGGTCATGGTGATGTTAGAAAGGTTCTTACACAAATTGGACATACGGGAGCCTCACGATACCACGTGGAAGAGTTCCCGGAAGATTATAACTCTTAAGCACACTACAACAAGAAAAAAGATGTAAAAAAACAATATAACTGCAGTTAAGAATGTTAGTATAGTAAGTGAGAGGTGAAAGAAATTATTACATTCTAGTAACATGGCAAACGGTATTGTTGTTATAATTGCAGTTACACTCAACGTAACCCTCGGAACCACTTGGGGGCGTTTGCGTAACCCCGACCTCCTCGACTTCGCATAAATCAGCATTGAATCTCCAGTATCTTGCGCCCATCTCAGTTGCAATTTGTTGAAGAGCGTCCGCTGCAAAGAATCATATAAGAAAAATTGGAAAAGAATGTAATTAAAAGCAACTGCTAAAATATTAAGAAATTGAACCATTGTCCCTGTTGGCCTATAAAGAATCAAATAACAAAATAGTCCAATAATACCTTAATTAGCCAACAATTTCATTTTTTTCTTCACTAATCAGTCTTTTTCATTACCAAACTAGATATCACCATCATTCTTTCATTTTCTTGAGCCATTCATCCAATTTTGTTTTTGGGTAATTTCTTATCTGTTTGTTTTTATATATTTAAAGCAAATCTTCGAATTCATCCAATATTGGTTAATGATAAGTTGATAACTGCCACATAAAAACTGCATATTTCTTATAAGAAAGTAGAGTCAAGAAATTTCAGCCTTTTCAATTACCAAGAAACCAAACAAGAAAAATTACTACAAGATGGAACCACTAATCTTTTAATTTTCTTGAGCCTTTCATCCAAAATTGCTTTTGGGTACTTAATTCTAAAAAAAAAACAAGATGTATAATCTTTCACTAAATCTTGGTTAAGAAACCGCCAAGACACTCATAGCGAGAGAGAGAGAGAGAGAATTAAAGAAGTATGAATTGGTTACCTTCTTCTTGTGGAACTGTTTGCGATTCACACAATTTGAAGAACCGAAAACAAATTACTGTTAGGACAATCCAACAAAGTAGACTGATTCTGAACAGCATCTTGCAGCATCTAGATTCAACTTACACACACACAGAACTTTAATTTGGGGGGATTACAGTTTAATTTGTTACTACAATCTTATACTAATAAGTGTTCGAATACTAATCCAGATTCCGTTTTAGTATAATGTGAATGAACTTGGGACAGATTTGAGTCGGCCCAAAAAGCAGGTGGATAGAGAGCAAAGAACAGAGAGAGAGAAAAAAAAATATAAAAGACTGGGAAAAACTAGTTCAATATATTTATTCCTTTTATAATAAGAGTATTGTACATCTGGAAGATGTCTTGTCTGAAATTAAACGAGAGACGCTGGTGATTATGTAAATTAATTACGTACAGTACAGTTGCTTAATTTGACAATTTATGTACCTGTTTTAGGGAAAGCGAAGAACTTTCTAGCGAATATTTTTCCGTACGTCTTTAATTTAAACAAGGAATTTAGATATGTTGACTTGAATTCGTTAGAGTAATTAAATTATTACTATTTCATAAGATGGCTTAATGATCCTGCATTAGATGGATTTTGCCTAACAACTTCCTTTAACACGGCACCAATTGAAAAAGAGTTGCAACTAGATAACAACAAAGCAAATTATAACTAACTAAACAACTAATTAGAATTAGAAAGAAAGAAAATGTAAACAACTTATTAGACTATTATGAAATTAAGACACTCACATTTATTTAGGATCCAAACTCAATGGGCCTGATTGTTTGGCGTTTCCCAGATTTTTTTTGTGTTTGAGAAATGCCAAACAAACACGTTTTCTACTTTCAGAAATAAATTTTGTATCCATTAATTTTCTCAAACTACTCTCTTAAAAGTCAAACAAACAGCAATTTTCTTATCTCTAAACAAAACATATACAAACTCTACTTTGATTTGACATAAAGTAACATATCTCTTATACAATTTATCTCACATAACAAACATGATTTGACATAAAGTCTTATACATCTTACACCTACAACCCAACTCTTCCAAAAAAACCTACACCTACTTTATTTCTCAAACCACTCTCTCAAAATCCAAACAAACAACATTACGCATATCGAGATTATTTCACAAATCTCCACTACTCTCCCAAACTACTTTCTCAAACGCCAAACAAACAAGCCCAATATTTTCTTGGGGTTTTAGTTTTTGTTATTAGATTACTGTTTCATTTGCCCAATTGTAATTATTTTGGGCATCGTTTGTAATACCCCGTAATATATTAAATAAGAGTAAAATGAATTTTAAATTAAATTTTAACTTAAACATGGAACTTAATTTATTAGGTTTGGAATATGACTTATAGGGACTTGAGTGTTTTCGTTGAGAGAATGTAGGACTCATTAAATTCATTTGGGATCAATTGAAAAGATCATTAATAGGTAAAGGTAATATGAATGTTAAAATAAAACTATGGATCTAAGATGAAAATTAGTATGTTGATATTAATATTGTTTTTTATGCTTATCTATCTTATTATATGTAAGTATGTATCTATATATATTAAATCCATAATTCCACTACTTCTATCCTAACACACGCGGCAACATAAGAGGAGAGATGGATCACTCTTAATTAAGTTTGATACATGTCACTTATAGAAATCACATCTTCTTTTCTCTATTATTAAATACTTATACTCACAAACATTAATCCACACATTTTAAGAAGTAATTTACCTGAAATACCCAGCCACTTAGTGTGTGCGATTTAACATAACAGAGAGAGAGTTGGGAAGCTAGGAAAACCGTGAGAAAGTGAGATAGAGAAGGTCATTTCCTTAAATTGAGAGACGTGATGGAGAAGAATGATAACCAAGGAAAGAGTCAAGACGTGAAATGATTCGGTTCGAGGTCATTTCTCTATCGAGCCATGCCAGAAGGTGAATTCGATAATGTGTCATGAGGATCATTGTCTACTGTTGAGAAACGTACATAGCCTGAGAACGGTGAGCGCCTTGATAAAACGTTTTTAAAACTGAAAGAGCTTCAAAAGAAAATCATATCATATGTATGCAATTTTCATTTGAAATGACTTTGATTATTATATTCATGTTAGTAATTGTCTGCGATGCTCGCAATATGTACTACTTGTTCATAGTAGAACTGATAAACCTATACCTGTCTGCTTTGCTCGCACTACGTGAAATATATGTGTTTTATTAGAACTTTTAGACTATAATTGTCTGCGATGATCGCAATATATAGTAATTGTTAGAAATTACTTGGTTTATAGTTGGGCGCTCGTCTGCTCTCGCATGATGGTATTCTCTGGATAATTCTGGGTAGTTGGGGGCTACAGAGCTACCAGAGCTCTGCCATTGGGCGGACTCACAAACCAGGGATTGGAGCCCCTTGGGGAGTGACTCACCTGTTATGGCTAAGACATGTCTGCCAATTTTATAGGGAAAGGTAGCACCTTATCCCTCCTCTAACCGGCGTGCTAACTATTGATCCCTCCTCTGATCGTTCCATATTCTTTTGAGGTGGAGTTGTTGTATAGCCCGTATTGACGGGTAATTGAATGTGATATCATCTGTGTTATTGACGTATCTGCTATACTATTGTGAAATATCATTGGTTCTGAAATTTAATAGGCAGTACATGGATTTATAAATCGTTTCGTGCATAAAAACTCAACTGCACCCCTGCACTGGCCTCACTAAGTTGTTTTTGCAACTTACGTTTTCAAATAAATACTCTTTCAGAATCTTACAAAAGAGCGAGATGAACAACATAGCTGATATGGATTTTTTCTTGGGCGTCTACAATAGAGTATGTAGAATCCGTCAGGTGAAGGTTGGGTTTGTAATGAGAAGTTTAATGTAGTAAGTTAGTTGAGAGAATCCGTGTATTGTAATAGACAGTTAGAGCTCTGAACTACATTTATTGGAAATTTATTAAGGTTATTGCATTATAATTTTATTCGTAGCAGGCAGGTGCCGGGTTCGGGCCGTTACAGGTGGTATCAGAGCATTAAGTTATGTTAGTGCTATGTCAGGATAGGTTCCTTTGACTGTGGGTGGTTATACCAGTGAAATTCCATAGAACCCTTAAGCTCTTCTATTGAGTCATAGGAACCCTTAGTGCCCAATTGTCGTGAATCACTATTGGGGCGCGCGACCAATATGTGAATCATTACAATTATGGTACTAAGATAGGTTTTTCCCTGGCGGGGTAAGATTGTAATAGAAAGGAATAACCTGAGAAATGGTTTAAACTTGTAACAAATCAAGCGATCTAGGATCCTATCTTTCCTTTTTCTATTGAACAAGATTGTTGAAACCTTTTATTTCTTTTTAGAACAACTAAGTAGTTCTAAGATTATTCCGAACACCTTTCTACTCATCTTGGATTACTCCAAATGATTGCTTTTCTCTTGAGTCCCCATACTCATCTTTTAGTACCTACAGAGTGGAATTGAATTCGAACTTTTGTAAGTTCCTTATACACTAAGATAATGACTTGAATTTGATGGACATAGGTTGTAGTTATCCTTAGGCCTATGTTGAGTTCAATTAGCTCTTAGAAGTAATGCTACGCTTGAGGTAATAAAAATAAAATAAGAATTCATTGTCTACGCTAGAATTATTAAACAACCAGTCAATTAGTTCGCCAGACTAGATTGACGTAACACTTGAACTTCATTCTCGCGAGCCAAGAGCTTCGTGTACCAAGACACAAGAGTCAATCACAACCTTTTGTGAAGGAAATGATAGAAGCAAAAATCGTGATAGCTGGATAGGAGAGCAGATGGGTGGTCTCAGAGAATCAAATATCAGAATTACAGATCAAGCCTTTGAAAGTATCTTCGAACGTTAGTTGAAATCTGACACGAAATAGTAACTACTAGAAAACTCTTTATATACCACACAATATGTAATGTTGCGTTACGAAATTTATTAGCCGATTAGGATTTATATATTCAGTGAGTTGGTCCACTCATTATCTTAACGAATGAGGATAGTCAATCGAGAAAATGTTAAAGACTTAGGTGTCCTACTGAAAGTGACAAGAAGACATTGGGGTAGTCGAAGGTGGAAGTGTAAAATCTTCTTTAATATATTAAACGAAAGTTTATAATTTAAAAATAAAATAAAAAAATAAAAAAAAATAAAATTGATGGAAGTGAATTCTCCTAAATTTCACTTTCATAAAGTCATGTTTCATTAATAGGTCCTTACTTATTTACTTTGACCACACCTTTCATATTGTTCCTTACCTTTCCAAATTATTGCAAGTAGAACCAACTTTCAATCATCACTATATCATATAGTGGTTCGACACCTGTGATCCTTAGCTATAGTGTGACATTGAAACTTCTAGTGAAATTTTGTCTAGAGTATTTTCAGTGTCTTGCTTTCATCCCACTTTTATATCTCTTGGAGATCTACAAGTTCATTTCTTTCAATCAGTTTAACTTTTACGTTCGGTTTAGTTTCACTAAACGGATCTTCTGTAGCACATTATTTGTACGCGACAGTAATAGCTAAAACCTTTTCTTTATTAAAACATTTTTATTAGTCATTCTATCATTCTTAGATTAGACATTTTATAAGATTCATATGAAATTTTTCGACATGTCCCAATTGACATACATGATGTCAATTAATTGCCATTTGTATAGTCTTTCAACAATTAGTTTTAGGACACTCGATCTATATTTCACTTGGTTATTATGTTCCTATCTAGTCATCCTTTTTAGAAACTCGGGAAATTACATATTCCATATCTTAGTCTCCAACTCTTACGTGTGATTCTCTTCTTGGTCACATGTGATTAGATAATGACTTCTTCTTGTTTATAATAAACCTTTAAACATACTCCAGTCTATCTTTTGGTCTATTAGCTTCTTGAACCCATTTAATTGGGAACAATGGTTCAATTTGTATCATTATTACAACTCTTTCCTCTATCAATTCTTATCATAACCAGAACCAAATAAGTGAGAGAGAATTTGGGGACCAAATTCTTTGAAGGAGGGGTGACTGTAATACCCCGTAATATATTAAATAAGAGTAAAATGAATTTTAAATTAAATTTTAACTTAAACATGGAACTTAATTTATTAGGTTTGGAATATGACTTATAGGGACTTGAGTGTTTTCGTTGAGAGAATGTAGGACTCATTAAATTCATTTGGGATCAATTGAAAAGATCATTAATAGGTAAAGGTAATATGAATGTTAAAATAAAATTATGGATCTAAGATGAAAATTAGTATGTTGATATTAATATTGTTTTTTATGCTTATCTATCTTATTATATGTAAGTATGTATCTATATATATTACATCCATAATTCCACTACTTCTATCCTAACACACGCGGCAACATAAGAGGAGAGATGGATCACTCTTAATTAAGTTTGATACATGTCACTTATAGAAATCACATCTTCTTTTCTCTATTATTAAATACTTATACTCACAAACATTAATCCACACATTTTAAGAAGTAATTTACCTGAAATACCCAGCCACTTAGTGTGTGCGATTTAACACAACAGAGAGAGAGTTGGGAAGCTAGGAAAACCGTGAGAAAGTGAGATAGAGAAGGTCATTTCCTTAAATTGAGAGACGTGATGGAGAAGAATGATAACCAAGGAAAGAGTCAAGACGTGAAATGATTCGGTTCGAGGTCATTTCTCTATCGAGCCATGCCAGAAGGTGAATTCGATAATGTGTCATGAGGATCATTGTCTACTGTTGAGAAACGTACATAGCCTGAGAACGGTGAGCGCCTTGATAAAACGTTTTTAAAACTGAAAGAGCTTCAAAAGAAAATCATATCATATGTATGCAATTTTCATTTGAAATGACTTTGATTATTATATTCATGTTAGTAATTGTCTGCGATGCTCGCAATATGTACTACTTGTTCATAGTAGAACTGATAAACCTATACCTGTCTGCTTTGCTCGCACTACGTGAAATATATGTGTTTTATTAGAACTTTTAGACTATAATTGTCTGCGATGATCGCAATATATAGTAATTGTTAGAAATTACTTGGTTTATAGTTGGGCGCTCGTCTGCTCTCGCATGATGGTATTCTCTGGATAATTCTGGGTAGCTGGGGGCTACAGAGCTACCAGAGCTCTGCCATTGGGCGGACTCACAAACCAGGGATTGGAGCCCCTTGGGGAGTGACTCACCTGTTATGGCTAAGACATGTCTGCCAATTTTACAGGGAAAGGTAGCACATTATCCCTCCTCTAACCGGCGTGCTAACTATTGATCCCTCCCCTGATCGTTCCATATTCTTTTGAGGTGGAGTTGTTGTATAGCCCGTATTGACGGGTAATTGAATGTGATATCATCTGTGTTATTGACGTATCTGCTATACTATTGTGAAATATCATTGGTTCTGAAATTTAATAGGCAGTACATGGATCTATAAATCGTTTCGTGCATAAAAACTCAACTGCACCCCTGCACTGGCCTCACTAAGTTGTTTTTGCAACTTACGTTTTCAAATAAATACTCTTTCAGAATCTTACAGAAGAGCGAGATGAACAACATAGCTGATATGGATTTTTTCTTGGGCGTCTACAATAGAGTATGTAGAATCCGTCAGGTGAAGGTTGGGTTTGTAATGAGAAGTTTAATGTAGTGATGAGGGCTATTTTACACACATAATGGAATAAAGCTTTCCGAGGAGGTTCAGGATCGATCCGACCTGTGAAGACTACAAGATCGGCTCGATCCGCCCAAATTTATCTGATCGACCTGAAGACCGATCCTGAAGATTTAATGAGCCATGCAGTACTCCTAAGCCATGCAGGATTCCTAGGCCTAATAGGACTCCTAGTCAAATTAGGACTAGACAATTATTATAAATACTAAATCTTACATTGTATGAAGTATCCGGATTTTAACCTATCAATAATACAACAACTATTTTCTCCTCCAATACACTTGTTCTTACGTGATTATACAATCATATTTGTTCTTGAATTGCACCATCCTGAGTACTTTAACCAAACCCCTAATATATAAATTTGTTCTTTTAATAACTTACTGAGTTTAACCTTAAGACGAAATTAGGCTAAATCAGTTGGCGCCCACCGTGGGGCAAGGTTAATTGCTCGAACGAAATATGGTAAATCCAAGGAAAAGATCACCTCTCTCCCCATACTGTGTGCGAATACACCTCTAGTATGTGAGATTTCACATAGTCCGCCATATCCCGTTCACCTTGCTCACTCAATTCTTAGCAAAGCTTTGCAAGCTTATACTTATTTTAATCGTCACTCTCCCACGATCAGGAATCTCCACTCAGATTTTTGTTTTCTTCGTTTCTTTTGCTGATTACGATTGGTACTCAAAAAAAACAAAAATTAGGTTTTTCTTCATCGAGACATTCGAAGTTAGCGATCCCCAATTTGCAACCTCTGTGATTTATATGGCAATTGTAGAAATTGGAATCGTCTCCCTGCTCGAAGTCGTTTCGAATCAACTGGTGTGGATTCAATTTCACGTTTTTTCCATCAATTTGCCGTTTTCAGATTTCGGGCCTTCAAGAACATCTTCGGGCCTATTGGAATTTCGCATTTGGTGGCTTTTCGGGGCATGTTATTGGATTGGTTGCATTCGTGTTTTGTTCAATTTCATCCACCAGCTGCTTATTAACCGATTCCGAGATTCGGGCCTCATCCCCCAAGCCTTTGATTTCTGAAGTTTTCTGTGCGGCATTCTACTCGGTTCTTGCTGAAATCAGTTGGAGGTTGGTTTAATCTCTGTTTTCTGCTGCTACATGTTCGGATTTTTGGGCTTATGCGATCAGGCTTCTGAGCTACATCTATCAAGCATTATCTCTTCTGGTAGTTTTGATAAATGAAGCAAGTAAGACCAATATACAAGTAATAACCTGCCAAACTGCTTTTTTTTAGTCACTAGCACAAATATAATAATCAGTTGGTCGGATAGTTTAATCTTCATGACCAACAAGAATTTGGGTGGTGATATTTAAGTTGGTTGCTTATAATGGAGCTCTCTTGAATTACTTGGGATTAAGCTGCCTTCTTGCTTGGAGTTGAGATCGATTAGTTGTTTGTAGATGTGGTGAACTATATTTTGAGTTGATTGAGTCCTCAAGAATCAATTGAGATTAAGATGTCTAGTTCTTAATTTCTTTAATTTGAGTTGGTTGGTTATAGTTGAATACTCTAAGGTCGAAATTGAAGAAAGAGCAAAGAGTAAAATCTGTTGATATAACTCTGTTATATAAATCAGGCAAGAACTTTTGTTCGTCCTGAGGATCAAAATTAAAAAGAGTAAAATCTGTTGATATAACTCTGTGATATGAATCAGACAAGAACTTTTGTTCGTCCTGAGGATCAAAATTAAAAAGAGTAAAATCTGTTGATATAACTCTGTGATATGAATCAGGCAAGAACTTTTGTTCGTCCTGAGGATCAAAATTAAAAAGAGTAAAATATGTTGATATAACTCTGTGATATGAATCAGGCAAGAACTTTTGTTCGTCCTGAAGATTGAAATTAAAAAGAGTAAAATCTGTTGATATAACTCTGTGATCAACATCAGACAAGAACTTTTGTTCATCCTGAGGGTCGAAAATTTCGAGTAAAACCATTAATTTGGTATAAACTCTTGATCGAAAATATTGAGTAAAACCATTAATTTGGTATAAACTCTTGATCGAAAATTTCGAGTATAAACTCTTGATCGAAAATTTCGAGTAAAACCATTAATTTGGTATAAACTCTTGATCGAAAATATGAAGTAAAACCATTAATTTGGTATAAACTCTTGATCGAAAATTTCGAGTAAAACCATTAATTTGGTATAAACTCTTGATCAAAAATTTCGAGTAAAACCATTAATTTGGTATAAACTCTTGATCGAAAATTTTGAGTAAAACAATTAATTTGGTATAAACTCCTTGATCGAAAACTTCGAGTAAAACCATTAATTTGGTATAAACTCTTGATCGAAAAATAAAGAGTAAAACCATTAATTTGGTATAAACTCTTTGAACGAAATATTGAGCATAAACCGTCCATCGGTAAAGCTCGATCTAGGATCTATGATCTACGATCTACGATCTCTAAAGGGATAAAACCATTAAGTTGGTAAAAATTCCGATTTTATGAGCATAAACTGTGGATCGGTAAAGCTCGATCTAGGATCTATGATCTACGATCTCTAAAGGGATAAAACCATTAAGTTGGTAAAAATTCCGATTTTATGAGCATAAACTGTGGATCAGTAAAGCTTGATCTACGATCTTCGATATCCGATCAACGATCTCCAAAGGGTTAAAACCAATAATTGGTATACAATCCATTTTAGTAATTTGAGTAAAACCGTTAGTTCGGTATACACTCAGCGATCTACAAGGACTACAAAACTAAAGCTTAGACCATTAAATTGGTATGGATTCTAAGATAAACAAGATAATTTGTATGAGATCGACAGTAGTCAATCGACCTTCGATACTACGAACTGATGAAACGGATGCTTTGGACGAGTAAAACTTTTAAATGAACAGTCACATCTACCTAGCTCATTCAAAGAAAATGAAGACAAGGGAGATTTCAGGAGCAAACACTTTATTAAAAAAGAGAAAGCATATGCTCGATCTATAAAGATCGATTGGGATTCATAAATCCTATACAGATCTACGCTATTACAAATATAAGGCTAACTAGTCTCAGAAATCTTCTAAAATTTGATCGAAATTTGAGCTGCCAAGCCTCTATTCTGCGCTTCCAGTTTTCTGTTCAATCTCGGCATCATTCGGGACGACAAGATCTTGATTCGAATCTGAGGACGACATTTTTGCTAAGAAAGGTCGAAAAATTATACTGTTCGCAGAAATATTGACTTATGAAATTTTTAACTACTCCGATCTCGCTGCTGTTTATATGGATAAATGGTAATGACGATTTAGCCATTGGCTTGTAGGCGACGATTCATTTTCCCGCGTCGTAAAATTGCAACTGTAGCCCTTGAAGAAGTTATGGAATGTTAAGAGCTACTAGCATATAACATATTTACTTCAACAATCAGTATATCTCAATGGATAAGTACTCTTTTTTCCCTTGGTCGGTTTTTATCCCAATAGGTTTTTCCGAGCAAGGTTTTTAACGAGGCATGTCCGAGATAAGCAGCAAGAAGCTATTCAAAGGCATATTTTTATTTCTCCGAGCTACGGCTGTACCTAAATAGATTCAATGAATATGTACTCTTTTTTCCTCACTCGGTTTTTATCCCGGAAAGGGTTTTTCCTAGCAAGGTTTTTTAACGAGGCATATTTCATGAATATCCTACGAAGAATCATCAGAAAGACTTTATTTACTTCTACGAGCTCCAGCTACGATTACGCTCGAGAAGTGAGGGAGTACTGATGAGGGCTATTTTACACACATAATGGAATAAAGCTTTCCGAGGAGGTTCATGATCGATCCGACCTGTGAAGACTACAAGATCGGCTCGATCCGCCCAAATTTATCTGATCGACCTGAAGACCGATCCTGAAGATTTAATGAGCCATGCAGTACTCCTAAGCCATGCAGGATTCCTAGGCCTAATAGGACTCCTAGTCAAATTAGGACTAGACAATTATTATAAATACTAAATCTTACATTGTATGAAGTATCCGGATTTTAACCTATCAATAATACAACAACTATTTTCTCCTCCAATACACTTGTTCTTACGTGATTATACAATCATATTTGTTCTTGAATTGCACCATCCTGAGTACTTTAACCAAACCCCTAATATATAAATTTGTTCTTTTAATAACTTACTGAGTTTAACCTTAAGACGAAATTAGGCTAAATCATGTAGTAAGTTAGTTGAGAGAATCCGTGTATTGTAATAGACAGTTAGAGCTCTGAACTACATTTATTGGAAATTTATCAAGGTTATTGCATTATAATTTTATTCGTAGCAGGCAGGTGCCGGGTTCGGGCCGTTACATCGTTAAAATGCATAAAACTCTGTTAGTTTTCGCAAAATTTGTATGAAATTTCTCTCTATTATTTTAATTTGCTTAAAATTTCTTTTTATTATATTTTATTTTTTCAAATTTCACCCTTTTCTTTCTTACTTAATGTAGTATAGTCAAAGTTATCTACGTAGTAATTGAGCGTCTAATTTCATATATTTCTTCAATTGTAATGTACGCACTTTGATGCTTTAGGATCCAACCATTATTACCTTCTTTTGAGTTAATTCATGTTTTACCTTTCAACAAGTTGACGAGATGATAACTTAATTATAACCATGAAGATATATAATTTTCAAAAGTGAGTAATTTTTTAGTAATAGTTGATGCATGTGTATACAACTTTGGCTTTTGCGTAATCTAATTATTTCTTGGACAAAGTAATATATAATTATATAATCGACGTGTAGAGTGTAAATGCATGTGTAAGAATATTTATAAATTAACAATAACCATGCATCAATCTAACAAAATGTACACTTCTCACTTCATGAGGAAATTGACTAAGTGAACATATTTTTGTGGACTTTGACTAAGTTTTAATGTAGAATGCATTAAGATAACATTTTTAATCCCATTTTCATTTACAAAAATGTTTACTAAACATTATATATTTGGATTAATTGTGTCATGAGCAACTCACTGGTATGTACTTTTCAATTAGTGTCCATGTTAGTTTGTTAGTTACACATTGTGTATAATCCTAAAATAAGTGATGGAAATTAATTTCAGACTCCTATTTTTTCTCTGAACTTCTATATTCAAATATATATAGTATGATGGATATATTATCATTAGCGAGATTGTATAATATCACTTTAGGTTCGCCATATTTGATTTTAATTTTGTATTTAATTATATATATTTGGGCTATTGACATTTATTTTTTGGCGAAACACACAATTACTCATGTAAGTTGGAACTGATCAACAAAAAGACAAGGAAAAATAGGAATGACGGAAACAGTTGAATTATTTGGTCCAACTAAAGGAGAACGAAAAGTCTGTACAGGTGCTTTGACCTATGAAGTGTCACGGACAAGTACACATTATAATTCAAGAATCATTAATATATACTATAATATAATCTCAATTATTTGACAATGTCCACACTAGGGCTGAGATTAATGTCACAGCTGTTATATTTAATATAAAAAAAAAAAAGACTCCTGAATACGATTTTAACAAGTCAAAGCACTGCAATTCAAGCTACATGAAATCTAGTAACTTGAAGATTATAAATATAATCATAATTAAGCAATATTAGATTTGCGTAATAATGAGATCAGTTAAAGTAGGAAGTGAGCATGTCGCCAATTGCTGGGATAAATGCAAAATACTCCCCTCTGTTATGTTAAACCTACAAGAAACTACCCTGTAAAACTTTTATTGCGTCAAACTTCCTTGTTTTCAAAAACTATGCAAAAACACTCAATTTATAAAAAAACAGGTCGTTTTGGATCGACATATTTCAAGAAATCATTTTTAAAATACTTCAAGTTGGTCCCCACAACTTCACGTGATATATTTTTAAAATTATTTCTTGAAATATGTCAATCCAAAACGACATTTTTTTTACAAATTAGGTGTTTTTTGCAGGGTTTTTAAAAACACAAGAAAGTTTGACGCAATAAAAATTTCATAGGGTAATTTCTTGCAGGTTTAGCATAACACAGGGGAGTATCTTGTATTTTCCCCCCAATTGCTAGGCTAACGCTAATTATTCTTCTTCCTTTATTTCACATTTGTTTAATTTTTAGTATTAAGAAATTCTATTTAACTGCTAGCTTCTTTATAAAACGAATATTACTGAACCACCTTCAGCAAGCATTTCAACCTATAAAAAAAACAAAAATTAAAGCCCCAATCGAACTACAAACCATGTACAATTATGCAGCTGCTATTTAAGGTAAACTTCTTATTTTATAATAAGTGCAAAAGACAAAAACATCCCCTATGCTTTGTCTATCTTCCCAAAATCCCTCTGTGTTATTTTAACTCTCAAAAATCCCCCTGTGTTTGGTTTTAAATACCATACTTGACCCAAGTAGTATATACTTATAATTTTTTATTTTTGACTTTTGGTGAAATGACAAGATTATCCCTATGTGTTTGTTTTTTTTCAATTTTTTTTTTTTTTTGAAAAATTAAGTAAATACTACTTGAGTCGAGTGCGATATTTAAAATCAAAAACAAGGGGATTTTTTGGGAGTTAGACAAAGCATAGGGGGTGTTTTTGTCTTTCGATGTTATGGGTAAAATTATCATATCAAAAGAAAAATGTGAACAAATACTTGTAATTTTGACGTTTGAAACACACTCTCTTTTTTGGGGTTTATTTGACACTTATTTGAAATCACAGAGAATTTTTTTGGAATTAAAATAATACCGAGAAGTTTTTGGGAGTTAAACAAAGCATATGGGATGTTTTTATCTTTTGCTCTTATAATAATCAATCACGTACAAATATACTGTCTTGTAATTAAATAACAATTTATTCATTCTATGGAGAGCATTAATGTTATCCCGGTCAATTGAAAATGACATCTTCTTTTTTTTTTTTTATTTGAACTATCATGACATCATCCCAGCATTTTTAACTAATCAATTTTCACTCGAGTACTCTTTGAAAAATCTTCGGAAACTCCAAAAATGGAAAGTAAAAAACAAGATGTGTCCATATTGAACAGTACTAGACATATTTAGAAGATGCTTAATTAAAAATTAATCTTGCCGGCTAAGCAATGTGGATTACTTAATTAATTCTATTCTCTCAAATAAAATATGAGTTGAAGATTTCAACTCAAAAACAATGCACGACTATTTTGCAGCCTTCTGGTAGTAGTCATCCTCCCCCTTAATTTCAAACGGCAATAAATTCATTTTTAAGTCAAATTAAATTCTTGGAATTCTTTTTTATTTTGGATCAGTTCAGATGTCTTAATTCTAATTAGGGTAAATTACGAATACCCCTGAGATAAGGCCTAATTACGAAAATTTCCATCAAATATTGGGTATTATAAAAAACCATGAGGTTTGTCACATCTTCGATTGACCCCTTACCCTTGAAAAATTCCATTTTGCCCCTAGTGAGTTATTTGTAATGTTTGTAATATCTTAAAAAAAAAATCTTAGGAGCTAATTGAATATCTCATAAATTATAAAATTGATAATTATATATTTACCAACAAAAAAATAATGGAATTGTATAATTTCCCATAAGTTTCAAAAAATATTAATTTTTTTTACATATTTATTAACAATTTAATATAATAAAAAGATGAACAATTTTTTGTCAATTATATTTAATAAATATAAGAAATTTATTTACACATTTAATTTAATGAATTATTTTTTATGTTATTAATAATAATTTAATTAATATTATATTGTATTTTTAAATTTTGTTATATTTTTTGAAATATTAAATTTATTAATAAAATATAAAAACAATTAATTTAATTAAATGTGTAAATAAATTTCTTTTGCTTATAAAATATTATTAATGAAATTTTGTTTAATTTGTTATTATAAAAAAATAAATTGTTAATAAATATGTAAAAATAAGATTTTTTTTAGTATTTTTGGAAACTTATGTGCAATTATACAATTTTTTCAATTTTTTGGTGGTAAATATATAACTATCAATTTTATAATTTATGATATATTACAATTATCACCCAAGTTTTAGTTTTTTTTAAGATATTAAAAACATTACAAACCACCAAGGGGCAAAGTTGAAACTTTTCAATGGTAAATGGTTAATTGTAAGATGATGACAAACCTCACGGAGGGTTTCGTAATACCCAATACATAAGGGAAATTTTCGTAATACCCAATAGATGAGGAAAATATTCGTAATTAGACCTTACCTAATGGAGTATTCGTAATTTACCCTTCTAATTAATCAAAAAGTTACTCTATTGGAAAAATTGTAGAATTAGTCGATCTATCGATAGTTGACATTTTAGTCCTTCAATAAATAAACTTTCAGTTTTTGTTGTAATTAATTTTTTCAAGCAAAGGACAATAGGCCCAATAAGACAAATTAAAGTACATGTGTTTATAAAGCACATAGTTTTATACATTTAAATTAGAATGTTGGATTAATTATTGGAATTTATAAAAAAGGGAGAATTAAGGAAAACAATGATATATATAGAAGTATTAGTGTGATTTAAATGCAGAGCAGAAAAAGTTATCCAACTGCTGCTGATTTGTTTCATTAGTTTCCCCTCTCCTCTGTAAATCGCACTGAAACAAAAGTTGGTATCCATCTGGGCAGGGGGAGCTTCTGAGAAAAGAGCTACTTTTTGTAATTTCACGAATTGGTTTATCTGTTGTCCTTATAAAGCTGTAAGTCCAAGCCCCGTCTATAGCTCCGGATATTGGGCCTAAAATGTAGATCCATAACCCATTATAATTGCTGGACACAATAGCTGGGCCTATACTCCTTGCTGGATTCATTGAGGCCCCTGATATAGGCCTGCAGCCCACAAATGTAAAAACTCATCACTAACTGAAATTTATTATTTTATTTTATTATTATTATAAAAGAAAAGAGCCAGTAAAGCATTTGACCTTATTAAAATTGTATCTTAATTGAATTTTTTTTGGGAATTTTGTTTCCGCAGTTATAAATTGAGAAATAAAACAAAATAATTAGGATTCTGCCATACGTACCCAGCATATATCACATTAACCAAGACGGTAGCTCCAATTGCCAGACCAGCAAGTTCTCCAATCTACACGATCGACACAACTTTGTCAAATTTTAATCATATATACTAATATATACTATCGTTTACAATTTCACCAACTTGGTTTTATATTCTAATAAAATCAATGCATACGTTTATATAATAATAAAATTATTTCTTAAATTATAGTTTAATTTTTATTATAAAACTGAATATTTATTTGATTTCAAAGATCACGAGATGGTACTTTTGACACCATTCGTATCTTTAAAATATTACATAAATCAGGGGCGGAACTAGAGGGTTCCGACTAGGGGGGGGGGGGGGGGGCGAGAATTTTTTAATAGCAAACTCGTTATCATTTTTATGCCGTGATAAAATGAAATAAAGTAATGATGTCTTTTTATTGAATAAAAGGTGAAAAAATATAGTGGCAATTTTTTTAAAAATCCATTTAACAAATGATTTAAGGAATTGATCAAACATAGAAACATTTTATAACATAAATTCAATTCTATAAAAAAAAAAAAAAGCTATAAAAGTACCAAAATTAACACTAAAACTTCTTTTTTTTTTTTTTTTTTTGTTCTGCTTTTAATGTTCTTGATTGCATTTATGGAAATTAAATATTTTTATCATAATATATTAACATTTTCAATTCAAGGTAATATGTTAGTCTAGCTAAAAAACATATATAAAAAAAAAACATTTAAAAGAATGAAAAATTAAGGAGTGACTATCAGGTTTCGAACCTGAACCAACTTGGTACTACTGCAATACACTAGCCACTGGACCACTAACTCTTCTTAATCAATATTACAATAGTATTGAATATATATACTTAATCCGGATTATTCTTGGGGGGCAGCCGCCCTCCCCAGCCCCTTAGGCGGTCCGCCCCTGACATAAATTGGTGTTTTATAGGTCCAAAAATCTAATATTATGCATCAAAATGCAGGGTGTCCC
This sequence comes from Penstemon newberryi var. newberryi, assembly GCA_030819805.1. Lineage (NCBI taxonomy): Eukaryota > Viridiplantae > Streptophyta > Magnoliopsida > Lamiales > Plantaginaceae > Penstemon > Penstemon newberryi. The sequence continues at coordinate 45,245,948 of JAUALY010000005.1, read as the reverse complement.
TATTAAATTATTATTGAAAATAATTCAAAGGCATTATACTCCCCACTTAATACTCCTTGTTTAAGAAAGTAAGTTTGAATCTCAAGGAATTAATGTACTTACAGCTTTGGTGTCTGTGACGACTCCGGACATGACGAACATGAAGAGGAATGTGATTATAAATTCCACCACCAGAGACTGCACGTTGCTGCCAGCCGGCAGTGTTCCGAAGAAGTGCTCTTTTTCAAACAATAGTCGTAGAGTTCCACTTGCTAAGGTTGATCCCAACACCTGAGTTAATATATACGCCGGTACCTAAAGAACACCCCATCACAAAATAGTTAGAAAAACTACTATCGGTGCCAAATAGGTAATTAAATGACCCATGGATCTCGATTTTCATGATCTGAACCATTTGAACCCGACTATTTCCCATCCTTAATTGAAAAATATAATAGAAAAATAGACAATAGATGCTGGCTGGTACGCACCTGTTTCCAAGGGAACCTCTTGCAGGTGGCGAAAGCAACGGTGACTGCAGGGTTGAAATGTGCACCGGAAATATGGCCGACAGCGTAAATCAGGACCATCACTATTAGCCCCCACACCAATGCAATTCCGGGCAGCGTCACCACCTTCTCCTCGCCGGCGTTCAATACCACCGCCGCACAACCACCGAATATCAAGAAATACGTCCCCAATATCTCAGCAATCAACTAAGCAAAAAAAATATATTTAAAATAAAAACAATTGAATTTCTATATACAACTATGATTAATGTCCGAATTAGATCTAATTTTATTCGAGAATTCTATTTTATCAAGGTTGCAGAAATTAAAGTATTTAAGCTTTACCTTTCGTATAAAGGGTGGATTGACAAAACAGTATTTTGAACATGCCGAGCCTTCATTAATATTGTTATTGTTTGATGCATTAATACCAGGCATGGTGAGATTCAAAACATCATCAGTTATATCAACGGCCATTACTTGATTCCCAATTTGGGTTCCTGCAGATATCTGATCAGCCATAATTCTTGTACAACAAATGATCAAATTAATTTCATTGGGATTAGAGATTATTTGGGGTGTTGAAAGAGATAATTAAGTAAGCTCTTAATTAAATTCTTAATAAATTACATTGTGACGAGAGACTAAGCAAGATTCTACAGTTTTCTATTCATTAAAACTGAGTTGTTGACATAGACTTCTCATTTTAATTATTTTCCATACGTGGTAATGTAAAGTCAATGCTTTAAAATCTGTTAATCTATAGCTATATAAAATTCAAAAAGAAAAAAAAATCGGCGACTAAGTAAAGAGGACTCACCTGCGGTCATGTTCATGTATTTCATGTGTTGAAAATTTCTCAGGTACAATAATTAATTCTCATAGGTTATTTTAATATGATCATATACGTGTGTGTGTGTATATATATTTCAAAGTGGCTGGAATTGGAAACACGTCTTTTTTCTGCAAGAAAGAACCAGACTCCTTATTGATCTCCATGAAACCAAGCTAGAATCAATCAAACTCGTGCAAGTGAGATCAACCCAAATAAAATGCTAGTTGAACGGGTATGTGAACTAAATAAAGCTACTCTTATGTGTATAGATACATAAGTAGTTATTAGGTGAAAATATATTGTGATGAACAAAATGAATGAAAGCATATTTGGATAAGAGATAATACTGTCAAGAACAGAATACATTTTCACTTACAGAAATTTTGAGAAAGAATATGCTACCATGCAAACCATCCATGCTTAATTCTCTGCCAAAAAGAAGAGTGAAATAATCAACAAGTAAAATGAAGAAGTCCATATATAGCTCTCAAATGTTTCCTTCAATCAGGCTTGAAATTCTTGAGCAGCTAAGTTCCATCAAGAACCTATTCAGTAAAATGGAATTATCTCCCAAGAAAGAAAAAATAATAACAGAACTTGATTTTTACCTGGATTTCCACTTTAGTAATAAATTCCCAGGGATGCCATTCACTTAAAGTGGATGATGTGGAAATAAGTGAAAGACTCAGAACAGTCTATCTGGCAACCAAGCAGGTTAAATCAAGTTAGATGGAGATATTTGACGAACAAAATACGATACCTTGCTCTCTTCAACTCTTGGTCACTCTTCATTGGCCAAAACCCCCACCATTAATACAAGAATAGGTTTAGCACCAAACCAACATTAAGCATTATACTCTATGCGTGCATTAATTGATGTGCCTGAAAACACTCAAGGTAAAGTGGCGTTAAGTTACTTGTGTTTTGACTTACTGCATCAAAATAATTAAAATAAATTTAATTCCTCTCAAATTCAGTTGATCAAGGAGGCGAAATACATCAAACATGTAACCATTAAAATGAACACACAGGAACCAGACATAATGCCAAACCGAAGATAAGATCTTTGACAGACCAAAAGAACATAGGTGAACGCAGAATAGTTAAAAAAACACACCATCGCGACAGAGGACAAGGTGCAGAGTGGACCCTTTTTGGATATAGTTCCTCAACAAGTACAACAATTAAACTTCCACATCAATCAATGAGCAAGTGTAAACTAATACATCTATGAAAAATTAGTAAATAACAAAGTATCAGATATTGGAGTATACAACTCAATTTAGAATAATAATTAAAAAATAGGCAACTTCCAACCACGGCATAGCCAGATTCAGATAACTTCAATCCCACAGCATCGCCTCAACAGTGGATCTACAAAACACATCATAGCAACTATCAAGATTGTATAAGATGGGAGTTCACAAAATATAGAGGTAACCTTTTTTTATTGTCTCAGGGAAGCAAAAAAAAAAAAAAATTGATTTATCTTATAGCACAATATGAGACATAGAAGTCATGATAAACTTAACAGCATTACTCTTGACAAACAGAATCATGGACACGGAGAACAAGGTGTAGGGATATGCGAATCAATTAGTACTTCAATCTCGCACATCAATATGCAAATCAATTAGTGATGCAAACTTGCAAATATATGAAAATCAATTACCAAATTCAAAAAAATGCAATCTTAAGTTGTGCGGTGAACGGAATGGGTGAATTTGTGAGGAAGAAGAAGAAGGAAAAGGAGAGGCGTAAGGCGTAAGGCGTAATGGGAATTTCTTGCCCAGTGCAGAAAAGAAGAAACGGTGGTCTTGGCTCATGAGGTTTATATTAGGAAAGAAAATAAGATAAAGGGGTTTATAAGATTCCTTGTTTATTTAAGGGAACAAAAGAGATGCAACTGATATAATAATATCGTTTATATAAGGAAGAAAATATAAAAATATCTTTTTATGTGTAAGGTTATAAATAAGATCAACGGACGCATAAATAAATATATTAGTGAAATTGCTTTTTAGTTCTTTTAATTACACCCATTTTCTTGATATTTAATTGGTTGAAAAAATATTATTTTTTAGTAAAATATAGAAACTCGGTTCAACGAAATAAAATAATAAAATTTTAAATTAATATATTGACTTAAATAGTTACATCATTTTAAAATATTCAATTAAATAAATCATATAAAATTAAAAAACACCCATTTAAAATTTCAATAAATAAAATAATTAATTTATAGTTTGACTTAAGGCTAAATCGAGAAATTTCAATCAAAATTAATGGTCGACTTTGGTTTTCGTCCTAAACTATATTACTCATTCGTTATATAATTTAATATGTTGCTCGAATTTCGGTCCGTCATTAATTTTTATACGAAAACTATTGTTAAGTGTCATGTTGGCGCTGAACTAATACAAAAAATCACAGAATTTGTCCCAAGCTAATTTCTTAATTTTTGTATTTTTAAATTTATATATAGGTTAAACTACATAATCATCATGCTTAAGTTGATTCTGTTTATGTGGATCAGTTTCTAATTACTTTTTAATATATTAAAAAACAAAAAACACACATCACCAGCAACTTTTACAAACACAAATCCTAACGGGCTGACCCATTTATTTAATCTGATTAAAAAAAAAAAAAACTAGCTTGCATCCAAGCCCATCAGACACGAATCCCTGTTGGCCCATAAATATATAGGCCCAGTGAATATCAAACAATTTATTATCAAAAAAATATCACCCCGCCAACCAGAAAAAGTATTTGAATTCCGCAACCAACCTGTAAACAACGTCTTCCTTCTTCTACTGCTCTGTTTCTTTCCGACGATACAATCGACTGCTCCTAGTTTCAAAATGTTTCTCTATTAATTAGAAAAAAAACTTCCCTTTCCTTTGAAAATAATGGTGTCCAGAAGAGTTAAAAAGAAACGCACAAAATCCTTCAAGAATTGGATACATCTTACCCACACCCACAGCCGCAGCCGCAAGAGGACTCTGTTTAATGACAAAAGAACCCTTCCCCCACTGCCTTCTCTGTTTAATGACAAAAGAACCCTTCCCCCACTGCCTTCTCCCCACATGAAAACCGTATTTCTTGATTTGGATCATACATTGATACACTCCACTGATGCCAGGTTGCACCAACCTCTAGATATCTACGATTTCGTGGTCACCTCTCCCAATGATGAGACAAAGATCGAATTTTACGTCCAGAAAAGGCCATATGTGGACGAATTCTTGAAATTCTTGAGTGAAAGATTTGAAATTGTGGTATTTACTGCTGGGAGTCAGAGCTATGCTTCGGCTGTTCTTGATAAACTGGATACTACGAATCTTATATCCCATCGTCTGTATCGCGATTCTTGTTCGTTAATCAATGGGAAATGTGTGAAGGATCTTTCTAAAACAGGGAGGAACATGAAAAGTGTAGTGATTGTTGATGATAATCCAGATTCTTATATGTTACAACCTAAAAATGGAATTCCAATTGAGAAATTCTATGATGACGATGAAGATCAGGAATTGAAGATTTTGATTAAATTCTTTCAAGGACTTGATGCATATGAGGATGTTAGGGATGCTGTCAAGGTATATCAAGCTGATATGTATGGAGAAGATTTGGATGTAAGGTTGTGAAAGTGATGGTGTTTTTTCTTCTTTTTCTTTTCCCATTTACTTTTTGGGTTCTTTTTCGCATAGCTATACAGAATTGAACAATTGTAATAAACATGAAATTAGAATGTAACAGTGCTGTGGCCTGTGGTGATCATGGATTGATTTTGGCTCATTCGAAAAATAAAGTCTGCTCAAGTTTGGCTCAGTGTGTTTCAAGGGTTTAATACATAGAAGTTTGCCCATTGAGACGGAGCAAAATCTTCAATCTAACTTGAAGTTTACTATAGACCTGAATCTTCAAACTTATACATATCTCATAGTATTTTTTATTCGACACTTATTATCTATATTCACCATCCTCCACAAACTCCATCATTGAAAATTAATTCAAATCACACTGATCAAAGTTTCAACATGTTAATTATTGTATTATTTACTACCTCAATATTTCATTTGAAATCATCTCAAACCGAGATTAAATTTTTTACTTGACCATGGACTGGACAAGGGAAGGGGGAATATTATTTGGAAGCTGCCAAAGAAGATGGCATGAATAGTTGGAGTTGATATTTCTCCGTTTTAAAGTAAGACGACTATCTTCTAACCGTTTTATGCTTACTGAAATAAGTCGGTGAATCTAATATGAATAATTCTTCAAGGAATGCTAAAAACACTTGAAACAATTTTTTTTGATATCGAAATAAAAAGACAAATAAAGCAACAATAGATCCATGGACACACTCTTGCTAACTTGTGAATTTCGGGTTCCAGATGACAAAGAAAATAATTACAACTATATGCTATTTTGTAGTTGTAGTCTCATAGACCCGTGGTTCAAATCATTTACAAATTGGTGTATTCTAAACATAATAAGTGGGTAATTTGTTATTTCAACAATAACTAACGGCTAAAAAGGGCAAAATAAATGGAAGTGAGTGGCCCATGCAGGTCTCGAACCTGCGACCTTCGCGTTATTAGCACGACGCTCTAACCAACTGAGCTAATGGGCCAGTTTTGATCATCAATATTTGGTACCTTATTTAACAAAAAGATTCACGTAATTGAAGCCCGCACGTCACCGGAAATAGAAATTAATCCGAAAGGTATTAGAGGTTTTTCAACTTTTCTTTTATCATCAAAATTCAATTTTTCAGCGCAAATATAATTTAAATAATTCAGAAATATATACCCGAAGACTTTCTCTTTGTGATCGGCTTCCGAATTCGAAATCGTGCCGTTGGAAAATTGGGCTTCTGATAACAAACTTTAGCTGGTATGTCTTTTTGTTTGATTTTTAGACAGAAATTGGTTCATTTCTCTGTAATATTAATTTTACAATTATGAATTTTGGCTGAGGCAGGCAATCATATCCTTCTGTTTGATGCCAACCCACAGTTCTGATAGTTACAAATTTATGATATCTATAAAAAATTTTTGTGAACCCTAAATTTTTAAGTCAAAATTTCGATATATGATAGAACTGTATAATTCGAAATTACTTAAAGTTGAAATGCTTATTTGAGGTTTCAGGACCCATTGCTGGTTTTCTTAGCCAAAGAATGAACCCCCATGGAAAAAACAATCCTGAAATATTTTTGGACCATGGGGAGGATATTTCGGTTAGCGAAAATTTCATGATCCAAGCTGAAGAATTTGTTTCTAGAGTTTCACTTCAGAAAAAAGGCCAGGAGAGTGATGAAACAACAATTATTGAGAGCCAACATGATGTAAATGAGAAATCTCATGTTGAAGCTGATTCAAAGAGAGACTCTATGTGCCTAAATATAGCCAAAACTGAAGAAATTGACCATGATTCTTTACTTGAGAAGGCAGGAGATTTAACTTGTGAAAATCGTGTTGTGCATTGCCACAACATGCTTCAATCTGCAGGGGAGTGGAATACTGAGGAAGAAGATCCGGTGGTTCGAGGAATATCTAGAACTAAGGGACATGATTCCTCATTTATTGCAAAGAATGAGAATCACTTAAATTCTTGTGAAGCTATGTCGCCTAAAAAGACAGCAACTGATGATGACCAAAATGGAGATTTGGGTGCAAGGAACCTCAAGGAAGGTAAATACTTCTATTACGACACGCCTCTTCATGAAGATACTGGGATTTGGATACCTGTTTCTGTTCCTCCCATGTCAGAAAGTGATCATGAAGATTGGACCAGAGGTTTATGCTCGAATGGAGGATACATTCCGGAAGGAGACATGGGTTGGAGTCAATGCATTGGGGAAGAAAAAGAATTAACCATGTGGGACGTGGTTTTAGAGATGTTGCTTGTAGCCCGTGGCAAAGTGAGTTCTCTTTCATCAGGGGATATCGGGCAAATTTCATGGCTATCGACCCACCTTATTGAGCAAACATGGAAAGAGATGGCTCAGACCTTGACAGAGGCTAATTTCAATAACACTCAAGAAATTCTTGAATCAGAGCCAGCCAAATGGTTGCCTGATAGCACATCTTCTTCCTGTATGCTTTGTAGTGCGCGGTTTCACCCAATCATGTGCACCAGGCACCATTGTCGGTTTTGTGGAGGAATCTTTTGTAGTGAGTGTTCGAAGGGAAGGAGCTTACTTCCTGCAAAATTTCGCACTGCGGACCCTCAACGAGTCTGTGATGTATGCTGTGTGCGCCTTGAATCTGTGCAACCGTACTTAATGGATCAAGTCAGTCGCGCCTCACAGGTACCAACACATGATTTGACAGACTTGAGCACTTTAAGATCCTGGGTGAATTTTCCTTGGGGACAGTCTATGGAATATGAGATTTACAAAGCCACAAACACAATCCGTGGTTACAGTAAGGTATGATATCCACTTCAATTCTGGTCAAGTCTTATACCCTTGTATTTATTCTATGGCAGTTTCTATCTGAGTTACATGATACAAGCCTCTAGGGAATCCCAATCCAACAACTAAGCTTTCTTTTTGAATTAGGATGGAGTTGTTGGAATGTTTGTATGTTGAATAACTTTTCATTTTGAAGCGCAATTTGTAATGTATTTTGCGAAGTAATAAGAAATAAGAGCACTGAATAATGGCTTCCCTCTGAAGTATGTTACTGCATCGAGAATATTTTGCTCCTCATTGATTGAGTGGATAGTTAAGCTTACTCTTCACCTCATAATTTCTCAGGTAGGTTCATTGAGAGCGGAAAAGAGGATTCCAGAAACTATTCTACAAAATGCTAAAGGCCTTGCAATAATAACAGTTGTAAAAGTCGGAATGATGGTCACCTATAACATTGGAACTGGTTTGGTGGTTGCTCGTAGAGAAGATGGTTCATGGTCACCACCCTCTGCCATTTCTTCCTTTGGTGTAGGCTGGGGAGCTCAGGTTAAGTATCCTACTACCTAAAAAAAATCTACAATGACGTGTTTCAATCTTTCTTTACTCTTCTTCATCATTCTACCGTGAGACAATAAAATCTACAAGTTTATATGGTTTAATTCTTTTCCAAGTCATTCACGCTGTCGATAAGAATGATGGATCTTCCAGAACAGTAATCTATCCCTGGATCTTTAATATGCTTTATGATGTGGTAATATCATAGCTTTTGTTTGTCCTTGTAGGCTGGAGGAGAGTTGACTGACTTCGTTATTGTTTTGAGAACAAATGATGCAGTAAAAACATTCTCTAGTGATGCACATCTCTCTCTTGGAGCTGGTTTAAGTGCTGCTATAGGGATCATAGGGCGTACAGCAGAAGCTGATATGAGAGCTGGTGACAGTGGTTTTTCTGCTTGTTACACATATAGCTGCAGTAAAGGTTATCCTCTATCTAGCTTACCTTGCATTTTCAAAATAACTTTATATGACATTTAAGCTTGACGGGATTTGGTTTCAGTGCCTTTCTTTTTTTATTTATTTGGTAAATGGATCTCTTGTTTGTGTTTTGGAAGTAAAGAAGAAAAGGGAACCGAATTTGTGACAAGGCCGTGTCATGTGATTTTTTCTAGATTAATAAAATTTATTGAAATTGATTGATTAAACAGAGGTATATTTGTAATATCACACCCCCCCCCCCCCCCCCTCTTGTATTTGCGATGCAGGTGCTTTTATTGGATGTTCTTTAGAAGGGAGTGTTGTCACAACTCGTGCAAAAGAAAATTCGAGATTCTACGGTAGCCAGTCAATAACAGCATCAGATATTCTTCTTGGTTCTTTGCCTCGGCCACCTGCTGCAGCTACTCTTTATCGGGCACTAGGTGATTTGTATATGCAGCTCGAAGGATGAATGAAATGGTACATATACTCGTTTATATATAACAATTGATATCAATCGTTGGGCAGGACTACATTGTGTGAACTTTGTCGGGAGGTGCTAATCTCGGAGAAAACACGATTCTTGGTTGTATATAGTAAATTGATGTACAGTAAAATGTTACTGCAAGTGTGAAAATGGTGTGCATAGGGAAGGGATGTACGGTGAAAAGCTTTTATCTTTATATTCAAATATTTATTCCATAATTTGTTATATAATACTGGGATAAGATAAGGTAAGTCGTAAAACATAAAGAGGTCAGAGTGTTGTATATGGAGTTCTTTCTGAATTAGTATTGATCTAAAAATTAAAAAAGGAAAAGAAAGAGAGAAACAAGTTGGATTTGTCTGTTTTTTGACAGTATCTTCTAGTTCATAAGGTCATTCTTGCCATTCTAAATTTCGATCGAATATTTACCAAATTTCTTTTTTCAATTAACGTCATATTTAGGTTGATGTATTTTTTGTTTGATTAAAACAAGTGACGAGATGAAAAATCACAAATGAAATTTAAATTGAAGCGTATAGAAATCTGGAATCATGGTAATAAGCCTGCTAAAATATTTAAAACTCCTCTAAATATAATGTGACTACCAATCAGAGAAAAACCCCGAGGAACAAAAATAGACATTAACATGCTGGCCATACCAGAACTCTACAATAAAATTAAGCACCGTTTGACATTCTGAGTACATTCAAATTACAACAATAATGGAACAAACAAACAGAAATTGCTTGTATTACAAAGAAAAAGAATCAAAAGAATTTGAAATGATAGGAAAATCTGCCAAAAAAAGAAAAAAAGTTGCAGAGCCAAACTACAAGAGCTATTTATGCTTTAATTTGTTGTTTCTTTTCAGGGCCATAACGAAAGAAAAAAATGAAAGACAAATAGAATGAAAACCTCATCCTATTGTGTACTTCACTTCCCTGTGTCCCAGCAATAGTGATTCCGTGTTCAGACAGCAGCCACTTTCTAACGTACCAACTCTTCACCTGAAATTCCACAGAGTCAAATAATTACCAAAAAATGAACCAAACATGGCTACAAAGTCGCCAGCAAAAGCTCCAAGCAAATGACAAGAGAAGGCAAACGGAAATATGAGCTGGTTTATAATTAAATATTAATACCTGGTACTAGAATTCCCAAGAGTAAGCTCAAGATCATCAGGGATGCACTCATCATGTATTCTCTCTCCTTCCCATGCTTTCACTAGTCCCATTGTATTATTATTGCCAAATGCAAACTCAGCTGAAATTGCATCCGACATTGGAACATCAGCCGTTTTATCATATCCTGCTGGTATAGCAGGAGAGCAAGTTCCACTTTGCCCTGGGGTCCACATGCGGGACCCACCATTGGAAAACGGTTCTCTTAAACCAAATGTATTTGCCGAGACAAGTGTGAAAGTGGGAGATGAAGACCCATCTTGTGGAGTATGAACACCAGAAAGCCATCCCGATTCAGGTGGAGTTTGAAGACCGGGACTTTGAGGAGTAGATGAAGGTAAAAATGGGTAGTCCCAGTTGCTGTTTAGTCTGGGAGTTTGCGCAGAAGGTGAACTCAATGGAGGGGTGACTGGAGCACTTATAGAACCTCCGGGAATGTAAAGATGGTGGGGATGCTTAGATGAAGCAGGCAGAGTGCCTGATGATAAATTTTTGAGCCAGGGTATAAGAAAGTTTGGATCAGCAGGGTTATTGACATTGGTGTAATGGGATGAGACGGGGCTTGCAAAGGACGAAGATTCAGGGCTTGGATTAAAAGAGGCTCCTGGACTTGGTTGATATGAAGGGCAAGTGCTCACTGCTGCAGAACCCATCATGTCCATGCGTTCCACAGGCTTGCAACCCTGCAAAAGTTAGGAACAGATAATGTCAATTGCATGATCATCTTGCTCCACATTTATTGCAGCACTCCCTTATCAACTTTTTTTAATTAAGACTTCTCCATGACCATATGTTAAACACCCTTAAGGTATATGCTACAGCTGTAAAAGTTTATTAACGACTTTCTCAATATATATTATTTTTTAGTCCAACAATCTGCATAATCTCTAGCAAATAGAAATTTTCATAAAAAACACGGTGCCCACGCGCGACTAATAAAGGCAATAAGGAGACACAATTCCAGTATCATTATCACCGAGAATCCAGAGGATTGCGAAACCCGCAATTAACGTAGATAATTGATCATCCTCGTATGTCCCACTAGACCAAATTATAAAAAGACAAACTCAAAAGATCAGGGCTTGAATTACGCAAAGGTTATATTGTGTGTCTCGTTCTTGTGCTATCACATATGGACTCCAAAAAAAACCCTTGCAACAATTTGAAATGCTTAAATTTAACCAATTCGATGAAGACTAAAGGAAAATATAAGAATTAAACTTGTTTTTTAATGCAGGTGAATAGTAAAAAGAGCTTGAACCCAAAAAAAAAACAGAGTTTAAAATCTAGAGGGGATGGATTTGAGGAATAAAATGGCTTTATTACCCATCCAATCACCCAAGATTTAGTGCTGTGAGGTGCAGGAATGAAGTTAAACAGTGAGGGGCATACTTGTCTAACCATTATTTTCTCTGATCAGATTCAGAGAACTGACTGATACTTGGAGCTATACAAGTACAAACAGAAGGAAAAGTACAATGCGTTTGTTTGTTATTGAGAGAGAGAGTGAAACTACAAAACTGTACTGTAAATTTGTAAATATCATTTTGACTGAGGTAAGAATAAGAATCTTTTGAACCTTGCGCTTTAAAAAGTAAAATCACATTCTCAAGTGATCTATCGTACGCCTAGAGCTGTAAGCATCACCATGCCCGATGAATCTACACCTACAGCCCTCACATGCGTTGTGCAACATAGCAATTGACAACTAATCATACTTACCTTATTTTCTTCCAAATAATTAATAAATAAAAAATGTATGCATAAATCCATATTCTAAGGGAGTTCGTTCGATTCTCTCACTCCTATCATGCGCCGGATGCGTACACCGAAGTCTAGTTCTCAAAGGCGATAACGTATTCCAGACGCATCCGGCGCATTTTAGTTAAAAAAGTGTTAAACGTATCAAGGAGATCTAAAAACTACTACTCCCTAAATCTACTGGCTTAAGATCTACACCAACTGCGCAGATTATCGTCAATCAGAAATTTCTCACTAACCTACACCACCCCGGAAGTTAAATTAGATATTTAGATCGATCGTACCTGTCTATAAGTGGTGCCATCTTCTTCTACGATCCAGCCAGCTTCATTGCAGAGAGCTTTGAGGACTTCGTTGTTGTCACAGTGCTTGGGAAGCTTGTAGTTACCGTACATCCTCAGTCCGGAGAAGATCTTGGCGGCGATCGCCCGCCGCCGCCGCTCCCTGCGCTTATTGTTCTCGCGCTCCTTCCATGTCGGTAGCCTCGATCCCGACGTCATCGATACGGCGACGGATAATCAGCTTGATTAGAAATTCAGATAGAGAAAAAGTTGCCGGCTAGACGAACCGGAATGGGTGGACCGGGTTTACGTGGAGAGGGTTTGAGGTATAAATGAAGAGAGAGGGTTTGGTTAATTTGGTTAGTGAAGGAGACAGAGAGGAGTACAGCTAAATACGGGGATGGAATAACTTGAGACTTGAAGTTGAGGTTTAATAACTAAAGTGCCACTGATGGTACAGGTCTTCTCATTTCTTCAAAATATCCTGGAAATGCGGGTCGTGCACGTGTTTTGTCCTTTTGACTACGCGGGGTTAATTAACTTTTGTCATTTTAATTTTTTCTTAAGATTACGATAAGACTAAGATAAAAATAAGTTTTGAGCCTTTATCAAATTTCTATATTGAAATAAGGACCAACAGGAATGCAAATACAGGAGATTCTTCTTCTTCTTCATTTTCTAATAGAAAAGTGAATCCAAACAAAATTATTGAATTGAAAGAAATTGATCACACCAGAGCATAAGTGAACTGTAGTTTCTAATGATTCAAAAATGCGTATAATAAGTTGTAAAATTTCTTTCCCAAATTTTTTTTTGGTTATAAGAACTTGTAAATTTCTTTCCCAAAAAAAAAAAAAAGTTATAAATTTGAATTTTCGTACCAAAGTATAACTAGACAATTTTTTTAAAAAAATTCACATTTGGATATTTTTAAATTTTGTTCACTTAAGCTCAATTTTCTGATTAATAGCTTCTTGTAATATAATCCTCAAAAGTTTTTAGTTATTGCACTAAACCTCCTAAAAGACGCTTTTATCCTTTGAAAATTACTGCAAAATGATCAGGGGTAAAGTGCACTCATTTATCAATTTCTAGGGCGATACATGTTTTTTCAATTATAGGAAAAAGTGCGAAAATCTGAAAATTTCGGGGGGTAACATGCAAAAATTCCTTTTTTAAAAGTATATATTTTCTTCATGTAACTAAAAGTAAATGGTGTTCAGTGGAATACTTTCTCTGTAACACATAAAAATGTCATTTGTTTAGTCATACAAAAAACATTACTTGAGTTAAAGAAGGTTAGTTTAGTTAAAAATTCAACTAAAGACTTGTATACTAGTTTTAAATTGAGGGAAAATACAAGATACTCTCATGTATTATGTAAAATTTACACGAAATTATTCTCTAAAATATTTATTGCATCAAACTTTATTGTACTTTCAAGAATCCTCCATAAAACACTCAATTTGAAAAAAGTAAGTCGTTTTGGATCGATATATTACAAGAAATCATTTTAAATATATTTCACGTGAAGTTGTAAGGACCAATATGAAAAAATTTAAAAATGGTTTATTGAAATATGCCGATCCAAAATGATAATTTTTTTTTACAAATTGGGTGTTTTATACAGGATTTCTGAAAGTACAATAAAGTTTTGTACAATAAAAAATCCCCATAGCAGTTTTCGTACAAGTTTAGCATAACACAAAATATCGAAAATAAATACAAGATGCCTTGACAATGAACAATATTTTAGGTTATCTTCACTTGAAATTGGAGAAGGAAAACCATTGTAGAAGAAATTAATAATTAGTTTTATTTAGGTTTTGGTCGAATAAGAATAATTCTTAACTTGAGAAAAACTAATTGTATTTATTCAGAATGTTTTTCGTAGTTCAATTATGGTTATATATGGCCAATCGTGAAATGTAGATTGTACATGGAAATAACTTTTTTGTTCTTTAATTTTTTGGAATTTATATATGAAAGAAAAAAAGAAAAAGAAAATCCAGAGTTGATTGGGTGATGTGGGACCGCCATTATCCAAATTTCAATTATATTGCACGTGCGTGGCGGACTATGACCGGCATTATTATCTCTATTGAATTATGCAAATTGTGTCCAAAGACAGGCTTTAAATAGTAGGGTCAAATTAATTAACCGTGCTTTTGAACATTCTATGGCCCTGTTTGTTTGGTGTTTCCCAGATTTTTTTCGTGTTTGGGAAATGCCAAACAAACATGTTTTCTATTTTCCGAAATAAATTTTTCATCCATTGATTTTCTCAAACTACTCTCTCAAAAGCCAAACAAACAACAATTTTCTTATTTCTAAACAAAACCTATATAAACTCTACTTTGATTTGACATAAAGTAACCTATCTCTTACACAATTTATCTCACATAACTAACATGATTTGACATAAAGTCTTACACATCTTACACCTACAACCCAACTCTTCCAAAAAAACCTACACCTACTTTATTTCTCAAACCACTCTCTCAAAATCCAAACAAACAACATTACGCATATCGAGATTATTTCACAAACCTCCATTACTCTCTCAAACTACTTTCCCAAACGCCAAACAAACAGGCCCTATATATTTCTTTTTCTCTTTCAATTATTCTTTTGGCGATGGTTCTAATTTAAAGGACATAATATTTGTACAATGTTCCATTTGGGCCATTCATTTTCTAATTTATAGTTTTGATGACTTTCTTAGGAGATAATATTTGTAGATTAAAGTTTTGATGGTAACCTTTACTTTCTCTTGCTTCAGACATGCATTAGGCATTACTCAATATCAAGAATCCCAATTTCTTACTACATCCTTGCTAGCATTTATTCATACTGAAACATCAAAATTAGTTCAATTGACAATAGCTAGTTTTGCATTAAAAGGGATAATAAGACTGTCTGTTGAAAATATCATTTTGAATGTTGATTTTTACTCAAACTATGATGGGAACTGTAAATAGTACCAACCATTTATTTCAAAAAAATTATGGTTATTTCAACTACCATTCTCTTTACATTACCATATTTTGAAGGTTGCATTGTGAAAATGAACTCGATCGATCAGAATCATCAATGGGGGTTCCTGCTCTTTTTGTGGTTCTGGTCTCTATGTCCAGAGTCAGCAGTATCGATGAGTTCGGAGTACATCTCAGTCGTCGGTGATTCATGGATGATCTAAGATTGGCAATAGCCAATAGAAGCATGAAATCAGTGTATGTAATGAAGTTGGAAAAGAAGCTCCTAATATGGGAAGTTTTGATATATATATATATAAAGCTTCTCCTCAACAAGCTTCACTACTTCTCTTCATCATTCATCTGGTTTCATTTCTTCTACTCTAATATAATTTTGGGTCCTTTTTTTTTTTTTTTCCCCCAAATTGCAACGTTATATTTACTGGCAAATACAGCCTCATGAGGTAGAATTGTGGTTCCATACCTCCTAACAATTCATTGCCATCCATATTAGTCCACGGAGTTAATGGAGCCAAACCAGAGGCACACAACAACGTTGACTTATACACAGCAGAAAAAGAGAACTACATTGGGAAGTAATGTCGAGTTAAAGAGAAACCAAATCCATGGCAGTTTTGGATGATCCTGCTAAAAGTGGTAATATGGATACATACGCAGCGCAGCTTGGTGTCCCAAAAGCAGGCCTTATGCTTTGGTCCAGGTTGCATGAACCAACCATTGATTTATGATTATAATTACACAACTTTACAAGGGCCTAATGGAGATGTGCTCAAAGGCTCGTTTTACGGCTCGTGGGATTTGAGTAAGGAAATGGAAGGGAGTAATGCTTTCTTGTTATTCAGTGAGACTTGGCAGAAGGAAATATCCGTGGCTTATGCTTTACCTTAGGAATAGTATGTAAAGATCTAATTCTAAAAAAAACTAATGGTGATTTGCAGGATCAAGGAACCGCACCAGCTAAGAGGACATGGACATCTATAGACTTGGGAACTGAAATTTATAGAGATAAAAATCAAAAAGCAGAATGGACTGTTAGTGATTTTGACATTCTAGTAGAAAAAAATTGACAAGCCAAAACAATGACAAACATTAGTCTATAAACCACACCCAATTATCATGGAAAGTAATTTGCCATGTGAGAGTAAATATTCATTTGTAATGAATGCTATGCTGCAATTTTCAGCCACATAATCGTGCACACTTTCTGGTCATTTTCACATCAACTCGAAGTATACGTGTGAATAGCTTCATATTATGGTTATAGCAATAGAGATGGGGCAGAAATAAAATGAAAATGAGACCAATTTACACACTATACAGCCTCCGCTTCATGTTCTTTAATTTTCACGAATCAGATTTGTAGGCTCACTCAAAACGTACTTGGGTAACTCATACTTGGCACCTGCAATAAGATCTCGCATTAGGACAATTTTTTAAAATATTGATTAGAGAAGAGTGTAAGTCAGTACAAACCTCTCTCGTCATAACAGACTGTTAAATCGGGATTTTGGACAATAACACCAGCACTATCCACAATTGCTTGTGCAAGGCTCAACTCAGCCACAGCTGCAGCCTGGAGTGCATCCCAGATCTCTGATAAGATTATTGAAAATTAAACAAGAAAATCAACAAAAATAGCAACCTGATAATTGAATCCCAATTTGGTTTGACTGAGTCTGGGAATTATATATGAACACCAATGTTAAATTTTTATGATGATGAAAATGTTAGATGCAGATGAATTTACCTTTCCGACCACCATAATGTGGAGCAGTATCCCAAAACTCTTCACGCATCTGATTTAGTTGTTCCCTTGTTATTGCTTCAGAATGCTTCCATGCTTTTGGTTTCCGTATCTTTTTTGAAGTTTCTGAATTCACAAAGTGAAGTAACAACGTAAGGGAACAAGAGCAACTATAGATCATATAAATGATTAACAAGAGCAACCATATCGTATTAAAAAAGATTAAGTTTCAAAATATTTTTCCGGTGCTTTACAATATTCAAGTGGTTTTTGTTATAATTTTTCCACTCAAGTAGAAAAACATGGTCTTTCACACAACATAATACTCCTACACGGTAAGCTTGCAAAGCTATCGATAAAATAGTAATGCACATTTCACCAAACTGACATAATTAGAGATGCACATTGGGATAGAAAGCGGAACAAATTTATCTCCAGTTTAGTAAGTCTAGGTTGTTTGGGGAAGTCCAAACATTCTTGGTTGTTATTGCAACCTAAAGATGTTCTAACAACAGGCAAATTTAACTAATTAAAATCGAAATATCTGAATTTTGAATCCGTTTGGACACCAATCGAGGAGTCTATGATATGAATCATACTCTTAAATCAAAGATGTATATATGCGATTCCCATGTTTGTATTTTGTAAAGAAAGGGATTACACAAATTGATGCGGGAAATCGGAACAAATAAACACATACTGTATATGAATCATAAGATCCAATATCCTAGCAGCAATTGACATATGTAATACCAATTTTAAACAATCTTGCTTGAGTTCTTATTCAGAGATAATAGACCCAAGTTTCGCCACATGAATGCAAAAGATTTCTACAAGCATCAACCACCTCAGTAAGCTTAGTGTCATAGTGTTCGTAAGGAACTCAAATTATTTCCTAATCTTGATTGGAGGATTGGCTTAAAACAAGAAGAATGATTTTGTCGGAACTGATAGCAAAAACAAAGACAAAAGGAATTTTCTAAAAAAAAACAAGTCCGCAAAAATCAAGATTACAACTCCAAACATGAAGGTTGAACTATTTCCATATCATCAATCACATATAAGATATAAAATAAAAACCGAGTAAAAGAAAACGAAAGTAATATCAGTACCATCTACTTTTTCATGCGATCCAGCGCAACCCATCCCGTGAAATCACACGATTTCAATTTCAAGAAAAAGATTTTGAGATAAACCCACCGAATATTTTACTAATGAGATTACTTTGAGAGGGACAGAAGGTCAAATCGAAGAAGTGAGAATAAATCTCTAGTTCATAATTATCCAGTATGCCCCTTTTCCTATTTTGTACGTATATTTTGTTTTACCGAATCAATCTTGTTGGTATCTTTTTTCTTCCAGGGAGTTTGAGAGTAGAGAGTCAATGGTGTGGGGATGAGAATTCACTTTTCTTTAACGATCAAGGGCTAGGTTTGGTATTTTTTTAAACAATCATTAATGAAATTACCAATGGATGAATAACTAATATTATAATTTTATTTATTTATTGTTAGATACTTATCATAAACGAATCAAATCGTGGGTCTTTGTTATCGAATCAGATCTATCGAATTTCTAATCGAACAAAAGTTATAGTAAATCCGACCATATACAGAGCGAATTCGGATTGATATACACCCAATTGACAATCAATGGCCTTATAACATTTTTATTAAAAATATAAATTTGAATTTTTTTGTAGTTGGATGACAATTGGAAGTAAATATCCAGTACGTACAACATTTGAATTCGGAACCTAATTTACAATTTTTGGATTTTGAAGGATCTGAAACAAGCTAAATTCAATTCTACAACAGTCTATTAATTAAATGGATTCCTGTTTAATTCAGATTAATTAATTTGCTCCTCCTCATAATGCATGTAGACAAGTAACTAATAATATAACTATTTGACTTTCTTAGTGATGGTTTAGATATGAAGATTTCTTCGTCTTAGTATATTATGACTATAACTAAATTATATTTAAAAGAAGAATTATAAGTTGCATCATTATTTGTTGAAATGGTTGTTTCCACACGTTAACACGTTCCTAGTCTACGTTATTCGTTTTCATTCTTAAGTCCATTTCATTTCGACATAACTTGGAGTAAAGTTTAAATTTGGATTAAATTTGAACTTGATGCTTGGAAAAAGACACTATTGGATTAGAAATAAAGATTTAAAATTTAATAAACCAAATCCATTTAAAATTTATTCATCCGAAACTACAAGTACACCTAAAATAAAGATTAGAAAAAACAAAATCTCAACAAAGTGATAAGGCACTATTGGATTCAAAAGTCAACAAATTTAAAATTATAAAAAGCGTTGACTAAAACAATGAACAATAACATAAATTGTTTAATACTAGCTAATAATTTCATCTTTAGCCACCTATATAACCAACCATTATAAGAAGAAAACCATGGTATTTCTCTTCTGTGAAATTAATCAAACACCATTTGATTTGTGATTCATACTAGACAAAGGCAAACCAAATTCAATCGCATGGACTCGGAAAGGAAAGGTAAGCATATATAGTCTTTTTTATTTTAAAGGTATATGCATGATAAATCATTTCTATTTCTATAATATTGAGATAATATGTTGTTAAACTCGTTAATTTTTTTTTTTTTTATGGATTTATTTTCATTTTCATTGTTCAGATGCCGAAGTTGTCACCATTGATGTGCATGCTGCTAAAAATCTTCTCAGTCAAGGCCACCGCTACCTCGATGTCAGGTAGTTAAATAAAGGAAATTTTTAACTCTAAGATCGATAGACATATTGAATCGCAAAATATATTTATATGTATATTGTAAACAACAATATAGTCTTCTAAAGTACTAATTTAGATACTAGTGTATTGCACTAATTGTTTCTATAACAAAACAAAATTGGGTCAGAGTTATATATGAGTTATATAAAACTTCCTTAATTACACAAATACATTGGTTGTAAAATCAAATGCATCTTTAGTTAATTTGGTGAATTGACATAAAATAATTAAAATAGGGCTGAAGAAGACTACAAGAGGGGTCATGTGGAGACTGCCTTGAACATTCCATACTATATTAACACTCACGAAGGTGAGTTAATTTTATGTAAATTTATTTTCCAAAATTTTCCCTTCAAAGTTCAACCTATATATCTTTAATTTAATTAATTTCCCTTTTCGTTCATGCTTAATATTTGATGATGACTAAACTATGTTTGATTTCTTGGTTTTGATTTGATGAAATTCAGGTAGGGTGAAGAATCCTGAATTTGTGGATCAAGTTTTGTCAATTTATGGCAAGGAAGGCCGTATTATTGTGGTAAATAAATAAAAAACATAATGGTGTCACTTTTTTATTAAATAAGTATAAACTATTATCTTCAACATTAGAACTTTAAAAGTTGATGAGGCCTTAGCCAAGTGGTTAAGGATGAGGCTTCATGATCAAGAGATCATGGGTTCAACCCCACGAATGTGGGTATTTCTCTAGTTTAATATTAACAGTTTAACAGTTGTAATTAGTTTACTTTCGATTCGATATAGTGTTTAATGTAACGATGTATTCACCATCTCAAAAAAAAAAAAAATAGAACTTTAAAAATTAATCTTTCAAATTTATAGGGCTGCGGAACTGGTACCCGCTCTGTGTTAGCCACAACTGATCTTCGAAATGCTGTAAGTTTAATCGTTTTTTAGTTTTCATATTTTCTTGATGCTTAGATGTAATTTATTTTTTATCCTAAAATTTTTAATTTTAGTCCAGAAGTTGATTCGATCTCACTCAATTAATTTAACCCGCACTAATGTGGGTATTTGCTCCCACTAATTTGTATTTTTATTCTATTTTTTTTCCTAGTGTTTGATAGTTGTCAATTATTTATACTTGCACAATTATTAAAATGATACTCGATGTATTAATGATTAATAATGAATATATTAGAAAAAAAAAATTACGGTAATACAGGAGCTAGAGCTAGTTGATAGACCAACGAGATATATATATGAAAATTGAAAACTTTCACCATCACGTACTCTTCCTATATCTAAATTATTGGAATTAAATTATTCTGAGTATAACAAATTGTTTTAAATCATCTTCTTTCATAACCTGTATATAGTTGACTAGATTTCGGATGATTCTGATATATGTAGTATAACATTTTAAGTTGAAAACGAAAGTGCATATGCATACATATTAACAACTCTCTTTACTCGGTCATAAAAGGTTGTGAAATATACATCATGTTTATATAGAAACATGTTAAAAACTTAAAGTCCTTATCTAGTGAATCGCATATTTTGTCCCCCACTACACATTCCTCTTACCAATTTATTATTTCATTTGTGATTTTTCCGACAATCATAAGGTGGACATGGTCTCACGTGCCTTGCACATGCTCACTTCGAGGGCATTTTAGTCCCTTCACTTTTAAATGTAATTTTTTATTTTATATAACATAATATAGTAGTTCACTTTAGTCCCTCTTAAACATATATTGTAATACCTGGAGTCCTTAGACAATTTTAAAATGAATTATTGCATAATTACCCCTAAAAACTATGAATTGGATGGTTTGGCTAAATTTAAAAATGATAACGACATATTTACCCCTCAAATTTTAAAGAAATAGTGTATTAATTAAAGTTTCATCAAGTATAAATAATTAAACTAATATTGGCACGAGCTAGCATCATGTGCGGGTCATGTGCTAAAAATTTGGGGATTTATAGACATTTGGGGTTAATTTTGACTAAGTGTAGGAATTCATAATTGCATGATAGGTCCTAAACTTTAATTAATGTTAATTTATTTATAAAAAAGAAAAGAAAAACACCCCTACCTAGCGCCGTCCCCATCCCATCTCCCCCAACCCACCCCCATCTCCTTCAAGGCGTGTCAACGGCTTGGGACCAACAATTCCATTTGGGAGGAGGGGGGAAAGGGGAAGGGGTTTTTTCTTTCGATTTTTTATTTAATTTATGGATGTATGTAATTTAAAATATTTTATTGGTCATATAAAACAAAATTAATATTTTACAAAGTGTTATATTTTATTTCGATATAATTTTTTATTTTCATATTTTATAGTAAAATATTATATTATTTAGTTATATTGTATTTAAATAAGAAATACTTTGATGATTTTATATTTGAAAATAATAAATGTAAATATTTAAGTCTAAAAACTAAAACTTCATTATCTTTTCTTATTGAAAATTCCAACAGGTATTACTAAATATTCTATAAGAAAGAATCACGAATTCCATAATTTGGAAAATTTTAATGGGCATAACTATACAAGTTACATATATAATTATTAGTATTTTATTAATTGAGTATTACTTTAATTTACTTTACTATTAAATGAGTTGTTAAATAGTATTTTAAATTTTTTGTAAAAAAATTTATAGATTTTTTAGTTAATTAAAAGTTTATGGACAATTTATTAGTTCAATTATTTATACTTATTGAAACTTTAATAATTACACAATTTAACCTAACCATTTGGGGGTAAATATGTAGTTATCAATTTCAAATTTAGTTAGATTATCAGTTCATAGTTTTGGGGGATCAACATTCAATATCCATTTTAAGAGGAACCAATGTGAACCACTATATTTTGTTATATAAAGCAAGACAAAAATGCCCTCGAAGATATACATGTGAAAGACACGTGAGGCGGTATCCGTATCATTGTCGAAAAAACCACAAGTGAAACAATACATCGATAAGAGACACATATGCTATAAAAAATGAGGGAGAAAACTGCAAATATTGTGCCACAAGGAGGACGAAATATGCAACTCACTCATCTTTAAAAAGAAATACTATATATACCGTTGCATGTTATCCCTATTTGACAAACAAACATAATCCATTTAATTAAACTAGTTAACATGGATCATTGCATTGCAGGAGTTCAATAATGTATTTAACATGGGAGGGGGATACAAAGCTTGGGCTGGCAATGGATTTCCTGTTAACAATGTGGAATCCTGATAGGAATAATGACCAAACTTGTGTATTTGAGCTTTAAAATTTGATTGAGTAATGTTGTATGTATTCAACCTTATAAGTTATATGTATGTTCCGAAAATGATATCAGAAATATTTTTTTCGTGGTTTTTGTAAATAGCAAAATAAATTGGTGATCAATTCAGTAATACAGTTAAGTAATTCTAAGTATGGTGATTTTTGTAAATAGCAAAATAAATTTGTGATCAATTCAGTAATATCTAAACAGTTAAGTAATTCTAAGTATGGTGGTATTAATTGATCGACATCTAATTAAGTTTCTCAAGAAGAATTAATACTATGTAAATATTGACTTCTATTTGATTTTAATAAGATTCAATTAGCTAATAAAATATAAATTAACTGTTATTTTTTGAAATTAAATAAATCTAGCTAGTAGTACCGGTACGGAGTAATATTCTCCACTAACCTAATGTAACCAACAATTTATTTTTGTTATTCCCTTTTTGAGGGTTAACCAACAATTATTTCACTTTCCTTATATAACCAACATTAGTTTCACTTTCCTTAAAATTAATCTCACTTCCATTAATTAATTTATTTAACCATTCGGAGGCCCACAATTAGGAAAGTTACAATATTGGGCGAACTAATGGGCCGACTTTTTATGTAGCGTGATATCTAATCTATTCTATTTATAGTTAGTATTTCAAAACCTTTTGGGGGACCCAATTTTCTGTGATATCTTTTTTCTCTCCGCATGCATATGCATATGAAGAGGTATGTGTACTTTCAACTTTTCTTTGCTTTGCTTTTTTATGTAATGTTATATACCTTTTCTTTTTCTCACCATTACATCTCTTCTTCATCTTGAAGAGATTCCGGCTACTGCTTTGAGATTGAAGGAGTTCGACTGACTATGGTCATCACATTTATATATAGTTTTCTGTAATTTCAATGTTCTTTTCTTTAAAGCATTTGTGTTGGATTGATTTTTATTCTTAGAACATGTGGAGTTTGTTTGACCATTATCTCCTGTTAGGGGTTCATGTTCGTATCATTTTCTTCTCAGATATGATGAATTGTGTATGCTCCTTTTACTTCTTCATGTTGTACTAGCTAGATATTCTGGGATGATGTTTACAGATGTTGTTGTTTATATCATACTATATGTAAATGTTTGTGTGTGTGTATACATGATTGAATATTAAGTTGATTGTATGTGCATTAATCTTTTGACTGAATTTTGTCAATCTCAATTTAACAAGCAAGCACTGGTAGTTACAAAAGGTTTTTCTTGGATAAACATCTCATTGTACATGTTTTAAACTGTTAAATATACTTTTGAATTTTCAATGTCTGCATGTAGCATTTTCTGTGAGATGAACTACAATCGACTAGAAATTAAATGGTCTTTCTCCAGGGTAAATTATACCAACATTGGACTAGCTAGCTGAAGCATATACTAAGGAAGTCATGATGTGAATATAATATCTTTGAGATATAAATTAATCTTCTTGCCTTTGACTTTCCTCATTGTAACCTGTATGTTGCACACAGTTAAACATTCTTTTTCAATGGCATGGGACTATGGGAGAAGAGTTCTATTAAAAGTTTAATTGAATCAAATGATTCACGGACTATCTTTTGTAAGATACTAAGGAATTTAGTTGATGTTAAGTGAAAGTCTTGAAAGTATTTTTCTCTGACTTATGTGTATTTTCTGGTATAATGTTGCTTGGTTATTTCTTCCTTTACAATTTTTTTGCAGCTCAGCAGAAATGGTAACAGACCCTTCAAATGCCTTTCCTACAGGAAATCAATTGTTAAGTTTTCATGCACAAGTATGAGTTATGACATCTTTGGTTACTGGCTCCTGATAAACGAGTTAGAGAGGCAATGAAACCCGAGAAGGCAGTGATAATAAGGAAAGTGCTGAAACCCGTGACATGATTGATCATCCATCAAAACGTAGTCCTGGTGAAAAGATGGATATGGGGTAATGACTTAATTCTTTTATATTGATTCAAATTGGAATAAGTTCTTACGGGTTCCTATTTGTAGGGGTCCGATTTTGAAGCATTTAAACACTTTTGATTCGATATATTTATATATTATGTATATTTTAACATGATTAGTTTCATTTTTTGAAATTTAGGTTAGGTATGTAGAAGACGAAGACCCTTCATCACATTTCGTTTTGTTGCAGTGCTCGAGCCATTTGCTTATCCATTGTCATTTACATTGTGATGATCATTAACAGGGTTGACAGGGGCTTCTTGGAGGAATGTTCATTGGTGCATTGACAATTTGACAGTGTTAACAGGTGTGACTTCATTAAATTAAAGGTGGTTTAGTTTCATTGTTCAATATTTAGTGAAGGCCTTTGATCTAATCCCAATTTATTCAGTTTATCCCAGCCACTTAGTCTGATTAATAATTTATATCACTTGAGTATATATGGAACATGGATTGTTCTATAGGGGGGTAATGATTGTTGGGACATCCTGCATTAATCATTAGTAACCAAGCACAGCTTGATTAAATAGGAATATATATTTAGGATTAGTAATCAATATTGAATTCTTAATCCTGTACCCAAGGGGCCTTAGCTATGTACCTTTTTGTGCAAATTTAGACTTCGAAACATAATTTTGAGCAGATTCAGGAATCTATCCTTTTATTTTATTTATTTATTTTCCTTTCTATTTAAATTGCTCAGTCATCTATAATTCATTATGTGGCCATTTGGATGATCATGCCCAAGCATAGGAGCACATACAATCAAGCACAACAAAAAAGTAGAAAAAGCTACATAACAGTGGACTCTGTTCTGTTCTGTTCTGTTCTTGCTTTTTTTCTCTTCTTTTCTTGGGATCATTTTCAATGGTAAAATTTGCTTCTTTGTTTCAAGCATAATTAACGCTTTAACTCTGGGAAAAAACTGGTATGTATTTTATACGGTAAGATTGCATCCGAGTTCTACAAGATTGGACTTTCAACACTTTTCATCATCCCGCATTGTACAAAACTATACTTCTGGTCCAATTTTTTTATATATTTTTTATTTGTCATCCTATCGCCTCCTTTCAATCCATTGGGGAATGGAAGTTCAAAACTTAAAGTGTCCTGTGGGACCAAATGTGCAAAAAGATAGAGGGAAATGGAGGCGATAGTATCAAAAGTGCAAAAATTGGAGGGAAAAGTTGTGAAAGAACAAGTGATAAACATTTTAAAACATTGAGACCAAATACAATTTAATGCAACACGGAACCAAAAGTGTTGGACCTAATCTCGTAGGACTAAAAATGCAATATTTCCATGTTACGGTTCATGGTCATTGATACCTAATAAAAAACAGAACGAACACCCAACGATCTTTGAGAAAGGACTATTTTTGGTGTGAATTCTAAAAATTCCTAACCATAACACAAATTTGGTTACAACCTTGACATACAAAATTTTGGAAAAAGCAACACAACCTGGGGACTTGTTTCTTTGTATTAGGTTCTTTTATCTTGTTTTACTTTGCGACTCAGCATCATTTGCTACTTGCTTTAGTTCTTAGAAAGAATTAACATGTCCCTAATTAAAAATAATTTGTGTATGAGACTCTGAATGACAAGTTTGCATGTTAAGATTCGTGGCCAATAGCTACTACATATGAAATTAATGCATACTATTACTTAGTTGAGTGAAGACTGTTGGTAGTTGTAGCCAATATCATACTCCATAGATAATCATTACTTTTATGTACTAAAGTGTAACATCTACTTTACTCAGCCCCTACAAGTACACATGAGTAGCACTAAAGGGGTCTAAGAGGGCCTCTATGAATTAAATCAATAACTTTATAATTCGAAGAAAAAAAAGTCTTTGTGGTAGATGTCAGATTAATATTTTTTATAAGATTGTATTAGGTTTTTTAACATAGGCAACAACTTGGTTTGGGTTTGGCATAAGATTGAACTATTACAAATGAGTTTTTATTCAATCCTGATGGGGCGAGACCTAGAGCAACCTAGATACATAAGGAGTTCAAAGAGTTAGGGTATATTAAATTGTTGAGAACCTTCTGTCCTATTTGGCTAGGTTCTGGCTCAGTCTCGTCGTTTCGCGAAATTGAGCCTAATCAAATGAAGTTTGAGTATAGGTTTCGCGAAATTCAGGTTTCAATTTCAAACCTGTAAAAATATAATGATTGGACACATATTACCTATTTTTTCTCTATATAAAGACCTTAATTTGACATCTACCACTTTATTCCTCTAAATCCAAACATCCAAACTCAATTCAAATAGGATTTTAAAAGTTTCATCGAAATCAAATAAACCAATTTTTCCCAACGAAATTGAGCTATAACCTAACCAAATAGGCTCTTCTTAACAGCCGTTGATTCTTTCATTTTTTTTTTTGGTGATTAGACATTTTATGCGCTTCTAAGTGCTTGAAAACAAATAGTAGTTTAAAGCTGGTTGTTGGTACCATAGGCTAGCAAAGTGATGTAAGTCTTGTTTCATCTCATGGCATTATTTGAACTCTACTTTTCAGGCATTTGTCTCTTGATAGAGATATAGATGACCACATGATTTTCAGATTTTGGATAGTATATACATACCAGTGGAAATTACTGGTCCAATCACTTTTTCTGACATTTGATTTTTGTGTTTTCAGAAAATTGCTGCATATATTGCTTGATATCATGTTGTGCTTTAAATCAATGTTAATGGTTAGGCCTAATTAAGACTAAAATTTGTTGTGTATAGTATATCCTTAAATACCACTCCATAAAACAACATGCCAAAAAAGTGATGCATGTGTTGATGGAAATTGAGGGCCTCATAATATTTTTTTTTTTTTTTTTTTTGTTAACCCAGGTTGAGTCCTGGACCACTCATCACTGGCCTCTCAGCAATGTGCGGAAGTAAATCGCGGGATGTGCCTGAGTTGGTCAGGGTTTGTTCAATCATAATATTGATGATTAAGTAGATGGTGTATGAGAATAAACAACCAAGCACGAGGGGTTGGTTTTCTTTTCAATTTATAATGTTCTATATATGTCCTCCACCAATATATGGTGTGATATTATTTTTAATTTATGCAATTTCATTATTTCTTCGCAAAGGGGTATAGAAGAGGAAGAAGATAGTCGAGAATTGACTTGTCATGCATGTACCTCATGATTAATTGGGAAATTGTCAACTGCAAGTGTTGAAAGATTTGTAAATCATTTCCTTAAATCTCCTAAAGAAAATAATTTCGATCTCCTGCCATGTTCATTTATTGATGACTAGTTCATTTGTATTGTTAAAAAATTTAATCTCTTGTATCAATTGGGATTAAATAAAAAGAATGCAATCAAAACATGGTTTTGTCGTTCATAACAGATTTGGTGTATATATATATTGGGCGTTCTCTGTTTTATTTTTGAAAAATTAGTGAAGAGTATATTGCATTTTGCTTGACGTAAAATCCAAAATGTCTAGCGATATATAGAAGAATCCATCCCAAAATATTGTAGCAGAAGCTGAATGGTGCATTATTAAAATTATTATCAATATCATATCATTGCAAATGCTGGTACGTACCAGACTTTATTCCCACGTTAAGTTAACTAGTAGCAAATGTAATCAAACTTAACTTCTGGTAAATGGTAAATTGTATCAAATAAAAAGTAATCAAAGGTTGCTCGAAATGTTGTTCATGTTTTGTTCTGGATTTTTCATAGAAATTGTATTTAAGTTTTGTTTGATTTTTTCTCTATTTACAAGAAAATTAATTAAAATAAAATAATCATCCTGTCAATTCATAATTGGTTCATTAAACATGCCAGAAATTTTGAGCAACCGGCCTTTCACGGTCTGCGCGGATCTCTGCTTGCTTTATACAGTAAGTTCTATGGATAGGAAACCTTTCTTTAATTGAGACAAGCAGTTTGCTAATGATCAAGTAGAACCACTTTTCCATTTTTGTTAATTTCAGAACCACTTCTTTAGCTAGACCCATGAGAATATATTCATAGCTAATTCTTCCATTTTACTATTAGATAAATAAAACAACCTTAAATGCGCATGACAGTGACATCCAATTATTAGTCCATTTTCATGATGATATGATATTACCTTTTTTTCTTTTTTCTTTCTGAAAATTGATAATTAAACAACGGCCACCTATCTATAGCTATATATATTTTTATCAGAAAAAAGAATATAGCTATATTTATAGAGTAGGAACTAGGAAGTTCAAAACATATGGTACTATTTGAGTTCGGGATTATTGCATTTTTGGTGCCACAGCTATAGCCCACTGGCATTTTTACCCAGTAACTTTTCATGCTGGCACATTTGGTGCCACAACTTCAACATCAATGGCAATTTTGGTGCCAATTGAGGCCCAATTTTGAAATTGGCCCGGAATTCCCCCATGTACGGGTCATATGACATGAAAATTGGGGATTTTGACCATTCAACACCTTTTTCATAAAAAAAAAAAAAATCCACCCACCAAGAATTAGGCTACTTGGATGTTTTTATTTGGGGAATAATAAGAAAGTAGGTAACAATTTAATTAAGGGAATGTTTGGTGAATTTTATAGGAAAAGTTAGGATTTTGAATTTTGGTATTTTTTTTAATGAAAAAGACGTTGAATGGTCAAAATCCCCATTTTTCGTGTCACATGGCCCGCGTATGGGGGAATTTCGAGCCAATTTTGGAATTGGGCCTCAATTCACTACAAAAAAATGGGTCTTCAGCAACGCCATGATTCCAACGGAAATAAAAACTGTTACTATCAGTAACGAACTTATAACAAAATACCAACAGAAACAATTTTCAATCAATAGTAGCGACAAATTACCAACAAAATATCTAAAAAAATATTTTTCGTAGTTATTCTGTTGTTAAGTTGTAGGAAAAATTGATCCATAGCGACGAAATCATTCCATTGGAATATAATTCATCACTATTTTTTTAGTCACTTACAAATTTGTAACTAAACAACGACGGAAACTATGTTCCATCAATAATAGCGACAAATTACCAACTAAATATCTAAACAAAATATTTTTCGTAGGTATTCCGTTAACTATTAGTCACTATTTTTTTAGTCACTTACAGATTTGTAACTAAACAATGATGGAAAGGATGTTCCATCAATAATAGCGACAAATTACCAACTAAATATCTAGACAAAATATTTTTCGTGGGTATTCCGTTGTTAAGTTGTAAGAAATATTGATCCATAGCGACGAAATCGTTCCAATAGAAAATAATCCGTGGCTATTTTTAAGTCAGTTACAGATTTGCAACTGAACAACGACGGAAATAAAAGAAAATTATGTTCTTACAAAAATAACGACAAATTACCAAAGCATATAAAATAAAAAGAATATGTCTAGAAATTATGTTGTTAAGCTGTCACAACTATAAACTAACAGCGATGTCATACTCTAACAGAAAAAAATTGTCACTCTTAGTAACAAATTTATAATGAATACTAACAGAATTAAATATAAAATGTCCTCATTTGGTAGCGACATATTACTAACGGAACATCATGATATTTTTTTTTTGTTGTTGTAGGAATTTGGTTATTAAGTTGCAAGAAAAAATGTTCCATACGACAAAATCTTTATTAGTAACGAATTTATAACTCAATAATAATGAAATTACAAATAAACAATATACATTCGATAATAGCGACAAATCACCGATGGAATATCATAAGAAAGTTTCGTAGAAATTCTATTAAAGTATTAAATTTCCTCACTATTTTGGTGTTCGTGACAAACATGCCACTGAACGACGATAAAACAAATTATCGTCGTAAAGAATAACGACAAATTACCAACGGATATAAGCAAATATATTGTGCATAGCAATTCTGTTGTTGACCTTTAACTAAAAAGAACCGTCATCAACAATATAATTCCTATAAAACTAATGTGGTTTATTAAAATTCACAATTATCTGCAAACGGAACTAATTAATTTTTAGATTATTAAAAAAAAAAATATTTTAAAACTCTTTTGAGAAAAAGTATTAGTATTTAACAATATTCAATTTAATATTTATTTATACGTTTAATTAAATTTTAAAACTAAAAATAATAATTTTTTTATATATACCTGACCCTCCCTCTCCCCGTGTTAAAACAATATATTTTACGATTAATCAGTATCAGACTAGCCATTTGCTCAACTAGTACCATCAATGATCGCGCTTAGATGTTGAGTTATTTATTCTATCAAATAATTGTTAGATTTTAACTATAGTTATATGTAAAAGTTATGATTAGTTCAACTACTTAACCCATTAAATTTGAGTTTGACTACTCTTAGGGTATTATGGTCTTTTAATATTTTATTTTTATAAAATATAATTTAAAACATGGAGAAAATACAAAATTATTATAATTTATACAAAATATAATTTTAAAGAAGAACAAAGGATAAAAATATTTTTTTATTTATGAATCTTTTAAACAACAATTAACATATGAGATGTCTTGGTAATTATTGAAACCTCAAGGATATTTTTATAATTTTATTGAACATAAGGGATAAGAATGCAATTATATATATATATATATATATATATATATATATATATATATATTATCAATTATAAATCAATAAAGTTGTCCAGCTCAACTGGTTGCAACATCTTATCTATACAAGCAAAGCATGAGGTCAAGGGTTCAAATCCCACCTTCTACAATCTAATTAAAACATACCGCCTAGGCGCTCGCCTAGGCGTCGTCCCATAGCCTAGGCGCTCAGGCGATAACCACACCGCTACCAACATATTTATGCCGACATAATATTTCCAACGGATCTGCTAGGCGTTGCCTAGGAGCCCAGGCCATGCCTACCGCCTCATCGCCTAGGCGCATCCCAGGTGCCTGGGCAATGGTTAACCGCCTAGGAGTAGCTCAGGCGCACGAGTGGGGGTTAATTGCTCGCCTAGGCATTGCCTAAGCGCCCGGGCGATAACTACACCGCTACCAACATATTTATGCCGACATAATATTACCAACGGATTTGCCGACATAAATATAATTCTGATACAAAATCCGTTGCAATGTTTCCAACCAATTGGCGACATGATAACAACAAATTTAAGGCGACGGAATTCTGTTAGTAATATACCAACAGAATTACCAACAAAAAAATTGTACAACATTTTCCAACAGAGTTACCAACAAAAAATATATTGTCGCTATATTTACTAACGGAAAATTATTCCGTCACTCCATTTACCTATGGGGCCTTCACAAACGGAATGTCCAACGGAAAAAATCCGTTGCTACACTTGAATACCAACGGAAATTGAGGCTTCACCAACGAAAATTTTCGTTACTGAAAACCCCTTTTCTTGTAGTGATTGGCACCAAAATTGTCACTGATGTTGAAGTTGTGGCACCAAATGTGCCAGCCCGAAAAGTTACGGGGTAAAAATGCCAGTGGGTTATAGTTGTGGCACCAAAAATGCATTAATCCCATTTGAGTTCGGACAACCTTCAACTCCTTCTAGATATACCTTATTAAGTATATTTAACTGAGATATACAAGTTAATTCAATTTCTTGAAACAATGGCTTTTATTGTATTTTTGGTTATGTATATTTCAATATTTTAGAATTTAGAGCGACAGAAACATTAGACATAATCTAAAAGAAAATACAAAAAAGTACTAACTTTGGAGAAATATACGAAATGAAATATGATTTTATGAGAATAAAAATGTGCAGAAAAAAAGAAAATGTGTTTTCGATGTTAGGTTTAGAGATGAACCATCTGACTTTTTAGAATTTAAAATTTTATAGGTATAATTGAAATATGTTTATATTCTATGTTTGAGAGAATTTTGGAATAATCCTTTTTATTCAGTATATATAATTGAAAATTTTTAAAAAATTGAAACTACTAATTTACAGACGGGCTAAGCTTCCCATAAGGATAAAATCCTAAAGTACAATATTCCTTAGATCTTGACCGGGTGTTCTGCAATTTATTCAATGAGAAAAAAGAACTATGAACCATTCCTCTGACAAAAAAATAATATGATTTATATTTGGATTATTCATTCATTGAATGAAAGAATCATAAAACGTTGGAGTATATCAAATTGATTTTGCTACAAGGACTACGTACAAATATGATACATCACTGTCAGGAGTTGGATGTTTTAATACTCCTATTAATAAATAAATAAATTATATATACCTACTGGAAATGCATACACTGTAACATTAGCATTGAAGTATGTTGTTTCGTCCAAGGCACCTCCCCAACGTCAAACTTTTCGTCCAATCTTGGCCTACAATATGCTAACACATTTGCAGATTTCACACTCTGTACTTCAAATTCGGCTTTAGATTCTATTAAAATTCATCACATGGCATTAATTGGGCTAAGTCTACTTATATAATTTGGATTTAACTCAACCTCAAAAGCTAACTTGTAAGGTGATAATTGTCCAAGACCTTATAAGGTGGACTTAATTATTATTTTCAACCAATGTGAGATATTTAGTCTCAATACTCTACATTCACATGTGGCGGGGCAGAATGTATGCGTGAAACAAGCCCAACACGTGACATATGAAAGCTCAATCTTGTGAATGTGCGACATGTAGATGAAGACCCAACACACGAATAAAGACACTCCGAGCCTTTGTTAACCGGAGGAATAATGAAAATCCAAGCCTTGAATAACTTGAGGAATAATGACAATCCAAGCCTTTGTTATCTGGATATGAATTGTGTTGGTAGATATTGAAGTCCATCATGCGTACAAGGAGGAGCCCTTCATGGAAGGAGGTGTCCCACTTTAACTTGTGCTCTGATACCATATTAGAGTTCACCACATGGATAGAGCTAAGTCCATTTACATGATTTGGGCATAACTCAACCTCAAAAGCTAGCTTGTAAAGTGAGGATTGTCCAAGACCTTATAAAGTGGACTTAACTATTATTTTCAACTAATGTGAGACACTTAGTCTCAATAGATTCAATAAATTAATCAGTATCTCGAATTAAATGTACTCTAAAATTACTAGAATTATAAATTTTAAAAATAAGTTCTAAATTTTATAAAAGTTCATGTCAATGTAACATTGTTATATTTTGATTACATATGGTAGACTAAACAACAATTATTAAAAAAAACAAATTTCGGGTCTATTTGAATAGGTTCTGACAGGTTAAAAAATAATTTCAATGAAATATTTGAAACCCTATCTGGTTAGTTTTTGATATTGAGTTTTGTGGTTCTGAAAAAGTTAAAACTCTACTTGAATTGGTTTTGGATATTGAGGTGTAGGGAAAAAAGTAGGTGGTAGATGTCAAATCAATGTCTTTTTAAGAGAGTTTGGGGGAAACAAAATAAATAGGTGTCCAATCAATATTTTATAGGTTTTAAGAATTTGGATATAGATTTGTGAATAAATTTATACTAAATTTCATGAGTTTGACGAGAACTCACTTGGAAGGATTTTGACAAACCATTTTCCGGGTCTCAATCTACAAATCGTAGTGGGTTGTTCCCTACCCAGTCATCACATACCAAACCATTTTCGATTTCTTTTGTTTCCCGTCCGCAATTACGTACATTAAGTTAGCACCGTTAGTACGCATTATTCAGTAATTATACTTCACCAAACCAAAACAATAAAATAATAAAAAACATAAAAGGGAAAATGTTAGTTTTCCTAACAATATTATTCTAATATAAATTTTATTCCATGTACTATCTGAACCATAATATTATGAGATATTATGTTCCTTTATTATTTGACAAATCAGATTTAGTTGT
Organism: Penstemon newberryi var. newberryi; assembly: GCA_030819805.1. Classification (NCBI taxonomy): domain Eukaryota; kingdom Viridiplantae; phylum Streptophyta; class Magnoliopsida; order Lamiales; family Plantaginaceae; genus Penstemon; species Penstemon newberryi. The sequence continues at coordinate 45,210,987 of JAUALY010000005.1, read as the reverse complement.
TGCCTGTTTGCTTCCTTAAATTACAGGTACACATACATGGATTCCTTTAGCTTTTGTTGAATTATGGTCCTTCGCTTTATCAAAAAAAATTGTCCTTCGGCGTTAAGTCGCACAATTTCATCAATTCCATTCATTCCCAATAATTTTGAGTCATTGTGAAGTTGGAAGAAACAGTAATTATTCTGCATACAAATTTTCATCATAAATTTATAGATTAGAATATAAGTTTGGGAAGAAATTTTCTTCTATTTTTTAATATCAAAATATTCAACCGTTTTAAAATAAGTCAACAAACTGAATTTTTATAATCGAAATAAAATAATTAACTAAAAATAGATAAACTTCTAGGGGAGAAAAAATAGGTAAAAGATACGGAAAATTCTTGTCCAAGCTTGACTTGGCCAAACCAATCCAACCACCAATCAATTGTATTGCACTTGCTTTGTGATTGGTCACTCTCCAGGGAGTTACATCCGATCTCAAAGCAAGTGTATTACACTTGCCATGTAGTTACTTTGGGTTCGGCCAAACCCGATCTGAATAAGAATTTCCCAAAAGATACTACCAATTAAGACTTTTGGGGAAACACAATAAATAAACTAACAAAATTTCATGCTTGATATTCTCCCAAAATCCTCTCGAATCAGTGCTAAAAATGAGTGTATCATTTTCACCCAAACAATGAAAGTCAGTACATGTCAAATAGTAGGCCTTGTTTGGACTCTACTTTTTAGAGTGTTTTGAACACTCAAAGTTGTATTTTCTGAATTTTGGTAATGTTGTTTTCATGACTTCTCGTTATTTATATATTCATTAAATTCGTCTCAACAACATCTTTCTCTTTAGATTAATCTCATCACCTTAGAAAAACGTGAGGATAATTTGTGAAATAATTATTTGTATAATTTTCTTGATATGAATTGTTACGTGAGAGAACTATCAAGAGTTCATCTTTAAAAAAAAAAAAAAAAAATAGACTATCAAGAGTAAAACGAGTGATTTACCAGATCATATTTTGTCTTAAATAAATACTTTAAACTACTTCATTCAAAATTAAACGATTAAATTGGGGGTAAGTAAAATACACCGTTACAATGATTATGATGTATCATGCCGTTCTTCTATGTATATATGTCAAGAACTCCAAATTGTTGGTTAACAAGATTTATAAGTTTTTTCAAAAAATTGAGCTCAAAGGACTCCTTAAAATTTATGAAACTCTTATATAGTTAACTTTTGACTCTCATATATGAGAGTTCAAAGTCAAGTGAAAAATTGTGATATGAAGGAATGTACACCACATTTTCTACTTTCCGATATAAATATCATTAAATGAGAATCTCAAAATATAAACGAGTTGTTGAAGTGCATAGTCAAAATTGGAAATATATAATACTGTTCACCCATTTTAAGATAAGAGACCTGAATTTAAGAGTTCCGTTGGAGATAACCTTACAAGTCAAGAAGGTATTGCTTTTTTTTATGCGGATGAAAGATTTACATTCGGTCAGACACTGAATCTCGGCAAAGCCACCCGGGTCACAATGTTTGCTTTGTTCCCGCATCACTCCCTTCCTTTAATCATTTGTGACTTGTTTGATTTTTGGTCTTATATATATGGTGTTCTAGTAACCGTGTTAATTAATAAATGTTAGCAGAAGTTTGCCCGAACATCCATTCCAAAAAAGAAGAAAAATTAAAACCCATTAAACAATTCTTTTGATCTCAAGAAAAATATATATGCATTTCTACCTCATAAGATAGTTTTACACAGCAAGAAAACCTATATATATAATTGTATAAACTTCACCTTGTTTCTAAAGTGCTTTCCTAAAACGTTGTGCAAACAAAGTTAGCCCTTTTTTTTTTCTTTGGCAAAATTGTAAAAAAGGTCCCAAACTAATTAATAATTTTAGATTTTCGTCTCAAGCTATATTATTTAGCCAAATTCGTCCCGTAATTTTATATTATTTTGGAATATCGTCTCATTTGCCACATGACTGCTTACGTGTCATGATGTGGCAAATTTAAGCATAAACAATTATATAAGATTGCAGAATTCATCCCAAACTAATTACAAATTTTGATTTTTCGTCCCAAACTATATCAACACACCGACTTTGGTCTCGTAATTGAAGCAAGAAAACCTATATATATAATTTTATAAACTTCACCTTGTTTCTAAAGTGCTTTCCTAGAACGTTGTATAAACAAAGTTAGCCCTTTTTTTTTTATTTTTTTAAGGATGATGAAGAAGAGCGCTTTCAAATTTCTTTTTTCCTTTCTGTTTCTTGGTTTGCGGGCTAAAAATTTCATCTTTATTTACGATATTTTTCTTTACTCCACTTGACTCTATAATACGCTCAACTACAACAAATAATTACAATCCGGATCATAATTAAAATATATAATCCTAGGCCTCAGCTTGTCTAACGCGTTTGCTTTGAGTATAATATTAGTAATAAACAACCCACATCAGAATGATTAGCTATAAAGATTAAGAATTCATCAACTTGAATCATCATATCATCACAACACGAGTGTATAATTTCAAAAGTATTTCATATCCTCCTATATTAAGAATCCCCCACCCCCCTGAAAATAATAAAATACACCTCAAAGTGATCGTAATTGAATATATTTATTTATCATAATCTTTGCGCATGCAAAATACTGAATTTTCCTTTTATCTTTTATTTCTTTCCCGCCCTTTAGATCTTTGCTTTTCACTGATCACTATCTCTAAATCTCTGCCTTAAACCGCAGAGTCAAAGCAGTGTCCCCTCCCCTCCCCTCCCCTCCCCTGCTTTTTCTTTCTTCTTTCTCTTTTATACCCTATATTATCAAATCCCATTTCATTTTTTCCCATAAATTCAAATTTCAAAACATTCAATAGATGCCCTGATCAAGAATTAAAATTACCCATTTCTCAAAATTTCCCAATTTCAAAATGGATTCAACAAGGCCTCCAGCTCAAAACAGAGGCAACAAAATAGCCAGAACATTTCAAAAAGTAATTAATCTGAAAACATCTTCAAAATCCCGTTCAAATCCTGGATTTTGTTATTTAATTCCTCAAGAAAAACTAAGGTGCTGCGAATCTCAACAGTTTCAGAAAGAAAATGAAGAAGAGGCAAAAGAAGAGTCCAAAAACAGAGCAGTAATTGAAGCTTTCGTCGCCAAACTTTTCGCCACGGTTTCAGCTGTAAAAGCAGCTTATGCAGAGCTTCAAATGGCACAGTTTCCGTACAACAGTGAAGCTATACAAAACGCAGATCAAGCTGTTGTTGATGAATTAAAAGCACTTTCTGAACTCAAACACAGATTCTTGAAAAAACAAATCGATTCTTCACCACCACATGTCACTTTAATGCTTGCAGAAATTCAAGAACAGCAGTCTTTAATGAAGACTTACGAGATTACAATGAAGAAAATGCAGGGCGAAATAGAAAACAAGGAGACCCAAGTCGATTCCCTTCAAGAACAGTTTCAAGAAATCATTCAAAGCAACAAATTCTTAGAGAAGAAGTTAAACGCAAGTGGGTCTTTTTCAATTCTTGATAATGTTAAATTCTCTGATTTGAATCCTAAAGATTTCATCTTGGTTTTACACTACGGTTTGAGATCTATACGGAATTTTGTCAAGTTCTTGATTAAAGAAATGGAGTCTGCAAATTGGGATATCGAAGCTGCAACAAATTCAATACAACCCGACACTGTTTTCAGCAAAAGGGATCATAAAGCTTTCGTCTTTGAATCATTTGTGTGCAGGGAAATTTTCACTGGGTTTAACGATCCATGTTTTTCAATACAAACAAATGAACAGTCTTTAGCCACAGAAACTCATAACCGTCGCCTTTTCTTTTTTGAGCAATTTAAAAAGTTGAGGTCTGTGAGTGTACTTCATTTCCTCAAGCAAAACCCAAATTCTTTATTTGGGAAGTTTCTGAAATCGAAGTACCTTCACCTGGTGCACCCAAAAATGGAATTTTCATTTTCCGGCAATTTGAATCAAAGAAAAATGGTGAATTCTGGCGAGTACCCGGAAACGGAATTCTTTAAGATGTTTGCTGAAATGGGGAGAAGGGTTTGGCTTTTACATTGTTTGGGATTTTCTTTTGATCAAGAAGTTAGCGTATTTCAAGTGCAACGGAATTCCAAATTTTCTGAAGTGTATATGGAAAGCGTGACGGAAGATGTTTTCGCGGCAGCCGACGGTGGTTTTAGGGTGGCTTTCACGGTGGTTCCGGGGTTTAAGGTTGGGCAGACGGTGATCCAGAGCCAGGTATATTTAATTCCAGCTAATTCTCCCTCTAAAAGTTAGTTATGTCCTGGGGGTTTTCTCACGCGCCGCCTACCTTTCAAGTGGTGGGGGGGGGGGGGGGGGGGTGGGGGGCTCAATTTCTTGAAATGGGATATCCTCTCAACACCTGCACAAATAATTTCCGAGTAAAGCATGACAAATTCTATTTGTGCCTTAAGAATTCCAAGAATCTACACTGTGGTCCAATCCATACAATTAAGCTATTTTGTTAAGGATTTTAGGACTAGTTCGGCTCAATTTCCCTCTAAATTTCACTAAATTGAGAGGGTGACATATTTCAATAGTATCTAATCTTATTCCATATGAAATGGGTTTGTCATCTGCTCCCTAATTTGTCCTCAACCTTAATATTTCAAATCGTGTTTCAAATGTTTCGCTGATATCCGTTAAAATTGAGACAACCCTGATCCATGTTAATCCGTTATTATATACGGGGAAGATGTAGAAGGTGTTAAAGAAGGAAGTTTAAAATTTCAAGGCCAAGAAGGGTAGATGGGCGGCGCGTGAACAAATGAAAGTGTACTAACATTACTACTGTCATAAGATGTGACACAAAGTCCAAGGGCAGTAAAGGGGGGGCAACATTAAAGCGGAATTGGACCCACACGTAAAATTCAGACAGGATATGAACTGGAAAATTTGGAGCATAGCAAGCAAATATTGTCTGTATATTTTTGTTATGGGGAGGCGCGAGAAAGGCGGTGGACAAATGCAAAAGAGGCGCCCAGGTTGTGGGGACAATTTTGTTCTTTGGGAGTAGGAAAGAAGAGGAAATGGAGCCCACTTTCAAGAAAAATAAATGATGGTATTTTGCAACTTTTGTTATCTTAAATTTAATATAATATAGTAGTAAAAGTTAGGCAGATCAAAGCTACAAGTTGTTCGATATAAATTTCATTAATGTATGTAGGTATATGTTCTTTTTAAATGACAGATCGAAGCCTACAAGTTGTATGATATAATAATGTATGTAAGTGGTATATGTTCGTTTGAAAGTGTACAAATAATGAGTAGATGAAATATGATTATGTCTTTTCTTTAGTCTTGTATGAGTAGGTTTAATTTTGTTTTGAGTTGATTACAAGCAAAGGTATAAGCTAAATGATTGTTAGGATATTTCAAAATAAATTTATTATGTTAATGGTTAGTTTTACTCATAATAAAATTGTTCATAATTTCAATTTTACTTCAAATTGTTTATTCTTGGTGATCTTTTTTCCCATACTTATTCCAACAAAAAAAAGGTTCCTCTTATTATTTCAACAATTGATATGTTATTATTTCACCGGTTATATATTTATATTCGTTACCATTCAACCAATCACTACCTCCGTCCCATTATTTTTACTTCATTAGCTACAGTATACGATCAAATTTTTCAATTTTTTAATTGACTTATCATGTTAAATTATTTAAATAAGAATATACGTAGTGTCATATGATATTATCAAATTATTAGTTAAATATATTAATTAAATTATTTATTTCAATTTTTTTGAAAGTTAGTCAAGTTGATTGATCAACGATACCAAGGGATAAAAATTAATGGGACGGAGGAAGTATTTTATTTTTACCTCAATGATTATTTGAACAATCGTTATCCTTTTCTATTACGTCATTTTTAAAAAATTTCTAGTAGCTTTTCGAATTATTAATCGAAACGAGATTGATCAAACTGTCATTCTAACCAATACACGTCTAACTTTTCAGGTTTTATTATAATTGTTCGAAACCTGCACCAGCTCGCCATGCCATATGAACATTCCATTCAAATCGTCTTTTTAACCATTACACGTCTAACTAAGATATTAGTTTCATTTCAATTATCACAACCAAATTAACGAACATTTTCTTTTATCGTCCATGCTATATGAACTGGCGCAAGTTTCGAACATTTAAGTGAATATATGGAAAATTAAATGTGTAAAGGTTATAATGACAATATTAGTTTTCTGCCGGTTAGGAATTCAAAGAGCTACTAGAAATTTTAACAATGAAGAAATATCTCAATTTTTCTAAATAATTATGAAGGTGAAAATATAATAACTGATTGAATAATGACATATATAAATATAAGAACATGTGAAATAATAATTACGAAAAAAATCACCAAGAAAAATATAATTGAATGTAAAATATGAGCTTAGTATGAGGTTAAAACTAACAACTATTAAATTGACATAAAATGCTTGAAAATCTGATATTTATGTCATGTTCTTTTACAGGAAATTTGGCTTGCCGCGTATGTATTGGAAAATTGACAGAAGTATTAAACTTACAATTGCAAGTATCTGTTAACATGTAATATTGAATTTATACTTTAAGAAAATAACAACTCTAGTAATACCCATTAAATCTATATTCTATATATATATTTATATTTATTATTTTATATTCTTATTTATATTATATTATACATATAAAAGTACGAGTTGGTCATAAGAATTTCTTTCCTTTTTTGTGAAGACTAATATATCCCTATTTAAATTATATTGTGATATTTAATTCTATGGTAAAAAGGTAAAATAAAATAATCCTAGAAGTATAATTAGACAAGAAGTCGCTCTTACATCAAACTTATAATTATCTTTTAGTTTTACAACTCATTAAAATAATAATAGTTAAAAAATAATAATAATTAAAAAAAACTATTACTTATAGTTGGTTAAGCCCAAAAAAAGTCAAAACAAAACAATTGTTAAAACCAATAAAAACGGATAAAATTTGATTAAAAAGTATATGATAAAAATTGTAAAATCAATGAAAATATGGATTTTATATACAAAACAAGGAGTTAAAGAAAAAAATGATACAATTGATAACAAGGAGAACGGGCAAAAAATGGGTAGACATCGGCTATACACGAGATAACAAAAATCGGATCAAATTGATAAAAGAACAAGAATAAAAAAATGAGTTAATTGGCAAAAAAAAAAGAAAAAGGTGAAATATGTAAGAAATAGGTAAAATCAGCAAAAGAATAAATAAACTCAGACTAAAATTGGGTTAAACATGAAAGAATAAGTGAATTGATTAACAAATGAGATGAAATCGACTAAAATTGGGTTAAACAAGAGAAATGGATTGAGTGATTAACAAATGGGATAAACCTTAAAAAATGGTATCGGTGAAAGAACGAGTTAAAATAACAAAAAAGAAATGGTAAACTCACTGTAAAAGCAAGTAAAATCGATATTTATTTCCAGAGTTCTTAAGAAAAACGGGAAAAATTCGATTAAAAAATATATGATAAAAATGAAGTGGTTAGATATAAGAAAAATGAGTTAAAGGAAAAAAATGGTGCAATTGATAAGACAATGAGGTAACCGGCGAAAAACGGGTAACTGGTGAAAAAATTAATAATATTGGTTAAACATGGGATAACGGGGGGGGGGGGGGGAATCTAATCGATAAAAAGAACAAGTAAAAAATGAGTTAAAGTGACAAAAAAAAAAGTGAAATAGGTGAGAAAATAGGTTGAATCACCAAAATAATATGTGAAATCGACTAAAATTGGTTAAATCGGACAAAATGAGTGAATTATTTAATAAATGAGATAAAGCATAAAATGGATGAAATCAGTAAAACAAGTTAAAATAAAAATAAATGGTAAACTCGGTGTAAAAGCGGGTTCAATCGATATTTCTTTGGAAGGTTCTTAAGAAATTATCAATTATTAAAAAACCTAGAAAACATAAAAGAACCTAAAAAAAAAGTCACATTTGTGCTATGAATAAAATAAAATACTACTTAGTTAATTAAAAAACTTATATTCGCTTAAGTAATAAAAAGTCAAACATATAAATGGTTAAAACCGGTAAAATTTGATAAAAATTAATTGAAAAATGAGTTAGATCAGAGAAAAATGAGTTAAAACAACAAAAAATAGTACAATCGATAAAACAACGAGGTAAACCTATAAGAAATGAATGCTATCGGTTAAACACGGGATAACAAAAATGGGGTCAAATCGATAAAAGAAAAAAATACCGAGTTAAATTGACAAAAGAAAAGGTGAAATAGTCGAGAAAATAGGTTAAATCAACAAAAAAATAAGTAAAATCGACTAAAATTAGGTTAAACCGAATAAAATGAGTGAATTGATTAACAAATGGGATAAACCACAAAAAATAGGTGAAATCGGTGAAAGAACGAGTTAAAGTAATCTAAAAAGAAATGGTAAATTTAATGTAAAAGCGGATAAAATCGATGAAAGAACATGCTAAAAAAACAAAAAAATGGTAAACTCGGTGTAAAAGCGGGTTAAATCAATAAAATATGTTTACTCGACAAAATTGAGGAAAATTGGTTAATTCGGGTTAAATTGGTTAAAAAATAGATTAGACATGTAATTGAAAATTGATAAACTCAGTAATAGACATGTATAACCGACAAAACTGGTGAAATCGTTATATAAAAAAAGACGGGTTAAACCTGTGGAAACCATGGTTTAGATAGAAAAAATGTTTAGATGTAAAAAAGAATTTCAAGGAATAAAAAAATTGATGTTGTCCATTCATTCAAATGGTAGTTTTAGAATAATAGTTATGTAGATATGTAATTTTATGTTAGAAATACTTTGTAATTATAGTTCATTTTTTTTTCCAAGTTTTGGTTTTAGGTATTTCTAATAACAACTTTAAAACAATATAGTAATAATAAAAGTGATTTAGTCAAAAAAATTATGTGATATATCATTAAGACCATAGTATGATGAAAAACGATGATATTATTCAAGTAACGTAGGAAATTAGTTAATCACGTGCAACGCACGTGTACTTTCCTAGTTATAATATAAAAACACAACATTCTTTGAGAAAATATGTTTGAATCATTAAATATTTCTTTTATGAAAAAAACGGTCAAAATGAAGCGCATCAAATCTAAATCAAATCTAAGATTTTTTTCCTTGACTTTATGACTGGAAATATAGTACACCATCAATTGTGATAATATTATGCTCCTACTATGACTGTTGTGGTGTGTTCTTAGCCACATGGTCATATTTTTTTTAGATTAGCCAAACACTATTTATCTAATATGCAAGTAATTTTTCGTTAAATTAGGTAATTAATTTATCTCTTTGAAACTCGAAGTAACATAATTATTTAATTTGCTGCATGCTTGTCCAATGTTGATAAAGTTCGTGGTAAAATATGATTCTCGAACGAGGCCCAAAGCATGTTTATTGCTGTTTGGGAATTGAGCATTCTTAATTTGTCCCCACCCTCACCCCAAAAATAGGGACAATAAGATAGACATCATAAACTGAAATGTTGGTTTGAGGAAAGGGAGTAAGTCATTAACCTCTTGGTAGATTTATTATGTTGTCTGCATATAAATAAACAACATTTATTTGTTTGTCATTTCCATCTCTATTGTTACAAAAGTATATAAAATTAAGAATAAGGTAAATTGTTTCTTAACTCGTTTGTGCAGACTATAATACATCTATGTAATTTATAGATTAAAATGAACTAAAGAAGTTTAATTAAATCAGGAATCATAAATTATAATAAGATTAGAAAACATAATAAGTTAAAAGATTTAACATATTAATATTAAAAAACTTAACATAATACAATTTTAATTATGTAAATAATTTTTTTCTAGATTTTCATATAGATCCAAGCACATGAATTTTAATTTAATTTGCTAATATTTCTTCTTACATCCAATCACATGAATCTTATTTTAGTTTTCTATTGCCCATTTTCCATGTAAGTGAAACAACTTAGTTTTCATGGAAAATAAAAAGAATTATTTTTATGTAAGAGGCCTAATCTCCTTTAATGGAAATAAACCGGTCTTTTTACATTTTACAAAACAAAAATAATACTATAAAATAATAGAACACGAGCAAGAAAATCTTCAAATATTTTCAATTTTTGCGAACAACAAGAAAACCAAGAAAAGGCTGGAGGGGGGGTGATTCCTCCAATGCTATTAACGAAAAATTGTTCATTCGTGTTTATATACTAAAATACAACGATTATCAGCAGTATGTTTGTTAGGATTAAAATTCTTGGCGGGCTATTGCAATGTCTGATGAGAATGGCAGCAAAATTAATTCCGTGGAATTGGCCATTGGAATTGTTGGAAAGTGGAAGCAAACTTATCAATGGATACCCTTTTTTGCTGGCGTTGTTGCTATTGCAATGGCGTTTCTTGCCGGTGCAAACAATATCTCAATTTCAGTATGTTTTCAAGAATTCACTTATAGGTTTATTTTTTAAATTCAATTATGGGTTTCAAATTAAAAAAGTTTTTCGAGTGCGAAGAAAATAATTGACTGAAGTATTCAACTAGATAGTTTGGATAAGGTTCTTGGGTATGTTTTTTATTCTTGAATCAATTTATGGGTACATGATCTGAGTACTACGGGGATTTCCTGTTTTCCTTTGTTTCTTGAAGAACTAGTTTGAATGTTTGATAAAAATAGTTTGGGTTTAGTACATTCTTTCTTGAGACTAATTTGACCAAGTTCTTTTGAATATTGTTCTTGGTTATGTAGTTGATAATGCTAATTAAAGAGCTGTGGGATATGTAAACATTATCTTGTTCTTGAAAATACTAGTTTGTCCAGGATTATGTGAATATATAGTATTGTTGGTTCTATTTGTGAAATTGATAATGCTTTTTGGACATCTGTTGGCAGTTCTCCTCGTTAATAGGGTCAGGAAGGCTAACATTTCTGAAGGTTGCACTGGTCTCATGTGTTTTCTATGTTCCTGGAGCAGTGTTTGGCAACAACAATACCGTTAATCATCTGTTGTCCAATGTAAGGGAAATTATAATTAATAGGTATCATGACTAATTTTTATTGGTCGAAAGTATTAATATATTACTCATTAGATTGGTTGATGATATTTATCTAATCTTGCAGTTCATTAGAGAAAATCAACCAAGTGAAAGTTTCTTGATGTGGAGTATGGTAGTTGTGCTCATCACTGCAAGTAATCCATAGCACTCATGTAAACCATTACTAAATGGTTTGATTTAAGTAAAGATACTTTTAAATAATTTATTTTCCATTACTAAAGCATTTTGTTTCTTTTGACAGCAATTTGGCTTGCACTTGCGACTTACTTTGCATTACCAGTTTCGCCTCAACAATCAATACAAGCTGCTCTTTTGGGAACCATTCTTGCTACAAAAGGTTTTAAATTTTTACCATTTTGGAACAAGGTATTCTATATTTGAGTTTCAGCATATTCTTAGAATTACTATGTTATTGAATTCTCTTGATGGTTTACTTATATGAGTGAAAATCTGATTTTGTAGAATGGAAATCATAACTTTTCTGGTAGAGGTCTTTTATGGATTTTCCTTGAATGGACTATAGGTCCTATGATCTCCTGTGCCTCCGCATTTTGCTTCTTTGTGGCTCTTAGAAAATTTATACTTCGTAATGAGAATGGAGAGAAAAGGGTTTTCATTTTCCTTCCTATTTACTATGGTTTAGCTGCGGGACTACTTTGCCTCTTTATTATGTATCAGGTCATCTCTTTTCTACGTGATACAAGATAAAATCGGCATTATTATACTTCTTTTGTTTAATTTCTATAATTTAATTTTCAGGTCATACCAATTCCCATGAGAGTCTACAAATGGACTATTGTTATTGCTATAGTGATGACCACTTTGATTGGAGCCTTGTTATCTTTGGTGAGTCCCTAAATTGCTTCACTTGACAAAACTACATCTTTAATCCCACATGATTCGACCTTCAACACTTTGGGTCCTACGCTTTACAAAATTGCACTTTTGGTCCCAAATTTTTGGAACTTACTGCACTTTTTGTCCTATTGCCCCATTTCCAAAGTAGCGGACTCAGGTTCGAATCCCTGTTGGGAGAGGTACCCACTTAATGTGCCCCACCCGCCTCAAAAGGGGTTAAACCCTTGGGAAACAAAAAAAAAAAATAGTTTTGCACTTATGATCCAAAGGTTGGTCTCTGTTTTACAATTTTGGTCACACATTACATTTTGTTTCCAAATTGGATGAAAGAGGCGATATGACGAGAAATACAAAATATTTTGAAAATTTGAAACCAAAAGGGCAATTTTGGTGGTCCAGTCTCCTGGGATTAAAAATGCAATTTTACCGCTTGATTTCTTGTTTATGCATTCTATTGAATATTTGGCTGTGGTAGCTTTTGGTAGTTCCTTTGGCGAGGGCAAGAATCGATTCTACTCTCCCTTCTGAGACCACCAGTACACAAAATTTTGCACAGCAAAATAGCAATGGAAGGAAAAATCAAGAATTTGATGCTAAAGATGATGATGGAGACAACTTTGATGATGCTGTAAGAGACTTTATGCAGATGAGAGTTCTAAATACAGTTTACGAAGAGGATGAACAGAGTTGGGGTTCGCCTCAAATATCTCCTGAGATTGTAAAAATTCAATCTCCTCAGTCAACTATGGGACAATCAACTGTGTTCAAGCAGCTACTCGAGTCTACACCAAATCAGTTGGTACAAACACAGAACTCGAAGAAAGTTGAGAAAACAAAGAATATCTCGCAATTCATCAGAGATTTTGCTAATTTCACGTTTTTTCCAGTAAAGTATTCCAAATTTCTAATTCATGTCACTTTTTAGTTGGAAATTCTACTTATCTGCACAATGATGGTTTCCATAAATAATGTTTTTTTTTTTAAATTGAAAATGTTGATGTTTTGTAGCAGGTAATTAAATGTGATAGAGAGACACTAATACGGCATGCTTTAGCTGAGAAGTTCGATGAAATGGAAGACTTGTTGTGTTTTCCTCACATTCTTACTTCATGCATTTTTGCGTAGGTTTACTTACTCAAAAGTAGCTTTTTTATACGAGTGAAATGAAAAAATACCCCCTTAATTTGCCTAATTAGCAAAAACACCACTACATTATTTTTATTAGTAAGACCCCCTGTGTTCTTTTTTTATTAAAAAATACATGTTGGAGTGCATATTTTTGCAGGAAAAATTACAATTATACTCCCACAAAAAAATGCGAAACAACCCCTATTAACCCAATTTTTTTCAAGAATACCCGAAATTGGCAAGAACCCCCATGTTCACTTAAAAAATCTCCCTATTGACTTATGAAAGAATTTCAAATGGGGCTTTTTGCTAATAAAAAAAGAACACTGGGGTTTTTTTGCTAATAAAAAGAAGACAGGGGAGGTTTTGCCAATTAGGCAAAGCACAGGGGGTATTTTTGCATTTAGTTCTTTTTATATTTGTTACATACTTTTCTACATTCGTAATATGTTTGAAGTTTTTCTACAGGCTTATTCAATCTGTTAGCGAGACTGCTGCCCTGTTGAGCCCATTTCAAGTTGTTTTTGAGATTTTTAACTTCAGAGCAGACTACTCCGGAAATGGGGAAACGGTGGTGAGTTAAGCATCTTCATTCACATTTTGGAATAAGCAAACATTTGTCTTTTCCAGTAAGAAAGGTTATATTTAACAAACAAATATTGGTGTATTGATCCTAATTGCAAATATCAGTCTACTTTTGAAATCATTTCTTCATATTGATGGTTGGATTCAATAGACAGAGTCCTTGACCTTGTTTAGTTATTCGTAGGGTGCTTTGTTCGTTAATTGGTGGTTTAGAGCAAGCGGAGGACTTGTTGCATCAATTGGTTTCTTGCTATGTGGTTGGCGCTTGACGCAGTGTCTAGCCACTAGGTTGACATATATAAGTCACTCAAGAGGACTGGCCTTCCAATTGTCAGCCGTGTCAACAATGATACTTATGAATCGAGCAAATTTTCCAGCTTCAAGCATTCATATATCTGTTGGAGCTTTACTAGGAGTTGGGATTGCTGATGAATCCAAGGTTTTATTCAATAAGACTATGTTTGGTTCTCGTTTTAGTGAATAAATTTCTTAACAAAAAAAGAAGGAAGTAATTTTCTTGCATCAAATGATGGATGATGATACATGCAGCCTTATTTTTGTGTTCAATCCACGAACCAAACGTAGGCTAAATGAACATACATTTAGCATCTTTCAGCATGATTATGTGGATTGATGAATGTTTGTTATGATTTATTGCAGAATGTGAACTGGAAGGTGTTGCTCAAATTTATGTTTGGATGGGTCATGACCATTATATTCTGTTGTTTGGTTGCTTATGGAATCTATTTCTCATCAATACATTCCCCTGCATATGTGGTGCCCTGATATTTCCATCCCACAAGCAATTACTTCCTGTGGCGTGGCGTGGCGTGTCGCGCGTAGATTCTGGTAACTACTTCACATGTTCTGAAAATTTTGATTATTCTTTTAGTTGTTGTTTCTTTCAGATTACTTACTGAAAGTTATTGGTAAAAATTGAATATAGCATTTTGAAGTATTGTGTATGAATTCAGCTAAATTCCCTTAACGGGAGATAGAAAATCCACTCCCCATTGACAAATATATTTATTGGCAGATAAATATATCTAAATGAACTTTTATATCTAAATGTAACATGTGGTTCATGTGCTAATTAAACCTCACAGTCAAAGTTCAAAAATGGCAGCCTAGCTTAGCTAGGAAAATTACAACACAATGAGAGAAACCATATTAATTCATTGTTCAGAAAATCATACAATTCCTTGTTCATAATACATCAATTTGAATTACATTTAATTTGTCTTGTCGTCGGATAGTTTTAGAAACTCTGTACATAATAATCTAAAAGATGATTTTACAGGAATAACAAGATATTATTATTAAGTTAATCGAAACGGTTAAAATTTGTTGAGGTTGCTTCTTGTAATGTTAAAGTAATTAAGTTCATATTAACTCAATCTGAAAGTCAGTCTATAATTAGAGATTAAATAATATTTAAATCATGAAATATGACGTGTTGTTCAACTCGAGTCGTAGTCATCTGCTTTATTTATACAAATAAAAATCTATTATACTATAGTACATATATGCAAATGTCATCTGCTTTATTTTTTTCAATTAAGCTAAACAGGAAAAACCATATAATAATCATATTATATACAAATAAAAATCTATTATACTATAAGTACATATATGCAACAATTTTAGATGACTAAAATCGTAACGGCAGGTGGAGCCGTTGTGTTGGTTTCAGGAACCATTACAATGTTAGTTGCCTTGGCAAATTCTACGATTGCGCCTAATTTAATTTCACTAATTGAGCAATAACTGAACTTAAGCCGATGATATCTTAGTCTAGTGACAAAAGTTGAGGGTTCAATCAAAATCCAAAGAGCAAGAGGTCTTGGCTTCGACTCCCATTAATGTAGGTATTTCTCTAGTTTAATACTATATTTCATAATTTATTTATCTTTCTATATACTTTGATAGCGATTGGATATATTTATAATATAGTGGATGATGTAATAATGTAATACCGTTTCTCAACAAAAAAAAAAAAGAAAAACCATTATTTTAAAATATTGGACGTTATCTATGTTCTAAATTAATATTTAATTATATATATATATATATATATATATATATATATATATATATATATATATATACAATTTCTAGATCTGGTCTTATGGTTATCAATTCCACACAAAAATAATAAGATCTCATTCGAAAAAAATTTCTGATTTAGAGATATTGATGTTATCTCTAAACGTAATTATCGTGTCAATGAAAAAAAATTCCTCATTTTGGTTGAAATGATATTGCAAAATACGACAAAAGATTTGCTTCAACGAGTGACTAACTAGAAACCCTCCTGTCTACGCCAAGGAAAAATGAGATTACGAGTTGATTTTGGCTCCACCGGTCCACAATTAACATATATAGGCGATTGTGTTTCACGACTAATTAATATATATCGTGACTTTATTTATCTAAGCAAAGTTGAGCTAGGTTAAAATGCCTAACATGACTATGACTCATCTGAATTCCTATCATTTCAAATCTCCTGTATGGATTCATGACTGATCTTCGGCCTCTAAATTAAATTTTTTTTTTTTGATAATTCTCCTCTAAATTAAATTGATACTACTATCTAATTGCAGCATCACATCTTTAATTAATTCATGATGTGCTATATATATAGTCTCCGACACTTGCATGGAAGGCCGTGGGATTAATAAACTATACATACATATATAGAAATATAAAATATTACATCAATCACATCCGATCCTTCCTTTAAACTAATTAGAAGTTATAACTAGAATTGACATAACGTCCAGTCTAGTAAAGGTGGGTTTGTTTGATGCTGCTCTCAGTATTTTTTCAAATTGTAGTAGTAATTAATTTGTTTTATTAATTGTCTAATTGTTTCCATGGAGTGTATTAAAGATTTCTCTGAATTCATTAATTTTGAGTGTTATGAATTAAGTATGATATATCTTCATTGTTTCTTCGTTTCGACTTTCTTTTTAAATGATCTATTTCTCGTGATAAGGTATCTAACATTCAAGACCTATTTTTTGACATAGGCATATATTTGCAATATTGTCTAACAGCTTCTAATATTTCTAAGTATAGGAAAGTATCTTGTTCAGTAGTATAAGTTTTATATCTACGTTTTTTCTTAGGTGGTTCACTACTTTCTTCTATTTCTAATATGTTTTCTAATGGTTTACTAAAATCCTTAAGATGGCTAGTTATTTCAATATCGTAGAAATCGAAGTCTAGAAGACTTTGATAGTTTTCAGTGCAAACTAAGTTGCATATATTTAAATCGTCTATATTTAAGTCGTTTCCTTGCTCTGATACCAGAGCCAACAGAGCGCTTTCTGGTGCGTTTTCTGGTGCGGAAGCACAGTCACTATTTGGACTGGTATAATTATATTTATATTCATCGGAGGATAATTCAAATCCTGTCATTTATGCAGCTCGTATTATTCTTAATTGGTTTCGTTTTTTGAGATAGTAATCTCGTGTATTTTCAAAGAATGTCTTTTCATACGTTCCATTTATAAGAGTTTCGCATAATTCTTTATAAAAAATATACTGGGAGTCTATCCATTCGTGATATGAACTATTTTTATAAAGAAGTATTTTTCTAGGTGGCATTTATAGAATGATATCTATAATATAGAATGTAATAGTATTATTTTCTTTCTTTAAAATCTTGTATATGAGGATAATCTTCTGAAAGTTTTTTATAAAATTTATAAGAAGATTCTATTTATGCATAAGTATTCCAATTCTTATAGTTTTTCTTGAACATATTGAGTTAAACTATTTATTTGTTTATTTAGAGTTTTTATGCCTTCTTCTGTTTCTTTAGAATCATTTTTTATTGGTATAAAAGTTGTTGGTCTTTCTATTCTCATGGATGTTCTTTGAGGTTCGATGGGTTGTTTTTTAGGGACAAATTTAATTTGAGCAAAGTCTTTGAATAGAGAATCCATGTTAATTTTATCTTCAGTTTTATAGTCTATACTATGATGACTATTACTAATAGCGTATCCTACAGCATATGTCATAGAGAAAGGGTAATCTCCTTGTTCCATTAAATCTTTTCTAAAGAATTTATATAAAAGAGATATAGATTGACTTAAGTTTTTGGTTATTAGGGGTATTCCATATTGTATCGAAACATTAAACATAAGTTTTGTTGCCTTTAGATTTCCTTCAATTACTCCTAGGATTTTATCCTGAGTATCTCTTATCCTATCGTCTATAACCCAGAATTTAACTGGTGATTCTATTCCTTCGGCAAAGGTTGATTTTATCAACACTTGTATAGTTGAAATATGTATGTATCCAAATTCACTTGGTGACTTATTAAGTGAACGTATTTTTTGAAGAATATGATTCTCATTTATTAATGGTAAGGAAAGTTTTCCTTGGGCTTCAGTTATTTCTATTGGGGTTTCCTGTATAAATTTTCCAAAATATATTAAATTTTTTCGTTGAAACATATTATGAAAGAATGAAGGTTTCCTAATACCTTGTCCATCATTTATATTTAACTCCTTTTGTCTTATTTTACTTATTGTTTTAGGACTTATAACTATATCTTGGGAAAAACTCCCATATGCTTCAGAAACTTCTTTTGATTCTAATTGTTCTATCTCGTTAGAGATGTTTTAAATCTTTTTTATTTCTAAGGTGTTCATATTTGAGATCTAAGTTGAGATTCAGAAAGTTTTATTCGTGGTATTCTTCGAACTGTATTTTGAAAGGTAATATCTATATGTTCTCGAGTAAGAACGAAGTTTTTTAAAGAATCTAGGAAATCCATTCCTAAAATTATCTCGTATGGGGATTCATTATCTATATAGATTCGTGTACAAAGAGTAAGATTATTTTCTAGTGTTATTTCTATCTTTCCGGTTTTTTCTATAGTTATTTCTTTTCCATTATATTTTATGTATGTTTCAGCACTTGTTTTTCTTATA
Source organism: Penstemon newberryi var. newberryi (assembly GCA_030819805.1). Taxonomy (NCBI): domain Eukaryota; kingdom Viridiplantae; phylum Streptophyta; class Magnoliopsida; order Lamiales; family Plantaginaceae; genus Penstemon; species Penstemon newberryi. Next base: position 45,192,324 of record JAUALY010000005.1, on the reverse strand, counting down.
TCTGTAGCTAGATTTTCATGAACATGAGACCATGTTGCTCCTGTATCTATAAGAATAGGTATTAAGTTATTTTTCATTATTCCTATTAAATGATATTGAAGAGATTTAGTGTTGAATGATGTGTTTACTTGTATATTTTGGCATTCATGCAAATCATTCATTGTAAACAGATATTTAAAAATGTTCAAGATGTATGATGATATATGAAAATGTATGAAAGTATATAAGTATGTACCTGTCACAGAAGGTTACTCTGCAGAACTAGTTAGGTTCTAAGGTGGAGATGAAGTATGCTAACTCTCAATAGCACGATCGACATTCCGGAAGAGCTAAACTTTCATAAGAAAGATAAAGTTGAAAGCTTATTTCATTCACACCTTTAACGATTACATATGATCTCTTTATATAGGCAGAGATCTTTGATTACAAATGAAGGGAAAAACTATTACAATCTGCAAATGAAGGGAAATATTATTACAATTTTGAAAAGTAAAAGTGTCGGAAAAAAGGAGTGGTTCTCCTTCTGCCGACGTCTTTATTCGGTCCTACATCTTTTATTTCACGCGTTTTCCTCTATTATTGGTGATGAGTTGTTACTTCCTTCGTCACTAGTTTCGTATGCATCTTTGTATTCTTTTTCGTCACTGCTGACGGTTTTTCTTTTGCAGTAATTGCAACTATGGACCTCCAAGTTTTTCATTTCTTCATGGAGTATTTTTTTTGTTTTTTCTGCTAGGGTTGCCAGCTGAAATTCATCGATTCTGAGTATCTTCTGATGATGTTCATAAACGTATTCCCAATGTGATTCCCGAAGTGTTTTTTGGGACATTCCATATATGAGATGGTTTTTTCCTTTAAGATTTATCCGGAAAGTTTTTGCTCTATAGAGATCATGTATCAAATTGTGAATTTGTATTAGCTGTCAAGCAACTGCTTCTTCCTGCTGATTCGTATCAATTTTTTCCACTGTTTCGATTGCCGGGTATTCACCATTGCTGGTTACTAGTTTAATTATCCCAAAGCTTGGGGTAATTCCTTATTCAAACGTTGGATATGTAAGATGACATTTTACCACAACTTCTTTCTTACCATTTTTTCCAATATTGACGAAGTATTCTGAAATACTTTTCCGTATATTTCCTGGAATTTTTTGAAGCATTGTTGTACTCTGAAGATACATTATATCTACCAGGCCATATATGAAGAATTGGTATGCCAGAACTGGGTCTATCCCTTCAATTAGGACTGCTTTTGGTCCATATCTGTTTACTGGGTAGAAACGTTTTTCTCTATCCTTGGTAGGATCGTATTCTTTCAGTTTACTTAATAGTTCTTCGAATTTGTCTTTCTTCAAGGTATTCTGTTCTTCCGCTTCTTTTTCTTTTTCTTCCTTTGTTGGAATATGATCAAGAGGATTTTTAAACGAAGGGATTTTCCCAAGGACTACTTTGGATGTGGTGGGTTTATCTGTTTGTAGAAGAGCTTGTTTGTAGTGGCTAAGCTCGTATTGTGCCAAGGCTGTTTTTGCTTCTTCAAGCGTTTTGAACGACTGGTGCAGACTTTCTTTTGTGATAAATGGTGCGATTTTACTCCATTCATCGTATATTCCTTTCATTGATCCATTGAACATGGTGTACCATTTCTTTTTGTCTGGAACATGAGGTGTTTTTGGCATGGGTGTTTGGTACTGAATTGGTTTGTCATTGTTTGTAAGAGGTGGTGGTGATGGTAATTTTGTGGTGTTTGTGTGTAATGGATCCACCACGTTTTGGCTGCTAAACTCTGATGGCAAGGGTATTTTTAGTGTAGTGCAAAGTGTTTGGAGACTAGATTCTAGTTCGTGTATCTTTCTAGCTGCTTCGGCTGCTGTTTCCGAAATGTATTTTTCTTTAGCTGCTGTGAAGTTTTGGATTTCTTTTCGAGCAAGTTGTTCTGTTTTCTTTTGCTCATTTTTGATGTCTTGTATCTGTTTACAGAAAATAGATATCATTGTTTCCATTCTCTTGTCAGGGTATCTGCAAGTACGTTGTCTTTTCCTGCGAGGTGTACAATATGAAAATTGTATCGTGTTAGCTCCAATTGCCAACGTATCAGTCTTCCTTGATTTGAGCTATCTGCAATTTTTGTTTTACAGAAATATGTTAAATATTTAGAATCTGTGCGGACTTCGAATTCTCGTGGTAGCAATTCAATCTTCCATTTTTTCAAAGCATTATATAAAGCCAGTGTTTCTTTTTCATGAACTGTATAGTTCATTTGACATTGTGTAAAGGTGCCTGATACATATTTGCATAGGCGTATATATTTTTGTGCTTTTGTTGAAAGCGTATTTTATGCCCATTGGACATGTGTGGTAGAGTGTTGTACTCTATAGCCGGTATTGCTAGCATAACGGCGGCCCACGTGTCTTTGGATGCATCCGTTTCGAGAATAATGAAATCACTCTCTTGCGGATTGTATAGTTGGGGTAGGTTTTTACACCGTCCCTTAATGATTTTTACCATTAATGTATCTGCTTCAGACCAAGTCCATTGAACTTTGGTAGAAAGTTTTTTCTGAAGCGTTTTTCTTTGTAAGGCAAGATCCTTAAGATAGCCTTGATCGGAAATATAGTTTAGGCATCCTAAAAATCTTTGTATTTGTTTTTGATCTTCTAATTGATCTGGAAAAGAGTTTAATTTTTCTAAAACGTTTGGTTGAATAACCATGTTTCCTTCTGAATCAAAAGTATTTCCAAGAAAATCAATTTTATTTTTACAAAGCTGAGCTTTTCTTTTTGAAAGGACTAAACCCTTTTCTTTGCATCTTATTAAGACAATTTTTAGTTTTTTCAAATGATCTTCTCTATCTTGATTACTAAAGATGATAATATCATCGATGTAAGCAATACATATATTTTCTAAACCTTCAAGGTTTTTATCCATGAATCTTTGATAGATTCCTGGTGCTTGCTTAAGGCCAAACGGCAAAACATTCCATTGAAAATGTTTTTGAGGTGGACATGTAAAAGCAGTTAATGGTTTGGTATTCTCATGTAACCTAATCTGCCAATAGCCTGATTTAGCATCTAGAGTACTAAACCATTTTTGTCCTTTTAATTTTGTTTTTATGAAGTCAATTCTTGGGAGCTTATAGGCATCACCAATGGTTGATTCATTCATTTTTTTGTAATTTATGACCAGTCTTCTCTGGCCACGTTTAATTTCATTGTGATTTTCAACGTAAAAAGCAGGTGCTGCATGTGGTGAATGACTTTCAGAAATAATTCCTTTTTCCAAAAGTTTTGAACATTCTTTTTTAAATTCGTTTATATCCCTTTGAGAATAAGGAATATTATTTTTCACATTTACTTCTTGTGAATGATCCTTTAGTTTTATTTCTACTAACATGGTGTTACTATTTTTAAAGTCTAAGGGATTTTCACTGGAAGTAGATTCAAGTATTTCATCAATTTCTTTATCCAAGTTGGATGTATAAAGAGTAATCTGATAGACTAGTTCTGAAATTTTTTCTATCAGTTTTTTGGTATTCAAATCTTTTTCTATTGGAATAGAAATTTGTTGTTTTCTTTGTTTATACTTACTTCGAAAAGGTACAGTAAGTGATATGGTGGAAATATTTTGCACAAATGGTGCGTGTAGCTTTAGGAAATTATTGCCTAAAATAAAAGGTAAACCTGTTTTATGTTTATAAATAGTTGGGGCTGTAAAAGCAAAGTTCTGTATAAAAATAGTTTGCATTTTCACTACTTCCCAAATGTAGTAATGAGATGCATTGGCAATCATAACCCGTATGGGTGTTTTTAATCGTTCCCATTTGAAACAGTTTAACTTTGGCGAAGCAAGGCAGAGACTTGCTCCAGTATCAATTAAAGCATATATATAAGTATCATTGATACGTATTTTTATGAAGGTAGAAGACTAGGCATCACTATTAGGATATTCTATCTCCTCATCTTCATCAGTCTCTGATATTAATTCATACCAATCTGTATCTGATTCATAATCAGAATCTTCTATTGGTTCTAATTCTTGTGTATAGGCAAACTGTAAAAGTCTAACCTGGTGTTCTTTCTTATTTTGTTTCTTTGGGCACTCATTAGCATAGTGACATTCTTCTTTACATAACCAACATGTACATTTCTTTTTTCCTTCAGGGCAATATTTATTCCTTTTATTATTCTCTTTTTTATAGAATGGTTTTTTCCTAAAAAACCTGTGTCTATTTTTCCTAAAGTAAGGTTTATTTCCTTTTATCCAATGTCTATTTCGTTTTTTCCATATTTTCTTGTTATGCTTTTTCCTATATTCCTTTCTACAACCGTATTGCTGAGGTAGGTAGTCTTCTGTACAACAAAGTTTGGTTAATGGTTTCATAGCTATAGATCGTTTCTTTTGTATACATTGTTCCGTTGTATATTTTCGAACTATGGTTCTAGCAGCTCCTATAGTTCTATGTGTTTCTGGAACTTCTTCCTTATATTTTTTCTGACATTCTACTCCTATGGGATAAGGTAATTTAGCAAAGAATATATCTATAAATGGGGATTGTTCTGGTATAGGTATTTTAGTTAGATGTTCAATAAACTCACAGTAATAGTTTTCAAAATAGCACATATTACATATAGCCATATTATGCAAATGTCGTTTTGATTCTTCCGTTTCATGTAATCCCATAAAGGTATTTTCTATTTGTAAATCTCCTATAAAATATGCATATATTGCCTTCGCAATTTTCTTAAACATGTGTAACTGCGTATCAGCGTTGAAATTAGTTTGTACATCTTCATTCGTATAGTTTTGCAACATTCTTAAAACATTTCCAGTAGTTTTATGTAAAACGAATGTAAATATATCGAGAACAGAAGATTTAGAGAACTCATCTGTTGTTTGTATAATCAGACCTATCTGGTTAGTCCAGTAAGTAAGCATTTCTTTTTCATTGTTTACACAATCTAAATTAAGAATGTTCTCTTGGTTCATATTTCCATGTATTGGCTGCCATTTTGCTGGAACCTTTTTCCATGGGTTTCTACTACCTGGCCTACTTGGTATATAGCCTTGACTAAAAGGATAAAAATTTGATCCTAAACCTGGTATATCTCCTGCATCAGCTCTATGTGGTGCAGAATATCCATATCTATTTCTCTGATTACTAGATTCTGGTTGATCTTCTGTTTTTGGATTTCTAATATCTTCCATTCCTACGTATTCTTCATCTGTTTCAGATGGTGTATATTCAAAGATAACATCTTCATTCTCTTGATGTTGTATAGGATAAGCTTATTCTATATCTATGTTTGAAGTAGTTTCCTTATTCATTAAGCTTAGCGAGCTTAGCATATACCTAAGTTCTTCTAAAGTTTCTTCTATGATTTTCGCCATATATATTCTAGTTTGTTAGGCATCTTAAACCCTTTTCTTGAGGATATTCTAAAATATTTTTCTAGATCTTGTTCAGTTAATCCCCGTGTTTGCTCTTTTTGATATATTATCATTTCAAGGTTTTCTATGGTTTTTTTCAGATTTTCTAAAGCGTTTTCTTCCTTTGGCACTATTTCTAAGTTATTTACTTGTTCTTTCAATTTATTTATTTCATAATTATTAGCATGGTTTTGATTATTAAGCATATCTGATATATTATTTAATTGCGGATGAAAAGTGTGAAATAAATTATTTACTTGTTCTAAAACCTTTTAAAGGTTTCGTATATCATCTGTTAATCTATCGATCTTTTCTTCTAATTTCATAGTTTTTTTTTTTATTTAAGTTTGTAATTATTGACTAGTGTTAATTAAAGAGGGCTGTAGCTTTTTCAGTGATGTGGACACGTGTAGCATGAATAAGACTTGGGAGCACGGTGCTCTCAAGACCATCATCAAATTTACCGTAAAGGTGGCACTTGATCGTGTTGGATAGGATTTACGTTAGTCAAATATGAGTCGGGTCAATGAATTAAGCCACATCTTGTCAAGTCAAGAGACGGATCAAGTATGTTTGGGTTAGATCATAAAAGTGGGTTTGTGAGGATCAAATATGAGTCGGGTCAAGAAAACCCGTTGACAGTTTAAGTGCCCGTTCATGTGTGTCTGAATTAGATTCAAAATAAGCTTGATTCGTTGTTGATAAGTCACGTTGATTGAAGTGACTTCACTCACTAATTTTAATATAATTTAATCTAGAGATAAATATCGTGATTAAATTCGAATCCAGATTAATATATGAGTTTTGGCATAGGTAAGAATAATCCTGTATATATATGACGTCATTAAAGAGGGTACTAGACAATTTTGTGTGTACGTGATTTGGGGAATGAAAATGATCAGATCGATCCACTAAAATTTGGAGAGAAATTCTTTGAGCGCTTCTTTGTGGCCCTGATCATGCACTAAATATTTGAAAGTTAATTCGGATTAAGACCACATGATTACTTTGCTTGAGAAAAAGCCACCGACAACATAGACATGGCAATGTCACAAAAACGCGTTTTTTTATACCTTTCATCCATATACTAAATTAATATTAAGGAAACAAACTGAATAGCATTGATACTGCATGTGATCCAAATTCCATATTTTATACTCCACGTACTAATTATGCACCCATCTTAATTTATTATTTTAGATTTCACTTTAAGTGTTATAATTAAGAGTAGTGTTAGCATGATCACATGACACATATTAAACTAATTAAATCAAGTCATGACTTAATTATGGTATATGTAGTATAACTAATTTAAGTACTATAGATACTAAATATGGACTACAATATATACTTCAACTCTGATCAAATCGATCATAATACAATTAATAGTGTACACACATTCAATAAACTCAAATCAAATGAACTATAAACGAGTCAAATCTTTGCTCAAAACACTTATCTTATAATTTCACTAACAATTTAACAGTATCTATTTGAAGATTGGTTTGAGAATTAAATGTGTATATATATAATCTAGTGGGAATTAAAAAAAAAAAAAAAAAAAAAGATTAATTACAGATTAATCAATAAGCAAGAGAAAAAATAATAATATATCCTATACCTCTCCGATATATTCACTGGTTTAAGGGCCTTAATTAGCCTCTTTAAACTCATCATGATCAACCAAATAACTAATTCAAAATTGTCGAAATTAGAATTAATCATGACTAGTGTCCGACACCGGGGCTAGGAACGGAGCGGAGAATCCGGTCGATGGCGGCGAGGTGGCGGGAGATGAGCTTTTGGTCGGTGGTGACGACGTGGCCTTTCTTGCTAGGTGTAGAAACCGGCAGCGTGCCCTTAGGCAGCGCGGCTAGATACAACTTGTCGTCTAATGAGCGAACCTTATCATTCAACTTCCGGGCATGTACGGAGGATAGTGAGGCGGAAAGTATAATCAAGAAAACTAGAATTACGAGAGTACTTTTTCGAGCCATGAGTAAGGAAATTTAATTAGTAGAGATAAAAAGAGAGATGGATATATAAGAGTTTCCTTTTTTTTTTTCCTTTCTTTTTGTGGGAGAGAAAGCGGAGGAGAGGAATAAATGGGGAATGATTTTGGCGCATGGAAGTTGTATATAAACAAATGGGATTAGGAAGGCGTGAGGTTCTTGGGGCTCAAGTTAGTTGGGCCAAGTCAAATTTGATGTTTTTTCTGCATTTAAATATTACAAAGGGACGTTTTTAGCCCCAAGCAGAGATTGGTTTATATGAGACGCAACATGAAGATTTTTTTTTTACCTACACTTCCGGATAGCTTGTTTAGTTTTTTCGTTTATAATATTTTTTGGTAATATTTGTTAGTTATAAGGAAGTTCTTGAAACGTGAAGGGCCATATTTTTGGCAGAAAGGTTATTTTATTTTGTATTTATATTTGATATGATTTTCGAAATTTTTATTTTGTTACGGAGGAGAAGAATATTCCTTTTTTTTTTTTTTTATGACAAGGGGTGTATACGTACTTAATGTGAATGGGATGGTGGCACAGTTAGTAAGAAGCAATTTTGTTGTACGAGGCCGCGTGGAGGCTGAATTAGGTGGGAGTGATCTAAAGCTGCCGGCCAATTTTCTTAGAAATTTCGTTCATGATCAATTTCTATTTTGCACCGTCAATTTCATTAAGACTAATTATATTTGAGTTTAGGCTTGAGCTTCACATTGATTGCAGCTGCTATAGGGAAGTACAGATTAGTAATTATATCTCTCTAGATCTATATATATAGTTCTTCAAATTTATCTAATTATTTTAAACTATTTAATATGTAATTAAGAACCAAAAACACAAATTATATAAGTCCATCCGCTTAACTAGATGGTGGGTTGCAAATTAATTAAGGGAAATGAATATTTAACAATATGGCAATATAATTAAATTAATTTGATTAATTAATTGATCAAATTCATTCATTCTTACTTATTGTATGTGTGTTGTGGTTAATCCGCTCTCCAAACGTGTTACTTAATAAGAAACAACTGTGTTGCACCTATTAGAATTTTATCAAAATTGGTGTACGCAAATCATCATGATGCCGATCGAACTTGAAGTCTATTAAAAAAAAAAAAAAAAAAAATCAAGTCTATAAACATGGGCTATATTCTGAGTCTAAAGTCAAACACGTTGGTCCTACAAAAATGCTAATAAATTAATAATATAGTACTCTATTAGACTTCCTTTTCTGTTTTGGATATCCACGATTTTTTTGCAGTTTTGTATATCCACAATTTTTTTTTGTAAGTAATTCAACATATTCAAGTTTTCGCGTTACGTCACAAGTAACATGGCCCTGTCTGTTGTAGTTATTGGAAATAAGTCCGCAATAAGGCCTTCTTATTAGGGTTTTAAATAACTTTATACATTCATATATAATTTTACGACCGGCCCTCTATTTTCAAAAGTTAAATATATCTTCCTGTCGGGTTCGTTTAAATAAAGGTATAACATCACCAAACAAATATTAAAAAAGACATGACAACATTATATAATAATTAATTTTTAGTTTATGGAGTCATTATTGCTCGTCCCATCAAAAACTGTTTTATGTGCTCACAAAAAAAATAAAATAAAAAACCTATTTCATGCATGCATGCAACGTTTTCAAAATATCAGTGAAATAATTAAAATTTGATAATTTTTTTATATATATAATTTTAATAAATTATATATGAACAAGATTAAATTTGATTCATTTTCTATCTCATATATATACAAGTATTACAACCCCAATATCTTCACCAGCCACTTTTAAACTCCAATTTGTTATTTATTTACGATTTATATCTAAAAATTAATCGAGACGAGGAAACAATTAATCCAATATGAACTTATAATTTTATATATATTAATTGTCCCCTGTCCATATCATAATAAACGGTAGTAAATCATAAATACAAAGATTCAATCCGAAAAGGTTGAATATGAAAGAGCCCTTCACTTGTTGGTGGTCTTTAGCATGCAAATGTCCAAATGCTAGCTTGCAATCACCGGTGCCCATTGGCATAGATATATCTTTCACCATCGAATTAAGCAAATAGTTAAAGATCTGATAATTAATTAGTGTTTAATTGTTAAAGAAAAACTGCCAATTGAGTAGATATTGTAGATTCGAATATATAGACATGCTTGGATGGGTCGGAACATTGTCAATTAGTTTGGTCTGCAAGCATACATATATGACACTATTGCTTTTTGTTTTTTAGCTAGATCTACATTGAGACATAACATAGTATTACTTAAATTTCAGTCTCTGGTCTTTTACTTCAAATATAATTAATAGGATTTGAGGGACAAACACTTTTGACATTAAACTTTAGTCCAAAAATTATATTTAATACCAAGTATTTTGAAAAAATACATTTCATACCATGATTCAGCATGTGAGCGGAATTCAACACATGCACGTTAAGTTAACAATGGTGGGTCTTTAAAGCACGTGCATGTTTTTTCTCCCATTGTCAACTTAACGGGCACGTGAGTGGCAAGTGCTGGATTCCGTCTGAAAATTGACGTCAAAACTAAATGTGTTAAGAGGGTGTAAACCATGGTATGAAATGTGTTTTTTTTTAAAAGCTTGTGTTTTTTTAACTAAAGTTTGATATCAAAAGTATTTTTCCCTCAATAGGATTTGGTAGGTTAATTAAGTGATTCGTGTATGAAATTTTCATCTATGATTTATTTCACTCAATAATTGAAGGAAACAATGGATCTTTATTTGTGGGGAACTTTGGTGAATTGGTAAAGGTATTGAAATACGCTAATTAATTTCGAAGAACTTAATTTGAATTGAACTTTTAGACTTGCAAATTATAGTTTTTTTAAACCTATTTAAAGTTAATTCTCGTTGAGGCCAGAAGAGCCAGCCATATTTGTTTCCGTATGCTATTCTAATTGTTAAATCCGCGAAATTAAATTTCTAATCCGTCTAATTTAAATAAATATATTAAAGAGAACCGTACTAATAAAGTTTTTAAAAGTGCATGCTCTATACATAGCAATCTAATAGTTATATGGATGATATCATTATAATCAAGTACTATATGTCAATGGCACGAGTTTGGTTCCTAAATCTCACGCTTTCCTGGATTCCCTTGAGATCATCACTTAATTATTATTTTTGCTTGAATTAATTTAGTTATTGGCTCAGTATAAGCACCTAACTTAACCTAAACTGTCCTTGATTAATTGTCTAATAGAACAAATTGTACTTTAATTAAAAAAAAAAATTTGGTTTCCAAGGGTTTAATCTACACATTAAGTAAGAACCTCTCCCAATAGAGATTTTCGAATATGAATTCACTATTTTGTAATAACTAATCATTTCCACTAAACCAATCATATGTTGTTATTGCACTTAATTAATTAGTAGGTGCAATGGGATAACATAATTTGCTATTCACTCTATTAATTGATGTCGGACTTTCATGTTCAACTTCAAACTATTAAAATGCGCGCAGTGAGTAAACAATGAAATGACTTTTTTACATTAATTCTCTAACGTAAACCCACATTAATTTATTTCAGACTAATTGTACTAAGTGGTTTGTGTCTAAAATTAGATAAACATAGATAATGTAATTATAAGGGAGTATATGAGATAAACATTTTTATAATTAATTTGTATATTTATGAGTGTATATACTACTGAATGACCAACTCATCTAAAAGCTTAAACTATTAGAGAGAGGAATCATTTAATATATATCACTTAACACGTCCCCTCACGTGTAGGTGATATTCATTTACTCAAGACTAACACGAGGAATTTAGAAATGGGTGGCGGAGAGATTCGAACACAGGACCTCTTTGGGACAGAGCTCTGATACCATATTGAATGACCAACTCATCTTAAAGCTTAAGCTATTAGAGAGAGGAATCATTTAATATATATCACTTAACATATACATAAAAATATGCAAATGTAAATTAGTAAGTAATTTATTGTGATAGACCCAAGTTAGTTGGGGCAAGTGGTAGTGATTTGCGATCCCCAAAAGCGAAACTCAAGTTCGAATCCTACTTGAGACACCACATTGGGGATGATCTATACCCTTTGCACTTTTCCATCCGAGTTGTAAATACACAGTCTAATAAATATATATATTTTATTGTGTTAAAGTTACTAGTATTGATCAGTATGTGAAAATGCCTGAATTGTCGGCATGAAAGGGTGTATGAAAGACGATTTGCCGGGAGGATTATGTACATTTTGGACCATGGACCATTCATCCTGTTCTCTCATTAGGTGTCTGCCTCTTGACAATTTTTTTTCTTCCTTTGCTGGTGCCGAAAGAGTTTTTGTCTCTATTTGATTTTGATGGCTACACTTTAACTGCAATTAATAGCAAACATAAATTTTAATTGGACGAAATCACAATCGGACCCAAAATGTGCAAAAATATATTTGTAAATTCTACAAAGCTAAACGTTTTATTACAAAGTTTCATCCAAATATATTCGACAGACAGCATTTTTATCGGTTTCACTCTTTTTTCACCAACTTTATCGGTATTCACAAATTTCACAATTTTTTTTTTTTTTATCATTTTCACATGTTTTAAACGACTTTTATTAATTTCACCAATTTTCAATAACCAGTATCGCCTGTTTTCCAAGAAAATTCAAGTATCACCGATTTCATTCGTTTTTCAAGAACTCACCCAAATTTTCATTGTTTCACAAGTATTTACCAATTTTATGAACATTTTTTCTATCGATTTCACACATTTTCCCACACCAACTTTACCATTATTTATATTCGAGGTTATTCATGTCTTGATTATTCGAGGTTATGTATATATGTATTGATATTCTTGGATATTGTTTATATTTTACTTCTCTAGCCAAAGAAAAATTGCGAACTTAGAAAAGTCATAAGCATTTTTTTGTTATTTGATAGATAAAATACAATTCTTTTTTAACTACTATTTTTTTTTTTTTGTAACAAAATGATCTTTACGAGAATTTGATTTTAATATTTTATTCTTAGAGGACTTTTATGACTTGTATTATACTAAATCTTCCAATGATACAAACAATATTTTTTCCTTAAAAGTATATTGTTGCTAAATTATAATTTTATGAGCTTTTAAAATATAATTTTTTTTTTCTGGTTCATTATGGTTCATTTTTATGCGTTATAGAGAAGAAGAATAAAATTATAAAGGTTGATAAAAGAGATAATTTCTAGTTTTTAGGAGTTTATCTAGGAAATAAATATAATAAGACTCCCTGTTAATTATACCTCTTCATTTAGTTTTCTTATTTTCATTCTACTTTTATTGAAGTAGACTTTTTTTTCTTATTTTAATTAATTTAACTATCTTTTAAGTAGGAGTATATTAGTTTTAAAAAAAAATTAAGAATTTTTTTTATGCACTCTTACTTCATATGTATATATAAAATACATTAATTCAGTTTGTAAATTTGTCTTTGTTATTAATCAAAGCCGCATATATACTTCTTTTTGCCGATAATTCCTTAATTAGACACGGATCTTATTAGTATAATTTATCAATTATTATGTATATATACGATGATAAAATAATTTTTTGATAAAATGTACCAAAGCACTACTAACTTTTTTTGGTTATATTTTTTTGACAATTAATATGACTATTTTTACTACATAAGTTTCAACATGAACATTATTGCCGATAAGGCCTTAGCCAATTGATTATAGTCTATAACCTTGGACTTTGATGAGATTAAAACCAATTTAGAATAAATGAATGATTTTTTATGTAAAATGATAGTATGTATGAGATGAATTTGACCCAAGTTATTGACCTAATATTCTGATTTAATTGATGAAAATAATTTGTTTGAAAACAATGTATTACACGCAACATGAATCTCTGTGGGATATCAATGTTACCACAAATAATTCTATATATTAAATTGAAAAAAATTTATTACATTTGAATCTTTGGGATATATGTATTACCATAAATAATTAAATATTTCTAACTAGATGGACATAAGTATTTTATGGTAATATGTTGGGATCTCAAGAATTAATTCTTACGAAGTTACCATACATATTAGGAAAAGACGCGGAAACAATCAATATGACGAAATGGGCTCAAAACGCGTAAGGTCCTTCTTATTGGGCCGTAAATATAAATATAAAAGAACAGATCCAGTAGGAATCTTGTCATACGGGACTCTCCAAGATTTTAAGAAATCGTTCTTTTGCAAATCAAATCTTCCTAATAAATAGTGGTCGAGCGCTTTCAGTTCAAACTGGAGGGCATGGATTTAACGGCATTGGAGACGAATATCTGAAATTCGGTAATGTTCCATTCCTATGACGTCTTTTATTGGGAAAATTCTTGCAAGAAGACACATCATAGTCGTATATGTGGTGTGCATTAATTCCATCAATTTTCCTTTCTATATTATCAAAAAAAGGTTTCTATCTTTGTGAAAATAAACATGGAGTACCACTGCGTTTGTAGCATAACCAACTCTTCTTCTTTTGCTTACTCAAGAATTCAAAATTCGCAGGTATGCCACAATCTTGAATTTTTTCAAGAATCATGGTTTATTTATTTAAAAGAATCTTTCTTACTTTATTAGGTTTAGTGGGTACTACGAATTCCAAATATTTCTTGAAATCTTGTCCTTTTATCTTTTTCCCTTTAGCCCTTACATCCTTTTCTCTGTGCTTATCTCTGTTTTTGGGTTTTCTCATCTTTTCTCAGTTTTTTGATGTAATGTAAGCTGTCTGGATTTCGTTGAACAATGTACTAGTTTGAGGTCTGATATTTTGTTTAATGCATGTTTCAAGACTTGTGATTGATCATACTATTTGCAGATTGTTTGGTATTTCATTTGAGTTTTGAATGTTAATTATCAAGAAATATTAATTGTCTATGAGATACAAAAAGGTTTTAGAGTAGAATAGTTCCATAAAGGTACTATCCTGTCAAATTCCAGTGCTCTTGTGCGTTTTTTCTAACCTTTGCTGCACACTTTCTCTATGTCCTTTTTGGTCTGTTTATTGCTTTATTTTTCTCTATATATACTGTTTAATACCATGCTTTGTTGAAAATGATGTCTCTTTTTAGATGGTTGATGATTAGTATAAGTTAAAGTTTAAGCTAAACTCAATGCTTGTATCTTTTGTGTAATTCACGTCCCAGGACTTGATTGTGATTGATCTTACTATCATAAAATTGTATACTTTATATTTTAATCAAGAATAAAGGATTAAAGTCCAAAGTTATAATTTCAAATTTTAGGATTTTGATGTTGTATTCAGGGAATCAGTATAAAAATTGGTTTGGTTTTTTCATTTTCTTTCTTGCTTCGTTATTTCTGTATGAGGGATCACTCTACCGCGATGATCTTGTTCACAAATATTTTGTAAACACCTTTTCATTTGAATTTAAACTAACTTCACTATCTTCTTGATAGCTTATTTCTATATCCATTCATATGATTGCTTTATTACCTGATTCATAATACTGTGATATCAAGAGAATTTCACTAGAAATTAACGTATAAAATGCACTTCTACTCGATATATTTCTTGAATAATCACCAAGAATCAACAAAAATCAAGTACCATTAAAAATTTGTTTGCACAGGAATAATGTCAAACACATTGCTGAACTTGTTTAATGTTGCAGGTTGTTTCATTTGTTTGCAGAAAATTACCTAGGAAGTTGTCTTCTCCAAATCCAAATCCTTTTCTTCAAACTAATTTTCACCCTTCTCTTTACCAACAAAAGTCTTCAATCCATACATCAAGAACCTATAGAGGCCGCATTGTCTCAGAAACTGGAAAGCAAGGTTGGGATGTGGGTAGATTTTTGAAAACATTGTATTTCTTTAATGGCCCTCCTTCTCCTGCAAAGGTTCAACTTGCTTGATCCTTTCCTCTTCATATGAGTGGTTCTGATTTATTCATTATTATTTGATCTAACAAGATTCGCTTATATTTGAAGTTGTTTGAATTTCTGATTGAGAAACTCTCTGGTCCATCACCTAGCGAAGCAGTAAAGGTCATGAACACTTCTGGGATCGTATTAGTGGCTGGAGCTACTGGTGGTGTTGGAAGAAGAGTTTTCGATCTTTTACGCAAAAAAGGGGTTCCAGTACGAGCATTGGTACTTTCTCTTATAGACTTATAAATAATTATTTAGAGCTAAATGCAAAAATCCCCTGTTCTTTGCCTAATTGGCAAAAACCCCGTGTTCTTTTAATTAGCAAAAAATCCCTGTGTTCTTTTTTAATTAGCAATAAACCCCATATGAAATTCCTTCATAAGACAATAGGGAGGCTATTGTCAAATTTTTAAGAGAACAGGGGTGTTATTGCCAATTTTCAAATTTAACAGTGGGATAATTGAATATGTTTTAGGTTAAGAGCGGTGTTTTCACGTTTTCTGTGGTGTTATAATTGTCATTTTTTCAGCAAAATATGTATTCCGGCATGGGAGGTTTTTTTTTGCCAATATAAGAATAACACAAGGGGGGGTTTGCTAATTAAAATATCACATGAGGTTTTTTGCTAATTAGGCAAAGCAAAGGGGGTATTTCTGCATTTCACTCTAATTATTTATTATTTTATGTTGGGTATCAAGATATGTTGATCAAGAGTTTTCTACAGTTAGATTAAATTATCTAGCTATGTTTGGTTTTTGGATTTAGTGAGTAAAACACGACGGGTAATGTTTTTCTTGCACGCAATTGATAGGATATGTTTTATTTTCTCTTCACTTCCTTTTCCTTATTATTTTCTCAATAAAATTCAAGAATCAAACATGGACTTGATGATTCCCATCTTATAACATTTATTTCAGGTTCGAAATGAAGAGAAAGCGCAAAAAATGTTGGGTCCAGATGTTGACTTGGTGAGTATTCTGACATGTTAGTAGTCTGTTTGTTTCCTAGTCTACTAGTGAACATAGTTCTAGACTCACCTTATATGGTGGCCATTGCTTGATCAAATTTTCTTGTGATGATTAGCATAGGAAAATATTGCTTTCTAAAGTTTTATTATCTATTGAAAAATGCTGACAATAGGAGAACATGAATTTAGCTGCATCAAAATTGAATAAATATTTCCTCAGTAGCATTTCAATGTTCATTTTTCAATTGCCACAACTTTGGATGAGAATGACAAAGTTAGAATTTTGGGTTCTTCACATTATTGGCTTTAAAAGTAGTGATTGAAAGTTAGTGGGGTCCACCGAAGATGATTTTCTAGTTTAGGAGTGAAATTCATTTGTGGATAGAGGGATTAGTAGTATAGAGATCAAAGAAGGAACATTACAAATCTGTATATAAGCTTTGAATCATCAATTTTCTCCTATTATATCTTCAAAATCCGTGGCTTAGCAACCAAAATATATAAGAAGACTCTTAAATTGTAGAAAGCCTTTATAATTTCTTTTAATTTCATCTAAACAAGGTACTGTATTTGATTTTGAAATGGTATTCTTGAGTGAATATTATAATTCATGTTTTTCTTCATCTAAATTTAGTGAAAGTCGGGAGGCTTCGATTTTGTTACTTATTCAGAGCTTTATGATAACTGATTTTAATACTTAAACTTGTTACAAGAACAATTTTATATGCTCTGAAACTTCCATACTTTGTTTTTTTTGGGTCAGATTGTTGGGGATATTACTAAGGCAAGCACATTGATACCAGAGTACTTCAAAGGAGTAAGAATGGTCATTAATGCTGTTTCAGTCATTGTCGGCCCTAAGGAAGGTGATACTCCAGATAGGGCCAAATATAGTCAGGTATGAAATAGCTTATAAGAACATTTGCCGCTTGGAAATATTGTACCTTGATGAGATATTTCCGTCGACTTTTGGCAGGGAATCAAGTTCTTTGAACCAGAGGTTAGTATATGTTGCCAAAAGCGTTGTTCATCATTATATTACTCAGACTCCATTGTCTACTTTATACTATTTATGCTTATATGAATGGTGTAATCAGATTAAAGGTGACTCCCCTGAAATGGTGGAATTTATTGGAATAAAAAATTTGATTAATACCGTCAAGGAAACTGTTGGACTTCGAAGTGGAAAACTGGTCTTTGGATTTGAAGGTATTGTTGATCAAAAAATAAATCCAATCAGATCCTTTTTTTTTTTTTTTTGGATTTTTGCAGTATGTATTTGTTTCAATCTCCGGTTAACATTTACGTTCTTTATTAGACAATTCATCCCGAGAACTTGCCTGGGGAGCGTTGGATGATGTTGTCATGGGAGGAGTGAGTGAAAGTACATTTCTAATTGATCCTAGTGGAGGTGAAAATGGTGGACCATCAGGAGTTTTTAGAGGTTCGTTTTTTTCTCACGCTTTTGCATACAAACTTCTTATTGCTGCTACAATTTTCCTCATATCAATCTATTTACATTTTTCTTTAGGAGTTGTTTCCACTGCAAACAATGGTGGTTTTACCAGTATCCGAACTAAGGTTAGCAATAACTTTATCATCCCTATTCTATCTTCTCATTTCAGTTTAATTTATCAATATAATGGTTGTTTTTACTTTTTCTAATAGATGTGCAAAGCACAATAATTATATAAGTTGTGATTTTTGAGTTAAGAATTTCCTAAATTATGCCTCAGAATTTCTCGGTACCAGAAGATCTGTCCGCATATGATGGTCTTGAGTTACGTCTTAAAGGTGATGGTCGTCGATATAAACTCATTATTCGAACTAGCCGTGATTGGGACACAGTTGGCTATACAAGTGGATTTGACACTGTGAAGGACCAATGGCAATCGGTTTGTGAACCCCCCCCCCCCCCCCGCTTTGCCTATTAGCAAAAACGCCCCTGTGTTTTGTGTTATTTTAATTAGCAAAAAACCTGTGATATATTTTTATTACCAAAAAAAACCCCGTCCATGACGAAATACATATTTTGCAGGAAAAATGACAATTATACCCTCACCAAAAAATGCAAAAACACCCCTATCAACCTTAAAAATTATCAATAATCCCCATGTTATTTTTTGAATTGGCAATAACCCCCCTGCTCACTTAAAAATTCGAAAATAACCTCCCTATTATTGATTTATGAAGGAATTTCATTTGAGTTTTTTTGTTAAAAAAAAAAGAACTGAGTAATTATGTTAATCAATTTCAGGTGCGTGTACCTTTCTCGTCTTTGAGGCCTATATTTCGAGCACGGACAGTGTCTGATGCACCACCGTTTAATCCAAGCGAAATTATATCAATACAGGCATGCCTTCATCAAAACTTGTCTACTTCTGCTTCACTTTTTATTTTAAGTACTAATTTTCTTTAATACTATTTACAGCTCATGTTTAGTAAGTTTGAGTATGATGGAAAGTTAAACCCGACTTTTGTGGAAGGTCCGTTTCAGCTTCCTATATCAACTATACGGTCTTACTTAAAGGAGCCAATCACTCCCAGGTTAATTTATACAACATTTTTTTTTCGTGCAATGTATGATCTTGTAGTTTTTATATAAACGAACTTTTTAATTCATAGGTTTGTGCATGTTGGCTCGGCTGGGGTTACTAGACCTGATAGGCCAGGACTTGATTTAAGTAAGCAACCTCCAGCCGTCCGATTGAACAAGGAATTGGGATTCATTCTCACATACAAATTGAAGGTTCTTTTATTACCATTTCCTAGTAATTCTGATCTTCAAATCCCATTTATTTACTCGTAAAGATGGATCTAAATTTTGTTTGGTGAAAAACAGTTCTGGTTTTTACTAAAGAGTGAAACGCAAAAATACCTCCTATGCTTTGTCTAATTAGCAAAAATCCCCTCGTGTTATTTTTATTACCAGAAACCCCCGGTGTGCTAATTTTTATCAGCAAAAAAACTCCTCCCAAGCCAATATGACAATTATACCTCCATCAAAGATGATCACCCCTATTCACTTAAAGGATTGACAACAACCCCCCTTGTTCACTTAAAAATTGACAATAACCTCTCTCTGATTTATGAAGGAATTTCAAATGGGGTTTTTTGCTAATAAAAAAAGAACACGGGGTTTTTGCTAATAAAAATAACACGGGATATTTATGCATTTAGCTCTTTACTGAATGGAAACAAAAATATTTATAAACTGTTTGTTTTTGTTAAAAAAAATCATTATCTACAAAATCTTGCAGTTTATGCAAAACTCTATTTTGGCTTCTTCTTAACCACTTAACTTTTAATTGTTTTATGGTTATAAAAATATGATATATTCGTTACACATATATGTTTTCTTTAAGCAATACGAATAAAAGTTTTCATAAAGTTATACAAATCATAAGCATCCATTTAACTTGGGAATATATATACAAAAATTGATTTTAATTGGTACTTGTTAGTTTAACTTGGTAGATAATTCACGTTACATATATAGCGACCTTGTGTATTATCCTCATAATATGAAAGGATAAAATCGTGAATCATGACAGGGGGAGGATTTGATCCGGGAAAGTGGCATCCCATATACAATTGTTAGGCCCTGTGCATTGACTGAGGAACCTGCTGGAGCTGATCTCATCTTTGATCAGGGAGATAATATAACAGTATGATAATTGATTAAAATTTATAAGTAAGTTTAGTAGATACCTAAGATGACTTCATTTTGCTTAATACATATTGCATGTACAGGGAAAGATTTCCAGGGAAGAGGTTGCCCGAATATGTGTTGCTGCTTTAGAAAGCCCATATGCAACGGACAAGACCTTTGAGGTTGCCCTTTAAGCTTTTCTGGATATTATTTTATTTAATACTTAGAAATTGGGAAATCAAATTATATGTAACACTTGATGCGATTCTTTTTTTGGTTACAGGTTAAGAGCGTCATTCCATTTAGTGAACCATATACAGTGGATCCGGAAAATCCACCTCCAGAGAAAGACTACAATGTGTACTTTGAAACTCTGAAAGATGGTATTACGGGGAAAGAAAGCTTAGAACAAACACCTGTTCCTGTCTAAAACCACATGGACCTGGTGAGTTGAAATTTAAAAGTTTATGTATATTTTGAAAACTTGTTAGATCGATCATCGATGATAATTATGTAAAATAATTCATATATACTATGTCCAGCATCTCAATTAATACACGTCCCTGATACATGGATTACAGAACATGATGAATTTAGTTTTAGGTTCCTTTACATGCTTTAAGTGACTATTAATTTGTAATGAAGTGTGGAAGATAAATTCCCATACGTACGTACATAAACTATAGTGTAGACATCTAAAAGAATCTCTCTTTTTCATTCCATAAAAGAATCTATAGTATACACGTCAATTAGGCGTGGTGAAAATTGACCTGAACAGATAAAAGTATTCAGAGCAAAGCACCCCGTGACCGTGTTTAAACAATGGATGAATGAATAACTGTAGCACTGCAGACAAGAATCTCTGCAGTAATCAAAGGTGCAGTTATTACCTTTTAGTCCGCAATCACGGTCTTGTACGATTCGATTCAAATTTTTAATATTCCCACTGCCCCTTCTACACTAACAGATACAGTCAGGCTCCTCAGGCTGTACGTCTTAAAAGTTACTACTAGTAATTAATTAATACGTACTATTCCTTTTTCTTTTTGGTCCTAAATAATATTCTAACGTTTACTGCCACTCTGATATTTCTGCCTTTGAAACATACTGCCAGAATGATTCGATATGCTGTGTGAGAAAATTTACTTCAAGTTAAAACACGATTTACATCATAATTCACGTTCCTGCAGAACAGTAATATAATAGTGTTTATTTCTTGGTTATCTAAGGATATATGATTCATTTTATTTTTATTTTTGCAGAAATATGAAGTTGCTGATTTGGTCGATTTTTCTTTTCCAAATTTATTATTAAAAAATAAAAAAAATTAGGGGCGTAAACCAGTTAAAAAGTGTCAAACAAACACGTTGTACTTAAAAATTCATTTAGTTTTCATATTTGAACTTGAGATAATTGTTAACTGAACATATAACTAAACGAAGTTTCCATTGGTTTGAGGTTAAAATCTAAGTTAAAACCGAAACTGGTACATAAAAGTCGATTTGGAGTTCAAATCGTCTGGACCACTATCTGCAATTGATGAAAAATCTGCAACACAATTTGGAAAACTAGTGACTAGAATTAAATGCTATGGACCGCGCAATTTGTTGACGTTGAAAATGTCGACATGAATAGTCACATTAATTGGAATCGCACATAATTAATTAAGTAGTCGTAGTTTGGACTGTTTCATCCCAGGGGCAGGCCTCATAATAATCATTGATCTTGATCTGATCGATGTCATGTGGAATTAATTACTATGTGCAATATCGATCACATGGCAAATGATGGGTTGTAAACTAGTAGTATATATGTAGCTAGGATCCTCCTAGCGGCTAGCTGTATTTATATATTAATAATATTGCATTTGTTTCTTCTTGTATCTATGCCTCAAACTCAAAACATTGAAAGCCATAATCAAATTTTAATCTTTCATATATATATATCAACTCAGGTTAGATTTTTTACCACATTATTTACGCAATCAGATGACAAAGCTTTTGAGGTAATAAGATTTTAGTGCAGAGAGAGGAAATAAAAATAAATATAGATAAACAGCAAGCCCATAAATATAAATTTGGTACATATTTATATAATGTACACTAGCTAGTTAATTTAATGCCAAACTTAATTTTGTGTTTTCATGCATTCATCAGCATCTCTTTGGAGAACACAAGCAGGCCTGCAGTGAGAGAATATATAGTACACAATCAACAACCATTAAACATGAATGAATTAATTAATTAAGGCTGAGCACAGCACAGCACATACTACGTACGACGTACATTAAAAGAAATTCTGGATCTTCTTCTGGTGTGTGTTTCAAGAGCGTTCTTCAGCTTTGCGACCATGTCGTGTTGAGTGAAAATCTCTCCTGGAGAGCTCAAAAACACGCTTCTTTGAATAGGGGGAGACCACAGGCCACTTTGACTGTAGTCAAAATTGAATTCTGAGACATCACAAAACTTTGTAAGCAGTCTTTCAGATACAGACTTTGACACCAATTGAATTCTCTGTGAAGAAGAAGAAGAAGAAGAAGATTGTGGACAAGATGGGATTTCAGAGATAGACATAATATATATATATATATATATATTTAGTTGAATGACTTGTGATTTAACCTCGCTCAAAAAGTGTGAATAACATCGATTTCAATGGTGGGGTACGTACTGACATTTCATTCATTTTGAGAGTGTATTGTATTGTATTGGACCTATTGGTATATAATATATATATAAAAAAATAAGGGTTGCATGAAAAAGACGCGTATGGCTGTAGGCAATCATGGAGTTGGACGTAGGCAGCATCATTAGAAGCCAAAACAATTTGTGGTTTTCTTTCATGTGTTTGAGTTGGGAGTTTGGGACGACATCTGCGTGTGCTACTTTTATTTAAAATTATCAGCTAATTAATTGATTTAGTGAAATAAACTAATACCCGTAAAAAATTTAACACAAGTTACCATACGACGATTGGACTATATTTCATTGTCTATAAATTAATTTGAGCAATTAATGTATGTGATCTGTTTACCGACACTAAACCAATGACATATGTCGTTAATTGGCAAATATATATTTTATTGGCTTATGTTGTTTATATCCATTTTTTGCCAAAAAATTAAACTTGAGCTTTTATCTATCGCATCGAACCAAATCCATAGATTAATAATACTAATACTTAGCATAAATAGTCTAATAACAGCATATTCTTTGGAATGCAAGATATATATATTGTACAGTTCATTGAGTTGAATTAAAAGATTCACCAGTATAAAAAAATGCTTGTAAGCGTAATTTTATAAGTAGTCTAGATAACTTGTTGCTTTCCTGTCGGCATATTTTGTTTCAATTTGGCTGTCAACAAGTATGTTCATCTTTTAGCAATTTCTGTTGTTCGACTTTTTAAGTAATATTTGTTTGGTCTAACAAGATAATATAATTGATCAATGGATCGAAGTAGTTACAGCAAATATATATATATATATTATGGACCACAACTACGTACATATTCCTTCCTGATAATATAAGATGTTATTATTTCATACATCTCTCCTGGTCTGCAGTATGATTGAAGGAAGGTATTAAAAAATTCTACCAACTTATTCTTCGAATTGTTAATTATAGTTTACCAATTGCATATAGTATTTATTATGAAAATACTCAGCTGCCTCGTATTCAACATCCAACACCGTATTACTTCCCAACTAGTACTAATCAATTATCTAGCAAGGTACTAATATTGAGTAAGACCGAATTTTGGGATTGTTCATAGGTCGAGTTCAGATTATATATATCAGTTCAAATTCAAATCCAGATTCAAATTTTAGGGCCTCAATGACTTTACTTAATGAGCCATTAAATATGGCCTTAATTTGGGCCTAAGTAACCCAACTAAAGTTATGAAGCCCATTTAAATAATTTGTTTGGTTAAAAACTTATTTCCATTTCCCGGGCCCCTAGTTTCAAAATAAAAACCCATTCCGCAATTTTCTCATCTACTGTCCATTCAAATCAGCTGACAATAGTCTCTTCAATTTCCCACTCAACCATTGGGTCAAAAAGAAAAAATCTTTTACAGCAACACTAGTAAAAAGAGAACCAAAAATACTCAAGATCTTACAAATTTCTTTACTTACTGTTTTCATCCAACAATATTAGTGGCAATGACAGGGTACAGAGCTGAAGATGACTATGATTATCTGTTCAAGGTTGTTTTGATTGGGGATTCAGGTGTGGGCAAATCCAACCTGCTTTCGAGATTTACCAGAAATGAGTTCAGCCTTGAATCCAAATCCACAATTGGAGTTGAGTTTGCTACTAGAAGCTTGACTGTTGATGGAAAAGTAATCAAGGCTCAGATTTGGGACACTGCTGGTCAAGAAAGGTTTTTCTCAACTTTCATCTGATCTGCCTTTTTTTTTTTTTTTTGTTTATTTCCTTCTAAATATTTCTGCATTGTACTGAAATTGATGGTTTGCTCAGATCTTTATCGAGGAATTGCTAAATCCTGATCTATATTTATGATAATTGTGAGTAGTATTGTGTTTCTAGATCGATTTTATTGTAGATTGGTAAAGTAAGTTGCAGAGAGAGGTGAATGATTAGGAATTTTGGATAGATCTGATGACTGTTTGATGCAAAATCAAAGAATTTTAGTTTGGACCTAAAAGAGGTTGTTGATTTGGATTATATAAATGGAGTACACTCTTTGAATGTTTGTTTTGGAGCCGGATTAAATCTTAGTTTGCTTTATTTGTTTATTAGATCTTTTTTTTTAATATATATTTAGACAATAGGAATCATGTTATCCATTCCACGATCATTAATGGTGATTATCCTACTTTGCTGTTCCAAAATGTCGCCATAAGTGATCTTATAGAATGGGAAAGAGGGAAATGTTACTAACATGTTTGGTTTTGTTGCCAATAGAATTTTGAAGAGTTACGTGGTTAACAAATACGAATGTTCATGGTAATTATATTATAACTAAAAGATGTGTGGTTACTGAAATAGTTAAGGTAACCTAGAACATAGTCATTCACAGGTTAATGCTGGAAACTTGATAAGTAATTAGTCAAAGCATCATATAAACATGGTCAGAATTGGTTTCTTAATATCATAATTTAGTGTTGAGATCAAATAGAATAGATGAAGACCTTGAGTCAAAGTGATCAACCAGAATACATATTGCCGTAATTTTAATTTTGCATTTATCTTTCTTTGGTAGGTTTTGAAACCACATAAAAAAAAAAAAAAGTTTAGCTTATGTTATTCGAGATACTTCAGTGTGTAGTCATTTTGGGTGCAACTATATTCCCTCTGCTGGTACCTTTATCAAGGTTCTATCACTTACAAAAAATGGAAGACTTGCTCTCTGTTTAGTTCTTGGATTTTAGTGAGAAAAATGATAAGGAAAATGAAAATTAACAAAACTGAAGCATAATTGAAGCATAATTGAGGCAAGAAAAACATTTTACTTACTGTTAAGAAAAACATTTTACTTACTGTGTTACTCACTCAAACAAAAGAACAAACCATAGACTTAGTGATTTCCTCAGGCTTGATTTTGATTGAATGATATGGAGCTAACAAATTCATAACATTTATTTGGTTAGTTTTAAATTTGTATGCAGTTCAAATCCTTTGGTAACCACTTTATATTATATTTTGTACTGTAATGCTGAATTTGGAAACCGCCAAGTATTGGAAAATGTTGAAATCCTTTCGTGATAATTCAGATTCCTCAATCCAAATGAAGCCATTACATCTTCACTTGTTTCACATTCTGCACTTAATGGTTTCATTTTGTTCTCTATCTTTTGCTTGTTTCATTTTCTGCACTAAAATTGGTTTCATTTTGATCTCTAGGTACCGTGCCATCACAAGTGCATACTATCGTGGTGCTGTCGGTGCTTTACTTGTCTACGATGTCACTAGACACTCCACATATGAAAGTGTGGAAAGATGGTTAAAGGAATTGAGGGACCATACTGATCCAAACATTGTTGTAATGCTTATAGGCAACAAATCTGACCTTAGACACTTAGTTGCTGTCTCGACTGAAGATGGAACATCCTTTGCTGAGACAGAGTCGCTCTATTTCATGGAAACCTCTGCACTTGATGCTACTAATGTAGATAATGCGTTTTCTGAGGTTTTAACTCAAATATACCGTGTTGTGAGTAAGAAGACTATGGAGACAGGTGAGGATGGGGCTGGATCAAATATCCCTTCAAAGGGTGAGAAGATCGATGTTAATAAAGATGTATCGGCTATGAAGAAAGGTGGTTGCTGTTCCTCGTAGATCGATGTTAATAAAGATGTATCGGCTAATGAAGAAAGGTGGTTTCTGTTCCTAGTAGGTTTAAGACTATATTTTAATTACAATTATTTGACTGAGCTCTTGCTTGCATTTTATTAGTTTGTAGATGCAGTGGTTATAAGAATATGGGGACGGATATTCTGAATCAATTGCTTCATTTCTTTTTTACTTTTATTTTCTTGTTTTTATTTTGTTGGGATTTTGGTTATATTTATTATATATGTTGCTTTCATCTAATAGCTTAGATGTAATTTTTTATTCACAAGAAGGTGAAAATGCACTAGGATTGGTTAGGATTGATAAATTCTTCTATAATGTTGGTACTTGTTAAAAGGTGTCACTGACATGGATCAAAATTTCTATCTTTTTGGTCGAAAATGTCGATAAGTTTTTGTTTTTTAATCAACGAAAACGAAAAAAAAGTGTAATTTTGCAAATATTTGTTTGCCTTAAACTCTGTTATTTTTATTAATTTAGTAAGTGTTTTTATAACTTTTCCTAGTGTTTTTGAAAAATTCTCAAAAAATTTTCGATATTTAACTAATCGAAATATACATTTGAAACAAGATTTTGATCCATGATCACTGAGAGTTTAACAATTTCCAAGAATGGATTGGTTTGGCTCCTTTAGATATTGGTTTGAGCGTTTAGAACGACCCTTTTGAAACAAGTTGGATTGGTTTTATATGAAATATTGGATAATAAAATCCAAGTAATAATATCATTTTGAGAATGTGATATATATTTCAATTTGATTGAATTGGTTTGGTGTTGCTTTTGGGGGGGTGGGGGGGGTGGGGGTGCTGTAGTTCAAAAAGTCTCATCGTAGATGTCGACTCACATATTTTTTAAAAATTGTACATTTCTTTTAATTTTTCATCTTCATCAAATTTTATTATATGTTTCTAATACAAACTTTAAAACTTGAAACAGGTGAACTAAAATACATCCAAACGTGTAGATTTAGGATTATAAATTTTAGTACAGTATATATATATTTTTGATAAATATTTTAGTACAGAAAAATCCAATCGCTAAAGCCTAAAATACTTACCGGAGTAATTGCACAAGGAAAATCAAACCCCCATTAAGATCCTCCATATCTCTTCGGATTACTTTAGTCCTTTCTTTATAATTTACAAAGAGGACAACTTCTTCATATATTTAAGAAATTTGACCCAATGCTACATTGGATAAGATTAAAAAGGATCATAGTTGTTAATCAATAATTTGTCGTTTATAAATTCTCAAGTGTCATTGACGTTACAACAAGAATCGCATCTGACGCGACGATATGCACGTGTAACATGCATGTGGGGACTAATCTCATTTTGTGCACCCTTCAAAAAATAAAATAAATAAATATCAACATGAAAATTAATTTAATAATTAATTAAACAACTAAGCCAATTGGGTCCCTATTTAAGGAATCCCATACCTACTACTTGTATTTAATTGTTTCTCGCCAGCCACTAAGTACACTCGTCGTTAAATGATTGAGTGAAAATTTAGAATTTATTTATATTTTTAAATGTAGGATTCATAATGTTAATTTATTACTATATGATACTGTACCTGTAATAATAATTTTAGATTTGGGCTCTGTCATCGACAGTTAGTAATTGCTTAGCACTACTAATATTTTTGAATGTTACAAGTGCTCCATTATCATTTATCACATTAATTGTTCTTAGCTAGCCAGCTGCATATAAATTAAAATCATAGGCTGCCATAAAAAATGATTTATATGTGATCTACTAAGTACTAGCCAAGGAAGACAATAAAATATAGAAGAAAGTATTTTAGCTCAATTTTTTTACTTTTTATAGTTTTGAATCGTTCAAAAAGAATATCTTACGTGAAAATTTTAAGATAGAAATGTAATATGAAAATATAACTCAAACTTCGAGAACTACTCAAGAGTCGGTTTGTAAGTGAAGGCGTGAGTGATCTTTCATATGAGCGATCGACTCCCAACTTAAAGCTCATATAGTTTGGAACCTCACACGCTCCTTCAATCAATTTGAAATAATTGTATCCAATCCTTATAATAACACGAACAACGGCCAATGAATCAGGTCCAACGAAAGCTAGTCAAGGAAATCTAGTTGATTATGTCCCAAAACAACCATAACAGTAAATCAAAAAAAGATCTCACCTACGGTTTCAGCGAGCAACTTATAGGGACATACCGGAGCAAAGTATAGGCAATATTGACCTAAGTCTCATAATCTAAAGAAATATATTCTCAGTTTTGCTCTTAGATCAGTGTAATATGTATGTCATAATTATCAAGTGAGCTTTAATGAACCTGATTTACTTTACCATTGTTATCTGATCAGATAAAAAAAATAAGGAATTACATAATCAACCCAATTCAAACTAAGAACCGAACCGGATGACAACATTGACATCAATGTGTGGATAGTTGAGATTTTGAAGATTCAAGAGTACAAAAATGTTTTTAGATCTATTCTCATTGTGAGTGTTTTTATTAGAATATTTGTGTGAATGTGATCCAACTTATATCATTGATAAAAAGTCAAGTTTATTTGTTAATAGACTATGAATTCGACGGGCTAGCACGTTTTTGTCCTATTTAGATATCCAAGTTGCAAGTTCGTGAGTGAACGGATTGGCGAAAGGAAGAAACAATTATTAACTAGTAAAAGTAGATCATAATTTGTCCTTACTTGCACTTTCTTTAAACTCTAATGTCCTATTTGGGACTAACATCTTTTATTCTCTTCCTTCCCCCACGCGAAACAAGTTGCATATTCATATACTACTTTTAAATTATAATTGCTTAATAATAAGATTTAAAATGAAAACTATATAACTATATATGAATGAGAATAATTCAATTTGGTTTCTTATGATGAGGGGGAAAAAAGTGTATTATTTTATCATTAAAGTATAAGGATGGTATCAGTATAACTTGTAATACTTACCTCATTTGTTATAGTTTTGGTTTTGATTTCCAGAACTACCTCTGCCTCTTTTATAACCAATAAATTGTTTCTTTAATAAGTATATATTCCTCTGTACAACAAATAACATTATGTCTCAGTTTCTTCGTTCCATTTGTTTCCTTCCATTTTTTTGTCTCAATTTATTTTCATCTCTTTTTTTTTTCTTTATTTCCGTTTCAATTTGTTTTATTTATTTTCTTTCTCAATTTTCTAGATTTCTATCTCGTTTTTTGTTACATTTGTCTCAGTTATTATTCCAAATATCGAATAACTTCAGATTCTTCCTCGAAAAATTCTAACTTGACATATGCTCGTATCTTCAATTCCTCAATCTATAATTACTCTAACTTTTTTATACAAATCATAAGAATATTCAATACCAACACAAATCATCACCAATCGTATGAACATGCATGTGCTTAATGAATTTTGAGAGCAAGCTTGAAGGAGAATTACTCAACATTTGTAATAATAATTGTTACGAAATAAATTAGATAATTATCACCAAATAAAACCGAGACAAAATATAAAGAAAAAAATTGGGATAGAGATAAATAAAAAAAATTGCACATAAGATATATAAGATAAAGAAAACAAATTGAAACTGAAATAAAGAAAAAAATTGAGACCAAAAAACGGAAGGAAACAAAAAGAATGAAGAAATTGAGACAAAATATTGTATGGACGGTGGTGGATGAAGGAATAAATAATTAATAAAAAAAATTTATTGGTTATAAAAATGGCAGGGTAGTTTTGGAATAAAAAGTCCAAAATTATAGGGGGTAAGTCCGACCATAAAAAAAGTTATGAAATTTAATTCTCTTCTCTTGGTTCACCAGCACAACTATTTTGGTTCATGTATAATTCAGACATTGAACAACTTCGGTTCATTAAGAGATCAAGCTTAATTTCAGACTCGACAAAAAAATTCAAACCATTTTTTAAATTGTACATATAGTTTGGTAGTAAGCACAATCAGGCGAATACCACGTGCTTAGTTTTAATTAGACCCATTGTAATTAGGTTCTCATCAAATTTTAGTCCTTGCTCTAGAAGAAATAAACCAAGAAAAGGAAAATTAATTAAATATACAGGCAGTAATCCAGTTAATATACTTGCCTAAGTTTTTAATTTTCTTTTAATAACAATGTCACATGAGATCAGGAAGAAGAATAGCCGTTAGAAGCAAACGGCCATGGTGCTAATTACAAGAAGATTATGACATCAAATTAAAACTTGTTTTATTCCCTAACTGACCACTACATGCATGCACTAGAATCTTTAAAAAGAAAACAATTAAATTACATAAAAATGTGGACTGCATCTTTTTGTTCAACAAGGTAAAATTATAATCTTATGACGTATGACACTTTCTTTCATTCAGTAGGCTTGATCGAACCCAAAACATTTACATGACAATTGCAACAAATGAACTTGCATATTTGGTGGAAAGAACTTGATAAGAATATTTCCCTTTCTCTTTGCTAAAAAATGGAGAAATTTGATGAGAGACGTACGGTTTACAACCGGTGGTGGCCAAGCGAAGCTATGCTGCCGTTGCTCCTGTCTCTCTTTGCACCATGATCCCCCGTCGGAAAACTTTTGAACACTCGGGCAGCTCACCAAGATCGGCAAAAAGCGGCTCATCTTCTTCTCTCATTGTGAAATTGATCATACCCATTTCATCATGATAATCTGTACCAATTCTGTCCTCAATTAAAATTGGAGTCTCTAGCATATTACAAGTTGTGGACTCAAAATCATTAAACCATCCAAATTCATGATGACTTCCAATAATTAAAGGTCCGTCTCCAAGATTAATGCCGAATTTGTATTCTGAAGGCAGTTCGTCGTCATTGGTAGAGATAATCACGGGTTTCAGCTTCTCTACTTCTTCTTCTTCGTCTTCTTCTTCTTCTTCTTCCTCTAATATTTCTTCATCATCGGACACCGAAGTTGTGGTGGTGTTTGTGATGGCGGGGGTTGACAATATTGTATTTTTCTGATGATGATGATTATTGTTCCTTGAAACAGGCCAAGGGTGATTGTGTTCACAAGCATACGTCACTACTAACATTTCAGGATCCACTCTACTCCTCTCCACTTGTTTTCTTGCTGGACATCCTTTTGAACTACTACATCTATAGTATGCTCTGCAATTATTCGAAAAAATTTAAAATTTTAATTAATACAATCATCATCATCATCATCATCATCATCAAGTTTTATAATTAATTAATTCAAACATGAAACATGTAATGTAGCTAGGTACCTCGGATAAGGGGAACCTTTGATGGGTTTTTGCCCGTACTTTCTCCAGGCCCAAGAATCGGAAGGTGGGGCGCTCATCTGATCACCTTTCATTTTGAATTTTTCAATGTCTTTGATTGGCACTGACACAACCCTCTTCTGTATGGCTCGCCTACTGTATATATAATTTAATTACAACCAGCTCCTCAGATAATAATCAAATACTACTACTTACTAGTATAACTTTTTCAATCATATATACATATATATATATAATAGTACTAACCCTCATGTCATATGCATGCACATGATGAAATCCGGGCCATTAATTTAGCCCTGCCTAAAAGATTCTCGCAAATTTCAAAACACAATTTACTCAACATATAGGAAGAATTTTATATTTATATATGGTGTATTAATTTCTAAGCAACGTTGTCTAGTCAGAATATTTCTAATTGACCGGCGACAAAATAAATATCCACATCATATTTCACCGGAAATTCTGATGCTGCTAATTATCCTCCATCGGAATGTCTCTAACTCATCCATCATAGATTACCAACAAATTCAAGTCGCAAAAACCTCTCTCTAGTATTTCAATACTTTGATTTTGTTGGCAAAAATGTTTTCATGATTTCGATCATCAATATATGTAGCAGTTTCAACAGAATTGTCAACAAAAATTTATTGTCCTTGTACGACAATTAATAACAAAAAAAAGAAAAAGATCCCGCCACTTCGTTTACTTAAGACATACTGAATATTTAACGAAAAATTCATTCTGTAGAATTGAATAACAACGGAAATCAAGGCTTCAACTGTTATTTATGGTTTTCTTGAAGTGTAACTTATTACGTACCTTCGTTTGAAAGATGAAGTAGAGGCGATCTTTTTATCATTGGACACGGCGAAGCGCGGCGAATCTCCGCTATTATCAGGCGAATTCTCGGAGTCTTCTAGCTCTACTATTCCAAATGGGTTTTTGTTGATTTGTCTGCCGTTCATGGCCGTAATTAATTAATTGTACCGTAAAAGTCGATCGATGATTCCCAATATTAATTTTCTGTCTTACTCTGTGTTTAAGTGAGAGAGAATTAGAGAGATTGAAGAGAACAAGAAATGAAGGAAGAAATGGAGATGGTGGATTGGGTGGTGTGTGACTGTGTGTTTTAATATTGGGTCCGAATACCGACAGATGTGTAATGGTATTATTTATAGAGGACGTGCAAGAAAATGTTGAAGTAATCCAAGCTTCATTTCTAATATATTATTGTGCGAAAGGGACCTTATTATTGATTTGTGTGTTGTAATTAATCTAATATTAATATTATGATTGATTATTTATTATTCAGTAAAGTAATCCATCTTAACGCGTCAGGATCTGGTCTTATTATTCAGCAGTGTGCTATGGGGCAAATTGTTTTAATTACTATCTTATCCAAACTTCTTGCTCTAATACAAAGTATTTACTATAAGGTAAGTGAAGTGTATTTTATTTGGGGTTGGATCATGACATTCTAAAAAATAAGTGTTATGCATGACAATGCCATATATTGGATAAATTCAGACCAACTTAATTCGGATAAGATTTTATTTTTCACCTACTTGTAAATTTTATCAAGGGTGATTAGCAACAATAATAGAATTTTTTTTAATTAGTTACAGCTAAAAAAATGTAATTCATTTGTATTTTATTTTCATTTTATCTCTCACTAAAATTCAAATTACAAAAATACATTAATTTTGCATCGTAGTAAGTTTGAATATATATATTACGCATGTAACTTTTGTTGTTCTAATTCAGTGGGGTGGAACTTTTTAGTGTTATTTGGTATCCTCGATATTAATAGTTAAAGAGATAATTTAGCAAACATTATATTATATCTTGGCAATTATTGGCTAATGGAGAAAACATAAAGCCTTAATTTTTTTCTTCATGAATATTTAGTTCTTAATTCGAAAAATAATAGTTAGTGGATATTATGTATCTAACTTTTACATACATTAACAATCGATTAGTAATAACTAACTATTGAATAGCCAATGAGACCTAGCATGTTGGTAAGGCCGAGATTCCAAAATTAATAAATTATGGGTTCAATAATTCTCAATAAAATGAGTTTTTCTTTTAATTTAATATTAATGTTTGGTGAATGATTTTCTTTGTAATTTGTCAATAATTAAATAGATTTATGTTTCGGTGATATTGATGTATATTAATGTAATGATAGTTTCTCAAAAAAAAAATCTAACCATTGAACAAAATCATTTTGTCAATTTATGACAACAAATTATAATATTAAATTAAACCAACTAATTAATACCAATGTATGAAAACGTAGTATTGCGTTCATTAAGATGGGGGACCACTTGATCTACATAACTCACATGGCAATTCGCGAAAATAATGGAGACCCAGTAAATTAATGCAGCTCTAATTTAATCTGTGGTATTCTAATTCTAATATTTCATCAACAATTATTTACTATTGAATGGTTCGAATCTCCGTTTGCCGTGTTATTTCTTTGATCAGTTGTTCACAAACACCCTCAAATCATTGTCTTATCTAACCCAATAATATATCTTTTTCTTAAAGTCAATTATCTTGTTTTGTTTATTGTAATTTACATGCTAATTCGTACTATATATACAATTATCTTGTACATAGTAATCAACTAATCATCACGTCATCATCACTTTATCACTGTTTAATTATTGTATGAGTTTGGTGTAAGGGATATTTCCATTTATATATCCGGTTGTACCCAAATTTTTTATGTACTATATATGTATTATAAATGACGTGAATACAATAATTCGATATTTACTTGATTATATAAACATAATTAGGCTATTAGCGATTCTTAACAAAGGTTTTCAAACCTGAGGCGAGATTAAGTTAATTTAGATAAAATTTCTCTTGTGCATAAATAATTTGTTTGGTTCGAAAACAAAGAATATAATGATCATATATGGCTTGTCGAAAATTAAGTATATATAAATCATGCACAACAATTTTAAAATTAGATATTCTTACATAAAGAGCATTTTTAAATTTTTTGATAAATTAGATAAAGAGTATACATCTTAGATCTGTAAATATATTATTATTGAAAAGGTCAATCTTTGCAACCAAAGATAAAAGGATGGAAATTGCCATTGAATGAAAGAATATAATATATTATTACGTATTAACGTAAGCATAACTTGTAACGTGAAGCAAAACGTGGTTTAATAATGTTCTAATGTGGCCATTGGATGACTTCATTTATTACTTCTTTGACTTTTCTGTGTGTCTCTCTCTCTCTCTTCAGACTGACACAATAAAAACAGGATATTTTTAGCGTAAGGAACTTATTTTATTTTTAGGTTTTAGTTTTTCCTGATTTCATGTAGTGATAATGATTTTTTATTTAATTTTTAAGTGCAAGTGTCCTCACGACTGCTGAGTAAACTTCTTCGGAGCTTATTTCCCGTCGATTACTCGTTGAATTAACTATTTATTATTTTTAGTTTTTTTAAATAAAAATAGGACTATGCTAGCATCACAACCAATTATTACAGCCCAACATCACAGTCCATAATATAAAATTGCAAAAAAAATCCATAATTAATGATCAAACAAAAATAAACTTTATTTATAAAATAATTCATCAATTTCAAACCATATTTACGACTTTTGCCAAGAAAAACTTGAAAATATTACTTTAAAATAAAACCCTAAACCCTGTAACCCTAAAACCCTAAACCCTAAACTCTAAATCAAATCCTAAATTAAACATTATGTAATAAACCCTAAATTATAGGCATTGCAAGTACTTTTAAATTATGAGTTTATATTTTTATTGTAATTTTCAAGATATTTTATATACAAATATTGATAAATGATAAATTATCATTTGGAAAGTAATGAATTATTTTTTATATGAGTAATATTGTATAATTTATGTGCTCTTTTGTAATTTTTGAAAGTTGAGTGGGTTGTTAATAGATTAAAAAGATTATTTGAAGAAAAAAACCTGGTAAACAAGTAGTAGGTAACACATTTACCTTCAAAAAAATAAAAAAATGGGCTGTGCAAAGGGCTGTGAAGTTTGAGGCTGTGATATAATCATTTTCCATGCATAAAAATATTACTACTCCCTTCATTCCAAAATAATTAGCCTTGAATTTAGGAAAAAGTTAGAGTCGTACATAAAATATCCCTATTTATTTGGTTGGAAGAGAGAGAAAAAATAAGGAGTAAATAAGAGTAAAATTGGAAGATGTGTTATTAATGATGTATTGGAATCCTAAAGCGACAATTAATTTGGAACATGAAAAAATATCTAAATCGACAATTATTTTGAAATGAAAGGAGTAATCTTTTAGTTTAGGGTGAGTTTGGCCTAGCGATTCGAAAATCAATTATAGGAGAATTAATTTTACTAAAATGAATTTTGGCAATAATTGATTATGATAAAATTCAATTATAAAATAATTGCTTTTGGATAATAGCTTTTGCAAAAGTAACACTTTAGTAGCTTCTGAAATAAGTTGATTTTTAGCTTCTGGAGATCCCAAAAGTGATTATGATATTAGGTGCCAAACACCATTAAAATCACGATTGACTAAAAGCAATTTCAATAATTGAGGCCAAACACTTTAAAATTCACAATGGAGGTCTAGAAGTGCTTTTAAGAGCTCCCACCGCTGGGTCAAACTCACCCTTAGTGTTGTTTGAACTATTCAGATACTTTATACTCCATCCGGTTCATATTAATTGGCACATTGTTACTTTTCACACAGATTAAGAAACCTCATGATTAATCACTTTTACATGGTAAAATATCAAAAATACCCTTCCTAGTGACTCTTGAGCTTCCCAACCTAGATGTAAGAGAAGGGCAAAATTGAAAAAATTGCATTGAAAATCCAAATGTGCCAATCAATATGAAACATAAAAATTTGACAAATGTGCCAACTAATATGAACCGGAGGGAGTAGTTACTATATAATATTCCTTCCGTTTCATATTATTTGTCGTTTTGAGCTGAGGTACACGGATTAAGAAATTTATTATGAAGATAAAAATCCTAAACTCAGTACCCCTACTAAATAGTAATCATTGTTTTCTCTCTTCTTAATCACGAGGAGCTAGAACAATTAATATGAGAGGGTAAATCTGAAAAAAATGAATTAATTTTGCATTGAACTTCTAAAATGATAAATAATATGAAACAAGATTTTTTTTCTAAAATGACAAATAATATGTAATGGAGAGAGTATCATGCAACGGCAAAAGGTAATTACATGGTTGGGCAATGCTAATAACAGTTCACCTTGTGAAAAACTATCGGCAGTTCACCCTTCCCAGCCACTCATTCATATTATTTTATTTATTACAACCTGGAGAATAGGTCATATTAGCAGGTCACATTTTTTGTTGATTTAGGAGATATTACCGTAATACCCTTGACTTAAATGCTAAAGAATATCAATTTCACAACGGACCAGTTGTTGTTCATCAACTTTCATGCCATTGAATAACTTCCAAATGATGTTTAAACTTCATCATTGCCAGTTCTATCATTTCGTCTGTGGAACTAGAATTACGTAATCGTCTTTCAACTAAATTCGTGGAAGAATTCAACATGAGTTTCTTTTTGCTCTCACACTGTCAACACGTTTTTTTGTTGAATTAACATTATATATATAATTGGTTATTCAAAATGCCATTAATTAATTAATTAATTAATTTTGCAGATGTACGTAGAATAATTAAATATAGTAGTGGAGTAGTAATTAGGATGAAGGTAACAACCAAATACCCGAAGAACTCAACAGCCCGAAAATGTTCTTCGTGGCCCGAATCTTCAAATCCACTAATTCCGAGCTGAAAACACAAAATTGAAGCCGGCCAATGCGTTTAAACAGCTCCAGAAACAGAAACCCGGAAGGAAACGCAACGAAACGTGAAGAATGCAACAGCCCGAAAATGTTCTTCGTGGCCCGAATCTTCAAATCCACTAATTCCGAGCTGGAAACACAAAATTGAAGCCGACCAATGCGTTTAAACAACTCCAGAAACAGAAACCCGGAAGGAAACGCAATGAAACGTGAAGAAAGCAACAGCCCGAAAATGTTCTTCGTGGCCCGAATCTTCAAATCCACTAATTCCGAGCTGGAAACACAAAATTGAAGCCGGCCAATGCGTTTAAACAGCTCTAGAAACAGAAACCCGGAAGGAAACGTAGCGAAACGTGAAGAAATCAGAAACTAGGTTTTTTTTTGGTTTTTTATAGATCTGAAAATTAACAACGAAAAACAAAGAGAAACGAAAAATTGAAACCACCAACGTAATCCTGATGAAGAGACGAAGAGAATGAGACTAATCTTGCAAAAATCCGTTGAGAAATGAAAGAAATTAGTCTCCGGCATCAAACCCGACTACAAAATTTAGTTGTGTAGAAGAAGAAGAAGAAGGACATTCAAGTCATTTCTCAAGTCCTACTAGTATATTAATTTGGCCGGTTTCAAGTCACTTGGTTGCCACATGGCAACAAGTGAGTGGTGAACTACTGGTAGTTTAGCCAATGCTGAACTACCGTTAGCAAACCCGTACATGGTTTTGGTTTTTCTTTTTTAGAGTATTATTACATGGTATTGGTTAAAAACTTGTATATAGGTCTGAATAAAATCCTAATTCAAGTGCCGCAAAATTAAATCCGAAACGGCCTGGGTATGCAAGCTTGAATCGGGGATACACAAGAACGGATATTTGCTTATTATGAGCGACAAAATGGATCACGATCTATTAATTTGCCCGGATCAACTAAGAATTTCTTAGCCCAATTGAACTCTTACCTTTTTATTTTGTTAGGTTAAAATAAATCGAATTGCGTTGGACTTCTTAGCTGGGCCAAAGGCCCACTATTTTGGGCCTCTTAATAAAGATAAAAACAGTGGACACGGCCCACTTATCATACTATATAAAAAGTGCTGAGTTTAATTACTAAAACTTAAATGAAGGAAATAAGATATATATAACTAATTCATATTACTTTTTCACATTCAAGAAGGGTCACTCTCTGTTTTTTCACTTCAAAATGAAAGTGACCCCTTCAGTTATGAAAATATCACAGCACAGGATAATATTAATTACTAAATATTACATGATGATGATTAACGAATAAGTACATAATAATTATAGAGCGGTTAATTTTGGCTTTGGATAACTCTGAGAATAGCTTGGGTCAAGATTTGCGCATCAATGTTAATATTATTAGCTTCAACAATGGCTTCCAATCCGAAGAAGTGATTGACACTAGCTTGTACAACATTAACATTCATTTCTTCAAAAGCTTCCAATATTGACACCATCAATTCTTCCCTTTCCTTGCATCTTACTCTTATTACTAAATGTCCCGTCCCAATCTTTTCTACTTTCACTTCCTGTGTTATTTGCAAATTAATAACCACCCATGCCAAATACTAACACATATATAATATATGGATTAAAGTTTTCGTTTTCTCGGTATATTTTGATTAGTCAATTATTTAAATTCATAATGTGTGTGTACGAACGTACTTGGATGTGATTAATCAAGTAATGGTACTCTCTTTTGATTGCTTCAACTTGGAGCTTCAACTTGTAGATGTAGAGGAAAGCATCCATGATGATAGAGCTCCTTTTCACCTTCACAAATCAAGAAAAGAAAAAATAGGACATGCATTATATATATATATACCAATTATTAGACTAATTTGTAAAAGAACAAGTATTGAAACTTAAAAAAAATTACTGCTTTGGATTTGGTTAGAGTTCTCAAAATGTGAAGCTTTCTGCGCAAAGCTATCCTCCTTTGCAATTTTGCTGCCATCTTTGTGTGTTACTTGTTATTTAATGAATGGTAATGGGCGCGTGCTTTTTATAGAGACTGGAAAAGTGAGTACTATATATGTGGGTGGATGTATGGATGGGTGTAGTCACGGAATGTTAAGATATGGGCTGACAGGATCTTGTCTCGTTCTGAAATTATGGGTAAATAAATGGGTATTATTAAATTTGAAAAGCTATATCATTATTAGACCCCAAATTACTCCCAGTGTATAACGATAGCGACTGATCAATCAGTTTATTTAATCTTTCTTTTATCTTTTCGGGGGTAAATATCATCATCCAGGTTAATTAACACACCAAATTTAAAGAATTACATTTACATTTTTTTTTAATAAATTTAAAGAGTTACATACTACATTACTTAAGAAGAATACAATTTAGTAAAAAACATTTGAGTGTGGCGATCGAGTACTGGCCGGATTCCTCCAGCCTATATACTAGCTAGCTAGCAAATCAACCTTATTGATGGAAACAAATCAAACAATTAATTGAACTTTTAAGTTTAACTATTTCTCAGATGTGTACGTATACATAAACATTAACGGTGAAAACATCAAAAAATTGGACAATTCTTACCAAAATAAAGTTTGTTCTGCACAAGCATTTTATT
This sequence comes from Penstemon newberryi var. newberryi, assembly GCA_030819805.1. Classification (NCBI taxonomy): domain Eukaryota; kingdom Viridiplantae; phylum Streptophyta; class Magnoliopsida; order Lamiales; family Plantaginaceae; genus Penstemon; species Penstemon newberryi. The sequence continues at coordinate 45,152,295 of JAUALY010000005.1, read as the reverse complement.
GGATTGTATTATCGAATCACAAACCATGTATATAATTTAAATTGAATTAAGTTAATTCAGTAATTATTATAGTTTGAACATCAAATCTTGCTAGTTGGAATGACATTGTAGTGTCGCATTGGTGACGTGTTTACAAATATAGTCACGAGTTTTGCAATCCAAAATTTGTGTTTAATAATATATAGGGTGAGGATGCTCTGTCACATTTTTGTGTCACATGTTTGTGAATGTTTTATTGTTATACACACAAGTGACACCAAAATGTAAGATAAAATAACCCCCTATATATACTCTCTCCGTTTCATTTTAATTGTCACAATTGACATTTCACGTAGATTAAAAAAGCTACTTAGTTATTCACTTTTCTAAGATCAAATATCAAAATTATATACCCCTTTAATGATTGCTATAAATAATGCTATTAATCTTTGTGTACATTAATAAACGTGTAAGCCTAGAAGTAAGAAATGGTAAAATTGAAAGAAAAAAAATTGCATTAAAAATCAAATGTGACAACTAATTCTGGAAAATGAAAATTTTGCAAATGTGACGGTTAAAATGAAACCGAATGAGTATTATTTATTTGGTTATTTCACAGTATCATATACTCCCTCTGTCCCAAATTATTTGTCATTTTAGAGAAAAAAATTGTCCCAAATTATTTGTTATTTTAGGATTTCAATGTACTATTAAAGTACATATTTTAGGTATGTAAGAGAAAAAGTAAGAGAGAGAGTGTAAAACTTGAATAATGTGTAAATAGTTAATGGTAAGATAAATAAAGAATAAGGGTATTTTGGGTATATAATTTATTTTTTCCCTAAAAATAAGGCTATTTAGTAGGTACCTTAATATGTGTAAAAACATGTAAAATGACAAATAATTTGGAACAGAGGGAGTAATTAGTGTAAAAGTAGCAGCTAGCATATCTTTCCTATTTTCCAAGAATAAAAGGTGACATAGGGTGCCTCTTCTTAATCAAGTGCCCAAGACTTACCCCAAAAAAAAAAAAAAAAAAAAAAAGATGAAGAGGGTGTCATCGTCACTAGCTAATAGGTATAAGGATGACTGGGTGAGCTGAAAAGGAGCAACATATGTAGAGACCAAATGCAGGCACCAAAAGCGTGAATAATTTCTGCAGACCCTATATATATCTAGCTATGGAAGTCTAGTACGTGTAGGACCTATATATATATATATATATATATATATATATATGGAGCGTACAAATAGAAATACTTAGGAGTACAATGCATTTTGTATGGAATATCAAATCATAATTAGAATATCCCATCCTTTTGTGTGTATAAAAGTATATTTCCAGTTCAAAATCACGAGCGCCCCGTTCTACTTTTCCGTCGTCCTTGGGTATGGTTTGGTCTCAGTCTGCTCTTTCAAAGCTCTTTTGCCAGTGTATTATTCACATGAATATATATATATATATATATATCTGACAAAAATCTGACCCCACCCATATATAGGCCTTGTCTGCATGCATGCTTTTTTTTAATTTACCCTTCGGATGTACACTAATTAACAACATTGCATTTACAACTTATATTTTCATTAATTCCCCACATAACTTAGGCTTAGTCTCAATAAGTCTTAAAATAATTTTACTTTTACAAGGATAGCATAAATTAGGATGTCACGCACTCACGCTTACTTTTGGTTACTCTAGATTAAAGCAAATTAAAGTAGAATTCGCATTTTCTTGATGGATATATGTTTTTACTAAAATCTATCTATTTATGAGATGTTAAAGATTTTTCAGGGATTGCAAGAGAGAAAGACTCTTTTTTTCTTGACGGACGAAGACAAATCTCATACTTTCTTAATTATGGTTAAGTAAAGTTAGGAACGACAAATCATTTTGCATGTTTATACAAATTAAAGAATCAATTAAACTTCCGTTTTGGTTATTAAACTTGCTTTTAGGTAAAGAGCCTTATTAAAATCTTACAAGTTCTTTACTTTACATCTAGAAATAAAAGAAATTGCGAATTTTGTTACCCAATGTTTGAAGCTATCAATGAATGGTCAATAATGAAAACTTTTGAACAGAATGTATAGTCAAATTAAATCTAGCAACTTGAATCTTTATGAATGATAAAATGCCAAAAACACAAACAACAACCGTACTTATTTTGGGACAAGACCTATACCTTCAGTTTCTATCAATTCGTAGAAGGCATGCATAAAAATGCAGAGGCAGAATAGCACAAACAAAAGGTAATTAAAGAAAACACATTTCCTCAAATCACTCTTGTAAAGCTTTTGTTGTTTAGTACTATGTGCTTCAACATTGGCCCTTTTTTGAGGATTTTAGGTCACTTTCTATGTCTACCCATTTTTCGATATTTCAATGTTGCAAACTAAATTAAAGCTCATCTCCCCATCCCTTTCTTTTGTCTCTATCTTCTTGACATGTCTTTCTCCCCTTCCTCCATCTTCACTTTTGTCTACATTTTTCTAGTTTTTATTCGTCCATAGAATCTAGCGACACTCACATGACCAACTAACTCTGTTTGAGCTTTTATTAGGTGAGAAATTGAGAATTGCAAATTGGAATAATTCTTAATGAGTAGTTAAAAATCATGAATCCATTTTTCTTTTTAATCAATGAAAATGAAAATAAGATATAGTTTGACTCGAAATTCTCTTACTTATTTTACAATTTTCAAAGACATTTTCGATAATGTTTCAATATTTATCTAACCGAAGCATCTATTGGAAACAAAATTTTGATACATGGTTAAAATAGTTCATATTTTTATGGTATTTAATTACATATAATTAAGAACTAAATATCAAATTAATATTCTTGGTACACTATTAATAAATTAATATTTTTTTAACTTAGTTTCCTAAAAAAAATTATACTAATTATTCAAATAATGGTAATTTGAATTTTAATCAACAAACCCATGATTTTTCTTATAAATGAATGAATCAAAGAGCACATCGGAATTCGATCTGATTTGATCGGCTGACTGGATCCATATGGACCGGATCTCTTAAGTAAAAGAATTGGAATTTGGGCCACATACATAAGTCTGTCTGTCTGTGCAACTAAAGTTTTCAAAATTAAAATGAGTTGGGCTCAGTTGACAACAAGAAGCAGGCCTAGCCTAGTAAGTTTGGGCTACAAATTCAAACAAATAACGAAAGATGCGGAAGAAAATCATATTCAATGAATCTTCATGGAAAATGCTCCTAGATATGCCATTGCCAGCCATCAAACAGATTTATGCAGTAAGTTTTTCTTCATCGATCAGATCTTTTTCTTGCCAATTTCAATAATTTATTTTTCATATCTTTTTCCTGCTGAAAAAATGCTCTTAATTCAGTCTATCTGCCTAGTGTAAGTGTTGCTTATATTTGAAGATTGAGTGATTGCATGTTCCAGATTGACGAATATGAAATGTTCGAGGTTTATAAGAAATTTAGCAGTGCGAACTGTATGTAATGTGTTTGTTAAATTGTTTGTTTATGAACATATATTGGCCTCATAAAATAAGGGCTTTCTGCTCGAGTAAACTAATTATAATTAAGCTTATATATACTTTTGTGATTGAGCAATGTCTGAATACTAACAGATTGGAATTCAACATCATGTTTAATCAACTCTGGATCTCAAAAGTCTCAAGAACAAAAAATTGAATACGTATAAGTTATTGATCTTACTTGCAATAGTTTGAATTTAGGATATTTCATCATCTATAAACATAAGACATACTGAAAGGATACTTAACTAGATGAAGTTTATACAGATTGGCCATTCGGAAGAATCAGTAGAGATGCAGAATGGCAGGGCAAATCTCCTTCGGCAGAACATAGCTTGTGTGTGTAATTATACGCGCAAAGACAGACATTTTTTTCTGCCATAGGAGAACTGCACTGTTATTCTTCCCCCCTTCTTTTCTTTCACCTCATTTCATTGCTTCTGTTGAGCTTCAATGGTGGTTTTTATACCCGACTATTCGGACATTACATGGATATTCTCTCTGTTGTTGGTATATGCTATAGCACAATTCCTTTTAGCACTTTTCTTGTTGCACTCATGGTCCCCCTTGCCTTTCAGAAACCTCAACGTTGAATGCCTATGACCATTAATTTTATCATTGCTAAATGCTAATATGGTTTATGTGAGAAATCAAAAGTTGCTTTGATCTTGTGATTACAACTTTTGCTTAAGAGATGGTTCAAAAGGAGGTAATAACACATTTTATAATGTAATGTGAAAATTAAAGTTGATTTGTTTAAACTTGCTAAGTTTCATTATATGTGTTCTTGATTTTATTAGGAGAACAACTTAGAAATTATCCCAACTCCTGTCTATATGCTTTTCTTTTTCCTACCTTTCTTAAAGCTTTTAACTTGAAAATTAACAGCAGTGAGGAAAGGAGTGGTTTTATCTTCTACATTTAGGTGCTTAGGACATTTTTCGTTATATTTTCTCTAAAAAGCTATAGATATTAGTATATTGTTTCTATTTGTAGTACATAAGTATATTGTACTTCAACTTATGCATATAATTTCGAATTTCAGAAATAAAATTTACTGCAAATCTGTGTGAATGGAATCTGCGTGGCTAGTGACAGGGCATTCCCGCGAATCGTATCATTATCTACAAACTCCAGATTTTGTAAGTTATAAGACTTTTGTTACATTTAAGGGTATAAAATTATGGAACTTTTTGTTACATTATTATTAGTTTTTTAAAATACCCATGACAGGTAAGTACTACTTTAATGGGAATAAGGGCCTTCTGCATCTTTTAATTGGTTTAGGTGATCCCTTGATCTGTTATTTACAGAATTAAAAAGGAGAAGAAGCTACTCTGTGCAGATTTTATTATGATATCTTGCTATTTTATAAATTACTAATATGATTTTTTTTTGAGTACTTTTTTCAATATATAATTACAAAGAATCCAGTGTTTACGTAGAGATATTGTAATAAATAACCTTCTTTCCTGGGTGACAAGAAGAAAATAATAGGAAATCATAAGATATTTGTCAGTCAATAGAGAACTTATAGAATAATATGAAAAATTGAGAAGATCATAGTATTATTACATTGGAACTTGATTAATTATTGCAGCATTGTGGCAATGAATGGCAGGGCAATTCTCCTTTGGCAGAGAAAAAAGTATGCATTTAATTTGCATGTCATCCCTGCCAAAGGAGGATCGCACTGTTATTCGATTTCCCACACTATTATATATGTATTCTTCCTCGATCGAGTTTTGAAATAACCAGAGAGTGTGAGTGTGTGCTTTATATATGAGCTTCATTTGGATATACTGGAGGTGGAAATGGCATATGCTATGGACTATTCCTTTGAGGTGTTTTTCTCTACTTTTAATTTTGGAGCCATTGCCCCTAATCTTCTGACTTTCTTTCTGTACCTTTTTGTTATATGGATATACTTCACTTTTTAAAACTACACCACATGATGAAACGTTGTGTGTTATTTGTCATTTTACTAAGGAATTTGATCCTTATTGATTATTTGTTTTGGTACTAGTACGAATTTAAGATTCTTCCAGCTTGTTTATGTTTTTATATCCAGAATGGTATATATTGCATTAAGATGTTCTCACATGAACAAAGAACAATATCATACGCACTGGTGTGTTTTTCTTTTTTTTTTCGAATAAGTGAATAATTTTAAATATTTGTTTCTAGAATTAGCGAGTCGTAAAAGGACCGAACTTTATAATTAGTGGATAGAAAAAAAGTTGGCAATGATCTATTTTATTTGCTTGCATGGGTCCACAAAATTGAAATAGGAATGGAGAGACTTTGCTTGATTGTGTGGCATATTAAAGAAGAATGTGATTAAGAAATATTTAGGATGCTTTTGACTTGTGCATAATCATACTAAAATAATCGCTAAGTAAGATTACATTATTGAATTATATAATCATCTGATAATGACATGTAAAACGCCCCAATCAATTAAACAGATCATATATAGTCTAGTGCATGACGTTGCACTTATAAGGAAATTGATTTATCAAAATTCATCATATGAATTAGTGTTCAAACGTACATATGTTTAGCTAGTCATAATTGTTGAAAAGAAAGAAAAAAAAAAAAAGCACCTCATATGATCATGAACTTATGAAATACATATAACTTTTCCTTTTTTTCCGATGAAAACAAACAGTTTATTCCTCTGGTTCATGCATATGTATATATGTTGATATAAGGATATGCCTGAGATATCCTTGTAACTATATAGCATGCAAAAATTAATACATAGTACATAAGTATAAATAGATCATGAAATGGGTAAATTAAATAGATTATCATTCATATATCAAGTGTAAGGGTGCATTACTAGGCGATTTCTCCTTCCGCAGTAGTTGATGATGGCTAAGCAATTAATAAATATGCTTTTGAAGGCTGAATCATATCAACATTTTGGCTCCCTGCCGAAGGAGATTTGCCCGGCAATTCACCCATGCTAGTCATTCTCTACTCATTGGCCACCATATGTAATAAGATATATACTTATATATAATAAATTTAATAATATTTGTGAAATTTGAATGAACTACTGATACACTGTACAGATGAATTTGGAATAATCAACTACTTCTTAAATTTAGGTATTAAATATAATCTATTTTATTTGATTATATTATCTTTTGGGTGTTTTTAATGTACACTAGTGTAGCATTGACTAAGGTGGCATTTGATGGGCGATCAAGGAAAATAAATGATTTTCAGGACCAAACTTGCACTCGTGGCGATTTTAAGCTGGCTTTTTGGCTTCATCCATTAATGTATTTTATTTATTTTAAGTGTTGGTGACGTCACGTCACATGACGTAAGCTATAACCAATAGAATTATGACACCTCATTAATAAATTACCTATTTAACAGGTTACTAACAAGTCATAATACTATTACCATAAGTAGTTGTACTATACTATTATTTGACCACATTCATTGTAATATTTAACCACATCAATAGTAAATTACAAACTAATAAATTATTATAGATATAAATAAATAATTGTGTATAATAATATTTTATAATAAACGATATATAATATTTCGTGTTGAATAATTAATATTAAGCTTTGAAAAAAAATTCATAATATATTTAATACACATAATTTATATTTTAATACATATTGGATTAATAATAATTGTAATACTTCATAATGTAGCTAATTACTACTAATATGGGACCTTACTATGTACGTGGAGTCAATACTGTGCTATGTGAGTCTATACTACTACATGTGAGACATAGATCATGTAATGTGAAGAATTATACACATTGGTTAGTACTAATGATAATACTTCATAATGTGGTTAATTACTACTAATATGAAACCGTACTAAGTATGTAGAGTCAATACTATGCTATGTGAGTTTATACTATTACTTGTGAGACATATACCATGTAATGTGAATAATTATCAGTAATTTGGTTATGACTAATGATAATACTATATAGTGACTAATTACTACTAATATGACACCATACTAAGTATGTGGAGTCAATATTGTGTTATGTGAGTCTATACAACTACGTGTGAGACATATATCATGTAATGTGAATAATTATCAGTAAATTGATTGGTACTAATGGTAATATTATATAATGTGACTAATTACTACTAATATGAGACCGTACTAAGTATGTGGAGTCAAAACTTGCTATATGGGTCTATACTACTACATGTGAGACATATACCATGTAATGTGAAGAATTATCAGTAAATTGGTTAGTACTAATGGTAATACTATATAATGTGACTAATTATTACTAATATGAGACTGTACTAAGTATGTGGAGTCAATACTATTACATGTGAGGCATTATACTATGTAATGTGAAGAATTATACACATTGGTTAGTACTAATTATAATACTTCATAATATGACTAATTACTACTAATATGGGACCAACTAAGTTTGTGGAATCGATATTATGCTATGTGAGTCTATACTACTACATGTGAGACATATAACATGTAATGTGAAGAATTATCAGTAAATTGGTTAGTACTAATGGTAATACTATATAATGTGACTAATTATTACTAATATGATATCGTACTAAGTATGTGGAGTCAATACTATTACATGTGAGACATTATACTATGTAATGTGAATAATTATACACATTGGTTAATACTTCATAATGTGGCTAATTACTACTAATATGGGACCGTACTAAGTTTTTGGAGTCAATACTATGCTATGTGAGTCTATACTACTATATGTGAGACATATACCATGTAATGTGAAGAATCATTAGTAAATTGGTTAGTACTAAATGTAATATTATATAATGTGATTAATTATAACTAATATGAGACCGTACTAAGTATGTGGAGTCAATACTATTACATGTGAGAAATTATACTATGTAATGTGAAGAATTATACACATTGGTTAATACTACTGATAATACTTCATAATGTGGTTAATTACTACTAATATGGGTCGACCATACTAAGTTTGTGGAGTCAATACTATGCTATGTGAGTCTATACTACTACATGTGAGACATATATCATGTAATGTGAAGAATTATTAGTAAATTGGTTAGTACTAATGGTAATACTATATAACGTGATTAATTATTACTAATATGAGACCGTACTAAGTATGTGGAGTCAATACTATTACATGTGAGACATTATACTATGTAATGTGAAGAATTATACACATTGGTTGATACTAATGATAATACTTCATAATGTGGCTAATTACTATTAATATGAGACCGTACTAAGTTTGTGGAGTCAATACTATGCTATGTGAGTCTATACTACTATATGTGAGACATATACCATGTAATGTGAAGAATTATTAGTAAATTGATTAGTACTAATGGTAATACTATATAATGTGATTAATTATAACTAATATGAGACCGTACTAAGTATGTGGAGTCAATACTATTACATTTGAGACATTATACTATGTAATGTGAAGAATTATACACATTGGTTAATACTACTGATAATACTTCATAATGTGGCTAATTAGTACTAATATGTGTCGACTGTACTAAGTTTGTGGAGTCAATACTATGCTATGTGAGTCTATACTACTACATGTGAGACATATATCATGTAATGTGAAGAATTATCCGTAAATTGATTAGTATTAATGATAATACTATATAATATGACTAATCACTACTAATATGAGACCGTATTAAGTATGTGGAGTCAATACTATTACATGTGAGACATTATACTATGTAATGTCAATAATTATACATATTGGTGGTATTATATATAAACTAGTACCATACAATGTGGAAACATACAATTTTTATGATGATTTGATATTAATTTGGATAGAAAAAAGAAAAGAAGGAAAGTAGAAATATTTATGGTAGCTAACTTTGGGATATTAAAGAATATAAGATAATATTTTAACCTGTTAAACAGGTAACTCATAATTAATTAAGGTTAATTTTATTCTATATTATGAAATTTATGTGGTTGTGATTACATATTTATGATCCAATGCCTTAAATTAAATTGACGTCACATAACGTAACGTCACCTTAGAAGTCCCCATAATATATATATCTACGTTTTGTATATATATATATAGCCCCTAAATAAAGATAAATTTATAGTCAATTCAGATAGCTCTGATGTGTACACTATATACTGATCAATCCAAGAAAGAAAGAAAAACCGAAGTGTGGTAGCAATTATTCCATTGGATTATTAATTGTAATTTATATATTATATGATTATTAGGATAATGATCAATCATAAAAGATGTCAAATACATTTGTCTTATAATTAATTTTCTTTAGTAGAATACATTTCACGTATTATTGAGTGAGAATTGATGAGTGGGTTGAACCTAGTTAGAATTTTTCTATTTCAACATAAATAAAGATGGTTGTCGCGTCGGATAATACATTAAACAAAGTCATAGTTCTATACATATTTGATAGAGTGAAATGGAAAAACACTAATACTCAAGAGTAATTTAATCATTTATTTCTAGATAGATAACAACAACTAATGTACCGTATATCAGTCTTAGACTGGAAAGAAGACATTCATAATTATGAGGAGGATATTGTCAATTTTTTTTTAAGGAACATAGGGGCTAGTATTACAAATTATTGATGACTAACCATGGGGTTATAAACGATTGTTTACATTGATAGGGTGTTTAATTAACGGTTATATTGTCGTGAGGGTTATAATTGTGATTGTAAATACGAGATTATTGCATTTTTTGTGCAATAACTATAGATCATTGACGTTTCTACCTCGTATATTTTCGGACCGACACATTTGGGGTCACAACTTCAACATCGGTGAAAATTTTGGTGCCAATTTGAGGCCCAAAATCCTCCCACGTGCGGACCACATGACATGAAAATTTGAAATTTTGACGATTCAACATGTTTTTCTTTTAAGAAAAAGAAAAAAAAAATCAAAATCCTAAATTTTCCTACTGATTAGTAAAGATTTAAACATTTTTTAAATTAAATTGATTGCTTCTTGCATATATTATAATTAATTGGCGAAACAGAAAAGGCATTACACTTTTTATCAACATGCTCTTTTTTTTTTTTTAATAATAAATATCAACATGCTCTTTTAATTTGCTCTGCGAAGAATTGGATTAAAAAATTGAATAAACCAAACAAGTGAAGTACGTGCAAAATTAATTAATTTCCTTCTATATATGCTTACACTAGAAGAAAGTACGCAGGTGCATGCATATATGGTTTCCTTTTAACAGCTTTACTTTATGTGAACATAAGAACATTCGTTCTCGTGTTTTCGCATAAATAAACCACTCAACGAAAAATTTTATTTTATTTTATTTTATTTTATTTTTTACACCAAATATTTGGAATATGCCGGGGAAATTGAAGGGCATATGCGGGGACAATTCTCACAAGGAATTCCCTTTTCTTTTTTCATAAGTCATGGTGTCTAAGGGTCAAGGTATCATCTCTCATTTCTTTTTCAATTTTAAGTACGTATGCAGGGCGTATGGCTTGTTTGGATGTGTTTTGATCCAATTTTAGTCAAAATCTCTAAGTTGAGGGGTTATATGACGGCCCACACGTGACATGATGTGTTAAATTACGAGTTTGGTATAAAAACATTAAAAAAGTTGCCAAAAACAATTATTTGTACGACGGAATTGAAAGCCCGGTTCTTTAAAAGACTAAAATGTTAACAAACTATAATTACTGGACTTATTTTGCGATTATTCCAAAATTTAACTTGTATCCATTTTTCCCAATCCTGATTTCAACAAAATTATATACATGACACCTCTCGACTCTACAGTCTACACTTGAAAGTTTTCTGCTTAATTTAGAAACGTAGGCTCTTTTCTTTTATTTATATTTGAAGTCTTTGGCCCTAATAACTCATAAGTACTTACAAAGTATTTATTCATAAATTGCTGGAAACTTTTACTTTTTAAAACTATATTCCAAAAACAGGGACAAAGTTTAAACCAACTACTTTTGAAAAAATTAACATTGAGAATCAAGAAACTGATGCTTGGGAATGTGCTGTGAAATATATTTACAATTCACTTATTTTCTTTGATTCTTCTTTTAGATGAATATATAGATTCATCAACTGGTGAAAAAAAAAAAAAAGATTGAGGCACAAGATGCTCGATTTTCCAGCACTTTTTACATATACATATGCCTTCGGTTATTGCGTCCCTTTGAATATCAAAGGGTCAACCAATCCACATTGTTCAAACGTTAATTAATTATATCTGGATCTTCAATTTTGAACAAAAAAATGGGCATAAAAAAATAAGGACAACTAAATTAAGTCAGTCATTTAAAGTAAAGAAAACATTTTTCTCAATTTTATTGTAATTTGTAGTAAAATCTGTAATCTAATTGCATGATATTACTTATAAATTTGCTAGCACTAGCTAGATGTTAAACCAGAAGAAAAGTGATTCTATAAACAAATAGTTATTAGTATGTATAATTGAAAAATGTATATTTTTTAGAAGAAATATGAGACAGTAGAAGAAGGATTAACCTGGAAGCAAACCTTTTTTCTTTTTTCATGGCATATAGAATTATTACAGAATATACTTCTTTGTACTTACTTTTGGGGCACCTATATATATGCATTTAGAGCCTCAGTATTTTTCATGAAGACAACAAACAAGATATGTGTAAATGCATTACAGGGCAATTACTCCTCTGGCAGAAGCTAATTAAATTACTGCAATTGCAATAATATTAATATATTAATATTGCATTTTCAGCAGATCAATAAATAAGATCACTGCCAAAGGAGATTTGCCCGGCAATGCACTTTACACAATCATTATATATATAATCACCCATATATATCCGTCCCATATTTATTTTGCTTCCGTTTGGTTCTACAATAAGAGTTTTAGATCAAAGTTAAAAATTAAATCTTTAGTTGCTTTTATATTTTTTTAATTGATAATTAATTTTGTCACATTATTATTTTGTTTGATTTCTTATTATTTAAAAGAAAAGGAGTCTAACTATAAACTCTGACTCAATGTTTTTTCAGGTTTGGTCGAATCATCAAAAGCTGAAGGGATGTTTTTGGAGATAATTTTACTTTTGGTACCACAAGTAACCATAATTTAAGGGGGAAATGCAAGATACTCTCCTGTGTTATGTTAAACATGTAAGAAATTACCTTGTGAAATTTTATTGCGCCAAACTTCCTTGTATTTTTAAAAACCCTGCAAATAACACCAAATTTGTAAAAAATAGGTCGTTTTGGATCGATATATTTCAAGAAATAATTTCAAAAATATATCACGTGAAATTGTAGGGACCAAACTTGAAGTATTTTAAAAATGATTTATTGAAATATATCGATCCAAAATGTCATATTTTATATAAATTGGGTGTTTTTTGCAGGGTTTTTGAAAAAACAAGGAAGTTTGACGCAATAAAATTTTTACAGGGTAGTTTCTTGCAGGTTTAGCATAACACAGGGGAGTATTTTGCATTTACCGCCTTTAAAAACATACACATTTGGTACCACATGTTAACTGCCCTCGACACATTTGATACTTCCATCAATTTTTGTACAGAAAATTGATGAAAAATTTACATAATTGGTCCTATGGTTATAGATTGGTGTCAAACTTTGCCCCACATATTTTATGGCCGATAAATTTACCCCATAATTCACAAATTTGAAGCATTTCAGTCCCAATTGCAAATATAATTAAGGGTAAATTACGAATACCCCCCTCAGGTAAGGCCTAATTACAAAAATCCCCCTCACGTATTGGGTATTACAAAAATCCCCCTCAGGTTTGTTACATTCTTACAATTAACCCCTTGTCCCTAAAATGTTCCAATTTTGCCCTTGGAAGTTATTTGTAATGTTTATAATATGTTATAAATTTAAAAATTGGGTGTTAATTATTTTATCTTGTAAATATAAAAATAATAATCATATATTTACCACCAAAATAATTGATATAATTTATAATTTCGCATAAATTTCAATAAATATTTCAATTTATAATACAATATAAACTTTAATAAATTAAAATATCTTATTTATAATACAATATAATTTATTAAATTTACTAATTTAAAAAATAAATTCATTTAACTAATGTGTAAACAATTCATATTTATAAAATATATTATTAAAATTCTATTTAATTTAATATTTTACAATTTAAATTGCTAATAAATATATAAATACCTTTTCTTTTGCAATATTTATTAAAACTTATGGACAATTATAAATTTTATCAATTATTCTGGTAGTAAATATATAATTATCTCTTTTCTAATTAAAAAGATATAATAATTAGATCCCAAGTTTTAACATTTATAAGACATTACAAACAATACAAATAACATCCAAGGGCAAAATAGGAATATTTTATGGGCAAGGGGTTAATTGTAAGAAGGTGACAAACCTGAGGGGGATTTTTGTAATTAGGGCTTACCTGAGGGGGGTATTCGTAATTTACCCTATAATTAATTATAAATCCTATTTATAATTGTTATTTATTATAATTATTAAATCTCTTACACTAGTTAGATTTTTTATATAATATATATAAACTAAATAATATTTTATTGAAATCCAAATAAAAATATCAATTAAATTCAATTGATTTTTAAATTTCAAAAAAAATAATTTAAACTAATTATATTTTACATATAACACATATAAATTAAATAATATTTTATATAAAATTTGAAATATAAATATCAATTAAACTTATAAAAAAATTTAAATTGAAAAAAAAATCTTTTAAACTAATTATATAATAATATATACAAATTAAATAATATTTATTATAAAGACTAAAAAATTCTTTTTAAAATTATAGAAATAATAATTAATTATAATTATTAAATTTATTATAATTTAAAATTTTAAAAAAAACCCTAAATATAATTAGTTTAAAATATTTTTTTATTGAATTTAAAAAATTTAATAAGAATATTTATTTTTCAGATTTTATATAAAATATTGTTTAATTTAGATATATTATATATAAAATCTAATTAGTTTAAAAGATTATTTTTCGAAATTAAAAAATTCTAATAAATTTAATTTATGTTTTATTAGATTTTATATAAAATATTATTTAGTTTATATATATTATATATATAATCTAATTAGATTAAGAAATTTAATAATAAAAATATATAAAATTTATAAAACTTGTGAACTTTGGGGTAAATTTATCGGCATTAAATATGTGGGACAAACTTTGGCAGCAATCTATAATTATAGGACTAATTATGCAAATTCTCTATCAACTTTCCGTCTGAAATTAAAGTTTTCGTCAAAAAAATTGACGGAAGTACCAAATGTGTCGAGGACAGTTAACATGTGGTACCAAATGTATGTGTTTTTAAAATTATGGTACCATAACCTTAAAGTAGGGTTATTTGTGGTACCAAAACGAAATTCTTTCGATGTTTTTGTATTTCAAATACTCACTTTGTTTTTCTAATTTAACCAATTAGCAATTTATATTTTATCCTTTTGTTTACTAACAAAACGGTCAACTTTTCTGGACTAAATTACCATTCTGTCCCAGACTTGATTATATATTGAAAATTAATAATGAATCTATTTTGGTCTTCGTATGAATTTTAGATATTATTAAATTTGTTCAAATAAATTTAAAACCTTCTTAAACTTAATAATTAAATAAGTTTCGATTCGTGCAACAAATTTCACCTTTAATTAGTATAAAATGTATGAAATAAATATAGGTCAAAATGGTCAATGTCTAGTTGATTGTTGATATAAATGTTGTAAATAACTTTGGAAAAGTACATGACTATTTGGTTGATTTAGTTTAGGAAAATTCAGCGTATAAGGTTGATATTTTTCCTTTTTCTCATATTTTAATGAATGTCAGAAGGAAATATGATTATTTTGTGTGTGATTCCTCTGATTAAGTGTCTCATTTTTTAATGATTGTCAAAAGGATATTATGAATATTTTGTGCGTGATTATTCTGATTAAGTTAAATGACAATCTTGTAAAAATATGAAAATGTAAAACAGGATTTCCGTTGCCGGGACTTGAACCCGGGTCTCTCGGGTGAGAGCCGAGTATCCTAACCAACTAGACTACAACGGATTCATGACAAATCTCTTCGTTTCATCTACTTATCGATTATAAATGATTCTAAGAGCATCTCCCATGGTACACCAAATCCTTTTTTTTTCACCTAATTTAGATGTTTTTAGCCTCCCACCATAAATCACCATAACACCAAAATATATAGGGATTTTTTTTTAGCCTCCCATGGAGGTCAACCACCATTTCACCAAATCCTATTTTTACACCAAATTTTTTGGTGAATGAATTTACATCTCCCACAATTCCACCATTTCACCATTTTTTACACCAAATCCTATATTTATCACCAAATATAGGAAAAGAAATAGGATTTGGTGTAATTGTCCCTATTTGATTAATTAGCATCTAATTGCATGATTAGCAACCTATTGACATGTTTATTATGATTTATATGTATTTAACTATATTTTAAATATTTTGTCGGCTTTTATTAAATATATACATTAATTATTATTAATAAAAAATTATTGTTAGTAAAAATAAATATTCTTTACATTATTGTTAATTAATATTGTATATTTTTAGGTATGATAATCAATTAATTTATTGATTTTTATCAAATAAATACACTAATTATCATTAATAATTAAAATGCAATAAACGGCAACAAATCCTTTAATGAAATACATTGTTAATAAAACGACAATAAGCTACATTTATATTATTAAACCTAAATAATACATGAAAATAAAATACATGACGACAAACTCCTTAATGAAACACACATTTAATTAAACAACATTAAACAACATAATGAGTTACGATGAACTAAGAAGACTGACCGACATCGGAATTTGATAAATCAAGGAGAGCACAATGAACTAAGAAGAAGACTGGTTGCACACTTGTGGGATCAACGTAGCCAAATAGGTGATGATGTCGATATGAGTGAGATGTTTTGTAATGAGTTACGATTATTTCGTTTTGCAATGTTGTTTTTTCTTTATCAGTTTGTAATGTTGTTTAATTATGCAAGTGTTTATGAAAATGTTGTTTATGCTATGATTTTATTATATGTATAACATTTTGAGTTAATTGTGTTACATGTTTTAATGATTTTTCATAACTTATATAGCATAAAATTTAATGAACATAGTTATAAAAATTTAATACTTTTAAAAATGATTTGTAATTGTAAATAACACTTTAAAATTGATAATATTGTGTTGAAAATTTAATGAAATAAAATTATGATAAACATCAAATTTATTATTTGGTGACACATTTGGTGAAATACCATGGGAGATCAAACCAAATCCTATTCTCTAAAAATGGTGAAATGGTGAAATATTATTATTTTATAATTTGGTGTAAATTTTGATGAAAACCATGAGAGGCCAAAAACACCATTCTTTCACCAAAAATGGTAAAATGGTGAAATGGTGTACTAACCATGGGAGGTCAACTCATCTCCATTACACCAAATATATGATTTGGTGAAAAAAATAGAAATGACCATGGGAGATGCTCTAAGCATCCCAAACAAGAGCAACAAGCACAAAATATTTTCCCCTATTTGCAGCGCATGAGAGGTAGCAAAATTTATTGTTTCGTTGGGCACCGCCCTGAAAAGATTTCTTAAGAAATAATAATCACAAAGTCACAAACCAATGGAACAAGGAATGGAAATCATACCCTACATCAAAGTTGGTAGCCATGAGCATCATTATGTGAATAAAATTTGATGTAATTAATAATACTAATAAACAAATAGAATCCCCGGTAAGAGGTGCATTTTGTGATCAATTTTATGTAAATCATTTTAATCAAACCTAGTCAATAACCGATCAAGTAAAAAACACACAATGGTATTAAATAAGAGGTAGTGTGAGTTGTGTCTAATTCACATCTTTTGGATTTGTAAATCATATGTCTGAAAGAATTGACTTGAAATGCAATAATAGTACATTTTACTTGTGACAATTAATAAAAGAAATTAGAAACAAGTCTTCTGAAAAGTCAAATGCTGAGACCATCAAAGAGAAGATTATCAGTTATACACTAGTATTTTCATGGATATGGAATAATAGAAATACATTCTAACATAGCTTCGCTAAAATGGAATATTCTAAAGCATTCCGCTTCTTCAAATAGTTTGAACTAATTGTTTCATAGTTGAGCCTTTTTTTCCAACTGAAGCAAAACATACCTCAATAATGTATGTCTCCACAAAATCATCATCCGAGATCGAACAAGAGTCCCCAACTTTCAGCTCAGAATCAGAAACAACCAAACACCAAAGCCAACAAGGAAAACCACCATACAATAAAAAGATTGCGATTTCCTATAAGAAGAACTACAAAGCTAAGATTAATGAGAAGACTATTAGTACATCAGTTGTTGCTTCATCACCAGAGCCTCCTTTCACGAAGACTATGTTTCGCAATTTGATCACTTGTGGCTCTGCGGATACAAATGATTCCGCTGTGTTTATGATCATTAAACATAACCGAAATAGACCCTTTTTGAATAAGTGGAACGTGTGATGAGAGAAATGTTCATGACTAGACTGAATCTTCTCTACAAAAACTGAATGGCTGCAAGTAAATTATTTCTAAAAATTACTCTCTTATATGATGAGTGATCGTTAATTTGTATTTGAGAAAGAACTGCGAACGGGTGAAGGATTCTATGAAGAACAAGAACGAATGCAAAGACCAAAGGGTGCATCGTTCTGCTGCTTACAAGCGGATTAATGGGCCAAATTGCTCGTAAGTTGATTAGCCATATGTTTTCTACGTTTATCTTTAAATTACTCGAACGAGGATGTAAGACCTAAACAACTCTGTTGATGTTTTGATGCCAGACAATGTGGGAAACAATTCAAGCCAGAGAAACTGCATGCACATTTGAAATCCTGCAAAGGAATCAAAGCCATGGCCAAGATTGCTGCTATTAATCCTGAAATTGCTACTGCTGCTCATGAGAAAACATCAGAGAATTCGACAGAATCGCATAGACTAGTTTCTGGCTATTTACTGACTCGTTGATAGTAACAACTCTTTCTTTCTTAGATTGTTGTAAAGAGAGAATGATCATAGGAGACCTTACAACTTTGATTCTTCTACTTATTTTCAAATAGGGCAAGCAATGGAGTGGAATTTAATCTGAATTCAGCACAATTTTTTCGGATTTTTATCCGATAGAAATTTAAAGGATCTTATCCAATTAAGAAGATCCGTAATCAGAATCATATGGATCAACATGGTACTAAATCAAAATTGGTTATGATACGGGGTAAAATCGTTTGCTTAGGTGTCAAGGGTCAAATCAGTACCTCTTTTATTGATCTAAAGAATTCCAATTTGAAACGTGGGAACCAATCTTCGCTTTAGGAAATTCAAGTAAAGGAATCTCAATCAATAAATTTGCCACAGACCCCATAAATTGCAAATAATGGCAACACAACAACAATAACAAATTTATATCTCCCAAAAGAGATAGAACAACAATAACGAAAACCAATCATCTCAACCAAACAATAATCAACATTCTAATATCCAAAACAAAGAAGAAACATGAAAAGCCCCAAATATTAAATATCAAAGCATCATCAATTCTCATTACACAAACCCTAATTTAATATCCAAAACAAACAAGAAACATAAAAAGCCCCAAAATATTAAATATCAAATCATCATCAATTCACATTACACAAACCCTAATTAAAAAAAGAAGAAATTACTTATGAGGGAGGGAGGTTTTCGATTTTCTTAGACTTGACATATTCCATGAGTTCTTCGACTTCCTCATCATTGTTGATATATCCTTTGAGCCTGCGGGAAGATTTGATGTAGGAGTAAGTGAAAGCTCCCACAAACGACACCAGACCACACTGAACCCTAAGCGCAGCCGGTCTTCCAGGTTTATCCAAAAGCAGGAAAGAGCCGAAGCAGCCTACGGCGGAGCAGAAGTAATCCTTCCCTCTGAAGTTCACAAAGGTTTCCATGAAAGAAGGATTGGGAATTATTACCGGGTATGGTGGCGTTCGGGTCATTGTTTGATTGGTGTTTGAGAGAGTGATGAAGATTTGTGAAATAATTTTGATTTGGGTAACTTGTTTGTTTGAATTTTGGAAGACTGGTTTGGTTTGGAAAATAAAATAGATTTAGGTTTTTTTGAAAGAATTAAATTGTAAGTGTAAGATGTGTAATACTTTCTATCAAATCATATTTGTTATGTAAGATAAGTTGTGTATGAAATGAATTATTTTATGTCAAATCAAAGTATAGTTTGTGTAGGTTTTTTTTAAAGATAAGAAAATTGTTGTTTGTTTGATTTTTGGGAGAGTAGTTTGAGAAAATTGAGAGATAATAAATTTATTTCAGAAAGTAACAAACATGTTTATTTCGTTTTTCCTAAACACGAAATAATTTTCGGAAACGCCAAACAAACAGGCCCAAAAGCTCTCGACACTCACAAAACGTCAGTTTGTTTAGTCCATTTTACAAAATTGTCCCCCAACTTCGAAACTCAACCGAATAGCAATCGGAAAAGAAGGGGCAATTCTGGAAAAAAATTATATCAATAAAGTGATTTCCATTTATAGGCACACGGTTACCTTTTGTAAAGCTTTAACATAGAGGCCCTTATGGTAAATTCAAACATTATTTGTAACTTTTCAGGTGAAATAAGGATTATTATCCATTATATTTTTACTCTCATTTGAGGCGCCATCATTTCAAAACGCCCATTGCAATTTTTTTGTCTAATTCCATTGCTTTCTTTTTCATGTCAATTTCAGGTTGTGTGTTTAATTGGCATATCCATTTTTGTCCAATTGCTCGTTACAAAACGTTGAAGTGTCTTTTGTTGAAATCTTGATTTCCTATAGTATTTGAGTAGTAGTAGTAGGAGTATAATTTATTCTTACTCTTGACATGGAATCATCTGTGGAAAACTGTTTTAGAGTGGAGTAAATCTTTAACACTACATTCGCAACATTTGTCCACACGCTTCACCCACCGTCTATGCATTCTTATTAGTTATTGCTAATTCTGCAATTTAATCCTTGGTCATATTTTCTTTGGATTAATGTACAAAGAAGTAACTCGATTAGCTAGATTTGTGTGAGTTTTTCTTCGTCTGATCTTTTAGCTAGGTCCATTATTTGATTTCCTCCAGAGTTTTTCCTCTTCTGATCTTTTATTTTATGCAGTTATTTGTTATCCAGCACCACTATTAACCACATTTCCTGTTCCTTTGTGAATATTCCACTTAAATGTTTTTAACCCCAATTAATTCTTGATGAAGGGAAAGGTGCCAATTAAGTTCCTATATGTTGCTCTTTCTCAAGCAACAACTAAAGTATTAGTTAAGAATGGAAAATTAAGTAGACGGCCATGAAGGTGTTTACACAAGAAATGTGGTTTTTCCATTCTGAACAATTATAATTAGGGGTACTTTATGATGGAATAAACTAACAATTACGTTATGCTATTTTACACAATTTATGTGCCAATTGAGAATACTTGATTTAACTGGCTTTTTCTTCTTCTTCTTATTATTGTAATTTTCATTGTTAACGACATTTTATTTCATAGATTGATGATATAATTTATACGGCCATCAATTTTAAATTTCATAAATTTTGTCTAATGCTTTATTTACCGATTTCTTATTCATTTATTGATAAATTGAATATATATAATTTTTTCAAAATATTGCATTAGAGTACTTAATAAACTTAGCCCCTGATTTAAACTTAATACGAATTTTTTAAATGTAACTGGAATTTTCATACTTAATGTCATTTCATACAATGACACAAGTACGTATTAATTAGTTTCAATTTTAGATGAAATCAAATAGTGTTTGCAAGAACACGCGTTACACTTAAACATATTTGTGCGCGTGAGTATCGCGTGCAGCGGTTGCTAGTATATTGAAAATTAATATTGAATCTATTTTGGTCTTCGTATGAGTTTTAAATATTATTAAATTTGTTCAAATAAATTTAAAACCTTCATAAACTTAATAACTAAATAAGTTTCGATACATGCAACAAACTTCACCTTTTATTAGTATAATGTATGAAATAAATATAGGTCAAAATGGTCAATGTCAAGTTGATTGTCTATATAAATGCTGTAAATAACTTTGGAAAAGTATATGACTATTTGGTTGATTTAGTTTAGGAAAATTCAGCGTATAAGGTTGATATTTTTCCTTTTTCTCATATTTTAATGAATGTCAGAAGGAAATATGATTATTTTGTGTGTGATTCTTCTGATTAAGTGTCTCATTTTTTAATGATTGTCAAAAGGATATTATGAATATTTTGTGCGTGATTATGCTTATTAAGTTAAATGACAATCTTGTAAAAATATGAAAATTTAAAACAGGATTTCCGTTGCCGGGACTTGAAGCCGGGTCTCCCGGGTGAGAGCCGAGTATCCTAACCAACTAGACTACAACGGATTCATGAAAAACTTCTTCGTTTTATTTACTTATTGTAAATAAATGATTCTAAGCATCCCAAACAAGTTCAACAAGTACAAATTTGTTTCCCCTATTTGCAGTGCGTGGGAGGTAGCAAAATTTATTGTTTCGTTGGGCACCGGCCTGAAAATATTTCTTAAGAAATAATAATCACAAAGTCACAAACCAATGGAACAAGGAATGGAAATCATACCCTACACCAAAGTTGGTAGCCATGAGCATCATCATGTGAATAAAATTTGATGTAATTAATAATACTAATAAACAAATAGAATCCCGGTAAGAGGTGCATTTTGTGATCAATTTTATGTAAATCATTTTAATCAAACCTAGTCAATAACCGATCAAGTAAAAACACTCATTGGTATTAAATAGGAGGTAGTGTGAGTTGTGTCTAATTCACGTCTTTTGGATTTGTAAATCAAATGCCTCATGTGCATCAAATGTCTGAAAGAATTGACTTGAAATGCAACAATAGTACATTTTACTATGACAATTAATAAAAGAAATTAGAAACAAGTCTTCTGAAAAGTCAAATGGAAACATCTGCTGAGACCATCAAAGAGAAGATTATCAGTTATACACTAGTATTTACATGGATACGGAATAATAGAAATACATTCTAAAAAGCTTCGCCAAAATGGAATATTCTAAAGCACTCGCTTCTTCAAATAGTTTGAACTAATTGTGTCATAGTTGAGCCTTTTTCTCCAACTGAAGCAAAAAATACTAATTCCTCCGTAACTGTGGCTCTGCTACTCTTAACATTCAACCATCTTCTGTCTCTGCAATAATTACATTGGATTTTACCAAAAAGTTGTTTTACATTTGTGAATAAACATTTCGAAAATCTTATTAAAACCCACAAATATAAGAAAGCATACCTTGTATTGTTTCCATGTTGTCTTCCTTGTACACACCAAGAGGCGAGCCATGAACAGATAAAAGCATCTCCCCTTGCTTTGGAATCCTGAGAGTTTTGGGTGTAATTCCAACTAACAGCTTATTATTAATCACCTGAAATCAAGAAGCAACTAACTATATCAGGAGAGAGAGAAAGAGAGACCAAAATCGTATTTCATATGAAAATTTAGATTTCTAAATAGGTAACACACACAAATCTCACTGACATTGAACATTTCTACAATTCCATAAGTAGACATCAAAGATACAACGAATTGCAATGATACCATCTATATGCATTTTTTCACAAAATAGTAATGAAAGATTGAGATAACCACCCTACTGTTTACCACATAAATTAAGACTTAAAACTACCTTTAACCATATAAATGGTAAGTAAGTTTAAGAACAACTTAATGAGGCATTTTCATAGTTATTACAATAACTTAACACAAAGATTTGTAAAGATACATACATCTGGAGTTTGCAGGCCATCCTTCATTTGAGAATCAGATGGCTCTTCCAGGACCTGTAAAGTTATCATTTTAGGTGAATAAGATTTGAGAAATAAAGAAAAAGGACAGTTAAAATAAAAGGGCTTGCATAAACTGGTATAAAACCTTATTATATTCAACTTAACAAAGAACAAAACTTGATAAGAAAAAAAAGTGAAAATGAAGACACAAAATTCTAAATGGAAGTTAGTTGAAATAGGACATACAAGACTCCTGATCTGAAGTTTATCAGCACCAAAAAATCCCGTTTTCACTGCCACAAAATACATAAATTGCATCAGATCAATGGATAATAATTGGGATCAGCATCTCATATGTACATCAACAAGCGATTTCTGAATACCAGATTTATTTGAAAATTCAAAGCCACCCAAAGATGCAATGCCAGCAGAGTAATCAGGATAGGCCATCGACAACCGATGTAGAAGAGAAGCATGCAATGTATTATCATCAACCTGATTCAGAGATATGTTCCCATCCTTGTCTTTCCATCCCACTTCATACTGGCCATCATTCTCTACTATGGACAGGTTTGGAAGGTTTTCCTTGAAAAACTGCAGTACAGGAACTTGCAACTGTTCTTCATTGAAATAGGAACGAAGTAACCGTAACATGGTCTGCAATTGCTCAATCTCCATATCCCGAAGAGCCCTGATTGCAGCACTTTGACGTTCAACTGAAGAAGAATATTATTTAATTCTTACCATATAAGATAACTAAAAATGTTTCCAACAAAAAGAATGCTTTGACTTCTGATGTATGTCCATAGAAGAAACATATCACAAGGTAAACCTTTATGAGGACGTACATGGCCAATCTGAATGTGCAGGAATTTCATATTAAAATAGATATTTCTGGGAAATGAGCGACTTGAAAATTTTGTAGCCATGACTCCAGCCAACAGTAGACATACTATAAGAGGGTATGACAGAATCGCAAAATTTTCCTACTAATATTATACCATTAGAAACTACTCTTCTAAGAATTGATTCCAACTCCTTCCAAATAACAATAACTAATGACACATGTTAATAATGATTTCAAGCTCAACAGGGCATGCATCAGTTTAGTAGTTCGCATTCTCATCACATTTGGTAGGATTATTAAAATGAAAAGCACAACATTTTGACGAAAGATTGGACAACAAAGTATACATGTGTTTCATGCTCACTTCAAAAATGTATTGTTTGGACATTAGCAAAATGAGCCAAGGCCAAAATTTTAAATCTGAAGAAAATAGTTCAGCAGTTTGCCTAACAACTAAAGAATTTACAAACCAGATATTAGATCCCAACAGAATTATTGTGGGTTCTTGTTATTCTACAAAAATGCTAAGTACCAATATCATATAGTTTCTTTCCTTTGACACCATTTAAGGTTGCTAAAGGTTAATTCGACACAATCAAATAAGTACAATTACATAGTGTGAAGGTGAAGTTTAATACCTTCATGGTCTTCAAATGCTTCTTTCTTGCTCACGGATTGTTTAGCAGTATTCTTTTTTACTCTTCTTTTTGCCATTGAAACTATTCACGCTCACTGAAAGTAGATATAAAAATCATGATTAATTGATGTCAAAGGTAATTACAAAAAAGTACAAAGTTGAAAGATCTATTATACAAGAGCTGAAGAGCAGGGCCGGCCTGACATATTACGGGGCCCTAGACGATTTATAAAATTGGGACCCTCTTTTACAAATTAGCTAATATATTTTAGATTCAATCATAATATCTTTTTATGACATTTCATTCTTAAACTATCTCTTAACAAAAGCAAATACTACAAGTATCGTGTGCATATACATATGTATATGTATATGTATATATGTATATACATTGAAAATTCAAGTTTCGTGAATATAGTTACATAACAAATAATTTTAACTTGTCAGTAAGTTAACAGATATAATTTTTTACTTGTCTGAGTAAATAGATAAAATATGAAAATAAAATATTTCTGATCACGCTACTATCTTAGGTAGGGTTGTGCAAATGGTAAACCAAAACGTACCAAATTTTGTTATACCGGCTGGTTCGGTATTCTGAAATCTCCAACTGTTTGCCAAACCGAAAATTTCGGTTTGGTTCGGTAAATTACCGATTCGGTGCGGTTAGATTCGATTCGGTATTCGGTACAAAAAAACCGAAAAATTATTGAATCAAAAATAATTTGTCTTGAATACATATGTAAATAATAATTTGCTTCCTACCACTATAACCATCCAATGAAGTTGAATAGAAATTATAAAGAATACATCATAGACCCCCTCTCCAAAAATTACTTTAGCATCATTCAAGTTTTGGGTTTTAAATACAATTAGAACCCAATTTATCAAGAGAAAATCAGAAAAAGAATAAATTGGGCATTTAGAATTTGGACTGTACCTCTGTAAATTACAAATCTGGGCCAAGAGAGAGATGGTGGAGGCGCGACGGGGGTGGGTGGTGCGCCGCGGTGGGATTTTGAATTGAAGGAGAAAGAAGATTTGGGTTTTGCTCTAGGGCAGTCCGTAGAAGAATTGAGAAGAGTGAAGTGAAGCTTGGTTTGGAAAATTGGGACGCTGACTTTAGTATTTAGGAATTGGGATTAAAAAAAAAGGGGAATTTGGCTGAATGCCACTACCAAAAACTTTAATTAGGAATCCTTTTTTTTTAATTCCTAATTTAAATAAAGAAGGTGTTTAAAACTTAAATAAATTGCAAAATACACCCTCTATTATTTAATTATTGATTTTAACTCTACTAAAAAAAACACTTTCTCTCTCTCAGATCTAATCTGCGAACAGGGAACAGAGTTCTCCCCCTTTCTTCCCCAACTTCAATTTCTTCACAAATTCCCACTCAAAAAATGGCACATAATAACGACATTGAAGGCGAGGAGATGAACCTAGAACAAGCACCACACCCATACACCGTAAATTTTAATTTTTTTTTCAATCCAAATTATTTCAGCGTAGCTCACCGCGGTGAGTTTTATGCTCACCTCGGTGAGCATTAAAGCTCACCGCGGTGAACATTTTGATTTGGAGACCAAATGATGGTCTCCAGTCTTCAGTCTCCACTGGAGACTGGAGACTAACATCTGGAGACTGGAGACTCCAGTCTCCAATTCAAACTCGAAATTGAAAAAAAAAAATTATGTTTTAATGACATATTTGTTTTATAGGGATATGGCATAATACTGCGGAAGAGAATTCCGATCATGATGATCTTGAAGTCGATGATGATGTTCAAACGCATGATCAAGTGGGCTTGAGTGTAAGGGAAAGAAGGTCTAAAAAATTTCATGATGTGGATGCGAGAGAAAGGGAAAAAAGGCCTATCCGGCCTAGCAAACATTTAAGAACTCCCTATGCCCTGATAATAGGAAGAAGAGACCTTCAAAATAATTTTTGTAATATTTAATGTATTTATATAATATTTGATTATTATTGTGTGGTTTCTTGTTATTAGTGTGTATTTTTTGAAAATACGGGGTCAAACTGCAATTCTAAGCGATTAAACAATTCACATAAGCCAACATCATCACACAATTCATGAACACAATAATATGAATACATATAAATCTGAAAACTACAAATCCACAATTTGAAAACTACAAATCCACAATTGCAATTTCAATAAATTGACAAAATCTTACAAAATTGACCAATATGTACGAAGTTGTGATTTACGGAGGATATAATGTTACCGTAAGTGTTACTTATCCTTTCGGGTCATAAATTGTCCAAATCTTACAAAATTGACCAATATGTACGAAGTTGTGATTTACGGAAGATATAATGTTACTGTAAGTAATAAATTGACAAAATCTAACAAAACTGACCAAAATATACGGAGTAGTGATTTACGGAGGATATAATGTTACCGTAAGTGTTACTTCTCCTTTCGGGTCATAAATTGTCCAAATCTTACAAAATTGACCAATATGTACGAAATTGTGATTTACGGAAGATATAATGTTACTGTAAGTGTTAAATTGACAAGGAAGAGAGATAGAATCAGACCGATTCCCGAAATGCCTTTCTGGATATTCCTCAATGTCCCGGCTATTCACGGAACGTGAGAAGCAGATGATTTTGGTTCACTGCTTTAGGTATCAGTACTATGGCATTCAACCTAAATGGTTTCAATTTCAACCAATCTGTAGTTGATAGCCAAGGCCGTGTAATTAATACTTGGGCTGATATAATCTAACAAAATTGACCAATATGTACGAAGTTGTGATTTACGGAGGATATAATGTTACCGTAAGTGTTACTTCTCCTTTCGGGTCATAAATTGTCCAAATCTTACAAAATTGTCCAATGTGTACGAAGTTGTGATTTACGGAAGATATAATGTTACTGTAAGTGTTAAATTGACAAAATCTAATAAAATTGACCAAAATATACAAAGTTGTGATTTACGGAGGATATAATGTTACCGTAAGTGTTACTTCTCCTTTCGGGTCATAAATTGTCCAAATCTTACAAAATTGACCAATATGTACGAAGTTGTGATTTACGGAGGATATAATGTTACTGTAAGTGTTACTTCTCCTTTCGGGTCGTAAATTGACAAAATCTTACAAAATAAGTTGTGATTTAGGGGTTAGGGTTAAGTTAGGGTTAGGGTAAATGTGAGTGGAGACTGGCATTTGATAACCAAACTCCAGTCTCCACTCACATTTACCCTAACCCTAACCTAATCCTAACTTAACCCTAACCCCTAAATCACAACTTATTTTGTGAGATTTTGTCAATTTACGACCGGAAAGGAGAAGTAACACTTACAATAACATTATATCCTCCGTAAATCACAACTTCGTACATATTAGTCAATTTTATAAGATTTTGTCAATTTATGACCCGAAAGAAACATTATATCTTCCGTAAATACAACTTCGTACATATTGGTCAATTTTGTAAGATTTTGTCAATTTATGACCCGAAAGGAGAAGTAACACTTACAGTAACATTATATCCTCCGTAAATCACAACTTCATACATATTGGTCAATTTTGTAAGATTTTGTCAATTTATGACCCGAAATGAGAAGTAACACTTACAGTAACATTATATCCTCCGTAAATCACAACTTCGTACATCTTGGTCAATTTTGTAAGATTTTGTCAATTTATGACCCGAAAGGAACATTATATCTTCCGTACCGAAAGGAACATTATATCTTCCATGCGTATCGCGTTTAAATTCACCGCCATACCAAATATAAAGTATAATTTTGTCCATTCATACAAGTAAACAACTAAAATTAACCTACAAACTATCTTAATAAAAAAAGCATTTAAAATTCAACCAAATATGTTATTTTGATTTTTGGCATTTGTCATACGAAACTCCAGTCTCCAGTATGAATGGACACATTGGAGACTGGAGTTTGGATATCAAACTCCAGTCTCCGGAGACTGGAGACCAAACTCCAGTCTCCAGTATGAATGTACATTGGAGTCTGGAGACCGGAGACTCCAATTGGAGACTGGAGACCGGAGACTCCAATTGGAGACTGGAGACTGGAGTTTGGTCTCCAGTCTCCATCTGGAGTTTGGTCTCCAGTCTCCAGTCTCCAGTCTCCAGTCTCTGGAGACTGGAGAGATGAAGGCAAAATACTCACCGCGGTGAGTTTATATACTCACCGCGGTGAGTATATATCTCACCGCGGTGAGTTTATAAACCACCGCGGTGAGTGTATATCTCACTGCGGTGAGATACATAATGCGAAAAAAATTCCAGGTTTTTTTGCCCGTTTTGCCGGTAAATCACCCAAAAATTCACTTAAAAATTAAACTAAATGTTGTTGTTCTTCCTTTTCCTCTTTGATTTGAGTGAATGTGTGTGAAAATTTAGAATTTTGTGAGAGAATTTTGTTAGGGTTTGTAGAGAGAGAATGAAAAATGGTAGAATGGGGTTTGATTTTAATTTTTGGAAATGTTGGGGGTATAGATAATAGTTTGTTTAAATTATTGTTTAATTAGGGAGATTTAATTAACTTAATTATATGTCTTAATTAAACCAATGGCATATTTACAATTTTGAAAAATTTAATGGCATTTATCTAATTAAAGTTTTCTATAAGGGCAATTTTAAAATTGCCTCAAAAAAAAATGGGGAAATTTGTTTTTTTTTTTTTCCAGGTAGGCTAACTTGCTATTTTTATACCATTGGATGGCAAAATTTCATTTTTGTCCCTTTAAAGTGGCTGCATTTCAAAATTGGCTCTTTATTGTGGTAACTCGACAATATACGTCCTTTATTGTGTCAACATCATCAATTTCAGTCCTTATCACCGATTTTTTTTAATTATCGCCAAAAAAATATCAATTTATGTCATATTTGACCTATCACATGGCTTGGTCTTGCAAATTGTGGAGTCAGAATATGAAATTCTTAATTTTAAGTGTCACTCGATAAATTATATTTTTGGCTAAAATTAATTTTTTTGGTCAGATTAGACATAAATTGGTGATTTTTGACAAAAAAAATTTAACTTTCCGGTCAATTAAGACATAAATTGATGATTTTCGGCGATAAATAAAAATTTCCGACAATAAAGGATGATTATTGTCGAGGTACCACAATAAAGGTCCAATTTTGAAATGCAGCCACTTGCCAAAAATGAAATTTTGCCACCATTGGATATATGAAAATGTAAATTTGGTACCATAGTATATGTTTTCATTGCAATTTTGATACCAAATTCAATTTTTTCCAAAGTTAATGGCAATTTACCCCTATGTTCAATTTATCCCTCCATAATATGGAGAAAAAAAAAATTAATGAAGCAATTTACCCCTTCAGTCGGAGAGTGTAACTCACTTGCCGAAATTGAGAGTAGACATGCAAACTATTTTATAACATAGGGGGATAAATTACCAGATTTATCATAACACGGGGTGTAAAATACCACATTATCATAATAAAAGTGGATAGTGTCTCCTATAGAAATATCAGGAAGGCGATATGAAACTTTTACAAAATTTTAGGGGATAAAATTCTCTTTTTTAAACCACAAGGGGGTAAGTTGAACATTATGCATTTTATAGGGGGTAAATTATCATTAACTTTGGGAAAAAATTGGGTTTGGTACCAAAGTTGCAATGAAAACATATCCTATGATACCAAATTTGCACTTTCGTATCTAATGGTACCAAAAATGCAAGTAGATCTATCCTATGGTACCAAAAAATCAATTTTCCAAAAAAAAAATGGGTATACCGGTTCTGGGTCAACCGATAATATCGAAAATCAAAACTTATAATTGTTCGGTAATGTAGCTCATACATGGTTCACCGGATAGTGCACAGCCCTAATCTTAGGATTGTGCATTCAATATAATTGAACTCTACCAATTTTTAGTATCTAGTCTAACAAGATAGTTTCAAAATTTGTACAGTATGTCGAATCGAACTATTCAATTTGATTATCAAACGGTTCAGTAAGCTACCAAAAAATCGAGACGTGTATGTAGTTTGAGTCTTCTTTGTAATAAATTAATATTAAAAAATATAGCTTGACTCAAACTCGTTGAATTCAAGTTAAATTAAATGCTAAATTTAATTTATTAATGCTAAACAAAAGTATCATAATATTATCTGGGTCAACCGATAATATCGAAAATCGAAACTTATAATTGTTCAGTAATGTAGCTCATACATGGTTCACCGGATGGTGCACAACCCTAATCTTAGGGGTGTGCATTCAATATAATTGGATTGTACCAATTTTTAGTATCTAGTCTAACAAGATAGTTTCAAAATTTGTACAGTATGTCGAATCGAACTATTCGATTTGATTATCAAACGGTTCAGTAAGCTACCAAAAAATCGAGACGTGTATGTAGTTTGAGTCTACTTTGTAATAAATTAATATTAAAAATTGTAGCTTGACTCAAACTCGTTGAATCCAAGTTACATTAAATGCTAAATTTAATTTATTAATGCAAAATAAAAGTATTATAATAATTTTTTTCAAAAATACTTAGATACAATAAAACAAATAATACTTAGATACAATAAAACAAATATATTTGTATTATCAATTAGCATATACTCCCTCCGTTTTTTTTATTCGCTTTGGAGGACTGCACAAGGATTAAGAAATGTAATAAATAGCCACTTTTTTAAGTAAAAGTCTCAAAACACCATTTTAATCAAATAATCATAGCATTAATAAGAAGGTAAAATTGGTAGCAAAAAATTAATTCTACATTGAAATCTTAAAACGACAAATAAGAAAAATGGAGGGAGTAATCTTTAGCATTTGACACCAATAATATGAAATAATCACTCAAGAACAATTTTAATAGAATATGTACTGTTAATCGAAAAGTTAATTTGATAGGTTAAATTTATTTTAATGTCGCGCTCCGATAATAATCATAGCATTAATAAGAAGGTAAAATTGGTAGAAAAAAATTAATTCTACATTGAAATCTTAAAACAACAAATAAAAAAATGGAGGGAGTAATCTTTAGCATTTGACATCAATAATATGAAATAATCATTTTTACATAAATTAGTTCAACATAGCTTACATAACAAACACAAGAACAATTTCAATAAAATGTGTACTATTAATCAAAAAGTTAATTTGATAGGTTAAATTTATTTTAATGCGCACTCTGATCATTGTCCAACACATCCGAACCAATACATGACGCATTAATGTTAATATTTGCCTCAACATTAATTGATCAATTAAGTATGATCCAGTATATAATTACGCATAAAGGTATCTAGGACATTTTTTTGTATTATATGGTTCTAGATTATGGAGTAAAACAATCTATATAAGTATATATGAAAAGTTTCTAAAGCATCAATTTTAGCCATTAGATAAAGTTGATTTTCACCGTCTGTTCGAGAATGTGGTTATATAAATAGGGCAATACCTTATTTGAAAATTATCCAAGTTTATTGCATTCTTACATCTTATTTGATAAAAAAATTATCAAATAGAAAAAAACTGAGTTACATTTACAAAATAATTTTTTGAGGCCCCTCAATAGTCGGGGCCCTAGGCGATGGCCAAAATTGCCTAGCTATAGAGCCGACCCTACTGAAGAGTACATGAGAGTTTCAACATAAAATCTACAATTCAATTTCAAAGAAGTGCATCAATCAATTTATTTGTCGTTAAATGCGAGATTAACTTACACCATCATCATTCGAACAAACCCTAGACCACAGAGAGAAAATTATTCCGCTCCGATCTTTTAAGCCAATAAAATTCCGCTGATTAGGTTTTTCATTTTCGGATGTGTGAGAAATTTTAAAACCCCAACTTGGAAAACAACAAGAGATTTCAATCATGGAGAACATTCAATCCTTATCAAAAGTAAAAAAAAAAAAACTTATTGCGGTATTAAGCATAATTCAACCTAAGAAGTGCTCGTGCTTCGTAGCTGATCCAGAAGAGACGAGACGAGATAAAGAAGAGGGAGAATCTGAACTACTGTATTTTCTTTGTAGGCAATACAGTCACTATCCCTTTCTGACTGATTATTTGAATATCCGAATTTTGATAAATAAAAATAAAATACTATTAAAAAAAAAAAAAAAAAAAAACCTTCGTACTCTCAATCTGTAAAGTTTCTTGTTCTTTTTTTTTTTTTTTTTTAACAAAAAAAGAAGTCTGAACATTAGAAATAATATTAATTGCACAAAAATCAATTT
Organism: Penstemon newberryi var. newberryi; assembly: GCA_030819805.1. NCBI lineage: Eukaryota > Viridiplantae > Streptophyta > Magnoliopsida > Lamiales > Plantaginaceae > Penstemon > Penstemon newberryi. The sequence goes on along the minus strand of JAUALY010000005.1, from coordinate 45,119,126 downwards.
ATGTGCAACTCCAAATGTTATTTTTTCTTGAAAAAAACCTCAAATATAAATGGAAGATTACAAAGTTAGATTGATAAAATTTATTGCAACAAAAATTTAACGACTATCACGATTCGCGAGTTTTATACTATCACGATTCACGAGTTTTATATACAATACACAGGCACTATACAATTATTTTATCATGTGCACCAATGACCTTGATTACGAAGAAGAATTTACCCATAATTCAATGTTTTATTACGTAAAATTTTTACATGGTTTTATTTCAAGATTTGTTTATTTAATTACTATAAAATTAGTTTAAGACACTAATATTAAACTAAATAAACACAAAACACTTCTGATGTGATCTTAACCGAAACCTTCAGAGCCTTGTGAAATACATTTAAGTGAGAAGGCCTCTACTTACTGCGATTTTCTGTGATTACTCTTTACTCTAGGGAATATAGTTGCTTCGCAAAAATGAAGCACAACAAGGATCAATAACAAGACGAGAGTAAATAAGGTAAATAAATAATTTTACTTGGCAATTCTCTATCACAACATGTAGAAGCCAGCCATAAAACCATGTTTTGAAATAACAGTGGAGCAATCAGATCAAAATAGAAAGAAAAATATATATATGAACCCTCCATCTTTTGGCTCCGGCTGCTCCTCTGGGCCATCCTTTTACCCTATCCATACACTCAATATTAGCCTGCTTGCACGCGTTCCTTTCAAGTTATCAAACATATACAAAAAAGATCGATCTTCTTCCCTTCTCCAATTCCTGATGCTTTGAAACCAACTGGCTGCCCCTTGAGTATGTACTTGTTCTTGTAGCTCAAAGATGCTTGGGGTCTTAGTAGAAATAATCTAGAACACCCCTTCGTGTTTTTCAACTCATCAACTAGAATTACTCCATCTATATCAAGTTGTGCCCTCGTAGGAAGCAAAAAACTGTAGACCCATTTGCCTCTTCACGTGATCTGGTATCAGTTTGTTGATTAGATTTGAAGAGGCACCAGAAAGCTCCTGTTTGAAGTTGAATAGAGGTGGTAATGGCCGACCATTTGGCAATCGAGCATTAGGTTCTCGAAGCTCATCAAAAAAGGGATGTGCAATTGCTTCTAGCTGCAATAACAAGCATCTTCCTCTTGTCAAAATATACAAATAAAGACAGGCAAATACTCCTATATCTTCAACTTCGTGAAGATTAATAAAAAGTAGTATGAATTCAAGAATCAATTACTATATTAGTAATATATAAAGAAATACTCCTATCAAATAAAATCTGAAAAAAGGAAAAGCGAAGGGGACTCACAGCAGTGCAACGTAGATTTGGAGAGTACTGCAGCAACCTAGATGCAAGATCTATTGCTTCTGGAGGCATTCGTTTTTGAAAAACCTGACACATGATACAGAGACATTCAATTAACAAAAAATCAATAACCCATGAAAAGAATACAAGATTCAGATCTATAGAGTATTATTCTAGGCCGTGAGATAAAAGCAAAAACAAATATATTCCTTTCCTTTATTTTTCCATCATCTTCATTTCTCTAATCATTTAGTAATTATTTTCCCTCTAACTTGGGCTTGAAGGCCCTGTGTAGTCCACTAACATGCAGTTGCAAACTATCACGTGGGAACTTCAGGACATCTGTCTAACTCTATGATCAGCAAAGCCTTACAAATGACTCGGTAAGACCAAAAGGCCATCCATATGATTTATAGTAGCACATTCTCCCATTACGATCCTCTTCAACAGAGTTTACTAGACCAACCATTTCCCTCATACAGTCCAAAACCAAATATACTTCTTGCCACATGCCCAAAAAGAGAAACTCACTATTCTGCATTGCTCTCTTTGGTACATAAAATTTGACTCAGAAAATTCAAAAACATGGATAAACCAAATCCTTGAGTCAATAAATTAATAACCTATCAAGTCTTTAATCATGCTCATATATTTCATCTCATTATTGAAGCTCTGTATCCAATTATTAGCAGAAGCCTGAACCTTCAAGTTTCGAGACATCCACACCACATTCCCTCTATGTTGCAAGTGGCCTAGCATTTATGTTGTTGGCACCTTGCTATAACAGAGACTCAGCGATTCTTTTCTTCATAGAAAATTGAACAGTTATCTAAATGTATGTGTCTGTGTTACGCTTAATCTAAATTTCCTTGAGCAAATTGGAGATAACTATTTTAAGAAGATAAAGACTGAAATAACATAAGTGATAGTAACAAATCAGCAAGCAAGAAAAAGAATGCAATCAAGACACAAAGATCCTTCTCCACACCATAAACTTTAAAAAGTGGAACATGTACCTTGTGCCAAGGGTGTGCCTTCACTTGTGGAAACCTAAAATCAGTGTAGTTTGGATTCATACAACGGATTTCCTCGCGTGTCGGAGTTCCAAGAACCTGGAAGACAAAATACACTAGACTTAGATGAAGTACATGATAATATACCACTTCCAGTTAATGATGAAATGGTACCTTGATAATTTCCACAAGCTGATCTACAGCATTTTCCCCAGGAAACAATGGCTACAAGTTGTATCATATGTATGAGTAACTAAAAAAGAAAATAGGAAAAAAATCCACCAAGTACTTCTGTGATGGCAGAAGCCTACTCACTTGGCCCAGAAGAAGCTCAGCAAGCACACATCCAGCTGACCAAATATCAATTGAGGTATTGTACTCTGTTGCACCGAAAATGAGTTCCGGAGCCCGATAAAATCTTGAACATATGTATGATATGTTTGCTTCACCTTTGACCTATTTGAAATGCAACAGCTAATCATGTGAGAAGAAGCACACTAGCAAGTAGTATAGAGAGAAAAAAGTACAATGCCACAAATACTAAGCTACAATTCTCCATCTATTATCATAACTAGCTCGAATAACCAGAAATAGGTAGGGTATAGAACTCAATAGAGTATCACTTACCAATACTTTTGCACTTCCAAAATCACATATTTTAAGTTGATGAGTAAGAGGATCAACCTACAACGAACAAAAAAAGAGCAAGTGATATCAAGAAAAGACTAATTGCCAACTCAATTCCTTAGCCTCTAAATGATTATTTTGTAACATACCAAAACATTTTGAGGCTTCAAGTCTCTGTGGCACACTCCAGCAACAGTGTGCATGTAAGCCAACCCTCTGAAGATCTGCAAAATGTCCTTACTATGAAGTTGGGAGGAGACAAATGTCAATTAGGGATAGCTCACATGGAAATTTGCAAAACTTACTTGGTAGGTATAAAGTTTCACGTAAAGGAGTGGCATTCTCTGATTCACATTACTATAATGCTTCAAAACACGAAACATGCTATCTGGTACATACTCCATAACTAAATTGAGGAATAGTTCATTTTTGCTTGTAGTTGAAAAGAAACAATGCTTCAAGGAAACAACATTAGGATGACTCATTGTTCGCATTAGCTGCAATTCACGGTTCTTGTATCTTCGGTCTTGCAAAACCTTCTTTATGGCCACAGTCTCCCCAGTTTCAATGCATTTTGCCTAAGTAAATGAGAAGTAGCAAAATAAGTTAGATAGAAAAATGTGACCATAAAAGCAGAAATGGGACATAAATGCATATACCTGAAACACAACTCCAAATGAACCAGTCCCCACAACTCGCTCTGCCATGTAACTAACAGTCTGAAGAATAATCAAATAATTCAGTGAGATTTTAATACCAAAAAAAAGTCCCCCATTGGATTTAATCAGACCCAAAACAATAACTTTTTTCGGTAATAAAAAACCATCTATACCAGCACTAGCTCACAGCCTAAGGTATATCAAACAGTAGACAAATACTAAATAAAAATTTGAGATATGAGAATAATATTTCAAGGGATGCAATAGAAGCCCAACAAGTCTGTTTTGATCCAGCTTGGCATGGTTATAAGAACAAGCATCAAAAGATGTTCTAAATACCAACAAGCAATATTAAATCCAAACTTGTGTATCTTTGATTTAGTTGCATTGTACATTTAAAGTTTTTAACTTAATTAGCTGACTCCAAAATTAACATGCCAAATATGTATCAACATATTTGGATTTACGAAACAACTAAAACCTGTTCAGGACCCGAGATACAGCCCAAACATAAAATAGAAAACATGAATGCATGAAATTTTATACTTGATAAGGCTCATAATCAGTCAAAAGGAGTTCTAAATATAAATGGTTTTACCTGCTTAGGTTCTCCATTCTTGCCCCCAATGGTTGTGGATATTATGTGACCAGTAACAGCATCATTCCCATCCACTACAGGAGCAGACATCTCCTACAAGAAGTGTAATCACAATCATGTCAAAAACTATACCATAACCATAGGGGTTTGAAAAGGATTTATGCAACTAAGAGTAAGTTATATAAATATATGATTTTAGGGAATAGATAAATGGAAATGGACAGTTTCGTGTATTATCATGATTGGTAACTCGTAAGTATTATACTTAGTATGATATTTCTTGGATATAGATCAAGTCAAGATTCCAAGTGAAAACGAATACAGAGCCTAAGCATGAGAATTTCCAAATTAGAAGAACATAGAGTGTAATTAAAAACCCTAATCTAATCCCCTTTGCCACCTCAACTACGCAATAAAAGCTTAGCCATTCAAGATCTAAAATTATGAAATAAAATTCCCATTCCGGATAAACTGGTTATGTTCTTATACCTAATCTAAACTTCTAATAAAAAGGGATGCGGAAATTTCTAATCTGAAGCACATCAAAAGAAACAACGATTCTCATACGATGAACGATTCTTGAGCACCGGAGGAGACAAAATGAAAAATTCAGAGTCAATATTGCTGCTCGGGAAGAAATTCAGATCTACAATATCTGTGAGGAAATTAAAAGAAATAATTAAAGCAATAACAAATTCACCTTATCATCGGCCATCATACGAACAGTGACTTGCAGAAATTCCGCCCTAGAATCAGATAACGAAGAAGAATTTCTTGAACGAATTCTCAATTTGGAAATTTGCGTACAATTTTTCTGTCTATGGTTCAGAACTCATTATTGTCGGTAGGAGAAAAGGAAAGAGGGAGAAAAGAAAGGGATGGGGTGGGGTGGGTTGGGGTGGGGTGGGGTAGCAGGACCCATTAACCAATCAGCACCCCATGTGACTACAGCTATCCTCCTTTTCTTTCCCCCTCATTATTTCTTCTTCTTCTTCTTTATCTTTAGTGGAAAGAATTCCTAAAATGACCCCTACATTCTCGTTTAATAACCAATTTACGCCGGGCCTGTAGTAAAATGGATTTGGACTGCTAACGAAGACCGGGTCTTTTTTTTTTTTGTTTTGTTTTTTTAATCAATAAAAAATAACTTCATTCGTTAGCTTAAAATATTACAACTGTCAACAACCGTTTCTGCTTTTTCAGTTAAGGAAAATAAAAAATAATCAAGATCAATGGTTTCGGACCAATTACAAATTTTTGCCAAATGTGCAAAATTGCAATGTTATTCGCAACAAAATCTGCATTCTTACACTTTCCAATAGTATTTCTTATGCACTAAAAATGATCTTTTAAGAAACTCTAGTCTAAGTTCAGCACAAGGCATTATATTATATGAAGAATTAACCTAGAGCTTGAAGGAGTTAAAATGGTAGATTCTAAAATTCCATTTTGAGCTCAACCATAATTTTTCAATCACTGGGCATTGCAGGAAAATATGCTCTACTATTTCTTTTAGACAGTCAATAATTAAGAGGCAGTTTAATTAGTTCTTCCAAAGAGAAATTTTGATCTTGTAGAAATAATACCATATGATGTCACTTTCCAAAGAAATTAACAATTTGAATCTATCATGTAAATGTTTTATGTTCACAATTTGCTGGTAGGAATCTATGAGATTGGTCGCACATATAGGCCCAAAAAATATTCAGAACCTTAAGAATTAATAATTCATGGATAACTTCGGATGAGAAATTAAAATTTCCTAAGAATTTCGGTATTAATTCTAAACCCAATAATTAATATCAAATCATCATTAACCAATCTATATATATCTAATAAACATATTATCGAGATTAAAGGCAGCAGCTAAAGTTGGGATCCAAGGAATTTTGGCATACATATCTGATCCCAACATTTAATTTGATAGATAATAGTCTTTTGGTCTGACCAGGTTGTTGTCTTGCCACCATAAATTTCTATTAAGAGCATCAGTTTTCTCACAATAAATTATAACTACTCGTGTCGTGTGATATATAAATTGGTAGGGATTGGGCCACAGTCTCCAGCTTGAGAAAGATTCCGAGCCTTCCAAGTAGCCATTTTATTTTCTATCTCGTCCACCAGATATTCAGAAGCCTGCATTCTTGTTTTAATTTGTTTTAATCGTATTCGGGTCCAACGAAAATTCGAAATATTTTCTTTTCAAAGATGGCATTTGTCAATACTATTACCAATAGGTGATCGGTCACTACAAGTTAACGAATCCAAGTTCGATTTCAATTTGAAAGAGGTTTACACTTTATGTGTCCGAAACGCTTCAAAAGGGATTAAACTATTAGAAAATAAAAAAATAAAAAAATTGACAATACTATTTACACGTATAATTATTGTAGTTAAATTTGGATTAAAGAAACAACATTGTTTATAACTCATTAGTGTTCATTGTTGAAACACACATACATGAGATATGTGCCTAGGGCATGTTTTTAAGAGAGAGTAAATGTGTTTAATTTTGGCATGTTTCACTAGCTTAAAATTATTAATTTTAATGTTTTATTTTATCTCTTTAAAAAAGTGCTTATGAAGGTGTTTGCAAAAGTAACTTATGAATTAACTTCTCTAAACCTAACCTAAAAATGACAAAAAAAGCAAAAGTAGTTGGGAGACAGCTTTTAGCTTTTGGTGGTATTTTTTCTCTTAATTTACAAACACTACTCACTTATATCAATTTTTTCTCTTAAAATGCAAACACTGTCGACTTTCTATTCTCAACTATTTTAAATGATTTTTCAAAAATCTCTAATCCAAATAAAAGTTGAAGCATTTGAAAATACCACGTGAGTGTGTTTGCAATAACTTATGAATAAGTTAAAGCACAAGCATCTCTAAAAGTGTTTATAGGCTACATTTGTTTATTTTAATATATTAGTTTATTTTAGCATATTAGTTATAGCATATTAGTTTATTTTAATAAAAGCATAAGCTAAAACACCTCTTGTAAACACTCTAAAACAAGTTCTAAGCAAAAATAAGCTCAGAAGTTATTTTTAAAAGTTGCTGCAAACATTTGTTCATGTTGTCTTGTTTTTGAAAGAGTAGTTGGGAGAATAGTTAATGAGAAAAAAATCTCGATTTTGTAGTGTTATTTGTTTGGAATTTGTGATAGTTGTTTGGAAAATGATAGCACTAGTCTTATAGCCATAATAATAGGTTGTTAAACAGCCCAAGCCTATATTAAAGGAGCACATGAATTTTAACCAGTCCAACTTCTTTTGGTAATTAATAAAATTGACACTAAAATATTTATTAATTATTAAAAAGTCCCCATACATATAATCTCTCTAAAACCCTGATTCATTGTAGCAGTTTTGTCAAATTACTAAACGTCATCTTCATCATTAGCTCATCTTTGTCCTTTGAACATCATAATCAAAAGGTATTATAGTTTATTTTTATTTTTTATCATATATAATTACAATCTTTAAATTCTTGTAGATTTTTTCAATTGATCAATATTTTTTTAATAATTCTTTTCAGATGGAAGACATCTCCCACAATAATAGTTCTCATGAATTTGACAATAATAATTTGTTAACTCCAACGAAGACAATACCAATTCCACCTCTTGTAAGTATAGAATTCAACTCTTACAATGATGCATATGATTTCTATAATCTTTATGCGAAGAACTTAGGCTTTGGGATTAGAGTTAAAAATTCTTATAAGGGAAAAAATAGTCATGAGAAACAAGGTGCAATAATTTGTTGTGTTCATCAGGGATATAAAGAGCCTAATGATGTCAGTAATCCTAAACCAGGGAAAAGAATTGGTTGTGGCGCAATGATGAGGATCAAATTGAATAATCTTCAAGACTGGGTTGTTACAGAAATTGTCCTTGATCATAATCACAACATTACACCAATGTTAAGTTGTTAATTTGTTTAAATACTTCATATGTAATAGTACTTCTTCATACAAAATTTTATGTTACATTGAAGGTGTAAACCAGTCGAGTATATTTGAGCAATATATTTTCAAGTTTAATTTAATATTTTATTGAATTTGAGATTGTTGTCGGACTTAACATAAATTTTAATAAATCGAGTTTAAATGAATTGTCATCGTGTCAAATATAAGTGAACTCAAACTTATTATTTAAGTTTTGTGGGGGTAAAAATTGCAATAGACACTTTGAAAACGGTTAAACAAGTTGCTCACGCTATTTCCACAAAGTAAAATTTCTTGAGTCAAATATAAGTGAACTCAAATTTATTATTTAAAATTTTTGGGGGTGAAAATTGCAATAAACACACTAAAACCGGCCAAATCAATTTTCCACACTATTTCTACTATTCTAACTTTCTCGAGCCAATTAAATAGGGTTGTAAGATGAGCTGTACAAAAAAGGCTGTCATATTGACATTTTCGTTTGGAAAATAAGAATGGTATGCATTTTTACTATTATGAATAATACCCAAAAATGAATTAATGGTATAAGGGTAAAATTGACCGATGTGATCTTGATAACAATAACTGGTTGTGTGAGTTTTTTCATTCTAGTCGAGTTTGAGTTTCTATGAATAAAATTGAGAAGACAGAAACGTCAACGTAAATGAAAGCTAAAGAGCTAAGCAATCTGGCTGGGTACGAAGATTTTCAAGAATTAATGACCAAATCACACTAACAAAAAGTAATTGTTGAAATTCAACAAATTAGAAATATTAAAAGCAATCTTGGCCCTTCACAAGTTAATTTGAGACCAGTGTCTGTATTCTTAAATTTACTAGAAAAGTGTATAAATAAAGAAAACCAAACGGCTTGGTAGTTGAGTCAGTTGTACTTGTAGAAGGGACACGCGGAAAAACAAGTCAAATCTGTACGTATACTCCTTTCAATCTTTTTCTCTTCATATCAACACTCAAACAACCCTTTTGAGATTTCTTGAACAGTAAGCATTTAAATTTAAACAACTCCGTTTGGTAGAGAGTAGTTGTTCCGATGTGATACTTTGCCTGTATTATACATGCAACAAACAAAGTTAATGTTAAAATATATTCACTACAAATTTTTTACTATTTGACTAATACGAATACGTGCATGTATCTTGTTGATGTAGGTGAGCATCATCTAACTCTTACCACCTTATTTAACTTGACTTGTAATCCATGTTGATGTTCTTGGTTTATCTAACTTTTTAAAACTACTATCCCACCCAATTTCTAGTTTCTCCCAAGCTTATCAGTTAACAATGAAATGAAATTTCCAAGAGATTATGCTATTTGGGTTTCTAAAAATCATGAGAAGTTTAATGAAGAATGTGTTTCTTCAGACTAGTTTTCATATTTTTGGAGGTCATTTGCAGATGAAAATTTAGAAGGAAAACAGTGAATTTGTTAAGAAATGGGAAAGCAAGGATCTCCAAAAAGCTCACGTCCTGGTTCTTTAAGTTTTGATGCTTCATCTAATTTAGAATATCAACTGAGATGGGAAAAGGCAGTATTGGGTAAAGGATTTAAGAACAATATTGTGAAATATGGTTCTTATAAAGGAGTTTGTAATAGTAAAAGGCATACATGGTGGCTCCATAGGCACATAAGGTCTATTATATTCACATTCTTGTTGATGGGATTCCTTTTTCTTTTGGATTCCTTAATGTTTTCCCTGTTTAATCCCTCGTTTCTCAAGACTAGTCAAGCTCCAGGAAAATCACATGAACAAGAGGTACAGTTTCATAAATTGTTGATCTGAAATTCATTTCGTCAGCTGATATGAAAGAATGTCTATATTTAGTACATTCTTACGTACTTGGTTTGTCTGCAGGGGAGAAACACTGCATACAATGACCAAGGAAAAAGTCCAGTGATGTATTCTCGACTCTTACAAATGGCTTCTGTTTCGCTTGCAGAGGTTCGAGTCGAAACCTAAAAAGTTTCACATAGTGTTTTTAGCAGACACAAATGATTCATAACTCGTAAGTTTAATTATGTACCAATGAAACAGAGAGAACTTGAGCAAAAAGAGTCAAAGTACTGGAAGCAACCATTTCGACAAGCATCTATGTGGAAACCTTGTGCAGATATAAAGGTCCAAAGGTATTAATCATTGCACACCTAGAATTGTCATATTGAGACAGTAGTTCATTCTTTGTGACTTGTTTAACTATAGATATATGTCAGGGCAGAGACAAGAACAGCCGTAATGGTTTTATTTTGGTCAGTTCTAATGGAGGTCTAAATCAACAGCGAGTTGCTGTAAGATTTTCTTGTACTTCTTAAATTATGTTGACTAAGTTTAATGTTATTCCCTGTTCATCTATTCACTTAATAATATTCTGGTATTATGTGCAGGTTTGTAATGCTGTTGCTGTAGCATCTCTACTAAATGCAACATTAGTGATTCCTAAATTTCTTTATAGCAACGTATGGAAGGATCCAAGGTAACTAAATTTGTAATTTTTTTCATCTAGTTATAATACAGCTTCATTATCATCATTAACATCATTTTGTGGTTGCAGCCAGTTTAGTGATATTTATCAGGAGGAGACTTTTATGAATATACTAAAGGATGATATAGATATTGTGAAGGAACTTCCTTCTCATCTAAAATCAATAGACTTTGAAGCAGTTGGTAGTTTGGTATGTTGTCTATTTGATCTTTTTAGATTTTGAGGAACATTGTCTTAGACCTCCTATAACGCTTTTCAGGTAACAGACGCAGACCTTTCAAAAGAGGCAACACCTGAAGAATACATAAAGAATATACTTCCTATTTTGCTAAAAAATGGAGTTGTTCATTTCCTCGGATTTGGCAATCGATTAGGGTTCGACCCACTGCCTTCTGATCTTCAGGTAAAGGACACTCTTAAGAAATTTACCTTCAGATTTGAGTTCTCTTGCTTAACTCAGATATAATTTATTTGCAGAAACTAAGGTGCAAATGTAACTTCCATGCTCTAAAGTATGTACTAAAAATTCAAAAAACTGCTTCCTTACTAGTGAAGAGGATAAGAAAAAATGAAGCTGCAAAGAGCATGTTAGACAAACAGCTTCTAGGAAACTTCATCTCAGATGTCCCTTCTAATGAGCACACTTCCAAGTACCTTGCTTTACACTTAAGGTTTGAAGTAGATATGGTGGCTTATTCAATGTGTGATTTTGGAGGTGGTGAAAATGAAATTAGAGAACTTCAGGCTTACAGAGAAGAGCATTTTCCTCTGCTCCTCGAACGTTTAAAGAAAACAAAGTATGTTCTTCTCCAAATACTCAAATTATGCATCAATTAACATGATATATTCTTCAATTGCCCAATGTTCATTCAATGGCTGCAGACCTATTTCCCCCATGGAATTAAGAACAATGGGAAGATGTCCATTAACACCTGAAGAAGCAGCATTGGTTCTAGCTGGTCTTGGATTTGATCAAGGAACTTATATCTATCTTGCCGGGTCTCAGATCTATGGCGGAAAATCAAGAATGCATTCTTTAACCGGCCTATATCCCAATTTAGTTACAAAGGAGGATCTCCTCTCTCCAAGTGAACTTGCACCTTTTCGGAATTTTTCTTCTCAGGTAGTTAGGCCTGAAAGTAGTAGAAACTGGTTTGGTAGCAAAGATTATGTGATATTAAATCTTTTATCAGCATTTATCTCTTATTTCGCAGTGTTGATTATATAATCTCCATGTTCCAACACAAGTTTAGGTAGTAAATTTTGACACATTTGCTAATTTGCCACTGATCCATACTTCAGACTTTGCTACCAAACAAGCCTAACAATTTAATTCATAGTAATATGGTTTATAGGTAGATTGCATTACCGCAAGATATTTCTTGTAACTGATTTGAGCATAGCAAATTTATGAATGCAGCTTGCAGCATTAGACTTCATCGCTTGTGCTTCTTCAGATGTTTTTGCCATGACGGATTCTGGAAGCCAGCTATCATCCCTCGTGTCTGGTTTTCGAATATATTATGGTGGAGGAAATGCTCCTAACTTGAGGCCAAGCAAGAAGAGGCTGGCTGCAATCTTGCAAGAAAATAGCACTATCAGGTGGCATAGTTTTGAAAGCAGAATAAGGAAAATGATTGAGGAAGGTCAGAGAGTACATACCAGGAGTAAAGGCAGAAGCATTTACCGACAACCAAGATGCAAAGAGTGCATGTGCCAGCATGTATAGTTTATTCACTGCATAACCATATGATTGAGGAGGTTTTGCATGAGTGTTAGGTGAGCCGAGATATACCTGGTGATTTATTTTCCACAATCACACCGAAAACTAAAGACAGCAGTACGTACAAGTGCTGATAAGTGATAAAGGAAGCTTCCATCTTATTTTTCAAGCTTCATAAAGATGTACTTTTAAAGCTCACATAAAATGAAATCTAAGTTGAAACTAGAATTCTCCAATTTCATAACCAGGAATGAGTATACAAATTAGTTCTGCACCAATTGTTACAGTGTTTGTTTTTCTCTTTTTCTAACAATAAATACAAATCACGGGCAGAAATGCACTAAGGATGACCCTTGTTGGCACACACTCATAGCTAAATATAAATGGAAGACAAAAGATATTAATAAGAACAGAGATGATGCATTAAATCCAGATAAACTCAAAGCAGTGTTCCTCTAAATTAACTTTTTTCTCGAATCCACTAACAATCTAAACAAGCTTTCATTCAGTGAAAACTAAAGCATCTAAATTTCGTAAATGGAAGTCTGAATGTTTCATTGTCTCAACGAAGTGAAGTTATAGAAATCCTGATGAAAATAAGTTAGCTAAAATTGAAAGCTGCACATACCATCAATATATAACTCGATCAGTAGCCACTCTTTTCCATTCCTGCAAGGCTGCAATCATGAATCAATAAATGAATACTAACAAAAACTGATAATTTTAAGCTGTGCTAAAACAACATACACAACGCTACGAGCTTCACGGATAACATTCTCCCAAAGTGAAACCCTAACCTAACCTAGGCTTTCTTTCCGATTTCTTTACTTTTATTCTGAATCGTAATTGAGTATGGCAGAATAGTATGATTTGGTAGCGGGATTTTTCTAGCGAGTCCAGTACCACGGCCTCTCTTCATTCCTCTACTGTCCAGTTCTTAACAATTTGAATCGGTCTGAAACAGTAGAATGAAAAGCTAATAACCTCGCTATTATTCTTCCTCAAGGAGCAGCTCACTCTTGCAAATAGCGCTTTATATTATCGATAGTGATAAGAATCGAAAAAATAAATGTAAATCTACATTTTTCTAAATGTTAATTGTTCAAATTTAGTAACATAAATCATTAAGAAAGCAAATTCTAAGAAAACAATTCATGTTTTTTAACATCACAAAATAATTTTGAATAAAAAACATCATACAATTAATGGAAGAGATAAATAGTTCTATATGGCAATTAGTTTTTATTTTTATTAAAAAGAACTAGATATTATAAAAAAAAAATTCATGTATCAACCTTATGCGGAATTATAGAGAAGTAATGTGTATGTCTAATACAGTACAACACTATTACATAGTTATAGTAGATAAAAAAAAAATTATCGTTCTAGGGTTTCGGGTCCAGTCCATGTGGTTGGAGCCCATTAGAGAAAAATTAGGTTACATGAGACTTGTATAAAAAGACTTTTAGTCTTCTTATTTGCGTGTGTTGTGTGTTACACACACCAGGAAAGAACAAAAACACAACTGACAAGAGAATCAAAAAAAGAGAAAAATAGGAGTTTTCTTGGAATTTGTGAGAGATTAAGGTACCATTGGTAATTGATTTCGGCTCAGATTCAGTCGAAGAATCTTCACAAAGGTGGCTCAAACTATCATATTTGTTTGTTGTTTTATTCTCGGTTATCCAAGTTAGTGACTTGAGGTTTTTTACCATGTCGGTGATGTTGTTGTTTAATTCTTTGTGATCCAAGAGTGTTCTCTTGAGATTTTGTAAAACCCATTATCATTATAGTGGTTGAGTTGAATCGATTTAAGATCTTGTGGTTTTTTCCCGGTTTGGGTTTCCACGTTAATTGTTGTGTGCCTATTTACTTTCCTGCACATTAATTCTTGTTTGAATCAGTTAATTAGTGCATGGATTTATATTTGATCATGTTATTCTCAATTTCATTCCGTGTATATTTATGAGGGAAATAACCAATTGCTTCTATTGTGATATTAGTTGTTACTAATTTGGTACTCTTACCCTAACACGAGTAATAATTAAAAGGATATAAGGTCAAATTTTATTTTGGATTGATTGATTAGACATATTAAGTAATACAATCAATCTAGCCCAATCAACCATAATTAATGTAGTTTGCTAAACATTTCCTAACTAACTTTATAAGATACTAATCGGGAAAGTTACTTTTTTTGTACCATAGGATGGACCTACTTGCAATTTTGGTATCATTGGATACGAAAATGCAAATTTGGTACTATAAGATAGGTTTTCATTGGAACTTTAGTACCAAACCCAAATTTTCCCTGAAGTTAATAATAATTTAACCCATATAAAACGCATAATGTTCAATTTATCCCCTCATGATTTAAAAAAGAGCATTTTACCCCTTAAAATTTTGTATAAGTTTCACATCGCCTCCCTCATATTTTTATAGGCGGCACCTTATCCACTTTTATTATGATAATGTGGCATTTTACCCCCTGTATTACGATAAATGTGGCAATTTATCCCCCTATGTTATAAAATAGTTTGCATGCCTACTTTCAATTTCGACAAGTGAGTTACACTCTCCGGCTGAAGGGGTAAATTGCTTCAATAACAGGGGGTAAATTGATTTTTTTTTCAAATTATAGAGGGGTAAATTGAACATTATGCATTTTATAGGGGGTAAATTGCCATTAACTTTGTAGAAAAATTGGGCTTGGTACCAAAATTGCAATGAAAACCTATCCTATGGTACCACATTTGCATTTTCGTATCCAATTGTACCAAAAGTACAAGTTGGTCTATCTTATGGTGCCAAAAAACAATTTTCCCGATACTAATCACATTTAGGTTATCAATATGTATGGGAGAACATGTTTTTTACTTCATTTATTGCTCATTAGTTATCATAGATCCATCTTGAAAATGTATTCAATAAGATCTTTCAACGCCAAGAATGGAAAACAACTGAAGACACGAGACAATTGCAAAGAGACAAACTTTACTTCTCATGAAGCAAATAATTGTGAATATCACTAATCCCACACGGCAAGAATGGATGACTAAGGGTGAGTTTGACCTAAAGGTTCGAAAGACAATTATAGGAGAATTAATTTTACTAAAATAGATTTTGATAATAATTGACAATAATAAAAGTTAATTATAGAATAATTGATTTTGTATAATACCTTTTGCATAAGTAACACTTTCGGGGCTTATAAAATAAGTTATTTTTTAGTTTATGGAGATCTCAAAAGTGATTATGACATTGTGGACCAAACATCATAAAAATCACGATTGATTGAAATTAATTTTTACAATTGGGGTCAAACAACTTAAAAATCACAATAAAGATGTCGAAGTGCTCCCTGCCACTGAACCAAACTCATCCTAAGAATGTTCTTTTTTTTCCACCACTAATTTATAATATCGCCATCTCCTTTTACTTTTACAGATTTTTCCACACGTAATGCACAAATTGTAATATGTTGGACCATGTTCCAATTTGCACGTCAGTCCTTTTCAACTTGGTAAGCAAATCAAACCAGGCGTCCAGGCCCTGTTCTCTCAATGACATTCATTTCAAGAGTTGCTTTTGCCTTTAGTTTCTCCGAATTTCAGAACGTAGAAAAAGAAACAAAATACGAGTAACTAAAGATGGAGAAAGCAACTAAACTCTAAAAGCAAGACACTGAAAAACAGGAATAGAAACTGACATTACTTTTATATCACCCTTCAACTCTAGCTGTAAATTCCTAAAGTTAATAAAATAACAATTTAAGTATCCCTTCTGATAATTTTTCTAAAATTTAATGGCAGAAGTACGATTTATTTTAGCTTATTTTTTGGCCATGCCTGTATTATTTTATGATTTAAATCACTGATTTAAACTAATTTTATATATGCACATGTGTATTTTAATATTTAAATTATGTAGCCTGTTAATTTCTTATTGTCTAACTAATACTTCCTCCCTTTTTAAAATGGTACTCCTATTTTATTTTTGAAATGTCTCAAAATAAGATTTTATTTACTAAAATAAAAAATATTTTTCTCAAAATTACCCTATATCATAAAATAATAATTTGATACCAATAATTCTCGACTACTACTTTTAGGAACATAACTATAAAGTTATCCAAAAATTTAAATTTTATATAAAATTACGTACCAAAAGTAAAAAGAACAAAAAATTTAGGACGGTGGGATTATTATACATAACATGTGAACCACCCGATCAAAACCGATCTTGACTTTGAATATTATTAATGGGACTTGTTTTCGACCCATAAGGCCATAAATTAAAAATGATCCACATTTTCCCGCATCATTTTAACCGGCAAAACCCAATCAACCGCCCGTTCACAACACTTATTTTTAATCTCTCTTCTCAACCAAAATAATTTTTTTTTAGGGTCTCAAGTCTCAATCAAATTAAATTAAAATAATGAATTGTGCACGAGTATATAACATGGGGTTATTTGCACTTACACCCCTGGACTATTACTATTTTTGCAATTATTTCCAAATTTTTTTATTTTCTTACAATCACATCCCTTCGGTTAACAAACCATCTATTCCACTTATCAAATGTCAATTTTACCCTTCACCCTTAACAACTATTTGTATTGATTCTTTTTTCTTCTTTGTTAACTACTTGAATTGATTTTAGTAATATGAACTTGAGAATATTAAATATTGTTTTATTTATATTGCAGTTTTGCTTAAAAAAAAATCATACAAAAACATATATAATGTAGTTTATTCCATTATTCTAACCTCAAAACTCGGACATTTATGTTGACAAGTCTATATATGAAAATTGTAACCAAGACATCAAAATAATTAAATCATATGTAATATCACCATGTTTAATATTTCCAACGAGCTACTATTCTGATGCTCTTGTTACATTTCCCTTAAAAGCATCACATGCAATAGCACCAATTCTTGAAAAATATTAGGCATGGTGCTATAATATACAATATTTTTATTTTGATGCCCTAATTATAATTTTCATATATACACATTTTTAACACCATTATCTGAATATTTTGGTTAGAATCATTGAAGAAAGTAGCTTATGTTTAGTTTGATTTTTTAAAGCAAAATTGCAACATAAATAAAATAATATTCAATGATCTCAAGTTTATATTGCTAGAATCAATTCAAATATTTGTAGAAAAAATAATCAATTCAAGTAGTTGTTAAGGGAAAAGAGTAAAATGGACATTTAATAAGTGGAATGAATAGTTTGTTAACATAAGGGGTGTGATTGTAAAAAACTGAAAGGTAATTACCAAATAAAAAAAGTTCAAGGGGTGTAAGTGTAAATAACCCAATATAACATGTGGGCCTGTGCCTACAAAATTGACTGCTACGTCATACCATGCA
Source organism: Penstemon newberryi var. newberryi (assembly GCA_030819805.1). NCBI lineage: Eukaryota > Viridiplantae > Streptophyta > Magnoliopsida > Lamiales > Plantaginaceae > Penstemon > Penstemon newberryi. The sequence goes on along the minus strand of JAUALY010000005.1, from coordinate 45,101,371 downwards.
TGGAAATGGAATGTTAAGAAAACGAACGATGGTGGTTTAAAACTAAAGCCTAAAGGTAACATGATGAATGGTCCCTTCCCTTCTCTTCTCTTAAAAAACAAACGACAAAAAATATTTTATATATATATATATATTTATATATATCATATATTATTCCAATCTATTTGCTAAAGAACATTGCCTTGTTCACTTTAATAAGTGGAATATCACTTTTATCCAACTTTGAAAAATTAGAGGGAATATTAAAAATTCAAAGGAATAAAAGCTACAAATAGAAACAAAGGAAAGGAAACAAAAAAAGAAAAAGAAAAAGAAACTAGTAAACAAAGACCAAAGATAATAAAGTAGTAGGTGATATTTTAAACCAAACCGTAGAAACAAAAAGGAAAGGTTTTTATAGGAATAATCTATCACAAAATATGTCACACTTTCTTTGTGTACACAATTCTTTTTTTTTTTTTTTTTCCCAGGGCTATTTATCCATTTTGAGACAATTAGTATAGCACATTAAGTGGATACACAATTTGGTAAAACTAAAAAAAATTATCTATACATACTTTGTAATTAAAACTCATCAAATTACAATGTAAATATATTCTATTAGCCTTGTAATTGTTTTCAATGTGTAGTCGAGTCAGTCTGAACTAGATTGATTTTGCTTTATGGGAATCTGCGAGTTAAAGAAACCAAAGTGACATTATTAAATGAACTAATACAGTACTAAACCCATAAAAAGTTAATATCTCAAAGAAAACGATCACTCACAAAATAAATATATTTAATTTGCAACACATAATTACAATCAAATCAAATTAAATTATAATTCTGAGAAGTGATTCTGACTTCAACATTTTTTGCAATTAAAAGCATGCAACTTTTGGAAAAATTGTTAGCATTTATGGTGTACGGATGATAAGAAAAAATTATATTTAATCTCTAAATTTAACTTTAACGATTAATTGACTCTAACATCTCATCCCACCACCATGTATTGGTTATGTGTGAAACATGATTGAAATAAATCTCCTTTGCTGAAATGCCCAAATAATTAATGTCTACAACTTGTTCTTAATCTTAAGTTGCAATGTTAACAATTCCGTTTTGCAAATTCATTTTCAAAGGACGAGTAAAATGAATTTACTCTATTTTAACAGCCCGAAAAGAAAAGAAAAGGGAAACTCAGATTATCTCCAACGGAGATGGGTGTATATCTTTTAGCAAACCCAACACTTGTTGCATAGTGGGCCTCTTCTCCGCCGTACACAAATATCCAACTCGGAGGCACTCCACCATCTCACTCACTGAGTCACCACCGCTTCTCAACCTGGAGTCAAGCGCGTGAACCCCTTCTCCATCCTTCACCAACCTCCTAACCCTATCCACATTCTCACCCGAACCCGTTTGACCAGTCAACAATTCCACCAACACCACCCCAAACTCATAGACATCATCCTCAGTCGACCCGCCAACTCGGTCCCGACTCAGTGCAAAATCAGCAATTCGGGGCTCAAAATCGTCTGCCAGTAAGATATTTGACAGGACTAAATGGCCATGCACCACAGGCTTCGAACGCGCGTGGTGGAGATAGGCAAGTCCACGCGCCACACCAACTGCAATGCGGTGGCGCGTGGCCCATTCCATTTTCTCCGGCGAGGTGATGTGGGGCCCGTTTTGAACTTCCCACGTGTCAGTGCTCCAGTCTTCCACGTTGGGTGCTCCGGTGGGGAGCTCGTGTAGCCACCGGTGGAGGTCGCCGTTGGCCATAAACTCGTATAGTACCAATTTTTCTTTACCTGTTCAAAAGGGAACAATCAAATCAAATGTAAAGTCCCTGTTGGGTTATTATTTATGAAACATACAATCAATTACTACTATCATTAATTGACTTGTGTCAAAATTCATTCAGAAATTGCTTGTGGCAATATTAAATTCATACTGTCAGCCAATTGCAGGAACATAAATATAGCAATAGTTGTTCCGGTGGACCCGGGATTTCTGTCACATGTACGTGTCACTTATTTAAAGTGTTTGTGTGAGTTTATACAGCTTCATATAGATTGTTCTGAGTATTCTGCATGCACAATGTTTTCCTAAACTTGTTGGATTTTTCAAAAGTATACTTCTTGGGCAAAGCATTAGAGTACTTCATAAGATTAGATTAGATTAATAAATATATAAATACGAAAGAAAATGAAATTTAGCAGACAGCATTAATTGTTATGCCATTAAACTAAAATCCCATTAATTGAAACTACACTACTCTGTTAGTTCTAATTCAAACAGACATATATACCTCAATGTTTTAAATTCAGATCCCAATATATTACCCTCAATCTCAACATTTGACTTTTCGCGATGACACGAACCCCAATAAATCAGAAGAAATTTTTACTGCAGTTCAAAATTGAATCTTTAGCACTACCCTCGAAGCTCGAATACCTACTATTACTAGTAATAATCATATCTTTACTGCAAGATATTTGTATTCACATTAAATGTGGTAGCTGAAGACAATTTAAAAAAAAGTCAAGAACAGTAGAACACAGTACATACCTGCAATGCAGTATCCAGAAATTGGCAGCAAATTTGGGTGTTTTAGTCTTTTCAAGTCTTCAAACATAGCTGTAGCATCATCATGACTTAGCCTTCTAGCATTTTCCAAGACCTTGATTGCCACGTGGAGGTCACCTGGAAGCACGGCTCTGTACACCGGCCCACACCTTCCTTCAGCGAGGAGAGATTCTTTACCGAAGTGTGACGTGGCAGCAATTAGGTCCTTGAACGTGAGGTTCATCAATGGCTTCTCAAACATCACTACTGGAGCTGAAGTGGGTTCTTTTATGTCAGCTATCCAAGATGACCCGGATTCTGTTTCGAACGAAAACGGGCCGGATTTTTCCATTCGGAATGGGATTTGGACCGGTTTTGAGATTGCCCATTTGTTATTTCTTGCTGCTTTTCTCTTCTTGTATATGCAGTATGTGAGAGCAGTGATTGCCGAGAAAAGAAATGATGATGCTAAGGATGTGACTAAAATTAAAATCTTTCTATTTATGGATTTGAGTTTCTTTTCCTTGATGGGCTTTTGATTTACATTTCCATTAAAATTCAAATGACCTCCTCTGTTTTTCGGCGGTGATTTGTGATGCGAAAATGGTGGATGAGGTGTGACGTGTAATTCAGGAGTAGTGATAGAATTGTTCTTAGTGATGAGATTTCCCGCATGAATAAAAGCTGATTTACCAAAAGTTTGAATCTTTGTTGAATCCAAAGTACCAGAGAAGTCATTGAATGAGATGTTCAAGAATTTGAGGTTTGTTAATGTTGGGAAATCAGTGGGGAAATTTCCATAAAATCGATTTCTTGAAATATCAAGATACTTTAGGGACTTTAAATTAGATATTAGTTTTAAATTCCCAGAAATATTGCAACCAGAAATGTCAAGATATTCAAGATTAGTTAAGTTGGTGAACCAAAGAGGCAACACACCTTGAAACTCATTATGTGAAAGATTCAAAAAGCTAAGATTAACAAAATTCGAAAAATAAGAAAAGTTTTTGAACCTATTGAACGAAAGATTGATTTTTTTCACCGGAGAAAACTTCAACATTCCCTTTTCTGGCAGCCCAATTCCTCCGCCGAGTCGGTTGTTAGAGAGATCGATTTCATAAAGGTTTGGAAGAAACCATATCAATGGCGAAACAGAGCCTGTAAGAGAATTATTGGAGAGATCTATTACACGAAGCTGCGTCATGTTTTTAAGAAACTTCCATGAAACTGTGCCTTTTAGATTTCTAGAGGGTAGTTTAATTTCTGGGATTGGTGGATTTGTGCAGTTGGATTTTAAGAACCAAGAAATGTTGAAGCCTGAAACAGAGCCGAACGCTTTGGTTAACAGAGCTTTATCTGTGCTGTTGCATGTTGATGAAGCTTCTGGTGTAAAGAAAAGTGAAATGAATAGTATGAATTTGAAGAGGATTTTCATGGTTTTTCTCAATTGAGATTTGAGAGAGAGAGAGAGAGAGAAATAAAGGATGTAATTTAATGTACGTACTGGTGCAATATGTAGGTATTGTTTTTTTATTAGGTCAGCATTGTTAAAGAGAAACTACTCTCCCTCTTTTAGTATGGGGGAGAAATAAAAAAAAAAAAAAAAAAAAAGAAAAACTGAACCACTAGAGAACATTGTGTAGTGGATAGTGGGCTTGGGGCAGATAAATTGGACTGAACAGTTTGAAATGAGGGCATTTGTTTATTTGGAAATGTTTGACCTCAGCACTGAAAAGAATTTGGGTTCAATTTAGTATTGACATAAAAATGCATTTTAAGGTTTCTAAAAAAAAAAAAAGTTTTAAATTCATATTTGAATAGAAAATGAAAGAAAATCCTTCACTAGATTAGGTTTAGAAAAAAATTCATAGATCTTGAGAAAAATTATGTTGATGTCATGCTAACATAATGTGATGCATTTCATGCACAAGGTTTAAGAAATTATCTTGGACCCAATCTATTTAGAATGTCCCGAAAATGAAAAGTAAAAATGTGTAATGATTATAACGAAGGGCATTAGTTTTAGTTTGAACTTTAGTATCTATTTATATGTTAATAAAAAAGGTCGTACTTTCATGCATTTGATGTACAAAATCAATTTTATTCATAAGAGCAACTCACCAGTATGATGATGAAATATAGGAGAAATGATACAATTTCATTATTCAATCCATTTATCATACAGTAAAAAAGTAAGAAAAAAAGTTGCAGCCGTGCATAAAATAAGTTCTTTTCGAGGGACATTCTTATCTTGATTAGGCGTAGAAGAATTGTCTAAACCTTGGAGCAAGAATACATCACGTCAATTATCGCGGTGATGTTGTAGTTAGAAAATTGTTGATATAGTGTATTTGTAATCACAAGCTTTATGAATTATATCCTAGACTTGATCTAGATAACTAGGTAAGAATTTTCTATCTTTTGCCGGCTATCGATAAGTAATAAAATTTAATAGTGAGAATTTTCTAAAAAAATGAAATATCTCATGTTAAAAAGTGATACTTTTTCACAAGTCATATATATGTTACGTTCAATTATATGTACACACGAATTTATTGACATGTCGTTCAACGCATGTGACTCTATGTATAAAACAAATTGTGGATCAATAGAACTCACAATCCCTTTTTGTTATTTTTAGTGGTTAGTAAGAAGTTGCTTTCAAAATAAGTTTTTTTTTTCAAAAAAATATTATATACACCATATGAATTCATTGATATGACTTTCAACGTATGGGACTATGTAAGAACAAATTGTGGATCAACAGAATTCACATTAATCTCTTTTTGTTATTTTTATTGTTAGTAAAAGTTGTTTTCAAAATAAGTTTCTTTTTTTAAAAATAAATAAATAAAAAAATCTTAGAGTTTGCCAATTGAGATAGGTGAATTAATTTTATCTTAGAAATTATTTTTTGGAAATGACGGTTCTATTTTACTAGCTAATAAGTTGCTAGGAATTGTTTTCTGTATTTTGTTTAATTATGCTTTTAATATCTCCTCAATGGTATGTCAGGTGCCTGCTGAAGAATATTTTGGTAATGACGGGTATAACTGATTAGTGCATTATTTTCTTCACTGAGTAGAGTAATAGTATACTAAAGATCAATTACGAATAATTAAGTAGCTGCTAATTAATAATAAATTCCAAGTCATTCCGCACAAAAGACTATCAATTGTCTAAATCACAACATTTCATGTGCCATCACTGATTAAATATTACGTAAAAGTTAAAGTGGATCTGGACGCTAGCAGGCGACTTACTCCATAACTCGTATCTGGATTTGGTCATGACCTCTACCACATAAAGTACGTGATTATCGGCTTAATTAATATTCTTTTTCTAAACAAATAAATCGCATTTTTATCGTTTTTTTCTGGGTTAGATGGCTTATAGCTTCACCTAACCCGACATAGTCCAAACTTAAAATTCCAACAGAATGACAACTAGATTTGGTAGTCCCACCCTCTCAATACGGACATAACAGAGCCTATCTATCTTTTTTTATTCTTGTAACAGAAAAATGAAAACAATGCATTAATTAACTAAGAACCATAGAAAAAGGAAATCGAAACTCGTTTACTTGAGATATATTCTATATGTATCAACTTCTTTATTTGAGCATGAAATATTATATAAAAATGATTTTTTTTTTCCTTTTTTCTTGTGGGTGATGATTAGAAAGGTATACAAGAACCAAGTCAGGCTTTGAATGTTAAGTTGTCTTAACTTATTATATGATATTTATTTATTTGAAATTGATCTGATCAATTTTAAATTAATTTTTTACCAATATTAAAACTTTCCAACTCCAGAAAAGGAGAAGGCACTGTTGAGATTCACTTTCGCCTTATTTGATTTTGTATGAGTGAACATATTTTGGTTGTTTACTTGGATGTGTTTTTCTTGATACTTGTGCAAAACAAATTAAAAATTTATTTGGATGTATTTTTCTTGACTAAGTATTTAATTTCATAGTGAGTTGTGTTTTAAATTGTGGTTTTTTTTAGAGGAATGATCGTTAAATCAATATTTAATATCACACACCAATATCACTAAATCTAAAAATTTATTGAATTACATTTAAACTACAAGGAAAATCAATCACCAACTCTAGTACTAAACTAGAGAAAAATCCACATTAATGAAAGTTGAACCCAAAGACGTTTTAGTTGTGGGGTCTCGGTCTTACCAATGAGTTGCGACTTCATTGAATTTTAAATTGTGAGTTGTGGTTTGAATGTGAGTATTTTTTATGTTGGACTTTTGGGGGAAAAAGAAGACAATTGATGTCAAATCACATCTTTTTATATTAAATTAATTGATATTACATTATATTATGGCTGATTTAATTTAAATATCATTAATTTAAGTAGAAATCTTGTCTTGTGCTTTTGAGTTTTGATTCGACAAAAACTTTCTCATCAATCGAAAATTCAAAATACTTGGGTCATCATAGATCCAATCATCCAAACATGCCAATTGAGTTGGCAATCGAACCATGGAGTGTCGAAAGCACGGAAAACTTATTTATTAGATGGAACAAAATTAGTCGGTAAACCATTTGTTGAATCCATGCGACAAGAGGAGTTTACAAATCACACGCACACTTTTAAACTTGATATGTCTGTGAAACTTTCAATGTTAGCCCAATTCTTTAGGATTTTGGATGGGCCTAACATGGTTTTGATCCTCCTCATTGGCCCAATATAGTGAGAACACCTAAAATAAATTAACTAACTTCGGCCCACTTACATATCTGAAACCTAATCTCATAAAATTATATTTCTTACTTTGAAAAAAATATATATTAATTTAATATAATAATATCTCAATCATTACGTTAAACATCGCACAATATAATATCGATCAAGTTAATTTGAAAGGTCATCATTTGACACGTAACTTCTATTTTTTGCCCCAAAATTTTAATATTTAAAATACATAATATTGAAATATATTTTATATTTTCAAATCCCAAAAGTTTATTTATTTCACATTAACATCAAATCATGTTTGAATTGTTACGTATACATTTAAGAATAATATTCAAATTTTTAACCAATAATTTCTTCTTCCAAAACCAAATCAAGTCAAAACACATCCAAAGAGGGCCTAAGTAATCCTGAAAAAAGAGTTAATGACATCTCGAAAAATCAAAGAAATAAGTGAATTCACGTGCATGTCTAAATTCATAAAGGGGAACATTTCTCAATTTGGACTTGTAGTTGTAGGATTTTATGTTTTATATATTTCCTTATATATTGGCATTTTCATTTTAGGCCTTTGTCATATAGTATTGTTAATCTCCTAGTTTCCATAACAAATTTGTCTACATGAATTTTGTCAAAGTATTTTTAAGAATGCGCAGGTAACAATTAGATGTACTCAAATACACAGCAGGTAGCTAGGTGACCTATCATTGAGTAAGAGAATATGAGAATATTTAATTATAATACATAGTAGTATAATACTTTATCTAGCAACCGACGTTCCATTAATTTGTTATCAAGTTGAAGTATATGTGAATCACCACCGTCAAATTGCTCTGACCTTTGACCAAGCGTATCATCTCCAGCTATTATATGTTGTCTTCCTAAGTTCAGAATCTTATATACATACTAAAATTGAAAACAATCTATTAATTTCCAGATCTTCACCGCGTAACTAAAATAACATAATATTTGCTAAAAATATAATAAAGATCCTCTAGTGTAGACACCTGAATTGGATCTAGAGATCACATACAAATAAATAAAATTATTTCAGAGCCATAGGTTGGATTCAATGTTGTGTTTCATTAAAGAAAAGAATTAGTTGTTGTGATATCAAATGCATTTTATATTTTACACATTTGTGTCATATCTGTATCACATCATGTTGATCGATTTGAGTATAATAAAATTGTCTCTTGTGGTAAAGGAATTCGACTTGCACAATAGAAATATTTGCACTGTTGTCTGTTGAGCAGTTTACGTTTGATCCTACATCTGGTATCAGAGTAACGTCATGAGTTTAATTTTTAGCGAAGCAATTGGTGGGTACAAAATTGCAGACTTGAGTTGTCTATGGCCTTATTTTTTTTTTTTTTTTGGAGACAAATTGTCTATTGGCTTATATTGAAAAGGTCTTGTTGTAGGCCTTCATAATCAAAATGTAACTTTTTGTATGGCATGTAGTTTAAAAATTTGAGTTGCATCAATTAAAGTGAACTAGTATGATGTCAATAAATATAATTTGAGAATCATTCCGTGTTTAAATTGGTGGTGTCACACTTATACAAATATCGACAATTAGATAAATTTAATTTGATCCATGTCTTATAATCATGAAACACTTTGTCGTCATCTATGAACAAATATACAAATTTAAAATTTATATGAATTTACGTTTATACCTGTCGGTTGATGCATGTTTGATACCAAACTATAACATAATACTAAAAATTAGTTTCTTCATCCAATTCAAATACGTAGGTTCACGTATACATAAATGCATGCTCTACTAACACTTAATTATATTCTATATGAAATTAAATATGTTTGAATGAAGTAATTCTATATGAATTCACCTTTTAAAAAATTAAATGTCAAATGATACTATAGATCTAGTTATCACTATCAGTCATTATATTCACAAAATTATTATATTCATGACCTGCAAATTTTGAAAATTGTCATCAATCATTAGATAAATGATAAACGTATTATAACCATTTTGTAAATAATTATAACTTATATTGTACAATATTTATGGACCTATATATGCCTTGAGATACACGTCAGCACGAAGCTGAGACATGATTGGCCCTCTTAACCACATAATTTTGTTGTTTTTCTTTATGGTTGACACTTGACTCTGCTCCGTATCACCTACACAGCAACATCTCAGCTAACCTCCAGTAGTAGCTGACACGTATACAAGAAAAAAAAATACTACAGTATAATCTTCTCTTTAAATTTTTAATCGAGAAAAAATTGACATGAACCACAAACTTAACGTGAATTTGTCAAGTGAAATATGATTGGCTACCAAAGTACAACCAGTCACATCATGTTGCATACAATCACTCCTCCTAAATTTTTTTAGGGTAAATTAAGGATATCCATTGGAAAGGTCCAATTACAAAAAAATTTCCTACATATTAGAATGTTTAGCACGAGAAGTTCCTACAAATTAATACGAGTTATTTGCACTTACTCCTCCTGAATTATCGTTATTTGACAGTTATTTCCAAATTTTTTTATTTTTTTGGCAATTAAATCCATTTTATTAACAAATCATTAATTCCACTTATTTATTGTGAATTTTACCCTCCCCTAACAACTATTTGTATTGATTCTTTTTTCAAGAACTACTTGAATTGATTCTATGAACTTGGTAACATTGAATATTATTTTATTTATATTGCAATTTTGCTTCAAAAATTACACCAAAACATAAGTTAGTTTCTTCCATGATTTTAACCCAAAATTTCAGACAATGGTGCTGAAAAGTCTATGTATGAAAATTTTGACCATGACATCAACATAAAAAAAAATATTATGCAATAGCACCATGCCTAATATTTTCAAGAATTTGGTGCTATTGCATATTTTTTTGGGGAAATGTAATCAGGGCATCAAAATAGTAGCTCATTTGAAATATTAAGCATAGTGCTATTACATGTGATATTTTTATTTTGATACTTTGGTTACAATTTCATATATAGACATTTCAACATCAATGTTTGTGTTTTTGCGGGCTTAATTCCACTTTGCATCCTAAAAAAATATCAATCACATTTCGTACCCTAAAAACATATATTGTCTTTCACTTTGTACCCTGGGTGAATTTTAGGCAAAAAAGTAGGAGTATTTTTGCAACTCCCTTAAAAATTCAACATATATAATAATGTGAGATTCATGTGCAATTAAGAGTAAAAATAAAATTACCCATTAAAATAACTCGGAAAAAATAAATCATTTTGGAGGACGGCCAAATGAATACATATCTAATACTCAACCTACGGTAAAATATTATTCTAAAAAATATTTATATAACTTGAAATTATAAAATATAATATCAGTTAAAAAAAATAAAACATAGCCTGGTTTTTATAGTAATATGGCGCTAAGAAATTCGTTGGAACGACCTTCGAAAATACTTGTCCCTCGAATAGTTTCTAAAAAAATAATTCTGACACGATATTATCCCACAAAAATTTTCAATTCCAATTTTCGTCGCGACAAATTTGTCAATTTTAATATTTTTCTCGGAGTTATTTTAATAGGTAATTTGTCAATTTTGCTCTTAATCGGACATAAATCTCACATTAGTATATTTTGGAGGGAATATACATTGGAGTGACAAAATTACCCCTGCTTTTTTGCCTGAAATTCACCCAGGGTGCAAAATGAAAGATAGTATATTTTGAGGGTGCAAAGTGGAATTAAGCCATTTTTGGGTTATAATAGTAAAAGAAACTAGGTTATGTTTTGTGTGATATTTTTACGCAAAATTGCAATATGAGTTCATATTACTAGAATCACTCCAAGTAGTTCTTAAAAAAAAAGAATTAAATCAAATGGTTGTTAAGGGGAACGTTAAAATGGATATTTAATAAGTGAAATATATGATTTTTTAACAGAAGGTGTGTGATTGTCAAAAATGATTTTTTTAAGGGTAACTGCCAAATAGTGACAATTCAGCTGTTCAGGGGTCTAAGTACAAATCAAACTAATACATATATTGGTTGTCAATTACGTAAAGTGCAGGGGTGGTTTTCTAATTTTACTCCTTATTAATTACGTAAACACCCACTGCACTAAACAAATAGGGTAAATTACGAATACCCCCTCAGGTAAGGCCCAATTACAAAAATCCCCCTCACGTATTGTGTATTACAAAAATTCCCCTCAGGTTTGTCACATTCTTACAATTAACCCCTTGTCCCTAAAATGTTCCAATTTTGCCCTTGGAAGTTATTTGTAATGTTTATAATATGTTATAAATTTTAAAAATTGGGTGTTAATTGTTTTATCTTGTAAATATAAAAATAATAATCATATATTTACCACCAAAATAATTGATATAATTTATAATTTCGCATAAATTTCAATAAATATTTCAATTTATAATACAATATAAACTTTAATAAATTAAAATATCTTATTTATAATACAATACAATTTATTAAATTTACTAATTTAAAAAATAAATTCATTTAACTAATGTGTAAAAAATTCATATTTATAAAAAATATTATTAAAATTCTATTTAATTTAATATTTTACAATTTAAATTGCTAATAAATATATAAATACCTTTTCTTTTGCAATATTTATTAAAACTTATGGACAATTATAAATTTTATCAATTATTCTGGTAGTAAATATATAATTATCTCTTTTCTAATTAAAAAGATATAATAATTAGATCACAAGTTTTAACATTTATAAGACATTACAAACAATACAAATAACATCCAAGGGCAAAATTGGAATATTTTATGGACAAGGGGTTAATTGTAAGAAGGTGACAAACCTGAGGGAGATTTTTGTAATATCCAATATGTGAGGGTGATTTTTGTAATTAGGACTTACCTGAGGGGGGTATTCGTAATTTACCCAAACAAATATAATAACAGAGAAATTAGAATTTCATTTTACAGAGTCTTTTTATAGACCTCACAAAACTAAACGAAACACACCACAGCCTCAAACCAATGGCAAAGCAAAACAACCACCCTACCACCGCCGGAAACTAGGGTTTTAATATAAATTTTGATTATCTGTAATTCGCGCGGATCCATGGACACCTATGGGCCGCCAACTAAATCTATGAAGCAGAAAGAAATCCAGGGGTTGTTGTTAGGCCGATACGAAATCGGTAAACTCCTAGGGCACGGAACTTTCGCGAAGGTATACCATGCTCGAAACGTGAAAACGGGAGAAGGTGTTGCGATTAAGGTGATCGATAAAGAGAAGATCTTAAAAGTAGGGTTGATTTCCCACATCAAACGTGAGATCTCGATTTTGAGGAGAGTTCGGCACCCAAACATTGTGCAATTGTTCGAGGTTATGGCCACCAAATCGAAGATCTTCTTCGTAATGGAATTCGTAAAAGGTGGGGAGCTGTTCAACAAAGTTGCTAAAGGAAGGCTTAAGGAAGAAGTTGCTAGAAAGTATTTCCAGCAGTTGATCTCTGCGGTGTCGTTTTGCCACGCCAGAGGTGTTTATCATCGTGATTTGAAGCCGGAAAATATATTGTTAGATGAAGATGGTAACCTTAAGGTTTCGGATTTCGGATTGAGTGCTATTTCAGATCAGATAAAGCAGGACGGCCTTTTCCACACGTTTTGCGGAACACCTGCTTACGTGGCACCGGAGGTGTTGGCGAGGAAGGGCTATGACGCAGCAAAGGTGGATATATGGAGCTGTGGGGTAATACTATTTGTTTTAATGGCTGGATACTTGCCTTTCCATGATCAAAATGTCATGTCTATGTATAAAAAGATTTACAAAGGTGAATTTAGGTGTCCTAGGTGGTTTTCCCCTGATTTAATTCGATTGTTGACTCGTGTACTGGACACGAATCCTGAAACTCGAATCACCATTTCCGAGATCATGAATAATAAATGGTTTAAAAAGGGGTTTAAGCATGTGAAATTCTATATTGAGGATGATAAATTATGTAGTGTTAATGATGATCAGAACGACGATACTGATTGTTTGTCGGATCAGTCGTTATCTGAATCCGATTCTGAGATGGAAACCAGAAGAAAGATCACCACTCTTCCTAGACCAGCTAGCTTGAATGCATTTGATATAATTTCATTTTCGCGCGGTTTTGATTTGTCGGGGTTGTTTGAGGAGGGAGCAGATAAGGGTGCAAGATTTGTTTCAGGGGCACCGGTTTCTAACATCATATCAAAATTGGAGGAGATTGCTAAGGTTGTGAGTTTTACTGTAAGGAAAAAAGATTGTCGAGTGAGTTTGGAGGGATCTAGAGATGGTGTTAAGGGACCCTTGTCAATTGCAGCTGAAATATTTGAATTAACTCCGGCATTGAGAGTGGTTGAAGTGAAGAAGAAAGGAGGTGATAAAGAAGAATACGACGAGTTTTGTGACCGTGAATTGAAGCCTGGGCTACAAAGCCTTATGATGGGAAATGATGTTCATTCTTCTTACTTGCCTTCAGACACGGAATAGGGAAAGAGACAGAAGGGGAATTAACGAGTATGTGCTCTTTTTGATCCCTTCTTTCTTTAACAATTTGTGGCTTTTAGTGTGCTAATCAGATGAACTTTCCTATGTTATATTATCTTTCATTGTTGATTTCTCTTTTTGGTAAGTAGATCATGTAAAATCCTCCAGAGAATGAATAACAAATAGATAATTTACCATTTCTGGTGGTTTATTACTTCATGCTCTATTGAATTTGACAAACTCTGCCATTCCTTTTGAGGATAATTGCCTTCTTCTCATTTATGGAAAGAATCTAATGCTTTTATCTACAGAATCGCATTAAGGATGTCAAATTTCAGTGTCTAAATTTTGTTGATACATTACAAATTATGTTGCTCCATTTATATGTGATAATTGTTCATTCAAGTTGGCTCTTACTTAAACAATTTCTACAACAGTTCTGGACTCCTACAATTTTCACCCAAAATGCATATTCAACTTTCTTTAGTTCATCTTGTTAGACCTTTGTACCTAAATTGCCATTTGCAACAGTTAGAGGTCCCATCATATATGTTGGAATCACTGGAGAACATCATGGACCATTGCTTTTAGGATTTTTCTCCTTTGAAAATTAGGCACGTGAAATAACTTCATTTGTTTTGTAATTTTTTTGAGCATTTTCTTCGAGACAAAATATCAGTTGGGTACTTTGTCTCTACAATATATTCCTCATATGCCATGTAGACTACTTCGAGAAAAAAAATTCATAACTATTCAATATTAACTCAATTAATATGTGGTTTATCAATATATCAAATTTTTCTCCCAACTCCCACCGGTCTTTATTTTGTTTTACCGCCTTTCTCATCTTCTCTATTTTCAATTTGGTATTGTCCTTTTCCAAGTTTTGTCTTGATAAACGAATGGTTGGCATGCACTAGGAAACTGTAGCCTTATTGTATATGAAAACAATACACTTGCAACTTGCAAGTTGTATTATACTCTAGAAAATGACTTCTCTATGGAGTTTCTAGTGTATGATCAGTATGATCTAGACCAAGTTCTTTTGCAGACCCGGTTTGATCAGCTCAATTCTGTCAAACTCACTTGATCATTTCACAAATCTAAATAGACATATCATCTTCTAAGTGCTCACTCTCGCGGAAATATAATGCTATCACATAGTAATTGTATTGGCTAGTTACCACATAGGCCAAGCCAGGTTAGTTACCTGTTTAAGTTAATTAAAGTTGCTTAGGTTAAATGTTTATTGGCTACAAGAATGCTTTGCTAGCAAAATTCATGTTTATAATTTTAAGTTGAATGCTTAATGACGTTTATGGAAGTAGGGATATGCTATAGAAAGATTTCTTGACAAAATTTTGATGGAAAATATGGAAGTAGGGATATGCTCGAAACGGAAATTGAAAGGAAATGCTCCAGAAGAAGGACCCAGTTGGACAAGAGAGTTATGTGGTTGTTAAGAGAGTACTTATTGAACCAGTCTTGAAAAAGTATTTATTGAACCTGTCCCAAAATTTGTTATGTAACTGCCAGAAATCAATTCGCAAATATTTGATGTGGTGGATATAAATAGAGAAAGCAATCCGAAGAAGGATGTATGTCATTCATTGCTCTTTTAACTACCATAACCCCCAATAGTTAATATTGAATTGAAACCGCAAAGAGTAAAGAAATTCACTGGAGGTGTTTATTATACAACTTGCCAATGACGATTAACAATGATACAGTTTGTTTTTAATGTACTTTTGTAATACTATTAATCTTTATTTTTTCTGCCTCTCTCTCTCTCTCTATATATATATATATATTTATGTACTTCTCAAGGACAGGTATTTTATATTCAGGTACGCAGAATTTCGCTATTCATGTGACTAGTGGGGTTAATATCATTTTGGTCTATATTGGAAAGTACTAATTTTTTTAACATCAACAAGTTAGTGCGGGATAAGTAATCATTATCTTGCCGCATAAAGAGTCAATGAAGTGAATGATTAGTCTAAGAAAATATCTTAGGATTAATTAAATGGTAATCATAGGTTTTTTAGTTGGTGGAGGTTTCCAATAATGCACAATTTCATTTCAATACTCTACAAAAGTACAAATAATACAGCAAATTGCTTTGCTTTTTCAGCATCATATAAAAAATGGGCCATTTTGCCAATGCCCAATGGGCTGTTCCTCTTTTGGAGTTGAGTTTTCAGTGTATTGGAACAATTCCAGGCGCAGGTTTAGATGTATCTGTCAACAAAAATCAGAGAGTTGGTTGGATAGGAGTGTTTTGTTTTGGAATCCAGGTCCATACTCGAAGAAATCCAGTGAATTCCAAGAATGATCGGAAGTGGCATCACTAGGATATACTAAGCCCATCTGACTATTGTACCCCTGCCAAATCCTGAAAACCACAAAACTCTAGGATTATTTACTCAGGCTCGAAATTCGACCAACCAAGCTAAGTTCGAATATTTGATCCTATTCAATTATTCTACTACTTTGGCTTTGCAAATCAACCAAAACGAGTCTAACAATCTTCCTTGAATACAAGTTTGATTCCTGTAAATCAAGAACCTATTCTGGTGTAGGAGACTTTAATACACATAACATCTCATCGTTGACTATTCTGCGCCAACAAATTGAAGGTATACCTCATCATGTACTATTTTAGAGAGCACCAGGTCGGTTGGTAGAGTCTTAATAGTTATATATAAATTATATTCCAACAACATGTTTAATCAATGCCCATCTCCTGTTTGTCCAATTGCCTAACACAGAGATCAATCCAAGCTAATACTATGGATAGTTTTTGAATAGCTTTAGCACTGTCCATACTGGGACTCTAATCATAATCTATGGAAAAATTGTTAATGTACCTCCACATTATTGTAAGACATGAGAAGAATGCTTTGACATATTGTATTAATTAGCCTTTATGTGTGTACTAATATTCTGCAATTACACCAAGATGAAGTCTGATGAAGATAAGAATGCACCGAAAGCAATTAATGACAGCTTTTCCTCACAAGAATCCAAAACAGGGAATTCAATTTTTTTTAGTATAATGGTGAATATGTCATTTACATCAAACATTACATTATTGTCAAAATACAACTAGAAAAATATTTACATTGGCAAGCTTTGTTATCTTGAAATATTCTCATCAACAGAATTCAGCCAAGCTTTGTTATGTTTACAAAATGCGTCTCGAAAGGCAGAGAGTAGTGATGGAAGAATTTGACGTTTTGTACTAAACCTCCAACACCAAAAAGTAACAGAGTTGTGATAGAAGAAGAATTTAACGTTTTGTGCTCATCTAAAAAATCCGAATTAGCTCACCACATTGTTCATCAGTTCATCTCTCTTTTGTCCTATTATTATAATTAATCATAAAAATCTCTTATTTCCCATGCACCAAGAAATACTATTAATTTTATAGATTAATACACCCAAAAACTCTCTGTGTCTTCATCGCTATCCCCATATGTGAAATAAATTACTATTCTATCAGAAGAATAATTGAAATCTATATAGATTAAGTTTACTTGTTAAGAATCCCCCAACATAAAATTAAAGTGTATATATAGAGATTATATATAGAAAGACAAAATTGCAAAAAATCAATGGCAAGTACCAGTGACCAAGTTAGAGAACACAGCTGCTTCCAAGAATGGATTGCCCAACAAGAATGTGATCTCTCCGAACTTCTCCACTACCTGGAGGCACCGGCGAACTCCGACGAAACCCCCGCTGACCGGGAAGTCTGTCTCCGCCAACTCGTTGACAAGAACATCCGCCACTTTCAGGTAACTGATAAATATTTTTTGAAAATGTTTGGAAAAATTTATAAATCAAAGAGAAATGTTTATTAGCGTTGGATATATTTTGAATATAGTGAACAAGAACAAGAAAATATTTTGAGAAATTAGGAGTATGTCACTAGCTCCTTAAGTTTAATTTTATTGAACACTTGATGGAAACAAGTACAATCTTCACGCCTATTATTTATACTAGTCTTGGCATATCAAGTACATGTCGTATCTAATTAAATGAGGTTCATGAATAATACTAGCTATTCAAAATATGCACTGATCATGTACTTAATTATTCATGTTACTTATTTATGTATACTATCAGACAATATAACTTGGAAGTTCATGTATGCATAAAGCATTAACTTCAATAAATAGAAATCATAGATTAAAATCTTGTTTTCTTGATATGTCTAGGTCACTGATCAAATAACAGAAATATATAGTATAGCTTTTATTGACTTATAAATAGAAATTCTGATCGATGATAGAATTTATTATAGTTTCGTTTCGATTAACTTAAAAGCAGAAATTGTTTTGTATTTTCGATGGAAACTTATGAGATTTTTTATCCTGTATCAACTCTCAATCAGGCATACTCGGAGAAAAGAATCCGTCTTGCACGCGATGACGTGTCGCCTTTCTTCTCACCCACATGGTGCTCCATCTTCGAGAACTCCCTCCTCTGGCTTGGCGGCTGCCGCCCAACTCTCTTAATCCGTCTTGTCTATGCCCTTTGTGGTTTACAAATCGAGTCCCAGCTCGACAAGTTTCTAGAAGGCATCAGATCCGGAAATCTAGGCGAGCTCTCGGCTAAACAACTCAGCTTAATTAATGATTTACAGGGAAGAACAATAAAGGAAGAGGAAAGGTTGTCGAGTTGTGTGGCGAGTTTGCAAGAGAAAATTGGGGACCAACCAATTGCCGCCATTGTTAATGAGTCGAGTTGCCAATTTTTGGAACCGAATGCAAAAGTTGATGAGGCATTGGATGAACACGAACAGTCGATGGTGAGTATGTTAGAAGAGGCGGACAGGTTGAGGATGAAAACATTGAAGGAGTTGATGAACATATTGACTCCTTTACAAGCTGTGAATTTTTTAGCAGCTAGCAAAAAGCTTCGTCTTTGTGTTCATGCTTGGGGGAAAAGGAGAGATCGGTTTCACGGTAGAAGGGGAAATTAATTATTAGCTACTGTTTAATTACTGTATTATCGGTAGACCTGTATTTAATTTACAGTTTAAGCTAGCTGGCTGTAATTAGTTGGTGACGAAGCCTGAAAAATATATTAGTGCATAAATTATAAGTAGATTTAGCTTCAGATTTTCAAGCTGACTTGAAGTTAGTCTGTAGCAATTTATGTTAGAAGTGAGTTTTGCAATTGACACTCGCTTGAGCACTTATGATCTGAAAGTCAATTATTTTCTCAAGGTCCCATTTCAGATTTCTAGACAACATGCATGTTTGGGTTACATGACTGATCTAAACATGGAAAAACATAACAGCCAACTTGCTCTGCACCCAAAACTGTAATAATGGATGTGAACCGAAATGCTCCATATAGTTTGGTTTTAGAAGAAGTTTCGCCTACATACAAGATATATTTCAGAAACCCCAGATAAATAAAAAAAATGGACAAAACATAACTACAGGACTACAAGATTGATTGGCCTCACTTGCACGGGGTCTGGTCTGGTCTGGTCTAGATATTTCCCTGTCATCCTAAATAACTATCCTATCCTCTAACTCCTCCTACCAAAATTTGTTTTGTGCATCTGTTGCACGGTTATGTGGTGCAATACAGAAAAAAGATTATAAAGTCTCTGTCCTAAAAACTTCCAGGAATAGCAACCCAAACTGGGCCAAAGATTTACGTTGTTTCTCCATAGGAAAATTACTTAGTTTTCCTTACGAACGAAATATAGTCCAATAACTTTTCAATTGGCAATTGAAGACATACAGTAATATATATATGCTCGAAGAGATTACCTTATAATTCATCCGACGCACCTCGAAAAGAATTAAACCTTACCAAATAAAAAAAAAAAATCCGAAGACATATAGTGATTATAGTAGAGTATTAAATGACTACTAAACAAAATTCATTGAAAACTCCCCCATTCACCCAAATTTTCATCCCCATTATTACAAATTGATACTTAAGAAGAATAAGAAAAAGAAAACGATAAATAAGAAAGGTAATATAGAGACTGATAAATATGTATACATAACGAAATTACAATTACTATAACATAAACGAAGTGTAAATTAATTCCCAGAACATACGCAAGCAGATCACCCGAACTTTGCCCCAAAATAAATTCCGGCACCGGGTAATTAAGGATCCGGTCCGGACAAGGACAGACGACATGAAATTAAATAAACAAGCAAAAACTAATTAAGCGAAATACAATAAGGCGAAAACTTAAAAGGTAAAACAGTAGTACGTAGCAGCTAAAAACCTCTCTAGCTAATCCACGAGATAATCTTGATTTTTCGAACTAATCCCTACCATGATCATGATCTCTTTGCCTCCCCCACTTTTTCAAGCAAAAGCTTAGCTTCTTCCCCGCCGCTAAAAAATCCACTGCCTGTGACGGCGTAAGTATCCCTACAATCTCCCTCACTGTGTCCATCCTCAACCTATCTGCTTCCTCCAATACCTGTAAATACGTATTTAGTTTCAAATCTCAACATAAGTACTAATTAACATATATATTAGCTAGAGACATGATAACTTTTCAACCGCTCCCTAGGTGCTAGCTGTGCACCGATTTAACTAATCAAAAAAAAAAAATCAAACCTCCGCCATTGCTCTGCCATGGTCATCCAATGCCTCCTCCACATTACCGCTGGATTTGCAATGCTCTCACCTTGAAGAAACCGAGTCAGTTGTAACTCGATTTCTAACCCGCTTAGAGCGTAAATCAATCGGATTAATGAAGAGGGTCTGCACCCTCCGATCCAAAGGACTGATTTTTCGAGTGAGCTGCACCATGTGGGTGCCAAGTAGTGGGAAACATCGGCTCTAGCCAATTCGGTTCGTTTTCGCATGTAGTCTTCAAAATTGTTCATAATTTTTTGGACTAAGATATTTCTTATAAAGTTTAATTTTCTTACTTTAGTAAATACAAAAATATTAATTAAATCATTATATTCTAGTTTTTCTAATACTATATCTTTTTCTGTGAGAAAAAAAAATGATAAATTCACGTAGCCTCAGGACCGGCCCTAGACTTCCCGGGGCCCTAGGCAAAGTTAAAAATTGGGGCCCTATATTGTAAAAATAAAATTATGTAAATTTTACTTTTCTTACTTTACTAGATGCAAAATTATTTATTATATCTTCATATTATTTTGATCTCTAACAATATTTTCGTTTTCTTCATGGACGTGAGTTTCATTTTCAATATCTATAGGTACATTTTGATGACTCTTGGAATTCTTGAATTTTTTTTTTATCGCATTATAAGAGGTAGGGCATGCCAATGTTTATTTGCATTAAAAAAATGAAGTAGCTTAAGTTGGGAGCTTATTTTGTTGGGCTAACATTTTTTTTCTTTTCATTTTGGGCTGGACTGGGTGGATTAATATACATACATGCATATATGGGTTGGGGCCCTAGGCACTTGCCTAGTTGGACTAGCTACAAGGCCGGGCCTGCGTAGCCTATATGTTTGATTCTTGGATTTCGTAAGTAAAACGCTAAGAAAAATGTTTTCTTTTACATTCAACGATGCAAAGTTGAACTTCATTTCTTGTTCATTTGCATTTTACTTATCAATTTACTCATTGAAATTCATAAACCAAACATAGTTTAATCTTTCTTGTGACATAGTTGATCGTAAATAATTTTTTTATCAATTTTAATTTAGAAATCTGAATCACTTAATGATATGATGGACAAAGAAAATAACAGTGATAACTGATAAAAGATTGAAAATCTAAATTTGATAAAGAGAAACTGAGAAAGGTAGTAGTAGTGAGAATAATCTGAATAACTGAAAAAGAGGAAGATAAATAAGTTATCTAAGAGATAAAGACAAATAGACGATAAACCATCACTCTTAGAATTTTTGAAGGTATATATATTTTTTTAATTATTATGAATGTACGTATACAGCAGCTGAATTATAGGTTTCGTCATTGTCTTTTTCCATTTCAATGAAAATTTTAAAATGCCGTTACGTTGGGTGCAACAAGTAAGACATTATAGTGGACTGGGTGTGGATTATAGGATTCGTAATTATCTTTTTCCTTTTATTATAAAGGTCCAGCAAAGTAGGACACTATAGTGGGCTGGATGTTGGTGAAAGTTGGAAATGCAGGCCTGAAAAAGGCGTGTCTTTAATTGGGCTACATTTTTTTCTTTCAATGGATACATAGAGTATGATTTGAGGGCCCAAACATCTTGGGCCTAAGTTGCCTAGGGCCCAAGCCGGTCTTATACCTCTATGTGATAAAAGAAAAGAGGCAAGAGGGTTTGATTTCAATCCGGATCCGATCCGAATTTGGTCCGATTTATAAGGATGATTGTCCGATTAGGGATCCGATGGACCTGATTCGATTAAGAAGATCCGTAATCCGAATTATATGTAGCGAATATGGATCTAGGCTGATCCGTTCAGTTACAGATCCGTATCCGATATATATTACTATATATTGTTTATATATTATGTATTTAAATAAAAATAAAAATAAAATTATCTATATTCCACTAAAATATTTTACTATAATCTTAAAAAGAAATGCATGAGATGTGATGTTGGACTAACCTGGTAGCTCATTGGGCATACAACATATTAATTTATGCTATTTAATTAGAAAAATCAGAACTCTAACCATTCATCTATGTAGTAGTCGCCACCTTCCCTCTACTTTTTCCTCCAATTTTTTTCTCCTCTTCCATTACTTAATATTGGGTTTTCTTCTTCTTTTTTCCAGTTTATATCTTTTTTTATTCATATTTTTGTTTATTCCTTTGTTCTAATTTTTATCGTTTATATTTGTCCACCATATTCCATCTTTTACAATTTTCGGACAATAGTTTTGATGAAATAAGTAAAATATTATATTTTTAATTCATGGTGGTGGAATCTATAAGTGATTTGAAGGAAAATGAAAGAATATTTTTTTGCTAAATATGCTACACGGATCCGGATAATTTATCCGGATCCGGGATATCCACCGGATTCGGATCCGGTTACTACTTTTCAAGATCCGTGCGGATTCAGATCTGGATTCGGATAAAAGACATGAAAATCGGACTCGGATCCGGATCTGTCCTGATCCGGTCCTAGTCCGGCCCATTGACAGCCCTACCTTTGTGTTTGTAATAGAAATGTATTGTCTACCTCTTGGTTTTTGCATTTTTTCAGAGATATGAACTTCCTATTAGATAATATCATAGCGGGAGAAAGTGTTCATTTGACAATATCACGGGGAGTAAATCTTTGGTTTTATTTTGTTAATATAGAGTTAAATTAATAATTTTTCACATCAAAATAAAGTTTCAGTTGCATTTTGAAGCGTGTTTGTGAAACACTTTTGAGAAGGAAGGTAAATCACTCATTATATATTACAGAGAGCTAGTATGCTTATTTTCAAATTATAAAGGAGCATGATGAGGATAGATTTCGTTTTTAGAATAAACAAAAGTTATATCCATGTGTCACAAATATTGGCTAGTTATCATGGAGCTTATCCGTCATCGTTTAAATGGAGATGGAATTCGGTATATAATCCAGAAAAACCTTCAAGAATCTATCTTTTGGATTTTTCAGAATAGCTAGACTTGATGATGTGTGTTGTTGGTGGCCTGTTTTGGTCGATTGTGTTCTATCTTGCTTTGGTTGATCGAGGTGGTTCTGGTTTATTTGGTCGCCTTTTTTTCCACCTCCCCTCCTTTATGAACTGGAGGGGGTATTTATAGGCAAAATTTCTGGGGTAAAATGGCAATTTCATGGTCAGCAGGGGGTATTTTGGTCCAACGGGATAATATCGAATTTGAGCCATAGGATTTGCTTTTTTAAAGATAGATCTGACGGTCCTTGATTAATCCTGATTGAATGGATGATGATTGACCACATGGGTATGATCCGGGTTTGATGATCCAATGCTCCGAAATATGCCACTTCGATGAGTAGCTTAATATCTCGAAAAATATGGAAAAAGATTTGATTGGTCCTCCGGATATTTTAAGAATTTAGGTGTAACAGAGTAAATTGTCCATTATGCATATAAGATGAAAATAACTTGCAAAAAAACTCTTCCATTTATAACTCACGCAATTTAGTCCTGTTGACTATCAAGTAATTTATAACTCACGCAATTTAGTCCTCGTATTTATCCAATTTTTTATCTCCAACTCCAATAGAAGTATGTAATATTTGGAAATGTAAAATGTCTTATACATTCTCAAATAATTATTTGTATAGTCACTTAAAGTGATTCGCTCTGAGTATGTAAATGAGTTTTCAATTCACTTTATTAATATTTTTATTATTTAATTCATATTTTTGTTCAATCACATTCATCATCTCTCAATAACTAACATATACATAAACCCTCTTTCTCGCTCCTCTTTCTTTCCAAATTTAACACTTCAAAAACATAATTTATAATTTTATATTATAGGTACTCATTTGCATCTCCCTTTGAAATGTAAGAAATTACACAATGAGAATGGAAATAGAAAGTAGGGCCTTATAGATCCTCATTTGGAAATTTCCATTGGAGTTGCCTACAAATTAGATTTCCATTTCTATCATTTATCTTTTTCTTTTCATTCCAATTCCTCCTAACTTGACAAAAGACGTTCAAATTATTTCAGTATAAGTTATAAGTATAAAAAAAAAAACTGTAAGAAAATTGTAAAAGTATAAGAACCTAATTGTACTTGAAAGGAAACGAGGAAGAAAAAAAAAAGTATTTTGATTTTCAACGAAAATTAGTTAGGCGTCGGCCAATTTTGCTCAATTGGCTAAAATTAAATAATTACAAAAGGGCAATTGGTGACTGATAAATATAAATACATAACTGAATTATAACATCCACAAAAAAAGTGTAAATCCCAGAACAAAAAGTTACAAACATAAGGCGAAAAAAAAGGAAAAAGGAAAAAGACAGTATCAGCTCAAAACCTCTCCACTAATTAAATAGGTAATTAATTAATCTCTACCATGATCATGATCTCTTTGCCTCCCCTACTTCTGCAAGCAAAACCTGAGCTTCTTACCCGCCGCTAGAAAATCCACCGCCTGTGACGGTGTAAGTATCCCCACAATCTCTTTCACCGTGTCGATCCTCAATCTATCAGCTTCCTCCAATAACTGCTAGTTTTTTTTAAAAAAAAAAATAAGTTATTGTGCTTCAAAATTAATTAATTGCTTTGACAATTTACTCTTGGATTTGATGTATTTATTTTACGTAGATCAGTTTAATTGCTATGTTATTTTATAAGAAATTAACCCGATCGAGTTAGATAGATATAAATGAAAACTAATAAAATACCTTGGCCATTGCTCTGCCATGGTCATCCAACGCCTCCTCCACATTACCGCTGGTTTCTTGACACTTGGTACCGCTAGACTTCACCGCAATCTCCGCAACATCCTCCTGCAAAGTGGCCAAACGGGTCGAAAGCTTCCTCTCTTCTCTTATGGTTTTGACCTGCAATTCATCCACCAATGATATTTGTTTCCCAGAAAGCTCACCCAATTTCCCAATACTCTCGCCTCGAAGAAACTCATCCATGTGTGACTCGATTTTTAACCCGCATAGAGCGTAAATGAGTCGGATATGTGAAGAGGGTCTGCACCCTCCGACCCAGAGGACTGATCTTTCCAAGGAGCTGCACCATGGGGGTGCGAAGTAGGGGGAGACATCCGCTTGGGCCAATTCGATCGGTTCTCTTTTCCATGTATTCTTGAAAATGGTTAATGATTTTTTGGACTAATTGACTTAATTCGGCGTCGTTTGTTCTGCCGCTTGATTTCAAAGCAATGGCTTGGTTGAGCTCCGAGAGTTCTTGTTCTTGGATGTTCATCCACTCGTAGTAGTAACAAGCTTCCTTGTTTTGATCAGTTGTTGACATGATTTTTCTTGATAAAATTGATTTCTAGAGATTCGCAGCTTGATATTGGCTCAGTAACTTTGTTGATTACCTTAAATAAAAATAAAAAAAATTAAAACTTTGTTGATTACCTATAATGGGAAGCAAGAATGTCCCTTTTTGTAATTGTGAATGAGAAGAATACACAAATTTGGATGTGACTTCAGTGTATCTTGAATTTTGTTCCATTTGTTGCTTTGATCTATGTAGAAATAGAATAAGACATCGTCTTTAATCAAATTACTTCTCAGTGAGGAAACCTCACTGCATGTATTTGTTCTGAATTTATGATTATTTGTGCACATCCTGTGGATTTTTCCTCTTCTTAACGTTAGTTATGATATTTCATATTAGTAATGATTCTAAAGGAAGATTTCTTATTTTGTGACATATCGGTAAAAACTTGTTCAATCTAGGTTTTACATATCAATATCAATTTGTGGTTGATAAGAAATTTTGGAATTAACTGCATGTTCTTTAACTTTAGAGATCAATTATGATCTCTTATTCGTGGGTTGCCTCATAATGTTTTTGTGTAGATAAACTGTGGTTATTGCCTGGAGGCCGTCAAAGGTTATCATTTTGATTCTGGTGCCAAATTTTGGGAAGACTTTAATGCAAAACCAAAGCTGATTTAATCTTAAAATTTAGGTGTCAAGTATTGAAGTAATGTTTTTCAACGGTACCACAGTACATCATTAAGAAAAAAACAATTTGTTGAAATAGTGAACCATCAAAAGATTAGATACAATCTATAAAATAAAGCAAAGCAGAATTTATCCAATCTTATTTTTTTTAAGTATCTAAACAGACACCGGGTCACTTTTAAGCTTGAGTCTCATATATGAAATGTGTGAGTTTTTCTTTCCAAAATCCAACTGACTCTGGCTTGGCCAAATTCATCCAACCTCCAAGCGCTTTGTAATTGATCACTCTCTTGAGAATTATATCCAATCCCAAAGCAAGTGCATTGCACTTGCCATGTAGTTATTTTTTGTTCGACCAAGCCCGATCAGGATAAGAATTTCCCCTAATGAAATTTATGTTACATATTAGGAGTATATCACAAGAAGAAAAACTTTTCCATTGAACCGTTTAATCAACGGTAAGTAAATCATTGTTCAGAAATGGGCTCCATTCTCTTTCAAAATCTGAATAACAAAATCAATTTTGATTTCATTAGTAAGCGTGTTTTCTCGGGCCTCCAGACCGAAAAGATCTCGGGCAATCTTTCCAGTGGGCTCTAGCCTCTAATTGAGAGTGTAGGCCCTTTAACCAATTCGGATACTAGTCTTCAGTAGCCCATGAAGTGGCCCAAAATTTATTATGTGATAAGGATTCAAATGAGGGCTTTCAGCGGGACTCGGATACAGTTCGAAGTTGTCTGGACTCTGGTGCAACCCAATCTTCTGTGTTTCACAGAAAACATAATCATATATGGGTTAAATGACATTAATGGTCCTTATGTTTAAACTTTGTTACGCTTTCGTCACTCATAAATAAAGTATTACATTTTCATCCATTTTGGATAATATTTGTTACACCGATCACTTTCAGCAAAAATATATTTTTGAAAATGGTATTTTCGAAATACTATGTTATCTAATATTCTAGTGTCACACTATTTTTGAAATGGAGGGAGTGTTAGATAACATGGTATTCCGAAAATACCCCTGCTAAAAATATATTTTTGTCGAAAAAATGATCGGTGTAACACATATTATATAAAAGAGATGAAAGTGTAGGGACCATTAGTGTCATTTAACCACAAATATGCATATATTAATTTTATTGGCTTCTCAAGAATATTTAAGTCTTAAATAACTTTATCTACAAAAAATCTCTTACAAGACATATCAAACATATTAGGAGTACATGAAAAGCTCTCCTTACAGATATTCAAACCTGGATTTACTATTTTGTGGGGGCTAGTTTATTCGATTAGACTAATCACCAAGTATTGTGTATGATATATGCTCGAAAATACCTGCAGCAAACGAAAATTTAGATGCTACACGCCGTGAAATACACGAGTACATGTATTCTCCTAATGGCATGTGTCCTTTGTTGTGAACTAATATTGACAAGGTAGGTTTTTCTAAAATACAAAACAAAATTGAACACGTATTATTAAGAGAATGCACCCGTCCATTTTACAGCGTGTAGCATCTAAGTTCCCACGGCAACCCCCTCCCCTCTCAATAAAAAAGAAACAAAGGAAAAGTCATTAAATGAACAATTAAGCTGAAGAGCATTGAAGGCACTTTGGATGTATGAATACAAGTATATTTCATAAAAGCATGAAGTGGAAAACATTAAAGAGGTCCCCCATATCTAGTCGGTATTTGGGTTTAATTTTGTTTAAGATTTTCTCGACCAATATGTATGACATAGCAAGAAAGAGATATAACCTACCAGTTCTACCTATAGATCTCCTGCTGACACTGCCATTAGAGCTTTAATTTATTTATTGGGGATTCATATTCCCCATTCGACCTATTGATATTATTTTTCATTTGTACATATGATTTTTTTATGTAGGTTATAAGATTTCATTTGTACAGGATCGGACCACATGCAGGATTATACATATGTCTCATCAGTTTCAAGATTCATTTTCCTAACTTATTTTTAATAATGTTATCATTCTCATTTTTTTTTGGGTCCTAGGTTATCATTATCATTAAAAAAAAGTGAAGTTAATTTATTTGTCCAAATATTTTTGCACATTTTTCATTTTGGATATACCAAAATAAAATTTATTCTCATAATCGGTTTTTTTTCTTTCCAAAACTAATTTATTAAATGAAGGTAATTAATAATTATCAACCTTATTTTGAGAGCACCACTCTTATCAAACAGTAATTGGTGTCAAACAAAACTTATTAAAAAATTATAGAAAGAAGAAAGTATTTGTTTCCATTTTATTTATCCCACAAAAGTGTCGTTTACCAGCAGCAAACTCTTACATTATTTCTGGATTCAATTCTTACACTATTTCTAGGATATGCATGTGCATTTGATAATTATTTCTATAGCAGAAGCCAAACTACCAAATCGAGCATTAAATTTGAAAATTTTGTTCTCAATATTTTTTGAAACTCAGCATATATTATAAATTATACTCCATATATATAATATGTGGGTGGGAGTGGGATGAAATATCGTACAGAGTACGTAGTCCGAGACTCCGAGTACACAATATTCATTAATCTCAAGTCTCACAAACAAGCACCTGACCTGAGACTAATTGGTGTGTATCATGTATTTATATATTTATATTGATATTGAACATGTATTAAAATTTCATTTTTGAGGTATGTTTCAATTGTTTAAAATTTAGAAACTTTTCGGGAATTTTCAGAAATTTTCAAAAAATATTTACCAAAATGGTAAATCAAAGAAAAAGTAGAAATTATACTTTATTTTTCGTTTCGATTAATTCAAAAATAGAGATTTTTCGATATTTTCGATTGAGATGTATGAAAATTTTAATTGAATGACGATTAATAAGAAAATTCTTGTCTGGATCCGATTTTTCATAAACCATACACAAAATTTTACAAATATGTGATGGATGCACAAATTTCCTCATGATGTATGAAAGATTTAGGGCCTGTTTGTTTGGCGTTTCCCAGAATTTTTTCGTGTTTGGGAAATGCCAAACAAACATGTTTTCTATTTTTCGAAATAAATTTTTCATCCATTTATTTTCTCAAACTAATCTCTCAAAAGCCAAACAAACAACAATTTTCTTATCTCTAAACAAAACCTATACAAACTCTACTTTGATTTGACATAAAGTAACATATCTCTTACACAATTTATCTCACATAACAAACATGATTTGACATAAAGTCTTACACATCTTACACCTACAACCCAACTCTTCCAAAAGAACCTACACCTACTTTATTTATCAAACCACTTTCTCAAAACCCAAACAAACAATATTACGCAAATCGAGATTATTTCATAAACCTCCACTACTCTCCCAAACTACTTTCTCAAACGCCAAACAAACAGGCCCTTAGTCTAAACAAAAATCACTCGATTAATGTGGAAGAATATAATTGAAGGAGATATGTTCATTTAGTTAAGCACCACGTGGGAACCCACATCGCTTCACCTGATGACACGTTCCTACAGGCATTGCACCACCTGCTGGGTACACTGCATGCATGCATTTGCCTCTTCGTCGCAGTCAAAGTACATAACATACTAATCTATGTACCAAATTATATGTTGTTTTATATGTTTTTACACATATTAAGATATTTAATAAATAGTCTTATTTTAGGGAAAAATACAAATTATAAACCTAAAATAACCTTATTCTCTATTTATCTCATCATTAACTATAAGAGAGAGTTTTAGATGCATTAAATAAGGGCAAAATAGATAAATATATAATTAATATTGTCTTGAAATCCTAAAGCAACAAATAATTTAGGACGAAAGAATTTCTCTAAAACGACAGATAATTTGGGACAGAGGGAGTATTTCAATCTTAAAAAAAGAAAAAAGAAAAAGGGAACTATTTTCCCTAGATTTAATTATTTAATTAGTATTTGTATTAACGGCTTGAGAACTCGAAAAGACAAATGCCTTGTTTGGATGTAATATAGCTCCAAATTTGAAGATTTTATAAAAATAAAAACATCAGAAGTTATCATAACTTTAAGAAAACATATATAATTTTTCATGTTTCTTATAAAATAAATTTAAACAGCATAAAAAACTAAACACATTCTAACCACTCAAAATCTTCATATATACGGGATTCTTTAATTCAAATTTGGTTTGTCCTAATCAATTATAAATGTATTGCATGAATTGCTTTGTGATTTATTATTTTCATAGAAATTACTTTCAATTCTAAAGTAAGTATATTGCATTTACCTATATAAATTATGGATTTAGTCAAATCCGATTTAAAATACAATTTTCCCACATATAAATAATACATTCTAATTAGTATAATATAAAAACATCAATTGACAAGTAAGCATATTTATTTACAAATTCCAAAAAATTCTCCTAGCCTTGCATATATATTCCAAATACTACTCTTATATATTTATTTTGCCAATCTAAAATTCTGAAATCACCATATATTATAGAAGAAATGGCCAGGTAAACAAGAGGGAATTTTTATCCCAAATTGAGTTTGACCCAACTGAAAATACTTATAACGCAAGTGCAATACACTTGACTTTGAATTGAATATAGTTCTTCGTCAAAATTAGATTTGGGTGATAATTATATTCTGCAAACAGGGCCGGTTGGTTAATTGGTGCGAGCGCGTAAGCAGGCATGCAAAGCAAAGCCACGCATTATCCTATCCCTCTCCACATGCATGCAGCGTGTCTTGCCCCCAATTTAAACATCTGGTCATCTTTTCTCTTAACAACGTAACATCCATCCTTAAAGACAAGACAAGACACCCACATACACCTCTCACTGTGTGTTTATGTCCCCTATATATATCAACCCCAACCCACCACTTTGAACTACCAACTACTTTGATCAATCAAGCCTTCCGATCCTCATAAAAAAAAAAATATATTAACTTCTTAATTTCTTCTATAGTAATCTTTAGTACCAATATATTGTAAAAAGAAATTAACAATTAAAGAAGAAATATGAGAACCCAAGTTGAGCAGAATTTCTCAAATTTCTATGACAAATGGATGCGCCAATTGGAAGATTTACTTCAACTGCTTCTTGTGATGTCAAAAGAGCACACTGATCAAGAGGCCGGCTACGAGGCCGTCGTTGATAGACTCACGGCCCATCACAAAGAATTCTACAAATTCAAATGGGCTGCGGCCCACGAAGATGTCTTGTCGGTTTTCACCCCTGTTTGGTTGAGCCCACTTGAGAATGCGTACCTCTGGGTCACCGGCTGGAAGCCCTCAATGGCGTTTCGTCTTGTGGAGTCGCTTAGGGGGGCTCAGACCCCCGCTACCGGGAGTTTAGCAGGTATTGTTGGAATTTATATATATATATATATTCGAGATATTACGTGTCAATTCAATTGTGGCTACATCCTTTTTTGATATATGGCGTGTCAATTGTGGTTTTATGATCAACGGATGAAATTTATTTAAATTAATTTTTAGATGATCACAAAATCAATTTTTTTACTGAGTTCAGTATTTAATAGTATTTTTCTTGTGTTGTACCATTTTAATCAGGTATTTTTCAAATTTTTATGAAATTTAGAGTCTTTGTTCTATTGAGATTTCTCAATTACAAACAAATAAGGAACACTTTGGATAATGGTATATCTATTTTAGGTAACGTGACATGTGGATGCAAATATCTAATAATAAGTAGTATATCTAGCCATTTTTTTTCTTTTTCTTTTTGTTTAAAATACATAAGTTAATATATAATAATTCTAATTAATTAATTAGTGAGTGTTGGATTTTTAAAAAAAATATAAATGTGAAAAATCTGAAAATTAATTAAACAGGTATGACGGAGGAGCAAGTGAAGAAGATGGAGGCTTTGAGAGCTAAGATGAAAGTGGAGGAGGAAAGGGTGGAGAGAGAGATGGAGAGGCAACAGGTGGCCATGGCGGATAGGAAGTTGGTGGAGCTGGCGAGGTTGGAGAGGCGAGCGAAGAGTGAGGGCGGCTCCGCGGCGGCGTTGGCGCAAGTTGATGGCTTGGTGGAGGTGGCGCTTAAAGGGTTATTGGTTGGGTTGGAAAGAGTGATGAAAATGGCTGATTGTGCGAGGCTCAAGACTTTGAAAGGGGTGTTGGATGTGTTGACTCCTATGCAGAGTGTTGACTTTCTGGCGGCCAAGTCAATGTTGCAAATTCAGATGAGGAAATGGGGGAAAATGAGAGACAAATGTCATTTTGTTAATGACATCAAACCAACTCAGATTTGATTTAGTGCGTGTGATGTGATCAGATTGCATTGCTAGAGAAATTTCAGCTTTTGGCCAGTGGTGTGTGAAATTTGGAGAATTAAGTTTTATGTTTTCCATTTATTTATTTAATTGCTTGTTTTTCTTTTGTTTTTGTTTGTAATAGGAAATTAGGAATAGATAGAGAATTTCCTAAGTGATGATGATCCATTTGTAAAAAGAGATTCCTGCATGACTATATGAATTTATTTATTACTTCTATTTGCTAATTCCATGCCTTCCTTTCTAGTTAAGTAATTTCTTCATTTATATATCCATCTATATATATAAACTTCGTCTATTTTGCCAAGTACGTTACGTAGTGTGCGACTGCAGGTTAATTCAAATTTATTTATGTTCTGATAATGGTGCATGTCCTGGTCATTCTGGAATATTTTTGCCTCAAAATAAATATTCGCATGGAAATCGGGAATCTGAAAGCAAAATGTCGACATTGGAATTAGAGTAATATTGAAATTAAATGAGATTTGGGTCTTTGACAAATGAAGCGATATCGGAAAGTGTTTTAGTATGGGTTTTAACTTTTTTGACAGTGCAAAATCTGGAAGAAGAAAAAAAAAGTGAAAATGGAAGAAGAAGCTTTTATGGACGGCTTAAAAATTACTATTTATTGCCAACAACCTTTAAGGGAATTTCGGAAACAAGGGCAAATTAGTTTTATTTCAAAAGTTGCTCTAGGATCAACATTTTGTGTTCCGCCTATGGTGATGTTTTTGAAAAGATGGAAGTTAGGGACAAAAAGTAATTTAAGTACTTACTTAAGAATCTTTCATGAAATTAGTGTAGGAAAATGATTTTCGGTGTTAAACATTTATCAATAAGATAAAATTATATTTGGGACCGATGTACCACTTTTTTTGGGCCGTCTCATAGGTCATTTTACTTATTTGACATCTCTAATATCGAGAAATTCGAACTCACGACTTTGGATTTGCTCATCCAAAATGGAGTACATAATTGATGTTTTTGTTTTTCCATTCTGTTGTTTTTTCCTTTCCTCTCTCTGTATTTACAACCAATTTTAGTGGTGAAGTTGCTATTTTCCAAGATCTTACTATCCAAAGTATTTAAATCATCTTGATATTATACTCCTACCACTTAGCCTTGGTTCTTTTGTGCAGAGACAAATCATAAATCCTCTCCAAAAGCTGAAAACATGGAATGAATGAAATGAGGCACAAAAAACACCAAAGTACATTAAATGTTTGGTCATAACACACATCATCTCAACAGTAACAGAAAAATCAAAGAATAAAATAATAAGGAACCGTAACAATAGCACACCAAATGAGAGAAAACAATGGTTACAAATCCTTTTTCAGCGCTTTCTTGGAGCAAAGCAATGTCAATTGAAATGCGACTTTTCATTATACGCATGCAGTGAAATGAAATCAAGCTGCCTCAGCTGATAAAATCTCAAGCTCAGCCCACCAAAGAGGAGAAAGCCTTGGCGTTGCTGCCTCAGGCGATATATCAATTACTTGTCTCAATTTCTGAATAACTTCTTTCATTGTAGGTCTTTTTCGAGCATCTTGTTGAATGCAACTTTGGATTACATCACACACAATACCAACCTCGTTATCCTTAAACGACTTCAAAGTTGGATCGATTAAGTAGCTGATTGTTTTGTTGTCATTCAAGTACTGAGCAGCCTAACAAAAGTTCCAAGTAATCATCTTGATTAGAACAAGGTCGAAATTTTGTTATTAAATAAAAATGTAAGAAACGAAATAAATACCCAGTTTGTGAGATGCCCTTCTTCTTCTGAGTAAATGTGTTTTCCGGAGATTATTTCTAGCAATAAGATTCCAAAACTGTGGACATTTGTATCCACATCAGCAAGTGGTGGTAGTTCAGAATGCTCTGATTCATTTTCCCCTGTGTGTTTTGACTTGGCTATGAGTTCAGCCCAGAAACGGATATCTCCAATCTTCAAAAGTGAAAAGTTCACCGATTAAAAACAGAATTAGCAGCATCTATCAATTCTAAATACAATGGATTTTTCACCTATATCTTATATAAATTATAGTCTCACACTTAATTATTGATCAAAACTCATTTTTGTAGTTCTTCTAACATAACTTTTTCTATTTATAAAATGGCAAAAAAATCAATCTTTCTTGTGACATAATTAATTAATCTTTCTTGTAACTTAATGAATCATAAATATGGTTTCATTACTTCTAATTTTGAAAAGCTTCTTTCGACGTATGCAACTATCACAAAATTTTAATGACATGCCATTTAATCAAAATAGAGAGAAAGAAGCTTACTTTGGCAGCATAATCATCGGTCAAAAGTATTTCTTTTGAAGTTAAGTTGAAATGTGCCACCGGTGGATTGAGATCATGCATGTATTGAAGGCAATAAGCAGTTCCCATTATTATCCTCATCCTCGTACTCCAGTCGAGGTGCTCGACTTCTTCATCTGAATAAACAAATAAATTATTTCAAGTTTATTTCAATTTTCATCCTTCATTTGTTATTAAAAATTTGGCAATATAGAATTTTTTTTACCATGCAGATGCTCGAAAAGAGTGCCATTTGGAGCATACTCGAAAACCATCATTCTAGTGAAAGGTTCATCCTCCTCACAGTACCCAATAAGGTTCAAGAAATTCTTGTGGTTTATTCTCGACAAGCTATCAATCTATGGTAGTATCAAAAGCAAAATGAAAAATTCATTTATCAAAAAAAAAAAAAGGAAAAAAACCTTGCAAAAAAGTATAATCTAACCTTCTTCCTGAAGGCCAATTCCGAACGTTTTGACCAGTCTTTTAAAGAACATATAGCAGTTGAAGCAACAGCAATTTCTACTCCACTTGATAGTGTTCCCTTGTATATAGTGGCCACATTATCATATATCCTAATAATATTGCTAAAATCTTCACATGCAGTTTCTAGCTCACCTCTGTTCAGCTTAGGTACCCCTATAAATGAAACAAGTCCACTTTAGAAAGCTTTAAAATAAAGGAATAATTAACTATACATCTTCTGAGGCTAGGTGAAATTACTGAAACACCACCCTAAGATTACATATGACACTGAGAACGAATACCTGTGACAAAAGCTTTTTGCAACTGGCCACTCAGACCACTCTTCCAAGGACCGATTGTTTTTGCGGCTCTGCTTCTAAAAACGAGAAACATGACTGAAACAACAATGAGCAAGATAACTGCACTTGATATTCCGATTATAACCTTCAGTGACTTCCCGGATTTTTCATCTGGTGGTGGTTGGCTCAATGCACCACGACTAGTTGCATCATGAGGATTATGATCTTGTATTGGTGATGGCACAGGAGCAGGGGATTTTTTCTTCGCATTTGGTATAGCTGGAAACGATCCACTACTTCTGCTTGGAAGAGTATTGACGGGTTCTGATGGAAGTGGGGCCCCCACATTGGGTGGGATGGCTGCTAGGTTACTCGACTCTACAGCTAGTATGCGGCGAACATTATTAACCTGGGGAACCACATTCCGGATGACACCTGGAAAATGCAAGAATACGATGATTTTTCAAAGGGATATCGATGGGGCATCGTAAATTCAAGAAATAATCACCCTAAAAAGGGTGATGTACGAATGGATCCCTGAGGTTTACTGGTATTACCCCGGCTACCCCTGCTGTTTCGGAAATTATAAGAACCCCCCTTTTGGTTTAAACTATTTACCAAAATACCTCTTACAACTTCAACAATCCTTACAGGAACACCCCTTACAATTTCTTGAACTATTCACCAAAACACCCCCTATAAGGGGTGTTCTTGTAATTCCTGGAACTACAAGAGGTTTTTGGTAATTAGGGTTTACATGAGGGGGTCCGAGCATAAATCACCCTAAAAATAAATTGTTTCTCACCGGTAAAGCTTTTATCAGCATGATCGGATGATGCTTCGGTTTCAAACTTGAACCTTGAAAAAGATGCAATACATTTTCGTAAATGAAATGTAATGAAGAAAAAGATGACAAATTAGCAACAAAAATTTAAACACAAATTATGGCTGCTTACATTGAGAACAGATTGAGATAATGAATTATGGTCTTTTTAATTGGTCTTTCGAGGGAATCTGATTTCTTCGATTGTGTTAGAACATTCTGCCAGATGCTGCTCAAAACATGCATAATATTACAAACAAAGTACGAGGATTTGTATGAACTTTTATAGTATTATATATTAATCTTGCAAAAGAATGAACTATGAAGTAAGGAATTAAAATCTAACCAGTGCCCGATTTTTCTGTTCACGCAGCTGATTCCAGAAACAGAAGTTGTAAGGATTTCATCAAACTGCAAATCATTTAGCAAACTAAGCTTCCTAATCTCCACAGGAATGCTCCCTTTAAATCTATTGTTACATAGAAGCCTAGAGCAACGTATCGAAATAATTAGGTGAGGTAAAAAAAAATTATTGAATTGAGAAACATGAGCACATGATAAAGTTAGAATTTAGTACTTACAATCGTTTTAGGGAATGCAATTCTCCTAATTCTGAAGGAACGTTTCCAGTCAAGTTATTATCCCTCAAGTCCAACACTTCTAGTGATGTAAGCTGTCCCAATTGTGGAGGTATGGTACCAGAAAAATGGTTCTTGGATAGGTCACTAATAAGAAATAAAAGGAAAAGTTAATTAAAAGTATTCAAATTTAAGGAAGCAACACAAATGTACAAAGACAGCAAGTGTGTAATTCTAATACAGTTCATAGTGATAGGAAGATTGAAAACTACATTAAAAACTTAACAAGTTATGTAGTTTTGTAAAATAGCAAAACTTAACTTGAAAGGCCTAATACTAGAACATAAGAGGGAAATAACATACGATTTTTTGTAAAATAGCAAAACTTAACTTGAAAGGCCTAATACTAGAACATAAGAGGGTAATAACATACGACTTTTTCGTCGAAAGATTATTGAACCATATCAGAACTGATTGAGGTTCCAGATAAATTTGAGACATCTCTACTTAGAAAAGAAAAATAAACCTGTTCTAGGAACATACAAGATTGAGAAGAGAAAGGTCAATGAATTGTCAATCGATTCTTTGAAGTAAACATTTTGAATCTAAACAAAATTACCATGTCTCGTGGACCACTAATAATACAACTTCAAAAAAAGCAAGAAAAAAACATATAGAAAGTTGTGAAGTCCTAAGGATTTTCAGAGTAAGAAAGAACTTACTCAAACGGTCAAACCTACAAACTTTATGCTATTATAAGGTAAAATTTGCTAAATCAGAGATAAATTTAATACTTACAGAAATCTTAAATGAGTAAGATTTCCGAGCTCTGGTGCCAACGCTCCCTCCAAGTCTTGTCCATTGAGATCTCTATACAAGACATGGAAAATTTATATATTAACAAATATACAAATTCAGAGGCCATATGAGAAGAAGCAGTATCATTCTTCCACTGAAGCACATAATAGGTACTTACAACATATGTACTTTACCGTCCAGACAATCAACGCCTGACCACATACACGGATTACAATCATTAGGATTCCAATTTTCTAAAGCTCCAAACGGGTCAATTTCCACCTTTGCTCGGAATTGCAACAAAGCCAATCCTAAATTTCAATTTTCACAATTCAAAATTAGCTAAATATTATACTAAAGAGTTTTTTTTTTTTTTTTTTTTTTTTTTTGTCAAAAAAGGAAAAAAAGAAA
Organism: Penstemon newberryi var. newberryi; assembly: GCA_030819805.1. Lineage (NCBI taxonomy): Eukaryota > Viridiplantae > Streptophyta > Magnoliopsida > Lamiales > Plantaginaceae > Penstemon > Penstemon newberryi. The sequence continues at coordinate 45,063,106 of JAUALY010000005.1, read as the reverse complement.
CTCTGATTACCTTCAGCATTGAGGGACCAGCAGCCATGAATTTGAAGAAGGAGAATTAAAAACGCGAAAAAAGAAAGGTTGATTCCATTAGCAGTCCATCTACCCCCCATTGGTCGCCTAACCATTTGCCGCAGTGGTGGAGGCAGTAACAACTGCCGACAGCCAGGACTCTACACAAACTAGTAATACACAAAATCGCCAGCTTTTTCTTTCAACAACCAAACTAACCCCTCCGAGCAATATCAAATTACTCGGAAAAAAAACTATCAAGAAAACTGTACAGACACAAATTGTCTACTAACTAAGCACAACTAGTTAACAAATAAAAGAATGTACAAGATCCCTTTCTTTAAACCTATTAACCAAATTGGGGTCTCTCATTTTCAACTAGTTTCTAATTTAGGCTATAAGTCCTCCAATTTCACAAAGAACTGCATAATCTGGCTATTCAATCTTTAGCTGAAACTGCAAAACAAAAATTCAAAAAAAATACAAATTAACAATCTTGGTATTTGAAATGGAACAAAAAACAAGGGTATTCCACAACCCTCTAAAGAATCACAAAAAAGTACCAAAAAAGAAAGATATGTTCTAAAGAATAACCTTTGTAACAAGCAATCCAGGAAAAAAGCAAAAGCGCAAGAAATGTAAAGGCATTGAAGAATAATTAAAAAAAAAAACTCACCAGAGGAAGAAGGAAAAAAGGGCAGTCAAATTTGGGGTTGAAAAGGTAATTTGCAATCCTTTTCGATACTCTCTGTACAAAAAATGTATCCAAGAAATTTCAGAGGGTAGAAAAGGGTTGAAAATTATGACGATGATAGGTGGGAAAAATTGTTGTTATTGACACTGAAATGGCAGCTTGCATAAGATTAGGGATAAAGAAATTAAATTAAATAATTAGTAAATAGGTTAATGTTAATAGATACAGAATAAATTTTTTTTTTTCCTTATTTCTTGAAGACTGCCCTTTTCAGGATGAATGATCTCAGAGGTGGAAACTCTCTTCGACCATCTTTCTCTGAAAAAGATCTTTCTCTCTCTTGTTTTCTCTCTCTAAATTAAGAAATTTGTTTGTCTTTCTTACACTTTCTTTACCTTACACCCCTCACACCAGTCACCTCCTCCCACAAAATCGAATTTCCTGTTTTTTATTATTAATTTTTCTCTATACTAGGGATATAATTTTCTTTTGGATAAATGATTTTAGGACATCATTCCTAATGTATATTTTATTAAATGAGGTTATCGGGTAATAACCGGTAAACGGTTAACCGCCGGCGAGTTTTGCCGCGTGATATTTAATGTATGGTGGTGCGGGCCCCTACTTCCGAAGTAATCGGACGCGCTTTTGCTTTCATTGACTGGATCCTTTTCTCTCTCTAAAAATATTTGTTGCGTGCCTGCCTCTTATTATTGTTCCATCTAATGTTCAACAAGTCCAACCTAATTAATAGATTATTCTGTCAAAAAGTATTGCAAAAATTCGTACCAAAGAATATAGTATGATTATGGTACTTGATAATTACTTACTAAGCATTATTATTAGAAGGTGTCGTATTTCACCTAATGGAGAATATGTGAGATATTATTTTTCGTTGACAAATATCTTGTTTAAATTTATTTTTAAATTATTTAATCTAGAAAGATCAATATATCATATTTTATCTTGTACTATTATGCATTACTCTCTCTTTCTTCACCCCCTCCCCCTCCCCCTAACCATCATCATATTCTGATTTTTTTTTTTTTTTTTTTTTTTTTTTTTTAATGAGGTGGGAAGTGTGTTGAGGTTTTTAGAAATTACACATTGACCCCTAAATTCTAATTGTTTGTTTTATTATATTCAATTTAAGTTATAATTGACTATTGAAAGCTCAATATGATCCTTAATATTTATATTCATATAAATATTTAAACTTTGGGAAATTAATCATAGGTTGACGTTTTTTGGTATATATATAATTTTTAAAGAGAATATAAAATTATTTTACATAAATAATTTAAGATCAATTATGTGTAACATGTTGCCACCACTTTCCAGAACAATATGTAATAAGTTCGATGAAATTTCAAAATAAAAATCTTATGGTTCTTAAATCGAATTATTTTGATTTGACATAAAGTCTTACACATCTTATATCTACAACTTAAACTCTTCTAAAAATACTACATCCACCTTATTTCTGAAACCACTCTCCCAAACAAACAACATTATGCAAATCAAGATTATATCCCCACCACTCTCTCAAAATACTCTTCCAAATTTCAAACAAATAGGCCCAATGGGATCGATGGATAATATTTTTTAGTTAGTTAACTTGGGGCACCCCTCACAGTAATCAGGGGATCGAATAAGTAATAGTACTCCCTTCGTTTCAAATTAATTATCAATTTGATATTTTCACACAGATTAAGAAACTCAACAATTAGTCACTTTTATGATATAAAATGTCAAAAATATTATTTTAATGATTGATTTAATTAATGACATTGGTTTTGTGCACTCTACTTTATTATGTGAACCTAAAAGCACATAATGACAAAATTGAGAAAAGATGCATTGTGAAGCCAAATGTAACATATAACATAAATATTTTGCAATATGTCAATTAATTTAAAACAGAGGGAGTAAAATATTATATTATATCGGTGGATTTTCAATGCTAACCATTCTATGCTTAAATCATAATTTTTCTTTCAGATAATTAGTACTTCGTGTATACTGTTCCGGCTCTAATATTTACGATTTTTGGTAATACTTTAGTTATGGTTTTGGAGGTCGTTTTGAACCCAATTTGAGCCGAATTTTGACCGAGTGTCTTATTTATTTAGTGCTTCAAACAGGTCTAGATTTCGATTTTTTCCATTTTTGACATATGTTTATTGTTTTACCCTTATTAGTTATTTTGTCCGGCTTGTGGACTATTTTCAACTGGTTGGTTATTTTTATTGAAATATCGAGAGTTTGTCCCTTATGGTTCCGTTTCTTGCAATCTTCATCTGGTATTTTGGTATTAATCTTGTGCCAGCATGTTAATCACTAATCTGTTTCGGCTCCATTTTTTGCCATTTCTTATAATATTTGAGTTGTGGTTTTGGAGGTCTACTTGAACCCGATTAGGGCCAAATTTTGGTTGAGTGACTTATTTTATTTCGTACTTTAAACTTGTTTAGTTTTTGGATTTTATCATTTTTGACATATTTTTATTATTTAACCCTTATTGGCTATTTAGTCCAGCTTGATGACTATTTTCGAACTGGTTGATTAAATGTTATTGAAATATTGAGAGTTTGTATCTTATGGTTTCGTTTCTTGCAATTTTTTTTTCCTGATAATTTGATATTCATCTTGTGTCTTCATGTTAATCACTAATATGTTGTGGCTCAAATTTTTGCGATTTTTGGTAATATTTTAGTTATAATTTTGGAGGTCAATTTGAACCCGATGTGGACGACCTAATTTTGGCCAAGTGTCTTATTTTATTTCGTGCTTCAAACAAGTTTAGATTTCGAATTTTTTTCCATTTTTTACTGTTTTACCCTTATTAGTTATTTTGTCCGGCTTGTGGGCTATTTTCAACTGGTTGGTTATTTGTTATTGAAATATCGAGAGTTTGTCCCTTATGGTTCCATTTTTTGCAATCTTCTTCTGGTAATTTGGTATTAATCTTGTGTCTACATTTTAATCACTAATCTGTTTTGACTTGGATTTTGGGTATTGATTTTGCACAGGAACGGGTATTCGGGACCCAAACGCATGTATTGCATATTTTTTTGGCCCAATTACGATTATAATGACATGACATATGAGTGGTCTTGGCCCAAATGTATCCTCACAATATCATTGTCAAATGTGTTACTATAATAAATAATTTAAATTTCTTGTACAATATACATATATTTTAAAAAAACAAGTAAATTTCGAGTTACCAAAACCCGAAAGGTGGGTACCTGAAAATTTTTGGTACCCGTATTGTCGGGTACCCACCTAAACGGGACGGGTTTCATGTGTGAAAAGTCAACACCCACTGAGTCGGGGTACCTGACTTGAAATACTAGAAACCCGAAATTCCCGACCCATGCCCACCCCTAAAAAAATGATGGCGATCTTGCTCTGAATTTGAAGTTCGTTGAGTGAAATAAAATCTCATAAACTCTACCTTATATATTTGGGAGATTTCAAAAAGAAGTATTATTTTTTAAGGTTATTTTTGAAATAATTTGTTAACTTCATCTTTAGTTGCACGTCTCATTCACGTGATGTTAGTTTTTGGAGGGAATTTCGAGTGATACTAATTTAACAAGAATGGACTAAAATATCCTCCCAACAGAGTCAAATGGCCTGAAAAATGATCATGGTGTAAAGTAAAATGAAAACATAATTTCAAGGGTGTAATCTGCTATTGATATTTTTTTATTGCAAAATGAAAAATAAGTCTATATTTCTAGGGTAGTGGAATTAAGCCCTTAAATTAACCAACCAAGTCAAATATAATTAGCCAAATATTGTAAGAAAGTTGAATAGTCTTCGGATTAAAATCCGATCAGACATAGGTTCGCATTAGGGCTGTCAATGGGGCGGATTTCAGTCCGGATTCGTCCAAATCCGGTTCGATTTATTAGGATAATTGTCCGATTAGAGATTCGATGGACCTGATCCGATTATAAAGATCCATAATCCGAAACATATGGAGCGAATATGGATTTAGGTCGATTCGATCCGTTCAAGATCCGTATCCGATAAAAAATAAAAAGAATGATGTATATATATAATGTTTTATAAAAGTAAGTATCATTAATAATTTTTCACTATCAATTTACAAATATAGTAATTTATAACTTGTTTATAAATTTATTTAAACCAATATTTTCATCTAAAATATGAATATTTGTAAAGGATGTTTGAACACGCATGTGAACTAAAATTAAATAAAATTGTAAAGTTAATAAACTTTTTTTAGGAAAAAATATTTATGTAATTTTTTAAATGAAATTTTTCTTGGATCCGAAAAATATCCGATATCCGACCAAGATCCATTGGATTCAAAAAATCTAGATTCGACCACAATCCGAATAAGATCTGAATCCGACAGCATTCGATCTGATATAAATGGAGCCTAATCTAAACGAGTCTGATCCGACCAGAATCCGACCCATTGACAGCCGTAGTTCGCATCAAATGAAACACTTTTAAAACTTAGATTTCGCATTAGAATGAGACTGGACTGGATCGAACAAATTGAATCTAAATTGGATTCTTATCATGGACCAATTGTGGAATTTGAAGCATTATCCTGTGTACTGGGCTTGTAGGCCGATTTGTACCATAATTAATATTAAAACCAAAAGAAGTACTGGTCGATCCATTGGGCTTACCAAAAGTAAGTCTACTATGTTGCAAATCAAAGGAGAAGTGTTTTGTTACAATTTTGATTGGGGAAAAGATAGGAAGATACTCAGAACAAGAGTTATTTATCTTTATGTATGATTTTGATTAAATGACGCATAATGAAAACTTAAAGATCATTTAGCAGAAACATATAATTAAGGTGACACATGCACTACAAGAAAAATGGATTTTAGTGACAAAAAATTAAGTTATCACCTTTTTACATGTATTTAGTGACAAAAATAATAGTTTTGTTACAATAACAATAGTGGCAAAATATATTTTTAAGTTGTCACTAATGGTTATTAGTGACTAGTGTATGAAACTTAAGTTGTCACTATTAATAATTAGTGACACCCTTTTAGTGACAACCTAGTGACAATAAATATTGTCCCTATAATTTAGTGATAATTTTTCAGTTATCACTTTTGGATTATCACTAAATGTCAATAATAATAACTTTTTCACATTTCTTATCACTAATGTATCTATGTGTATTATTTTTAACAGTATTTAAATTCTTCTCAATTTGTCACTAAAATTTAATTTTTTCTGTGGTGTTAAGTCAAACTTTTAAGGTAGTTTAGTTGTCGTAGGTGGTAGGATGAAGTTCCCGTACGTAAAGAAAATATCCATTTAAGATTTTTTTTTTTTTTTTTTATAGTTAAAAAAGGGTAAATATATCCAAATGAGATTAATTAACATTACTTTGGTGAAAAAAGGTAAAGGGATAGTTTTTTAATTTGATTATAATTAATACGCAAAACAAACATGCATGTTTTTTGAGACAAAAACATTAGTTTCATGAAACACCGAACTACCATGACCAAATCACAACTAAATGGGCCTCTAATGTTTCAACATTTCTGTTACGTTGTTTATAGTCTTTAATTTTTCTCATATTTCATTCGTAAGTAAGACGTCTTAAAACAAATTAAACTCATATTCTTTAAATACAATTTTATTTATTAAGTTCATCATTTCATCTAGAATAATTAATGATATGAATGATATCACCAAACCTGAGTCACTAATTTCTAAAATGTAATTGTTAAATGACCTGAATTTTTATTTATTTAACTTAATTATAAGTACTACTATCAATCTTTAGAAAATTAAATTATAACTAAGAAATATTTTGAAGTTAGACTTGGATATATACAGGGGCGGACCTAAACGCTTTTGGTTGGGGGGGCGAGATTTTTTTTAAATAGCAAACTCGATATTTTTATGTTATTGTGATAAAATGACAACTAAATAAAAATAAGTAATGTTGTATATTTATCTAATAAAAGGTGAAGAAATATATCAGTAATTTTTTTAAAGGGTCTCATTCAACAAATTGTTCAAAATATTGAGTAATCTTTAAACACATAATTACAACATAAATTCAATTATGTAAAAAAGAAATATTATAAAAAGTACCAAAAATAATATTCAAACCTTTTTTTTTATTGTAGTGCAATTTATAAAATAAAATATTTACATTTATGTTAGTACATATGACCATATATATATTGATCCATATATTAATAATCTAGAAGAAAGAAAAAAAAATAGCTTATAAACTAAAAAGAAAGAAAACTGAAGCTCACAGCATTCGAACCTGAGCCTGCAGGTTACATTTGCAGTACTGCAACCACTGCTCCACTGAATTCTTTTGAAAATATTAGACGAATTACTACATAAATATATGGTTCATATTTTTCTTGGGGGGGCGACCGCCCACCAGCCCCTGAAGCGGTCCGCCCCTGGATATATAGCCATGCAACACAATTAACAATTATATTTATAAATACGGGTACCTAGACTAGATCAGATTATAGAATAAGAAAGAATAATGGAGGTTAAACAGGTTTGACGGAACATTAGAGAATTTGCATGAACGAAGGACTGGTCAAACCAAAAATAATTTAATTAATTTCAAGACAACGAAAGGCTAGACCGACTTTTGAATTCTTAATCCAGCGTTTGTACATTACTGACGCTGTAGTACTCTAGCTGTCCGAGACTAAATTGTTGACATCAAACAGCGAAAATATTCTTTGTAAGTGTATACATATATATATTGCAATATCACTGGATCTTGACTTAAGTTTTTAAATTTATTAATTTCTTTTAAGAGAAAAAACGGATATTCTGGTAACCAAAAAGGTATATCAGAATGTGGGGATTGACATTACCAATATAATAATGCGCAGGGACTAAAACTTTAATTTCGTGTGTTATGGCTAAAATATACTAGTATATTCCCTCCGGTTCATATTAGTTGGCACATTTGCCAAATTTTTATGTTTCATATTAATTGGCATATTTGGGTTTTCAATGCAATTTTTTCCAATTTTGTCCTTCTCTTACATCTAGGTTGAGAAGCTCAAGAGTCACTAGGAAGGATATTTTTGACATTTTACCATGTAAAAGTGATTAATCATGAGGTTTCTTAATCTGTGTGAAAAGTAACAATATGCCAATTAATATGAACCGGAGGGAGTATTAAATATTAGAAACTAATATTTGAGAAGTACTTCTCCAAACTATTTGAGAAATATTTGAAAATCATAAAATGAAAGAAACATCTTGGAGTACACCTACTTTATATTTTGGTTTCATCAATTGATTCGGAAATTAAAAAAAAAACCATTTTGGTGTTTTCGATGAAAACATAACGAAAATTTCATTCATGATTGATAATGAGACCATATTTAATTTTAACGTTTAATTTTCAGATAATGATGAATAATTCCTACGTACAATATATATAGGCCGGTAATTAGAGGCGTTCACTGGTTAGGAATCATGTTTCATTATACAGTGCTCATGGTGGGGGACCAGATTAATTAAAGGGCTATTAATTAGCTAGCTAGCTAGTTTGCTATATATATATATATATATATGAATCTAAAATTTATAATTTAATGGCCACGATATCAGCTAGAAATATACATCCAATATTAAGCTTGTTTAATTCCAGCATATATTGACTTAAAAGTTAAACTACCAGCGGTGAAGATAAATAATCTAATTATGTAAATTAGTTATCCCCAATTAGTAAAGAAATATAAAGTAAAAGAGAGCCTAGGGTAAAAGAGAGTTTTCAGTGATATGTATTCTTTTGACATCATCCTGTAAATGGAGACCAAAGATAAGTTTTAGCATTTTTAAAGTTTATTACAGTCTTTGAAACGTGTAATTTCACATAACTTGAGATGTCTATATAATTGTTTTTTGAAAGATATATGATAGTTCTTTTTCTCTTTTGTATAATATTTTATTATTTAACTGTGAACTCGGGAGTGACAATTTCCCAAATAATGCAGTATAAAACTCATCAACGTCAACCCTATCTTGTTAAAAGAAAAATTATAATTTTAAAAACCGCCGATTGCTTCGGCTCTATTTGTAAGGATTTTGATCCGGTTTCCTGGATCTCGGTTTTTAAAAAAATGGTTTGGGTGAAACCTTTGAAACACCATTTGATAGGTTTTGGATGTTGGGTTTTGTGGTTTTGGATGTTGGGTTTTGTGGTTTTGAAAAAATTGAAATTTAACTTGGATTGAGTTTGGATGTTGGGATTTAAGGAAAAAAGTGGGTGGTAGGTGTCAAATCAATGTCTTTTTTATAGAGTTTGTGGAGGGAAAGTAGGTGGTAGGTGTCAAATCAAAATTTTATAGGTTTCAATAGTTTGGATATTAGTTTCTGAATAAATTTGTGATGAGTTTCATGAGTTTGACGAAAACTCATTTAGAGGGATTTTGGTCTGGTCTCGCAAAACCCGCGAGATCGGGCCAAAATCCAACCACATAAAGCCTTATATTCCCCATTTAACGAAAAAAGAATTCCATGAGAATTCTTGTTGTGTTGTATAAATATTAAATACTCCTATATATACTACGTATTCATATATGGTATTGCATGTTAAGTATGCTAGGTTGCATGTCTACATCCACGAACAAATTAAAAAACAAGATTTAAATTAAAAAACACAATACAATACAATTCGTTGAAAGATTCCGATGACTTAAATCATTAGAATGTCAACTCTCCATGCAAGCGTGAAGACAAGAAAACACAATATATTTTTTGAATGTGCATGTGTAGGGTTTCATGATGCTCATTTTCATAGCTAGTTTAATATATAGCTAAATTAAAATTACCCAATGACTCCCAATTCATACTACTGTTGCACACTTCAGTTGTCAGAAATCTTTCCTAAATAAAACTCATCACTGCATATTGCATGTCTACCTGTCTGGTCAAAATTAACCCAAAAATCATATTAAAGTCTACCAAAACTACTTTTATTAATAATTTAAAATCAAATAGTATATATATATATATATATATATATATATATATATATATATTTATAATGAACAGAATACATATATTCCCACCAAAATTGACCAAGTGTTAGTTAAATATGACATTCCATCATCAACAATGCATCCCCCACGGGAGCTATTAGTGCACAACTGTGCACCAGTGCTTGTTAAATGTAAATAAATAAAAACTTTAAGACATGGGGACAGATAATTGAATACATATATACCATGGAGAAAAAGAAATAAAGGGAAAGTCTTTGTTTAGGTAGGAATAAGATTATAAGCAGGTTGAAACTTGAAAGGGAACCCTTTTTCCACATCATTTCTCTGGCAAAGTATATAATGCCCAAAAGATAATAATATTTTAATCATCATAAGTAGCATAGGTCAAACAATTAGTATAATTACATGAGAGGGAAAGAAAGATTGAAATTTTACACATTCTTAGGGGACTAATTCAACTCTAAATCCGACGTATTTGGTTGAACTTAAATTATATATTCTACGTAGCACAAGCATGATAAGTACAATACACTTGTTTAATTGGATGTTGGCTTAAGTCTGATGAGAGTAGATTTGATATTATAACAATCTGAAAATTTTAAACAAAGACATTTCGTTTTGGTCGACATAATCTTTTATGATAGATCAATTTCTAATAATATTTTTACCTCATATATAAGTGTTCATAAATTAAGTACAGTTGAACTCAATTTGAATTAAAATTTTATTCGAAGATATAACTAGCAAACGTATATGGACAACTGTCAAATAAAGGAAGGATTAATTTCAAAATAGAAAAGAAGAAAGAAAGAAGTTCGATTTTTGGGAAGTCAGATGATGATGATATCAACAGCCAATGGGACAGGGCCATCTGTAGCAATAATGAAACAATAATTCAATTACTACGAAATTAAAGAGAACAAGTAGATTGTCCGACCACCGTTGAATTTCTAGTTTTGATTTGCATGAAAAGTCTTTGGTAAAAATCTAAAATTCTGACGAAATGAATAATTGCCTTAGAATTTAATTCCATGATTAATTGTATAAAACGCAAACCCTCTTCTAGTATATTCCCCTCCCCTCGGACCATGGCTCATTTTTTCTTCTCCCATATATCAGCTTAATTTCAAGAACTAATTCTTGCGTATATAGAAGAGGAGAAACGTTACGTTCAAGTATTGCAAAAGAAAGACAGGGTTTTATTGAAGGAGTATTTTAGAGTGATATTCGGTATTATCTTTAATTTGTTTTATCCATAAGAAAACCAGGCTCGATCGATCGGTTTTCTACCCTTTCAAACATCTTAGTAAATTTGAATGATTTCTTTTGTTTTTCCCCGTCTTAAATCAAATCAAAACATTTTTGTAGGAACTTATTAATTGTAAGATCAGTTTTTGAAATTCATTTCATGGATGATCCGCTTTTGAGTTGTATGCAGTCAACTTTCCAGGTACGCCTTTCTGCATATCTCATTTTTAGGGTTTCTGTGTGGCTATATATATATATATATATATATATACTTGGTCATGCTACTCATATTAATGTTTTAGTAGTAAAGAGGATAACAATTTAATAAAGACTATATATATACATAAATCAATTTGGATGCCTTTTTTTTTTTTTTTTTTGTAAATACTTATAACTTTTCAGTAGATCATGAGAATCGGGATAAAGATTTTGTAAGGAAACAACGTCAATCTTTTAGTTTTTAATTCAAGTTCTTTTTCTTCCCCTTTGTTTTTAGGTGATGGAAGTATTTTTTTCTTTGTTACAACTTCAGACATTCAACAATTTTTTTCTTTTTGTGGGTCACAAAATACTTGAAATTCTACCAGCCATATGAATGTCAGTTTTTATTATTCTAGCTCCCATTTGGAATTAGTTGTTTAAATAATGAAAACTGCAAATTCTTACATGAAACTGGTTGATGCAGTAGTTAATATGAAGAATTTATTAATAAATGTCTCAACATGAGTTAAGCATTCACCTGTTAGTTCATCCAGTTACTTAAATCCCACAACCCCCAGTAGTTGAAAGAGTACCTAGCCAGCATGTGCATATATTAGATAATAATCATTATATAGTTCTTGAAAAATAATTCTTCTTCTTGTTACATCTACATTTTCACCCAAATTAAAACATAAACTATATTATGTGTCCAGATGATATCCTTTAATTCAAGCCCTAGCTAGTTAATTTGTGAAAGTCAGAGTTTAATTAATGCCTCATTAAGAATTAGTTCTAGCTAATATATATGATGATCATGAGTAATTTTCTAAATCTATACTACAATTTGATTGTATGTATATAAGTACTTTATTTTTTCTTTCTGACACTGGATTTAAATTTAATTAATTAAACAATCTACATATATGTCATTTAAATATTCCACCTCTTTCAGTTTTCTTTTCTAGATTTCTGCAATTTTATTATAAGGTTGATTGGTAATAAAAAAATGAAGTCCCAACAAACATTCTCATTTAATATAATAATATTATTAGGAATCATCCACGGATCTGATTTACATGTACATTGCATCACTATGGAAACATGGAAATCGTGACTAACTTTAGTCTTGATTATTTCATACATGCACTTAGCTCCTTCAAAAAAAATTTCCCATATAAGATTAAGTTAGACCTATATATATATATATATATATACATACATATATATATATATATACATATATATATATATATATATGATTTGAATTATCATGATCAAAATCATTCTGCAGGTTCTAATCGTTTGAGGAAAATTGCGTACGAGTGATTGATGAATTTATAATTAAGTATATACACACGTGCATAGGCGGCGGCCATGGCTGAGAACACAACGTTATTATCTGATTCATCAGAGATGACTATGAATTCATCGTCTATCGATTTGAACGAAGAAGCAGCCATTAACATTAATGAAGTAAATAATAATTATCAAGATTATTATGATCAAGAGAGAATATTGGGGGGTACTAAATTATCACGTCCAACTAATGATCAAAAGAGTAGTAGTAGTAGAGTTCGACAGTATGTTAGATCGAAAATGCCAAGGCTCCGGTGGACTCCTGACCTTCATCTCTCTTTTCTTCATGCTATCCACAGACTAGGTGGCCAAGAAAGTAAGTGCTTAATTAATTAATCATAAGATTCAAATTAATTAATGTTTAATTATAAATTAGCTAGTTGAAAGGAAACAGCTGATTGATCATGTTTAATATTTCTAACTTTTGATCCTATTAATTTTTGGCATTATTTCCAGGAGCTACTCCTAAATCAGTTCTTCAGTTGATGAATGTTAGAGGACTTAGCATTTCTCATGTCAAAAGTCACCTCCAGGTACGTACAAAAATGCATGTGGTATTGCTTTATTTTATTAATTGTAATGAAATTTATATATAGTAATACTTTTACTATTAATAATTTTACTACATTAATGGATATATATTTCTTATTGTTGATTACAGATGTACCGAAGTAAGAAACTCGATGAATGTGGAAAAGGTACAACGCTATTAAATTATTTTCTGTCATATGATTGTATTTGATGGCCTGTAAGTAATTCTTATATTTGATGGATCGGATCACAAAGTACGTACCAAATAGCTAGTCATGACATTATGTTTAATTCATAATTAATTGATTCTAAATATGTATGTATGTGACTATATACAGTAATAGGTCAAGGAAATAGGGGTTACATTAATCAAAGAAGAAATCATGAGCAGCTAATTTGTGGAACAACAACGTCTAATTATGCTAAATGGAGCAGCCCTTTTCATCATCAGTTGAAATTAGAGAGTGGAGGCATTGTTTTTGCTGCAAATCATCAGGCCAATTCACATGATTCCCGTCATTATCCCCATGAAATCAAATCTTTATCTAATTCCAAGTAAGTTCCTATATATATTCACTAAATTAATTCCCAATTTAAAAAATATTACATTGCTGATTAATTAATTAATTAATTGTTACTAGCTAGCTAATTACATTATGATCCATTTTAATTTCCTCGTATATATTAATTTGATATATATGATGTACACATGCAGATGTGATCAACATTGGTCTTATGATCATTATCAAGAACCCAAAATTAGATCACATGATCCAGGTGGATTAATAATTCCAGAGAAGCCTTGGTCTATTAATTATCTTGAAGAAAGAAAATGGAATATCCCAAATCAATCTAAAAACCAAAAATCGCCTTCATGGAACATTTTATCTAGCAATACTTATCCACAGAAGAAATCTTGCTGGAGGAATGCATTTACCTGCAGGATTAATCAACAGAAATCATTAGGAGGCAGTGATACCCCATCTCATGATATATTCAAACCAATTACTCTTGATGAAGATGACCATCATCCCAACTTGAGGGTAACTTATTAAATTCCATAACAAATTGTTAGTTGCTTAATTAATTAATGTACCTAGCTAGCTAATTAGCTACTTTATTGGAGAATTTTCTTTAAAAGAATTATATATAATTAATCTGCTAATGTTGAATATATATATATATATATATCTACAGATGAATCATGATGAGGAGAAGAAAATGGAGTTTAACAAGGATTTGCAACTAAGTTTGAGCCTCGGCGTAGGTCATGATCATAATAATAATAATAATAATGATGAGAAAGGATGCAATAAAGGCGGCGGGGACGCCTCAGATATTAACACTATGCTTTCTCTTGCTTTAAGTACTCCCATAATTAAGTAAAATTTTATAATTGCTGATATGAACTCGAATAGATAATCATATTTAATTATAATAATGTACCAGTATTATATATATAATTAGAACATTGAGATATATAAGAGGCTGAGTACTTGAGATCTCACCATGTATGCTATGCTTGAGAGCATAAGAGTGAGATCTTTTCTAAGTACTTGGTTTTTACTTTTTTAGAGATTATTTAGTTTTATGTAATAGTGCTTCAGTTGAATGCTACCAAATTTGTATTTGATCGAAAATTCTGTAAAAGTGGAATTTGGCTTATGCATTGAGAATTGTTATCTGTACCTTTGAATTTGTATCCAGTTGAGTTTTGGATTTTTGTTTAATTTCTCTCTTGGTTTGGTAAAAGGTTGGTAGATTTGGCTTAATTCCATGTTTGCCATGTGCAATATATAAAGAAATTAAAGGGGCAGCTCAACACATGATATATATATATACATGACATGTATATGACATGATATGTGATGATATATATATATATAAAGGTAATGTTCATGTGAAAATATAAATTCAAGATTCAGTATACATGAAAGACTAACAGGCCAGGTTAATTAATTGATAAGGTAGTACTAAAAATTGTAGTTATTAGACAAATGGTTATAGGAGTGAATTATATGCAACCAATAATAATAAACTTTAATTCAAGAGAAGATTTAATATGTTGGAGGTGGTTAATAGTCTATTTATAGTATATTAAAATATTGACTCCACGAATAAATAAGATTAATTGAGCTTTCATGATGATATAGACTGGACAATAAAAAGGCCCTTAAAATCCATAAAAGAAAACCCTAAGCGTCGTCTTCAATCGCGATTGATTCTCTTATTAATCCTTTTCTTTTTATGAATAATAATAATTTTGCGTTGAACCCCGCATGTTGACTTTATTCTCCAAGACAATATTAGTATTATTCTAAAATTGGATATTAGATTGGATATTAGACTATTATAACATTTTCATAATAGTACAGAATTGAAAGGGTTAGATAGGGGTTTGTCATGTTTTTCTTTTGTTGACAAACCTAAAATGATTGAAAACAATCCTGATATATAAAATTAGGGATGTCAATGGGTCGAAATCTGGTCGAATCAGGCTCGTCTAGATCCGGTTTTATTTATATCGGATCGAATTCGACTGATCTTGCTCGGATGTGCTCGGATTTAAAAAATTTTAATCCAACGGATCTTGATCGGATTTGGCCGGATATCAAATCTTTTCCGGATCCAATAAATTTTCATTTAAAAAGTTAAATTAATATTTTTTCCTAAAACAAGGTTATTAACTTTCAATTTTATTTAATTTTAGCTCACATGTTCAAAGTTTCTTTACTATATCCATATTTGTAGAATGAAAATATTGGTTTACATTAATTTATAAACGAGTTATAAATTACTATTTTCTTAAATTGACGGTGAAATATTTTTAATGATACTTACTTTTATAAAACAATTATGTATATATATCTTTCTTTTTATTTATTGTTGGATACGGATCTTTAACGGATCGGATCGACCTAAATTCATATTCGCTCCATGAGTTTCGGATTACGGATCTTTATAATCAGATCAGATCCATCGAATCTCTAATCGGACAATTATTCTAATAAATTGGACCGGATTCAGACGGATCCGAATTAAAATTCGCCCCATTGACAGCCCTATATAAAATAACATATATATAATAGATCAGATTACTCCAGATCCATATGCATTTTATGTAATTCGGATAATGAATTTTCATAATAGCATCGGATCTGTAGTATATCCAATTGTATGAAAATCATAAAGATTGAAAAACCTTCTCCATTGTGACGGAAACTTTTAATTATGGCCCAAAATCATGAGAAAGGTCCAATCTACGGAATTTGGGCTAACTTTATGGGCCTTAAACTGTGATGGGTTCAGTCAGATATTTTAAATTCTCAAATACAATAATCTTTTTATCGATTACGGCTTTCCTATCCAATCAGATATATCTTAACATAGGTTGATTTGAAAAATTGAATCCAAATTAGATATCATAAATAAATATTTTTATAGCAGTGATTAAGGTTAATGATTATTAATATTATTTCTTATAATATGTATAAGTTTGCAAATAAAGGTATTGTCCCTATATATTGGATACTAAAATTTATTAAACTATTTTAATTCTTTTGTCGAAATAATTCCAAAAAAACCTAAATCTACTTAATTTCACAAACTACTCTTCCAAAACTCAAACAAACAACATTACACAAATCAATATTATTTCACAAACTTCATCCACTCTCTCAAACACCAAACAAGCAGACCCATTGTACCTATATTAATGATTCATCCAAATGAAAAATAAAAAAAAAAAACAGCTATATTAATGAAAGGAAATAAATATGACCAAATCATCAAATCATAACAGTTGACTTTGTATTCATCCAATATTTTACTTTAGACTATTATGATCTGTTTGGAAGAGTTTTGGCCCGGTGTAGGTCTCAAGAAGAAAACTTTGTGAACATGATCAAAGAGTAAGTTTATACACTCTCTCTTTCTAAAAGCATTTTTGTGAACATGATGGAGAATTCCAAGAGTTGAGATTCTTGAAACTTGATCATAATCTAAGCCTAAAGCAATGGATTGCCTCCAGACTTGTGCACTTCTGAATTAGGTGATATATATACATTCCAACATACTTATTATTAAGCGTGAGAGAACTCTATGCAGACTACAAAAATAATATATATAGCACGAGATAGATTTTAAGCCTTCAACATTTCTCAGGCCTATCTATTTGCATAATAATAGCATCAAGACATGGAAAGAAGAAGATAAGAATGAGAAACCAAACAAACAAGGCCACAATAGTTCATCAATCAACTTCACTTCGTACACTCTAGCTAGGCAATAACTACTCTTCTCTCATATGTGTTCAAGCTCCAAAATCAGGAGATGATACCATGGCCATATCTAACTACAGCACAATGGATAAAAATTTAAGAAAAAATGATAAAACTCTGTCTCTCTGTATGCCAATAAAATCTCACAGCTTAGTGTCACATATCCACAAATCCTTATAAAAAAAAAAACTTGTAAAATTAGAGATTCTTCAAATTCTTGTATATCCACGGGTGTATTGAAATAAGACATTCCAAAGAATATATAGATCTTTCTAACCCTTTTAACCCTTCATCGGATTTATCTTGCTCGATGATTCCTTGTGTCGATAAGATATCTTAGGTGTTAGATCCTGTCAAATTTCAGTGAAAAAAACAGAGAAAGAAGATCAGAAAAAGTGAAAAACAAAACTACTTATTTCAACTTTCATGGAAGATTAAAAAAAAAAAAGGCGAATTTACCTCTGAATAACGAACACGATCATGACGTAAGTTAGAAGTTTTCACAATAGTCTCCCATTTAGCATCAGTGGTTAATCCATTTGTACCTTCCTTCTTAGAGTGAAGATGGCTTCTACTTCTTGAATGAGAAAAAGGATTCCCCAATGAAATCGAAGGCAGTGTTTTCCATAGCCAAGATTCTGAAGGTGATCTTGGCAATGGTGGAGCTAAAGGAGATTTTCGTAATTCTTGGTTACGCTCGTCTTTTATCACAAATTTTACATCAGAAGATTCTTGATCACTCGGTTTAATATCCTCGATACCAACAGCAGGTAAAACCTTATCAGCTTTGAATGGAGATGTCTTTGAAATGGGAACATCTGTGTTATTTTGAGAATCTATGAAGAGTATTTTCTCTACATCATCTCCAGGTGGACCTGATCCACGTTCGTTTATCTGATTCTTTGATACATCTTGCAATGCCTTAAACAGTTTTCGCGATGAAGCAATCTTATGATCATTGTATTGCTCGACTTCTTTAGGTACACCAAGAAATCCCGCTCCTTCGCGAAATGGAGACTTTGGAGATTCATTTCTGTAGGGAGATATGTTGCCACTTCTGTTGCACCGTAAGGAAGATACTCCTGATTTATACGGGTCATTGGTTAGCTTATTCTCCATTTTTTGAATATCCCGAGTTAGCAATCCAGAATTAAATTTGATCTTGTGAGGCACATGACAAGCATTCTGCATAGATTATTCAAAATAATTCAACCGTTATGCAAATAAATATAATCTACTAATTACCCAAGTTACACATTGAAAAATGTATCAAAGAAGAAAAGCTAGAAAAAATTTCATTTTTTGTCTATAGGATTGGTACTAGGCATTTTTTTCCCATTATTTTAGTACAACTGCAGTTTTGGTCCTTTCCCCCATTCCATTCGATTTGGGACCAAAATTGCATTACATAATGTCATATGCGACCAAAAGAGCAAAATTGTGACTATTCAATGGAACAAAATGCAAATATTTGATGGAAAGGGTGAAAGGACGAAATGTGCAAGAAAATATCAAATTATTGGGACTAAAGGTGCTATCTTTTAAAGTGCGGGACTAAAAATGTTAGGTGTCCAGTCTTTTGTAACTATAAATGCCGAGTTTCTCATAAAAATTACCTTGTCAAGAGGTCCACTGTGCGCATTTCTTGTCAATCTCCTGATTTCAGTCGACGGCGTAGGAGTAGGAGGTCGAGTTAGTAATTTCATTCCCGGCAATGGTTTCAAAAGACGTAAAGAGTTCTTCACACAAAAACGAGGGATGATCCCCCAAGCTTTCCCCGACTTTTTTACACGAACATTAGACTCCTCATCTTCATCTTCACTTTCCACATTATCTACATACTTACTATAATAAGGCAATGCAGCCGAACTATATTGCTTAAGTAAAGGCTTCTTCTCCAAAGAAACCACCTTCTTTAACTCCTTTAGTTGCTCGTTTACTATTGACGGTTTCTTAACAACAAGCTTAGGAGTTTCCAAAGCAACAGCCTTGGCTGCTGGTAAGAACCTATTCATCATAAAATCTCGAGTTTGTGTGTCGATAGTGAATGTTCCGGAAGGTTTCACACCTGAATTATAGCCACTAAGACCACTCACACTGTAGTTCAAGGACCGTGTTTCGGTTGGTGAAAGCGTGTCAAGAGCATCCGAGTACGAATCTTCCTCAGTTTCTGAACTAGATTCGTCCTCTTTACATGTTAAACTCTGGTTTAATTTCTCCAAAAGACTAGCATGATCACTAAAGGAAAATGCTTCTATTTGAGGCTTGTACAAATTTCGATCATTTGATCTTTCACCAGAATTGAATCTCGAGGCAAATCCCATTTTCGTAATTTCACCAGAATTGTACCTTGAGGTAAATCCCGCCCTCGGAATTTCACCTGAATTGTATAGTCTACCGGGTGGAAGTCTTGGAGTATTTGAAGGCTCGACAGGAGTTCGGGCTGGGCTTTGGGCTTCACTTTTGGGCTTACCAGGGATTTGTTCCCAGTTAAATGGAACTGCTGCTGGTTTTGCTGGCTCGTATTCCCAATCGGATTTGTTGACTGGAAGAGATTGTTGTCTGGACGTGGGCTTTTCGGTCATTTTACGTTTTACGAGCTCGGAAGAATTTGAAGGGGATTGAATTCTTCTTACGGATAGAAGTGGTGCATTGAAATTTAATTGCCTTTTCTCCATTTGGTCACTTAACTCTCACTGTCCCTGTGACTAAAAGCACACAAGAAACTAACAAAAAGGGACTTAGATCAGTAAAGTTCACATGTGAAATGAGAATCGACTAAAAACAGAACAGAACAGTCACAGACAAAACACGTCACGGAATCACAAACATCAATTAAAGGTTAAATTTCTGGAAACAGGTGAATGAAAGAACTAATCTTTTTCTACTTAATCAGCGAACAAAAAGAAAATAAAAAATGACAAGTGAAAGAAATCTAAGGGCCAAATCAAACCTTCAATTTCTAATGCAATGAAAACCAAGTAATTACTTTTCTCATCTATCACGAAAATCATCAGTGAACCATTGCTTTTGGGGGGCTCTTTTCTTTGTAAGAGACCATTTTATTTGAAGATTTACTAGTTATTACACATATCTGCAACCAAGAATTAAGAAAATCTAAGCAGATAAGGAAAAAAATCTACCTTCTTGATTTCTCAAATACCATAAAAAAAATTACCAAAGAGCAGGAATTCAATGATACTTTCCTTGGAATAAAAAAGAAAAAATCAAAAGCAAGTCAAACCAAAGAAATTTGTTCCAAGAAACACTTAAAGGAAATGTGATTTATTGCCATAATACAATTTCCAAATACAGATCGTCAACAGTTCTTTCCCCACAGAGAAAGAAATCAAGAAACCCTTGTGTCGAGAATGAGTAACAATTACAGAAAAAAAAAAAAAAAAAAAAAAAAAAAAAAAAAAAAAAAGAGGAGGAGGAGGAGTTCATAAAAAGTTCCCCTTAAGAATCAAAGAAAACACAAAATAAGCAAAACTCAGATTAGATAATTAATTTTGCTTACCTGAGAAATACAGAGAAATGTGAAGTTCTTGGATTTGGGTTTTCTTCCGCAATTGATGGAAAAAGAAAGAGAGAGAGAGAAATGGAAAAGAGGATATGAGAGGCGTGGTTGCTTGTGCTTTTGAAGTTATGAGTATTTAGTAGGAAGAATTAAGAGTGGCGCTAATTACTGACAAACTAATTGACTCAAGGCATGTGGATTTTGGATTGTGGTGGGGGGCTGAAATCCAATAAAGTTAAGGGGTGGGTCATACATATACTGTATTTTATTTTTCAATATTTCTCACTTTTGTTAGGTTGGGTATCAAAAAAATTCTTGTTCAAGTCTGATTTGGTCAAACTCATCCAACCACGAAGTTGTATATGCACTTGTTTTGTGATTGATCACTCTCCTGAAAGTTACATTCAATCACAAAGTAAATGTATTGCACTTACATTGTAGTTACTTTGGGTTCGACCAAACTCGATATGGTTAAAAATTTCCCATTGGGTGCCCTGGTTTGTCTGGACAAGAAGGGGACAAACGTCACGGACATACCGTTGAAGTAGAATGACAGTTAAATCCAACCGCCTTTATTTCGCGCCCATTTAATTAATAGTACAAATTCATGAGGGGACCCTTTATTCATTATAACGCCTTCCCCCCTCTACTCTTCTTCCCAGTTCTCTTGTTCAATTATTTCGACCAAATAGAGTGTGTGGTTACCTGGCCTGGCTATGAGGATAATTAACTCTTTGGCCCAATTTTGAGTCCATAAGCCCAGAACCAAACAAGGTCCACATATGTACATATAGTCGGATCCAAGTCAAACACGCACCTGTTCCTTTCAATTCCGAGCAAAAATAAGGATTGAACTTGAACTATACATTGTTTGGTCTAAAAGGAGTCCCACTCAAAACATTTTGTCGAATATCTTTTGTTGTTTCGGATCATCGTGAGTTCGTCATTTGTGCGAATAACAAACTATAAAATTTTCAATTGACTACCGATGATTACTACTATAAAAATTATGGTAGGTCATAAAATATTGTCTTAAAAGACATTATATTCTACAAGGTTTTAATTGTTCACTGTCATATGCATTCTTTTCATACAAATTATAAGTATTTTGTGTTCTATTTTATATATAATTTAATATTGTTAGTGGTAATAAATATTAAACTATATCATACAATTACTTTGCTGCACTATAGAAAATAATTACGACCTATACCAATGCATTAAATTAAGCTTCACCTATACTATTGAACTATATATATATAACTTAGCATATTTGCGGCAAAGTTTTGCAGAGTTAATTATCAGATAGAAGGGAAGACTTAGGGCTTGTTTGTTTGGCGTTTCCCAGAATTTTTTCGTGTTTGGGAAATGCCAAACAAACATGTTTTCTATTTTCCGAAATAAATTTTTCATTCATTAATTTTCACAAACTACTCTCTCAAAAGCCAAACAAACAACAATTTTCTTATCTCTAAACAAAACCTATACAAACTCTACTTTGATTTGACATAAAGTAACTTATCTCTTACACAATTTATCTCACACAACAAACATGATTTGACATAAAGTCTTACACATCTTACACCTAAAACCCACCTCTTCCAAAAAAACCTACACCTACTTTATTTCTCAAACCACTCTCTCAAAACCCAAACAAACAACATTACGCAAATCGAGATTATTTCACAAATCTCCACTACTCTCCCAAACTACTTTCTCAAACGCCAAACAAACAGGCCCTTATTATTTGTGCATTAAAGCTTCACCTATACTTTATTTTTTTAGTTCAGCTTCACCTATAGTATTGAACTAGATATATATTTAAAAAAAAATGATATGTGGGAAAGTTTTGCAGAGATATCATATAGAAGGAAACCAATAGAAAAATTATAATAAAATAATGGAAAAGCAAGTGTGCGGTCAATTTGATGCATGTAGTCATGGCCTTAAAGTCACCAATAAATTGTCGCCATACCAAATCCTCAATTTGTCGGCCCGAATGTTAATTAAGTCGATATATTGTCTCCATCTTCTTTTACATATGTTAAATTTCTAATATCTTCTATGTATTAAACGAACTGCTCAATTCATTAATTATCTAGTGAACTATAGATTAAAATTTTATTCCTAGCACTGTATGTTTCGGATTTCGAAAACATTTTGGAAACAATGAAAGAAAAAAATGTGAATAAATTATTAAATTAAAAAAATAAGAGAATTTTAAGAGGCAAACAAAAAGTTTCACATCTGTGCTTACTTTATTTTTTTTTTCTTATTCCAAAACTCAAATTTTTTGATGTTTTTGAAAGTAATGATGACATTTTTTATTTATATTATAAGAACAAACATATCTTGCTCTTTTACCTAGATGATATGTAAATATATAAAATATAGTAATAATGAGTAAAAGGGTCAATTCCATTAAATGTTTAAGTTTGAATTTGATTCGATGTTTTTCTTAAATCAAGTTTAAAGAAATTCTGAAAAGTTAAGCATAATTGGAGCTTAATAATTATGTGCACAAAATCAAGTTCAAACGAATCTCACACAGTAAATTGTAAATTGTAAATCTCCAATAACTGAAGACTAAAGAAACGGACAAAAGTGAAAAATATGTTAGGTATTGAGTATCATAAAGTAAAACACACAGCCGCGTACATGACTTTTGTTGTCTGCCATTGTTGACAACAATTCAACCAAAGAGTATTTTCTTTGTTTGGTTATATTAGAGTATAATTAATTAATTAATAACGTGAAGCTAGAGAGTAAAGACAATTATCTCATCTTAATCAGCCCAAAATTTACGGACCGCAACTTTCGCTGACATGTGACATAGATGGAATATATATATACGGGATGCTCAATTTCATCATGTCTTATTAATTTGCGACATGAAATACTACTTATTAGGTTAGTTTGGATCTGTTGTAATTGTTATATCAAATTCAAAATGAAGCCATATATCACTCGTCCAATCCTATTGCGAAATTCTTTTGGCCTTATTTTTTAATGCTATTTAGCTTCGAGGCCATTTGCGTGGTTAAATAAATTCAGAAGCATATATATATATATATATATATATATATATATATATATATATATATATATATATATATATTCAGGTAAACTCTATTTAGAATGCTATGTATTTAATTTCTAGAATTTGTATTTGTTAATTCAGACTCAAGTTACACTAAATATTTGAAAATGAAAAAGTTATTGATGCATGCTTTAGAAAGTTCATATGACCAGGCGTTTTCAATTTTTTATCTTTGTAATAATTAATAAAGAAAAAGGATGATTTTAAAAATAGGGAATTATTTGCAATTACTCCAACTGATAAAGAAAATCTTTCATTTATAGTTATTATACTTCCTCCGTCCCTTTTATTTTGCTTCATTTGATATAGTATTCGGTCAAACTTTTCAATCTTTTAAGTGACTTATCATGTTAAATTATTCACATTTTTTGTGTATTAAATATTTTAAATATTAAAATATATGATGTCATATGATATTATTAACTTATTAATAAAATATATTAATAAAATTATTTATTATAATTTTTATAAATTTAAGCAAATCAATTGTACCCAGGGAAGGGTGCAAAATAAACGGGACAGATAAAGTATTTCTATGCGAGTACTAAATGGGCACCCATGTGATCATTTACTGATGTACATATCACTAGCCTGCTGCCACAATTGATTCAGTTAGTTCAGGGCCCAAAGGCTAAATGGGCCACTTTTTCTTGGGTAAAGAATATATATACAATTACACTCACTATTAGCAACTCTTTGTAAACGTGATCATATAGTATCAGTCCCGTATATACATACCATTGTGACTATTGGGCTGTTGGGCTAGTGATCAGAAGATTGGGGAAGGGATTAAGCAGGCTTTTACTAGGAATTTTTTAGACTTTGTCTCTTATACTCATCGTCATCTTCAATGTAAACTGTAAATTAAAGTAGTAATGGTTGACATCATGGTATCTTGATATTTTATTCTTGTGAGCCGGGATGTTGAATTTGATAAAATGTATTACTAATTTCTTGGGTTTGAGGAGAATTTTGGATTTTTTTTTTTTTTTTTGGATTCTAGTTGGCAAGTTGAGGCCGTTTTAGTTTGATTTCTTCAGTCATCATATTTATCTTTTACTTGGTCCTCTTTGGTGGTAGTCGATCAGCTTTTAATTATGACAATGAGTCAAAAATGAACTTTAATTTCTTAATTTATCTATTCCAACATTTTACATTTTTTAAGAAAAAAATAAATTATATACCTAAAATATCATTATTTCTATTTATCTCAGTATTAACTATTTACACGTTATTCAAGTTTTACACTCTCTCTCTCTCTTAAGGGCAAAATAGGAAAACATGTAATTAATATTGTATTGAAAACCTAAAGCGACAAATAATTTGGGACAAAAATATTTCTCTAAAACGACAAATAATTTGAAACATAGGGAGTATTAATTAATAATTGACCTGATATTCAAATCTATTCAGTATAAGTTTACAGAAAAGATTAATCTTCCATTTTACTTTTGTTTCTCATTTTTTTGTTAAACATATAAATTTATTAATAAGTGATAAAATTTAAAATTTGTATAAACCTCTATATCTATTCTATACACATATAATAAAAGTATAAGTTCAATAGAAAAAAAATCTTGATTTTTTTGTGTGGACTAATATATTCTTATTTGAGTTGTAAAGTAATATTTAATTTAATGACAAACATGTAAAAGTACTTGAAACTGTATAATTAGACATGAAGTCTTATTATATATATATATAATTTCAATTTTCTTCTCCTCAAACACAAAATAAAATGAATCATAAAAAATAAGTAAATAAACTATTATTTAAATAGCTCCTATAATATATATGTAAATTTATTATAATTTACCATCAATATGTTTTAAAGTAAAAAAATAATATTTGTATCATTTAATGATTTATTACAATATAAGTCATAAACACTCATTTGCAAACAAAAAATTAAAATCAAATTCTCTTAAATATGATTTTGTTATACAAATAAAAAAGTTAAAAATAAAATCGCATCTTACTTATAAAAGAGCAAAAAATGCTTATGAAATAGTTTTTTTAGATCTAGTACGTAAGGAATATAATAAACTAGAACTCTTGGAATGAAAAATATTCAGCAGTTGAATATTATAATCTTGGAATATAAAATACTCCCTATTTATTTGTACAACTTGGATTGTACGGTTACGATATTTTATATAGTTTAGAACAATACTATCATTTTATTTATTATGTTCAAACTTGAGAAAAAAAAAAATACACAACATCGGGTCCGACTATATTTTCTTATGTCTTCTTTCGGTTAAATTTGTACTTTAACATTTATAATGGCAGTTTTCAAAATCATTATCCATCATGAAAAATTACTTTGTGTGTCCGCTACATGAATTTATGTAGTGTAAAGTGACAACTAATTAAATTATGTTTAATATGTAAATTTCTTTCATACAACTAATAATCTCTCCACTTAGACATGTTTATTGTTAAAAATTTGAAATTTTCCAGACAGAAATACTATAATTAATTTAAACATTAATTAGAAGCCAACCTCTCAGCAACAATAGCCAAAGACCTATGATTACACCCGACAAGTGTATTAACGAAAATTCTTGTCTCTTCCTCAGTATTCCCGGCCGGCACATCCACCAAGTAGGACTCAATCACCACCGTTCCGCCACCACCACCCTCCTCCTCCTCCTCATTCACGGTGGCGGTGGACTGATAATTGAGCAGCCGATGATCTCCTCCTTCAATCATAGTAAACATCATAACATGCATCTCATCCAGCCTGTCCAACCGTTCGACGCTCACTTTGGCCGGCATGTCGGATATGATCTCAACCTCCCTTACGGCTTACGCTGCCGATGTCGCCGGTGCCCAACAACATGGTGCAATTCTTGATGAATGTCTTGTACACTTGAGGTTGGTCAAAACGACGCAGTATAGACCAAACTAAGGGAAGAGGGGCTTTTATGATTTGGACCAGGCTTGAAGTGCATTGATTTGGACTGGGATTGTGCGTGTGGTGAAGAGTCATCATTCTCTGTGTAATGGGATTATTCATTTTGTTTTCGAAAATTTATATATATAGCACTTGCCTAACTGAACTGCATGCACTGATCGATCGAGTAGCTAGCTAGCGTTCATTTATATAATTATTTTAGCATATTTTAGGAAAATTTATGCTATATGACCCAATTTTTAAATAAAAGACACAAATTGTATTTGGTGCATCCGTAACACAAAGTATAATGCAGTGCAACAAACAATGAAATTTTATTCAAATTAATTTTTGCATAATAAAATTGTAGTATCTAACTATATTAGAAAATTATAAAATATTCTTATATATAAAATAATGATTTGATATCACTAATTTTTAACTACTATATTGGAAACGAAATATTAAAATTTTCAAAATATTTCATTTTTTAAATCTCACTGCATAAAAAAAATTGATATCAAAAGTGAAAGAAATCAATATATATATATATATATATTTTTTTTTTTTGATACGGAGAGTATATGTTGCGACGCGATAAACTTAATTTTCTTTTCATAGTAATTTTGGGTTCCAATCATATGAATTGGGCTCAACGGTCCAACACCTAAGTTGTTTTTCTTTTTTTTTGATTATTTAAATCAAGAATAATCTTGGTGAAGTAGTTATCAGAAGTCCAGAACTGTGTTGCGAGCTAAGTCACAGTCATGTTGTTATTAATTTGTAGCCACAACATAGAATAATCTCTTTTTAGAACTTCAATTTTGTCGTATATTGTGTATTACAAGGTGAAGAGTATAGGGACGTTGTTACCCTGATTCTTAAGTACGTGTTTTGGTCGGTACGAAAATACTGACACTACTGGGTAACTGGTATGCATGAATTAAATTAAATGGAACTTATGGAAGTTCAAGATTCTGTCTGCAATGCATGCATTAATTTGGTACTGAACGATATTAATTGATTTATGAAATCTCAAAAAAAAAAAAGTTACTGCAGGAACTAGATTCAAATAATCCGTGGGCGATTCTATAGCGAATCTTCTACATGGTTCTATTGGGCCAGCCCATATTACAGTCATCATTGGGCTATCTATAATTTGTTTGGCAGCAATTTTTTGGGCTCTGATTATATGAACCCCAATCTTGCTCTTAGGTGTTTGCTCGCCCTTCTTGAATCTGGGTTTCTTTTTTTCATAAAGAAAAAGATGAAGTGCTGAAGTTGGATTTAAATAATCACCTTTCTTAAACCCAATCAATAATATATCATCAGATGGTAAAATCATCTATAAACAGATGGTGTACATGAACAAATTCTTTTGTATTAACTCCTTTTCAGCATTATTATAGGTTATCATTCAATTATGATAAAAAGAAAAGAATCATATTCAAAAATCTTATTAACAAATATATTTATTTATTCGAGCAGTGTTGGATAAAATCATAAAATCTAAGAAATAATATCTCAGAATAGATTATTGAGGAATAAACTAATATCATAAAAAAAAATCTTATTTTTTATGTAATACGCAATCAAGTAGGCCGTCCGGTCAACTGGTCCATAAAAAAGAATTCGGCCGGGGACAAAACCGTCTTATCATCAAGCGCACGGCAGCATAACCGGACATTTCATCGGCCCTTTGAATAATCGTAAGCCCAAACCATTAATAAAAAATGACTAATCCAATCAATCGACAAAATCTCGACGTAAAAATGTTGCCGAAATCGCGTGGTGGTCGACCTCACGCGCGCCCCCCGGCGATAAACCCTTTGTTTTTCCCCACACGATACGTATCCACTCAGCACGCGCCTTTCGCCATCCGGCGCCCCCCTCGCCGCACTCACATTTATTTCACCGATTCCTTTTCCCAATTCTTCATCGCCTTTCTTTCTTTCTTTCTATCCCCATTTTATAAATATTTTTAGCGTCTTTGTCAATGGGTGATTTAACGGAATCGTCGACACCTCAGACGACAGCATCACGGCAAGTTCCGTTCCGTGAGGATTGCTGGACGGAAGAGGCTACGGCGACGCTTGTTGACGCCTGGGGACGCCGTTACTTGGAGTTGAACCGTGGTAATCTCCGTCAGAAAGATTGGCAGGAGGTGGCGGACGCCGTTAACTCACGCCACGGTCATACGAAGAAGACTCACCGTACGGATGTTCAGTGCAAGAATCGGATCGATACTCTCAAGAAAAAGTATAAGATTGAGATAGCTAAGATCTCCGAGTCTAACGGAACCCTAACTTCGTCCTGGCCGTTCTTCTCCCGTTTGGAATTTCTGATCGGATCTAATTTCAATAAACACACGCCATCCCCTACGCCTATGCCTATGCCTATGCCGCTGTTGTCTCTGCCTTCGCCGCCGATGGCTGTGCCGTTAGCGTACCGGAAACCGATGCCTTCGGCGGTAGCTACGCCGGTGATTTTGCCGCAGAAGCGTCCGATGCCGTCTCCGGCCGTTGACGAGTCTTACTTCAGGAGGAATTATTCGGCAATGGCTGCTGCTGCGGCGGCGGCAGAAGAGGAAGACGATGGAGAAACGGAGGGTGAGGAAGTGGAGGAGGAGGAGGAGGAGGAGGAGGAGAAAGGGGAAGGGGGAAAGGGGATGAAGAGGTTGGCGGAGGCGATAGAGAGGTTTGGGGAGATATATGAGAAGGTGGAAAGCATGAAGCAGAGGCAGATGGTGGAGTTGGAGAAGCAGAGGATGCAGTTTGCTAAAGATCTGGAGGTTCAGAGGATGCAATTATTTATGGATACGCAGCTACAGCTAGAGAAGATCAAGCAACCCAAGCGATCTGGATCTTCTGATGGTATATAGTCTTTTACAATTACTAATATTATGATTTTGTCTAATCTTGTTTATCATGATAATAGAATACATCTTGGAAACTTATTGCATATTGTCCAATTTATGTTGCCAATGTAAATCATAATTTTTTTGACGAATGCAAGAGCATGTTTACTATCTAATTATATATTTTTTCCACCTGCATTTGTGAAATATTGCATAATGGAGGGGACTAGGTGAAGTTGGCCACTTTTTCATAAATAGTCATTGTTTTATTTACATTTAACTTACTGAGGGCACACTTCCGCCTACATAGCAAGTTAAGGTACCAACATATCAAACATTTTCAAAGTTGACCGTAGACTATTGGAGTGTCAATGGCATATGCATAAAGCATTGTCGAATACATGAGCGTCACTATTTCTTTGGGTTAATAACAAAATATCTTTTTCTCTGCGCCACAAAGAACATAACATTATATATTGAATATCAGGTTGGTTATTTACTATTGGAAATTCATTGTTGGACTCATGTCTAGAGACTCTAGACTTTCATTTGGAGATACCTAGGATAACCATTAGTTTGGAGACGTTTTTTTGATTGTAAGAGTTGGTTCCATCCTTTCTCTGGAATTTCTTGATTTTAGTTTGCCAGTGTGTAACTTCTCCTGAGATGGTTTTTGGTTTCATCCAAGTGTAATCTATTTTTTGTGTAATGCTAGAACTGGAGGGTATTTAAGGGCTAATCTGTAGGGGTTCTTTTTGGTTATTTTTCATGAGTCAAAATTGTCATGCTTGTTAATCATTCTCAATTTTAAACACCATTTTGATTTCCTTCTGGGTCTGTCTTTCGGAGCTGGATCTACCTTTTGAAAAAATGATCTTGATATCTGGTTTTGAGCTTCCATAATTTTGTGAGAATAGTAGGAGACGCTGGGACAACACTTAAAAAAGTTCTGTTTAATGGCTATTGTACAACTAGTTGGTTGGAGTGCAAAATGAAAAACGCAAATGAACTTATTTTGTTGAAATTGTTGTAGGAAGATCACAACAAGATGCTAAGAAAACAAAACAAAAAATATTTCTTTTTAAAGTTTAAGCATAATTCAAGAACCTATAAAAGAAAAGAAAAAAAATCCCTGAAGTATATATCCTATTTTACTTCGGACCAACTGCAATCTTGTGTTGCTGTTTAAGATAAAGGTGAGTTGAAATCTTACATTATATTTTGTGTTCACTTTGCTATTTACTTTCTGCACCAGAGGGTTAGAAATTTAGCATCATCAGGCTTGTGTACTTGCTGTTTCTAGAATTTTGAATTTTTAAGTTCTGTTTAATCTTTGCTCATTAAAGCTTTCAGCTACTTCTTGATACAATTTGTTTTTATTTATTGCCTTTGCCACCCCACCCCAGTCATTTTACAGTCATTTTTAGTGGACCTAATATGCATGAGAGATTATTCTTACCTATGCATGCTCATGAACATAGTTAACCACATTTAGTCCTGCGTATTTTGTTTTCGAATTCTCTGTCTTACTAGTGATTTACTGTCAATGTTGCAGATATTTATAGCTAGACGGTCAGGAACAGAACTTGATGGCATCCTTTTGTAGGTGCAGGGCACACAAATCGTTTGCCCTTTGGACTCATATTACCTGTTAATAGTTGAGGAAGATTTATTACCTAAAAGAATTAGAATGAACAAATTTATCAGCAGAAAATAGATCCCCATGTCATGGTGAATTAGGCTTATTTTTGTTTTTTTATTTATCTTTTTGTTTATGTATTGAATATTTTGATTTCTGCTATGCCAAACTGATTCTCATGTTTGGCTTAGTTAGAATTGAATTATTAGTGCTTTTTTTAAAAGGAAAGACATTGGTTTAGTGGTCCAATTGTTTCTCTAAACATTTCACATCTCCTTTTCAGATAAGGTGTACTTATATGTGTTCATGGACTGACCCTTTTGACGGCAGGATGAAGTTTGTTCTTTTTGTTTAGACAGTTTATGGGTGTGTAGTAGCTTTTAACCCAAGAAAGGAACAATATTTTTTTATATGGATTGGTGTAGGCCGGATCTCGCTTGTTTCAGTTTCGCAAAATTACTTGGAGTGGTATAAATGAACCTTTATAAGATGATTTTGAGATATATTATTATATATATTAGGTTCAATGTAAATTTGAGAGGTTTGAAGTTTTGAGGATATGGTGGACATGGGTTTAAGTTGGTTTTGAGGTTGAATTTTGGTGTAGCTTCAGTGGAACAAGCTCTGGGCAAAAACCAATCCATAAGAGTCCGTTTTGAGTGTTGTTTTTTATTTTAAGAATAGGTTGTTTTTGTAACACATTTGTTATTATGCAATATTTCGGAAACCTGATGACATTATCGTTGGTCTTTTGTGTCCATTCTCTATGTATATTTACTGATTTTTACCCACATAATTTCCGGTCTCAAGCTTTATTTACCCCAATGATAACACTTCAATGTTACCAATTATTCTATTGAATTGGTCGGTTTATGTAAAAGTTATTTCTGCATACCTAAATTGTTTTTTTAAATAAACAATATGGTTACAAGCGACAACACTAGAGGAAATTCTAGCACAATACTATTTTCTCTGCACACCTTCAATCATGTAATTCAAGTGTATTTAGACATACTGTTATTTTTATTGAACGGTAAATAATAATCATTATATCAATATTTTTATTAATAACAGAACTAGTAAGAAACTAGAAAAATACCCATTTTTGAGGAATTCAAACCCAAAATCTCATAGTAACTCGTGAATCACAAGATAGACATGTATAATAATTTAGTTGCGGGCAAGTAAATTTTAGACTAAAATTTCAAGATATTACAGCTGAAGTATTGAAACTGTAATGAGATTAGTACAACATATAATTACTTAAATTCACATTTGTAAAATACATATAGAAAGCTCCAAACAGTAATAATGTAATATATATATATATATATTTCGTCCATTATTTAGAGCTCTACTACGTACTAATGTACGATTGTATGTCTACACTGAAATCTCAAGCCGTCTGCAACATGAAATCCCCAGATTAATCCTTTCTCGTTCCATGCAGTATACTAAACTTGATCCTGCTAAAGAATTTCAAAAAAACATCTACTTATTAAATTCTCAAAGAAGTGACAGACAATTAGTAATGCGTTAATTGGAGATAAGGATACATTACAATGGATAAATAATTATGTATAAACGATTAGAGAAGCATAATTTGTAGTGAGTGCAGTTATACAAAAAAAAAAAAAGAAAAAAGCCAAAAAGATGTATAATTAGCCCACATATTCCCACAAGATCTTACCTTTAGTCTTCTTTCATCCAAATTAAATACTTTCGAAACTCACTACTTCAAAACTTAAAATTCGTGAGCCAAACACATCCAAATGGACCTATATAATTAAGATACTTTTCATCACACAATGTAGTAGGAAAACCAAAATCATGCATCATGTTGCACTGGAAATTGTAAAACTAACATACAGTCCCTTATAATCTTCCCCCTCTTCTCAACCTCAAGTGCTCCAATAAATAATTTGTCAACATGAAAAAGTAGTAAATTTAATTATACACACCAAACACACAAATGGAAAACGATGAATCAACATGATGAACAAGTACAAATAGTTACAGCTGGCAAATAACACATTAAGCTTCTTTTCATTTTGGATATATATTTCCCGATTATGGAAACCCCATTCCTTATGTTACTTTGATGTCACACACTGACAACTATTACAAATCAATTTGAAGTGATCATATTTAAGTCAATATGCATATACGTGACATTAAAGTGGTAAGAGCATGTAACCTTTAATATGCCTGAATTTCCAAATTCAAATATTTATATATGACGAAAACATTTTATCGATCTCTCACTATCATAAAGTTTCCATTTCATATGAGTATGGTTGTATTGTATATCATCGTTTTATCATTAAACAACTAAGTATATGATTACATTTTATATAATAAACATGTTTGACAACTTAAAACCCTATTTGTTACACCATAAGTCTATAACCCAATCCAACTTCCAAATATATTTCAACTTTTCAAACTTGTTGCACATTACATTTTGTAAACTCCCATATAAGTACCAAAACCATTTCAATTATATCAATTTCTTTTGGCAATTGATCAGCTAGCTCTTAGCTCATGCAAATAAAGAAGATAATGAACTTAAAATAATTGCTTCTAATCAAAGTGACTGGTTCTCGGAAAATTCTTTTCCAAAGCTGGTTTAGCCAAACATATCCAATCATATGGTAAGTATATTGCACTTACTTTATGATTGACCATTCTCCTAGGAGTTACATCCAATCATAAAGCGAGTGTATTGCATTTGCCATATATGTAGTTACTTTGGGTTCAACCGAACTCGATTTGGGTAAGAATTTTCCCTGGTTCTCACACTCCAAGTTTACTACCAACACTTCATTTACATATTTATAGGAAGTAAAAATAGAAAGTTAACACAGAAATGTTATTTGCTATTGTACAAAGGGGACATAACAATGAATCCGTTTATGGATTATACACAAAGGGTTAGAGTTTAGCGTTTATACATATTGCCGTACGTACATGCATGTTCTTCCCGACTTAAGTGTTTAAAAGAAAAATACTGGTGAAAAGTATATATTAGCAAAATGAAAGTGAATTGTGTTATGCTTTCATGTCATTAAAGTTATTACATGACACTTCTAGACCTTACCACCATTAAAAAACAAAGTTTTTTCACCATTTTATTTGTCATTATCATTACTATGACGAGATACTTGCACCAAATACATGTAATGAATCACAATATTGATATATTATCACATAATATTTTTGAGAATTATATTATCACTCAACATGTATATTATCTCTACTAGCTAATACACCAATTTTTGTAGTTATTTGTAGCTCGAATTTATATGACTCAATTAACACTTGTTGAACTCGATTCTTTTGTAAATCAAATAAGAAAATTAAATATTGAAAAGTGTATTGTATGACTCCTTTCAACTAGTTAATTTAATCCTAACCTCTCATGCTATGGTTTTGGATTAATACATAGCTTAAAGAACATAATTTTTTAAACTTCAATTTCAGATGAAGGAAACAAGCATAATCATGGTGCTATATACTGACAATCCAATTTGAATGAATATATTGGGCGCTGAAAAGCTATACATATGTATGTAGAAAGAAATTTAATTAATTAGAGAGACAAACAGCAAGCAAGTAGCCAAATAGTGAAAACATTTATTGTACCCCAACTAGACAAGGCTGAACCAAGCATGAATATATATCAGGTTGAATTAAATTTGGAGTTGAAGAATTTAATTAGTAAGTTCCACATACATTATAATTAAATTAACTTCAGCTAGTGAAAAATCACAAGGAAAAGATGTTAAGCTGCAAGTTCATTCACGGGGTTCACAAAATCTCCCCGAATCCCAAAAGACCAAAAAAATAATTGAAAAAAAAGGATCCGAAATTGAATTTAGAAACTAAAATTTATCATTAAAAAAAAAAAAAAAAAAAAAAAAAAACTAAAACAACAGTGTTTTTCTTGCATGATTTGAGAGAGAAATAAATAAAAGAGTTATATCATTACCTACTTATAATAACTAAACCCATTCAAAATGTCCCCAAATTTAAAGTTCCACTCTATACTCCATCTGGTTCACTGAAAGTGCCTAGATATATAATTAGGGTTTTTTGGATGATAATTTCTTGATCTAGGGTTTCCTGCTTATGTGTAGCATTCTTGAAAATATACTATATTCTACTTCTGATTCTTGTGGTCCTGTCCAGGTTAATTCTGCTTCCATTAATAAAACTTATGAAATTCATTTTCATTTTTATTTTTGGGTTCCACATCAGTTGTCACTTTCCTAGCTAGTATCCTGAATTTGATGTTACTTGCAGAAGCTACAGGAAATCATATACACATAATTTGATGTTATGTGCATTCAAAACCTTCTTCTTTTTTTTTTTTTTTTTTAAGAAAGGAAAATAAAATGTAGAATAGATCAGTTGGTAATTAATTACCATTAATTTTTGTCCTCCGATCCAAAAGAGCTGATTTAACTTATCAATTGATCAACTGTTGATCATTGGCCTTGTTTGGATGGGTAATCTTCTTCTTCTTTTTCTTCTTCTTATACAAAATCCCTCTGGCCTTACCTTGACACTCCTTGACTTCACGCAAGTAAACCCGAATAACCCCGTTCCCAAACGGATTCGTCTCCGGTGAGCCTCCATGCTCTTCGTACGCTGCCCTAAGCCGTCCAATCAAAGCGTCTAGGCTCCCCCAAGCCTGCCTCAGCGGGCAGGTACAAGGGGCAGGAGGGTCAGGCTGCCCGAAGAACACACAACCATGCATATGGACCTTAGTTTTCCCGAACTGGTCGAGGTATCGCATGAATTCGAGGACGTGGTTGCAGTTGCACTGAGACAGTGAAACTGGAGGCCTTTGATTTTTTAAATATTGTCCGAAGGTGTTCCAGTCTCTTCTTTTCTGTGACTCGTAACGGCTCAGTGGCGGCGGATTATTGCTGGAGGAGCCCTCGTGATGAGCTGATGAATTATTTATAATAATATTGTTGGACATGATTGTTGTTGCTGCTGTTGTTGTTGTTGAAGAAGAATTCATGGTTGTTTTTGGCAATTGGAAAAGAAAGAAAGAAAGAAACAAAGAGAGAAAAAGAATATTAATAATTGTTGAAAATGGGAAAGAGAGAGAGAGAGTGGGATAATAAAAGATGAAGATCACATCTTAGAGTCTATTGAGGGGACATGATATGGGCCCTATGAGGGGCTGCTATTGTTTCCTCCCTACCTTTTCTATTTTTTTTTTTTTTTAATTTTCTTCTCTTCTCTTCTCTTCTCTTTCTTTCAAAATACTCACATTCAAAATGTCCAATTCCTAATTATTTTGAGCATGCAATAATCAATTTTAAAATTCAGTCAAAATGCGCAAGTCTAATTTTGGTAATAAATATGCAATTAGTAATTTTTAAAATTCAGTCACAATTCTCAAATCCTAATTTTGGGGGTAAACATGTAATTATTACTTTTAAATTTCAATAACATTCTCAAATTACGGAATTTTTTTTTTCAGATCGGGTTTGGTCGAAACTACATGGCGCAAATGCAATACACTTGCTTTGGGATTGGATGTAACTTTCAGAAGAGTGACTAATCACAAAATAAGTACAATACAATTGTTTGGTGGTTGGATGAGTTTGGCCAAGTCAGACTTGGACAATAATTTTCCCCAAATTACATAGCACATGGCCCGTACTTAGGTTAATTTTGCAATTAAACCGTAATTGGTACCAAAAGTACTCCAGATTTGTAAATTGTGAGGTAAAATTATCGGCCCAAATACATCCAAGGTAAATTTGTCAGCTTCCTTTAGTTGTGGAATCATTTTTGCCCTTTTCTCTAAATTAGTTAATAGCAACATGCATTTTTCCGTTAAAGTTTGATAGAAGTACCAAATTAAATTGCAAGCATACAACAATTTCTAATTATATTAATTAGTATAATCCGTATTTTTTCTTGAAAAAGATATGACACTGCACTACGATTTAGATTTTGATGTATGTGTATTTTTCTAGAATAAGGTGCAATGATCTTTCTTCTTCTTTTTGGTTCAAATTAATATAACATATATTTTTACTCTAACAGTAATATATAATAGAGGGATAAACACTTTCGATACCAAACTTTAGTCCAAAAAACACATTTTGTATCAAACTTTTTGAAAAAATACATTTCATACCATGATTCACACAATCTTGACACATTCAATTTGCAGTTAATTTTCGGACGAAATTCAGCATTTGTCATTTATGTGCCCGTTAAGTTGACAATGGGAGAGAAAACATGCACGGGTTTTAAAGACCCACAATTGACGGCATGTGCTAAATTCCTTCCGAAAATTGACGGCAAAAGTAAATGTGTCAAGATGGCGTGAATCATGGTATGAAATGTATTTTTCCTAAAAGATTGGTATCAAATGTGTTTTTTGGACTAAAGTTTAGTATCAAAAGTGTTTTTCCCTCGTATATAATATACCATAGTAAACAAGGATTTCCAAGTATATTAATCAGCGGGTGTGGTTGCTATATGTTTAATTTCTTCAATATATTTATAATCTAGTCTTTTTGCATGAACATTTATTGTTCAGAAATATTACTCCTCTGTTTTATTTTAATTGTCACATTTGTAAAATATTCATTTTTCAAATTAGTTATCTTATTTGATTCACAATGCATTTTTTTTAAATTTATCATTTCTTAATAATAAGCTTACACGTTTATTAATATACGCAAAAATTAATAACATTAATTACAGCAATTATTAAAAGGGTATTTTTGATATTTTATCTTAAAAAGCGAATAATTATAATTTTTTTAATCTGTATAAAAATATAGAATGCAACAATTAAAATGGAGAGAATAATATATATCCAAGTCAACCTATCTACAGTTAAGCACTCAAATCAAATATGATATGATGTTGAAAGTTGAAACCTTTTAAATTTTGACCATTTAAATAATATATATTTAATTAATATTGT
Organism: Penstemon newberryi var. newberryi; assembly: GCA_030819805.1. NCBI lineage: Eukaryota > Viridiplantae > Streptophyta > Magnoliopsida > Lamiales > Plantaginaceae > Penstemon > Penstemon newberryi. The sequence continues at coordinate 45,024,791 of JAUALY010000005.1, read as the reverse complement.
GGCAAATTATTCAAGCCACTATCATTAATTAAGCATATAATTAATTATTATAATATAATGCCACTAATGTGACTAATTTAATAGCCTGATGTCTCTGTGTTAATAGCCAGTAGCCATTCAATTTTTTTACAAATCGAGCAAACTCTGAAAGAACTCAGTTGTACCTCTCATCAATCCTGTTTGAAAATTTTAAGCTAAAAACAGTTGTACATTTAATTTGAATTCATGTACATGCATGAGATGATGACAAATGTGTATGATGAATTGATGATGGGAAACATTCCATCATGAATTTCGGATACGTGTGAGACTGTGGAATTTCCTTAGGGTAAAAATCAACAAGGATTAATTTCTAACTTGTCGGTGCTTAATTTTTTTTTAATAATTTCGTGGGTATTTTTTTTTTTTTTTTGTTTTTCAAGGGTTTAATCTCTTTTGAGATGGGTTGGACAAATTAAGTGGGTATCTCTCCCTATAGGATTCAAATATAAGTCCGCTACTTTGTAGTGACTAGTCTATTCCACTAGATCAGTCACATGTTGGTATCGGTATTTATTTACTATATATATTATAAAATTGCATAATCAAGGGGAGTATTTATTTACACAATTGATGTACTATATATATACTACTAATATATAGTTCTGGTTGGTGTGGGGACCCTGTTTATGGATTTCTTTTTGATAGACAAAATAAACTAGTTTATACTTATAGTATTGAACCTAAGGTAGCTATCAAATTATTTACTTAAATAAATAAATAATTCTGGCTTATGTCGGAGCTTAGAATATTCAGCAATATATATTAGATTATTCACATGGATTGGGCCAAAAATTAAATGATTTGATCATAACTAACCTCAAAAGCTAGTTTATCATGAGTTGATGATTGCTCAAAACCTTATAAAATATACTGAATTATGATTTTCAATCCATGTGAGACATTTTGTCTCAATTTTCACTTGTGGGCGGGCATAATGTGTGGGTGAAACAATCTCAACACATAACATATGAAAGTCTAACCTTGCGATTTTACGACATATGGGTGAAGATCCAACACATGAATAATGAAACACATGCCTTTTTTATCTGGACGAATAGTGTGGGAAGATAATGAAGCCCATCATGCAAACAAGGAGAAGTTTATCACAGAAAGAGGTGATACACATTAATCTGGAACTCTGATATCATATTAAATTTGAGGGAAAAACACTTTTGATACCATACTTTAGTCCAAAAAACACATTTAGTACCATGCTTTTTCAAAAAACACATTTCATACCATGATTCACACAATCTTGACACATTTAGTTTTGCCGTCAATTTTCGGACGAAATTCAGCACGTGTCGCTCATGTGCCCGTTAAATTGACAATGGGATGAAGAACATACACAGGTTTTAAAGACCCACACATGAACAACACGTGCTAAATTTCGTCTGATAATTGACGGCAAAACTAAATGTGTCAAGATTGTGTGAGTCATGGTATGAAATGTGTTTTTTGAAAAAGCTTGGTACCAAATGTGTCTTTTTGACTAAAGTTTGGTATCAAAAGTGTTTTTCCCTCTATTAAATTTTATACATGAATTGAGTCAAGTTTACATTAAATGGATTGAATCTAACTCACCTCAAATGCTAGATTATGAATTGAGGATTGCCCAAAAATTTATAAAATAAACTTAACTATAATTTTCATTTCATTTGAGATATTTTGTCTCAACAATATATGCTGCAACCAGAGAGAAGAAAAAGAAGGTTACGTGTGTTCTGCAATGAAGAGTTTAATTGAATTTTAATATGCTATGTGTGGGTAATAAGTCAATCATAAGCCATCGAAGAACCATGTATTAAACGTCTACCAGTTCAGCTATCTGATTAATTTTCCTTATTTAGGGGTCTTTCTCCGATTTCTTTTTGTGTTATTTTAATTAAAAAAAAGGGGAAAATTGTACGTTTGGTATCATATAATAGGACATTTTGTAACATTGGTATCACTAGATACATAATTTAATATACATTTAGTTCTACAATTCAAATATTGATTGCAATGTTCACCGTCAAATAATTGGACAAAAATGGAATTAGCTACATTAACCGCACGCGACCCTTATATCGTCTATTAGAGGAAAAATAATCATGTTCCCCTAACTTTTGGATATAAAATTATCAAGTTAGCTAGTCTTTTAAGAAAAAATGATAATGTTTCTCTCACTTTATCACGTGATAATTTTCCCTCGAAAATACAAGATAACAGTCACATGAGTGAGAAATTATTTAATACAACCGCTGCACCACATTATCAAGGATGTGTTGTGCAACCGACCAATGAAATTATTACATGTGGAGTGAGAATTCACATCACCCATATTCTGGACAATGTAATCACATTTAAAATACTATAATATAGGAGAACATGGGTGATGTAGGATCTTACTACCCATGTAAAATATTGGTCGACTGCACCACGTGTGCTTGATGATATGGTGCAACGGTTATACTAAATAATTTTTCCACGTGGTTGATTTCGTCCATTTTCGTTCAATTATTTGACTATGGTATAAATTTTGCTACCAAAATTTAAATTGTGATACTAAATGTATATTTATTACATATCCAGTGGTATTAATATTACAAAGTATCCTTATATGATACCAAATATGCAAATTTCCCAAACAAAACTTAGTTCAATTAGCTAGTAGTGCTCCGCACAAAAGAATTAGTTAACTGATAAAATAATATGGAATTGGCCAAATTTTCTATATAATTATACATAAAGAAAAAGCAAGAATTAATTAAAGTCATTTAATAGCTTAAAATTAGATTTTACATGAAAGGTTGAAACTTGGATCTGGATATTACGGGTACTTTTTACATGTGGGATATTTTTCATTTTTTCTATAAGGGATATAATTTTCTATAATTAGGAAAATTTTGTAGAAAATGCTCCCTAACAAACATATGGTCTAAATATAAATCGTATTCAGGAGAAAGGTAGACAGACCCAAAAAGATGACCAATCAATAGTGAAGAGGATCTAAGTAATGGAAGCCAGAATTCTCAAAAAAAAATTGCACATTTTCTACGTGTCATGGGTCCAACCATTACCTTTTTTTCTTTTTTTTTTCTTTTTTCCCCTAGGTTTAATTCATTTCAAAGGCGTCAGGACGTATTAAGTGAGAATCTATTCCAACAAAAATTCGAACATGCGTTCATTATTTTTTGATGACTAATCTCTTTTATTAGACCAATCAGATGTTGGTCAAATCATTACTAAATGACTCTTTATATATATATACTTAACTCTGCCTTAAATATGTGCAACAATTTTACTTCCCCATCTAGCTACTCTAGATTAATCTCAACATTTACTGCTATTTCTAAATATCAATTTTAGCATGTATGCTACTAATTAATTTAAACAAGAATATCCTTATGAACATATATTCATATGGATTACATCGAGCTTTATTTGACTGTTGGAAAACCATATATAGATCACATCAATTTAGTGGATTATACATTCCTCTCATCATAAGAGCATTCATAGATTGAGTAACAATAAGCTATCCAATGTTATTTATAAGTTAAGACGAGCCCTTGATATCAAGTATCAACGGGTAAAACCTGCAAGTAATATTGTATTTTAAAGAGAATATGATATTATTACCCTACAAAATTTATTTTTATGTAAATTGATATAATAAAATTAAGTAAATGACAATATGAAAAGTTGACTCTTAATTATATGAACTCATTTAATTAGTGAGAATTAAATTTTACTTTTCTCACAAAAATAATTGTGTAGAGTACTGTAGTGACAAGATGTAAATTTATATGATATTTATATGATTGCTAATTAATTATATTATCAAATAAATATTTACAATAGTAACGGCGATAACGCCAAGTTAATTATCCTCAATAATTACAAGAGAGTGAGCATAAAAGTGATATAGAATTATCATTAATTGATGAGAAAGATCTAGCAATAAGATACTCGTGTCTCCTTATCACTTTAATTGTCTTTTCATATATATATGTATATATTTTCTCATCCCCCACCCACACTATTGTCAATTGCCCCTTTCTCTGATTGAAGCTATTCTACTCCATAACTTTATACTATTTATCTTTTTTTTTTTTAATCAACAAGATCGAATATTACAATTATCTGGGGAAAGAGACCGAATCCATTTATGGAAGAAAAAAAATGAAACTCAAAACATTTGAAACTGTATGAGATACTGATTCCAAAGGGAAGCAATATGAAAAATATTCCTCTTAGGATCCTCCTTGTCGGAATTAAATTTTTACATGAGTTTCTTTTTCCCTTAATTATTACTTAGGGTAGACTAGTGAAAGTAATTAAAGTATTTTAGCTTCAATGATAAAACTAGCTAATTAATTCAACCCCACTATAGATTTAGCATTTGAAATTCACAACCATTCTTTCTAAAAAAATAATAAATATTGATGCCTTATAATAATAATAATTAGATCTAATAAATTGATTTGGATTAGAGATTATTTGTATTTGATTTATTCCACAATATAGCTAGCAGCTGTTTGATTTGTTTAAACAACTGCATCAAATACAATCGGATATGATGTAACTTTATTGAGATCTTTGTGGGCCTAATATCCTTAAACCTTGATGATGTAACCAATCACAACATGTGGTTATGGGACCAAGTGTTTTTCTCAGTTAAATTAATTAGACGAGAATCATCCTATTTTTTTGTTTAATTTCCCTTTCCATGTAGAAAGATTTCTTTAATTTTCTGAATTCGTGTAATTTTTTAAAATCAGTTTATTAAAAGACTAGGTTTTAGTCTTTCTTTCAGATGTTGTTTTTAAGCTAGCTAGCTATAGGTACGTGGTTGTGCAGTCTCTTTCATTCATTTCAACATTGTTACCTTTTAGTCCTAAAGTTAACCAATTTGCTCCATAGGCCCCCTTCTTATTTTGGGCCATTAGTTTTATTTTATGTCTACCAGACCAAACCTTCTTCAATTCAAATTATTTTGATTTTAAAGGCAAACCTCCGTACGGTCTCTTTTTCTTTATTGGCATTTTGTTTTCTTGGATTATTACTTGTTGATGTCTTGATATTATTATTCTTCTGCATCAGACAAAAGTATCACATCCTTAATCGATGTTTTCCCTAAATGTCCGGTCCATCTAATTAATTACATAAATCAAAAGAAATAAATGTATCTGTAGTGGAGACTAGACAAAGTGAAAATATTGAAATTCTACAAAATCATATATATATCTGAGATCACTCACTAGTCACTACATTAACCAAGTTATTATTTTTGGACTTGTAGATATAGCATTCAAGCAATGGCTAAATTTGTGTGCAAAAAATGATTTGATCATTTTTATGTAAAAATATTTAAAAAGAAAAAAGAAAAAAAAAAATATTTGTATTAATGGTTATAAGTTAATAAGGGCTAACCGGAGAAGACGCGCGCACTTAATTACTTACAAAAATGCTTTTATATATATATAATATATTTCTTGAATCTTATAGTATAATTATTATGAGAGTAGTCATTGGTTCCACGTGATTGGCCTTCTCCAATTGTCTCTAAGTGCACCACTCCCAGTCCAAGGCCCCACTCTATTCATTGTGAATCGCATTCAATATTTTATAAATAAAAATGATTGATTGGAAAAATATGATTAGCCATTTGCTCAAGTTTTTTTAACTAAAATAAATCTAGGAAGCGAAATTATGAATATCCGATTCTACTAACTCATCTCTACTTTTGTGAATTAATCTTGGTTTGGCCCAAGACCAAGCTGTAAGGCCCATTAAATGGGACGACTGGCTCGTGAGCTTATTTGGGCCGGGGCTCTTGGGTTTAGTATTATTTGGTTTGATTTTCTTATTAAAAATGAGATTTGGATTTAAGCGATAAGAAATCAAAAAATTTAAGTGATAAAACAAATCAAGAACGGAAACACTGCTCCGATTTATATCTTGTATTATTCTTTTTGCTTATTTCATTTAAAATAATTTGAACTGAGTTTTAAATGATAAAGTTATTTAATTTGCTATATACAATATTAAATTATACTCAGATGAATTTTATGGAGTTCGATCTGATCATATTAGTTTGTTTGTTTTGGGACTGCTCCTCCACCCTTTTAGTTAAGAAAAAGAATGAGTTGCATCCCCACGTCAATGACCCATGCATGTTTAAGCCTAAGGAGAATAATAAAAATGTTGAAAGAAAAAATAAAGCAGAAGGATAATATATAAATGCCACGTTATAAGATAAATAAAATCTACAATATAAAGTATAACTCTATATATAGTTCATCTTTTCGGTGCCTTAAAAAGTGCTGGGAAAAAACGATTAGACAGTGCTGTTAGCTAGTTTGATTATTATATATATGGGATCAGAAAGAAAGGACACTTTATTTAATCTCTCTTAATTATTATTAAGTAAAGCAAATTGAAGATTGTAATTTGTCACCCGACCCCATAAGCAAGCAAAAAGTTATTCAAACCCTTTTTTACATGTACTGTGATTTGATTTGAACCACTATTATAAATTATTAAATATCATAGTTAATGTAAGAATATTATCTTTGGGCGCCCAAATTCTAGCCCAGTGCCTTCTTGTTGTTACGGTTAAATGACAACTTTGCCCTTTGGTTATAGTTAGCTACGCAATTTCCTTTTTTTTTTTTTTTTAAATATGTGTATGGAGTTTATTTAAGTAGGTCACATTTACAGTCATACTTCAAAGTTGCACAAATTTAAAGTTATGTCGTCAAATTATTGTTTAAGATATGCATCAAAAGAAAAGACGTGCACCCAAAAGGAATAGCCATAACAAGCATCTTTAATTTTCTTTTTTATAATTACCATAACAAGCATCTATTCACTTCTTTTTGGATCTCTTTATTCATATATACTTTTTTTAGCCCTCTATTATATATCGTGTTTTTTCAATATGGCCCTATTAGAAAAGGTTTTGGCTCGGTTTCACGGGTTTCAATTTCAAAAAAATGATTTGGGTGGTTTTGGTGAAACCCCATTTGGCTAGGTTTTGGATTTTGGATTTTGTGGTTTTGAAAAAGCTAAAATCCTACTTGGGATGGGGTCTAAATGTTGGGGTTTGGGGAAAAAAGTAGATGGTAGGTGTCAAATCAAAATTTTATATGTTACAAGAGTTTTGGTGCGGGTTTCAAAATATGTTTGTGATGAGTTTCATGAGTTTTCTCAAAGTCCATTTGGAAGAGTTCTAACTCAGTTTCGCGAGATCCGCGAGACAAGGCCATAACTCATCTAAATAGGCCCTAAAGCCATCTTCAGTGACTCGAGACTCCCCTTCCCCTCAGACTTCCATTCTCCTCAGACTCCCTTCCCCTTCAGACTCCTATTTTTATAGTCATCTGCAGTGATTCAATCTTCCCATTCTATTTAATTCCAATTCTCATACTTCCCCACTCTCACTTAATAAAATGATAATAATAATAATAATAATAATAATAAAATAAAAATAATAATTAATAATTAAGTCAATAGTAAATTAAACATTGGCATTAATAATAACTAATTTAGCATTTAATAATAACAATACAATAATTAATAATTCATATATGGAAATTCATCGCCGTTGCCACCATATCCCTAGAAGAATATATGTTCCGTCGTCACCAGATACGATCAGTAGAAGTCAATCGCCAACTTCAAGCCGACTTAGTCGAACATGCGTGGTTAACACACGGTCCAAATGGTGGTCATAAGTAATAATTCCAATATATATTTGATAGGGTTATGTCGTTTCTAATTTAATTTATCGTATTTAAATTATGTAACCAGTATTCTATTTTTAATCCACTAGGCGTATTTAATTTCAATGTATTTAATTTTCATAATTTTTTTTTTACAATGTGATTAAATTTCAAACAATAAATTAAATTAATGTTGAGTTTATTACATAAAAGTTATAATATTACAAGTAATAAAATAAATTAATGTTAACTTTATTACCATTTATTCCACAAAATTCTAATTCTCATATATTTCCACTATTTTTTCATAAAATTAATGATAATAGAGCTAAATAATAATAACAATTAATAAAAATTGTACATAAAATTACAATATTACAAGTTATAAAAGTACAAATTATACAATTAATAAAATTAAACTAATGTTAAGATTTAAAAAAAAATACATTTTTTTAACTATAATTAATCTAAATAAAAAAAAAAAGTAACACAATGGAACCACCGCCCCACACCTTTGGGAGGTTATCCACCTCCCACGTACTCCCCTCTCTGCCTCCCCCCTCCTCATCAAAGTTCATTTTTTCTCCCCCACCCCACGGACTCTCTCTCCCCCCGGAGCATTGGAGATGCTCTAACCCAAGGGGAAGGGGAAGGGGAAGGGGAAGGGGGTGGGGGATGCCGAATTTTCATCTCCATCCAGGCGTTTGGACGCGCTGCACGCGCCCATGCAGCAAAGCAAGTGGCGCCGCCTGCTTTATCTTTTTTTTTATTATTATTTCTTTCTTTTTCTAATTATTTTGTTTTATCAAAATGTGATTTTTTTTTTAAATTTAACTAAAAATGGAAACCTTTTTTTTAAAATTTTGTGTAAGATTTAACAATATTGTATTTTAAATTAAAATTTTAACATTAAAAACCTGGGGTAAGCCCTCGGGTTGGAGATGGCCTAATATTTTTTCTCATTAAAATGAAATTTCTACTTACATATTTATTACTTCATATGTTCCTAAATAATACTCATTTGCTATAAATAAAATTATTTTTCTCAAAAATACGTTCTTACATAAAGTAATGCCACTACTTTTAAGGGCATAAATGTAAAGATTCGAAAAAAATCATTTTTTAACTTTTACATAAAACTTCATTCAAAAAGGAAAAGTAGCAATAAATAAGAGACGTAGGAAGTACTATATTTCAAACAGATTAAACATATTTAGTATTTTAATCGATTTTATTTATTTGTTAGAGGATCTCTTCCGAAAAATACGGAAACGTAAGCCATTAGAGTGAGGGAGGAAAAATAGCCAAGCCGGCTAAAAATAATACTTACAGTCTGTTGACTTAGAAATATGTGTCGACTCCCATAATTTTATATTGACTCCTTAAAAGTGGTAATAGTGACAGCTAGTATGCCTTTTATTTTTTATTTTTTATTTATCAGGGGTTTAATTTCTTTTAAGTTGGATTATGTACATAAAGTGGGTATATCTTTCAATAGAGATTCGAACATGAGTCCACTACTTTGTAGTATGCCTTTTATTTCTATTAATGAATGAGCTAGAGTGATCATAGAAATTACTATTGTTATTATTATTATTATTATTCTTTCCGTCGCAATTTGTTTGTTTGTTTTATTTTTCATACATCGAAGAGAAGGCACGTACTGATAAAAAAATTGTTTCTTTGTGACAAGAAATCTAATGACAATATTAATTTTGAGGAATGCAATAATGATGAAAAATCATTTTTATCAATTATGAGTTATAATATTTAAGTTGACGCTATTTGACAATTATCAACATATAGTTAGAGAAAAGAGAGTGTCACAAAATTTTTATGACAGTTTGGCTATGATTATTGTTATATAATTGTTTCAATAATTGCATACATGCACATCTTGATATTCCAAGGTTTCCAATCATTGATATTCTAAAATCACAAAATTTCTAAATTTATGTTTATGTTTCTCAAAAAATTAAGGTCCTAAAGTGGACAATTGACGTGCATTACCAACTCCTTTGTCACCCTTATTTAACAAATTGGTTCCAATTAATTGGATTTGTGTTAAGAACTTTTTTCCAATAAAAGAAAGAAAAAATTGTTAGCTTTACTAATATAATCACATGATATTGATGTGTCAACCTGATCATTGAATTTCATGTTAACCAAATGCAAATCAACAAAACATTTTAGCTTTATACCTTCAATCTTTAATAATATCTTTATTCTCTCACTTTTAATAACTTTTGTTAAACTTGAGCAGATTTTAGACTCAACAATATAACTACGTGCACAAAAAAGTTCAGTTTCGACTTTTTCAAGTATTTTTTTACTCCAATCCCACATCGTTAATTTGCTGCTGGCGGCTCTCAATTCTCAATTCACTTTACATTGAATTTTAAGTCAACTCTAAAATCGTCTTCCATTTTATTTGCACTTTCCCTTTTCCATTTAATAATCAACTAGCTAGAGTTTTACCAAGTTCAATTATTGCATATTGTTTCTGTGTATGTAATTCCCCCGTCAAGACCAAATTCAGTCTAATTCAATCAAATTCAAATTACTTATAAATGAAATGAAGTATATATATGTATTCGCATAGCTCCTTAATTCTCATAAGGGGGCACTTTTTGCTTTTAAGGAGCACATATTCATATCCACTATATATATCCTAATTTTTCTCTTTCTCTAGCTCTCTCCAAATATGGCTGAGGTCCAACAAGATAACAACAACTCATCGGGGATCAAGTTATTTGGTGCCACAATTTCAGTGAAAGAGGGTTCATCAAATTCACAACAGAAAAACGATCACGATCAAGAACCAAATCCAACGGTGGAAAAAAGGCCAGACAAGATCATCCCATGTCCAAGGTGCAAAAGCATGGAGACCAAGTTTTGTTACTTCAACAACTACAATGTTAACCAGCCTAGACACTTTTGCAAGGGCTGTCACAGGTACTGGACCGCAGGTGGGGCCCTCCGCAACGTCCCCGTGGGTGCAGGTCGCCGGAAAAACAAGCCACCGTGTGGAGAGGTGTCGGATGGTTTCGGGGTAGATTTAGAGGTGGTGGAGCACGGTGGCTTCAAGCAAGTTTTTCCGGTGAAGAGGAGAAGATGCGTTTCCAATAGTCAAAATGATCCTCCACTTTGTCTTGTAGTTTCAAGGGAAAAAAATAATTAGAAAGACAAAAAAATTAATACTATATATTTTTTTAGGTGCCTAATTAATTAGCTGCTTGTCCAAGTTGATAATTAATTTAATATTTTGATATATATATATATATATATATATATATATTATTAACTAAATTAATTATATATATATATAGTAGCATGTTATGATAATAAATATGCTGTTCATAATGGAATCAAAAGCGTAGATTAGGGAGACAATTTTGGTATGCTGTGCAGTACAAATACAATATTATGCAAGAAGAAAATTAAAATAGTACTAAATTAAAATTTTCTTTGATGTAAGAGTTGAGTTTATTAATTTTCTGAAAGATATCTACCAGGGTTGACATGCCAGAGAAAATAGCTTAGATGAAAGCCTAGTAAATTAATGTTAATCATGCATACATACAGTACAGGGATCGATGATATATATGCATGCAGTCAAAACAAATGTAATTGGAAGGAATAACTTTAAATTAGAAGCAATACGGTAAGTATGTTACCGTACCAGGTTATAAAGAAAGGTTAAGCAATAGATTAATGTTTTTTGTATTCCTTTTTCTTTACTTCCTTGTAATATTTTTTGTGATGGGGCCGGGTTACCCCATTGTAGACTTTGTTGTACCGTTCTTTTGAGTTGGTGAAATGAAGAATAGATTAATGTTTTAGGTCCCTGTAAACTAGTATGTTCTAGCCGCTTGTTAAAAGAATAGAACTTAAAGATCATATGTTAATGTTATGGAATATATAGTTATTGATTTAAGATTATAGTAGCTAGTACGTATATATATTAATTCTTCTATATGTTAACATTTCAGTCTTACTATATATATGTTAATGCATTATATTGCTGACACATAAGTGCTATATATATGAATGGGATCTGATCCAAGAACACAGAATAGAACAGATCGAGCTCTAGAACAAGAATCGCATACTCAAAAGGCTATCCTTCATAGTTCGTAAGCATATAATTAATTAATTAATTAAATTATGCTGCAAGAATATAATTAAGGACGATGTAACGTAAAAAAAGTAGCCTAAGTACAACTTTATACCAGCAGCACACCATTACCAACAGTTCCTCTTAATTAGTTATAACGATCTGTATATATGTCCAAAGTAAGACATCCAAGAAATTAAATTTATTTCAGATGAAAAAAGGAAACACTGAAAATTCTCAAAACATATATCTATATATATATCATTTGATCATAAAAAATGACAAAGATTATTCAGTCATCAAAACTATTACAATTATCTCTCACAACCTACAACTTGTATTATTGCAGATCAACTCTTAACAAAATCAACAATCATAAGCAAAAAATAGAAACTTAAAATTCAAAAATTAAACAACGTAACTCTCACTAAACAAAATATTGAGACTTGATCAATCAATGTAATTAATCATCGATGACCTCAAGCTCCTTTAAGAGCTCGGCGCACTCTGGCAGGGCAACCTTCTTGGCAAAGGCTAGGGGGTTGGCCTTGCGAGTATCGTCATGCATGCCGCTGTTTGCAGTAAGTGAGACTCTTGAGGATGGCTTAGTGGCCCATCCCTCGTCTGGAATCTCATCACAGTCGGGCCTACTGCTCTTAACCAATGTGATATCGCATGTCTCTTCCTCATGATCGCCTTTCACCGCAAACCGGTACACCCCTTTCTCATTTGTTACAGCCTCAGCACTGTATGTCACATTTCCTTCTTCGTCGCCTTTGCATTCCAACCGAACCTTCGCCCCTATACAATTAAAAATTGTTATTTGTTAATCAAACAGACCTAATCTTAATTAGTTACCTGACATAGGCTCGCTGAGTTTATTGATGAAGTCGGCTCTGCAGACTTCGCAGTAGACTTCTCCTTGGACATAGAACTCAGGGGCTGCCGACTGGGCAATGTCGGGGAGAGATATCAAGCACAGAGCCCCTGCAAACAGGATTGCTAATTGTGTGAGTCTTGCCATGATCTTTCCTTTTAAATTTCTTGTATATATTTTCTTCTTTCAACTTTAGGGAATATTGAAAATGTGTTGTTGTGGAGTTATATATATATAGTACGTATATTGTTCCTGGTAGTAATTAATTTGTTTGGTCTCTAGTGGTTGAACATTTTTTCAGACTCCATGTTTTGTGCTATACCGAAGATGCTCACATTCAATTACGCCCACACAATCAAATTACTTATTGTGGAAACTTTGAGATCTATATCCGATCCTATGTTTATGCTTACTTAATTTAATTCCCTAGTTAATTAAAAACATAAAACAAAAAAAGGTTTACGCTTATCAATATATATACCAACACAAATGTGACAATATATGCAGGCACCAACACATCTCTACCTATCTCAAACTCAACACAACCGATCTATATATAATTTTGATGCACTTAATCTTGCAACCTTAGTATAAACCACAACTTTAAGAGCCTTTTTTTTTTTTTTTTTTTTGTGAATAAAAGTCTAAGACTTTGTTTGATTAAAAAATTACTATGTGAATTAAAGTCTTTAATATATAATTAATTGGTATCAATGCTAAACAAGGTACGTAGGACCCATAAACAAATAAAATGGTCACTTTTTCAGTCATTCACAGGTACAAATGAAAACGTCACAGGTTCTACTTCTACGGACCATATACTATATGGTAATATAAATTTATGGTTCAAAAACAAATTCAGGTTGTAATTTAGTAGCATTTTACTAATATTTTTTCATTAATCTAATTAAAGACTCCTATTATTTAGACTCTGCTACCAAATAAGTAAAAAAATTAGTATAATTGTTTCGCTATGATACAATTAACATTTTTACTACTATTATTACATAGCTATATAGCTAAAGTCTGACCCCCAAAATTGACTTATATATTTGACACAATTATAATTGAAATTTTATCAAATGGTGATTGATCCAGTGAATGAGAATTATCGTCATAATGTTGCGCATCCAAAATTGAATTCTAGAATTGAGAGATATTTTTACCTAATGTGCTCAATTCACTTCGGAGAAAAATATATCAGATCTGAAATTTGAATAGCATTTCAAAAGAAAAAAAACACTTAACAATTTAAGGTTTGGACTTTGTGAACCTCTCACACCTAAATTTTAGACTCTATATAACAAAATCAAATCAAATGGTGTTTCACATGTTTCGTCAAAACCATCCAAACACTTTTGAAACATCGAAACAGAGCGAAACAGAGCCAAAACCGATCCAAACGGGGCCTAATTTATTGCTTCGTGGGGCTAACCCTTTCCACTAGAATAATTTTCTGTTTGTTTATAATTTGGTTCTTAGTAGACTAGTTGAGTCAAAGAATCAAAATGTTCATTCATCATTAATAATTAATTATTATATCAAAAATTATTTTAATAATTGCTCAAGTACAAAGAATTACAAATAATAGACTATTATCAAATACTAATCATAAACTAAAATAAATATCCATTTCAAAAAAAAAAATACCTACATTAATTGGTCAACCTTAGTTGCAAGATGGTTTTTCTTTGTATGAAAAAGAATTTAATTTAAATTATAATAATCTGTTTTCCTTAAATAGCAAGATGACAACTTTGAAATCCAGTGACCAAATCAGAATCACGGATTGACTAATCTCTTCCAGTGGCAGAGAGAGAATGGGCGCAAGTATGGCGTATGGTGCGCTGTGTGGCAGAGGATAACAATAAGTCAAGAACACAGAGAAACAAGTATGGGGCGGGGTTTTTGACGATGCTGTCATACATATGTAGTTCACACGATTATCTCCTCTCTTTCTCTCTCTAAAAACTATAAATAGCTTTGAGTACACACAAATGGCGTCATCTCCTCCTTTGTTTTATTGTTACTCTCCACGGATTCTTGGCCATTGGAACTCGAAATTTACTAATAACAGCAATCCGACGTCGTCTTCTTCTTCTGATTCTAATTCTTGCTCCCCTTCCCCTTATTCTTCCTACTACCTCAATTCTTCGTATCATCGACAAGGGCATAACTGCAATTTCATATCTCACTCCGGTAAGCCCTCGTTCCCTCTGTCAGTGTCATTAACGGCTTATTTTAATACCCAACAAGAATTCTTGGTCAAGATTTCATAATCTTGGTTTAGGGAATTTTTTTAACTATTGGCGTTTGCCCTTTCTTGTTTTGCAATGAACCATTTATGTTATAAGATATTGAGACATCAAGTAATGATCTTCATATGATTTTTTTAAGGTTAGAAATTTGGCTTGTTGCTGTTATCTTATAATTCTTGTTATAACTATTTTGAGAGTATTTACCAACTGTCCATTATTCACCATGCTTAGCTGTAATTCTATTCTATTATACACTTGTTTCCTTTGAAGGAAAAAATATGAAAAGCTGAATCTTGATATTCATTGTCAATGATAAATTGTTTGCTATGGCCATTGTTAGGAAATTGAAAGCTGATGATACTCGTTGCCCCTTTTCTAAACCTGGGTCTGGGTGCTAAATTATTTTATGTTTGGAGTATTTTTGTGCGTGATTTATATCAACACAGCCGCGGTGTATTGTTATTGACTAGGTTTTTGTTTGTGTGATTTTCGTCTACCCTTGCTTGTATATTCTGTTTCAGATCTATGACTACTATACTCATTCGTGAATCTTGAATATGTTTCCACACCACAATTAATAGTTTTAACAATGTGTATGATCAATCCTAAGTTTTAAGGTCTATCATCTCTGAATACTAAACTATTGTTTACAGCCTTCAGGCAAGTTCATCTATTGTATCTCCAACCTTACAGGCATAAAAGATATCTGAGTGTTTATCTTTACCTTACAGGCATAAACAATATCTCGAAGTGTCAAAGTCTCCGAGCTCAAGCCATGAGTACAACTCAGGGAAATTTTGCATCACCAAGGAGTATTCTTAAAGTGGAGGACAAACCCGAACATCTTCTTGTTCTTGTTCATGGCATCTTGGCAAGGTATGCATATTTCGGTGCATGGAGAATCTTTGCTCTATTTATATAAAATGAGAACTTTTTTGAATGAAAAATAGTATGGTGGAGAATAGAGAATGTCTGAGTAAATAGGAAGTATAAGCACGAGAATACTAGTTCTGTGAGAGGAAAACATGCCTATTACCGTGTCTTTTGTTCTTCCACTTCCATTATATAACTTTGTAACTTGAATACACTCTTCATTTTATTCTATGTGGTCCTTAAGCATATGAATTCATATTACATGCTGCTGCCCATTTATATGATGTATACAATATAAGAAAACAAAAAAAAATGTATGGTTTATCTTTATCGACGGTTGAAAGAAAGGAAAAAGAATGAAAGTCCTAGACATATGTGGTTCATAGTTTTCTACTTCGGTTTTTGGAGAAAGCTTGGTCATAGACTCATATTCATTGTACATAAACAAAATAGTGTAATTATTATTCAAATTTGTAGATTAATACTATCATTATTGACTTTAACTGAAGCTTCCAAGTATTGCAGCCCAAGTGATTGGACGTATTTTGAAGCAGAGTTGAAGAGGCGATTAGGAAAAAAGTTCTTGATATACGGTATAATGTTTATTTTTAAGTTTTCCACATATTATGTTCACTAGAAAACATCATCTTCAGTGTTATTCTTCTGCTTTTTCTTGATTTGGTGTTGCACAAAATGAACGGACATTAACCAGTTTATTCTGCTTTTCTAATTTAAAATTATTTTTTAGGTAATAATGCGATGTCCATTAAGTTTATACTAGACTTAATAAACCGCCTTATTATGTGCAGCAAGTTCTTGTAATACATACACTAAGACGTTCACTGGAATTGATGGTGCTGGGAAACGGCTGGCAGATGAAGTAAATATATGAATACTTTATAGATACATAAAAATGTTTAATATTGTTTCTGCACTAATGTTTGTGACGAACAGGTCATTCAAGTCGTGAAGAAGACAGAGAGCTTAAAAAGGATATCCTTTTTGGCCCATTCTCTTGGTGGATTATTTGCAAGATATGCAGTCTCTGTTCTCTACATGCCTACTGTGTCTTCAAATAAAGGCTTAATCGCTGGGCTTGAAGCAATTAATTTCATTACCTTGGCAACACCTCATCTTGGAGTACGAGGAAATAAACAGGTACTTTTTCATGGATTTTATGTATCGTTAATTTAATGTTTAAAAACGGCGATATTGCATTTTTGGTCCCATAGTACAAGACCCTCAAACACTTTTAGTCCCCTGCTTAACGAAATTGCACCTTTTGGTCCTACCATCCCTTTCTATACAATATGGCTAAAAGTGCGAAACTAAGATAGCCATGTGGGACCAAAACTGCAAAATTAAGATAGTCATGTGGGACCAAAAGTGCAAAGGATGAAAAAGGGGGCGATAGGACCACAATTGCTGAATATTTGAAGTAATGGGGACCAAAACTGCAGTTTTACAAAGCATGTGACCAAAAGTGGTGTTGGTCCGATCCCGTGGGACTAAAAGTGCAACTTTATCGTTTTACAATTAACATGTAATTTTCATTGGTAGTAGTTTAGAATCTGACCTCCAGACAGTAAATTATGTTTAATGATTCAGCTTCCTTTCCTCTTTGGTGTACCATTCTTGGAGAAACTTGCTGCCCCAATTGCCCCGTTTTTTACTGGTCGAACAGGCAGTCAGCTCTTCCTTACAGATGGCAAGTCCAATAAACCTCCTCTCTTATTACGAATGACCTCAGATTGTGAAGATGGAAATTTCATGTGAGTATGTTTGGCACCTATTATGATGTTGTTTGAGCAAGTCCAGTAAGTTACTGCCACAAGTTAATTATCTAAAATATGTTATACTTGACTGCTTGCAGATCTGCACTTGGTGCTTTCAGATGTCGGGTTCTTTATGCCAATGTCTCTTATGACCGTATCCCAATAATTTGTATTCTCCTTCTTTTTCTATTTTGGCACTAAAAATATCCCAAATGATTTTTGAAAAGGTTATTCTCTGTTGCGTTGATTATTGAAACCCTTAACACAATCCAGATATGGTTGGTTGGCGCACATCCTCCTTACGAAGGGAAACCGAACTTGTTAAGGTAATTACTATTACTTCTCGAATCTAGTCATGTATAATGAAGTAAAATATTGAAAGAATGGTTTCAATAAAATTATTGAAATGATTCTTTGTAAATAAAGTTGTTGGTCATATTCAACTCTATTTCCAGAATAAACTTGTGATAAATTGATCTATGAATTTTTTAGGTGGAGTTTTCTCTTAGACTTTGTTGCTGGATTAACTTATTTGAGGCGTTAATGAAGATATTGGAAAGTAAATTGCTATTTGACTAAATGGAACATTTTTTTATGGACATACCAGAAAAGAAAGAATCTTTAAAACATTAGTTAAAGGGAGAATTAGATATTTTTTGCAGATTTAATTAACCATGCAAAAATTTGCTTCCTTAAATGTGTTTTTGCTCACAGTCCCTTTGCTCTTTTTTTTGGGGTCTTTGCTGAACTTTTAGTTAAGTGAAGTTAATAACTATGTGCTTTTGTTTTTTAGCATTACTACTGTGAGAGAAACCCAGTAAATCTAATAATTCTTCAATTTTAGTGATTTAGTGAATTTAAGTTATTTAATTATCAAGTTTCATTTTTTTGCTAATGATCAATTTCCATATCATTTACTTGACACCAAACATAACCTGAATGTTCTTTCCGGTGAGTAATAGTCAAGACGTGGTTCCATGGTCTAGCAATTAGGACATTGGACTCTGAATCCAGTAACCTGAGTTCAATTCTCGGTGGAACCTTTGTTGTTTATCCTTTTGGAACAAAACAATGGTGCCCCCACAAGATTTTCTTTTTGTTCGCGTATTATTACTGTCTTTTCCTTTATAAAAAAAATCTTTGATGACTTTTTTGTCCTCAACCAACAGTCCTAGCTAGGATTGAATCTAAAAATTGAAGTATATTCCTTTTGAATCTTTAACTATCAATTAAACACTATTACCCACCAGAAGCAGCTTCTTAGGTTCCAGGAATATTATGCACTTTAGCTTCAGTTTGGACTCTAAAGAAAAAAACTGATCAATTAAACACTATTACCCACCAGAAGCAGCTTCTTAGGTAGGAATATTCGCCTTTCCTCTGTCGGCTAACCAGGATTGAGATTGAAAATCAGTGCTTATTTTAATTTCCCTTTCCTTTCTTACTTTCCTCTACTAAATCCTTGTCCAATTTGATTTCTCCGTGTTTATTTCATGTTGCGAAATGATACTATTGTTTAGGAAACTGTAACAAGCTCAAATCTTGCGTGTCAATTTTAGTAAAATCCCCTTGCTCTCATTGTTGTGAGATTTTTGGTTTTGAAAATGACACAGCCTCCTAAACGGTCATTGGTTGGCTACAAGCACGTTGTCGATGTGGAGTATTGTCCGCCAGTTTTGTCCGAGGTTCCTAATTTTCCTCCAGAGGCAGCCAAAGCAAAAGAAGCTGCTCAAAATGAACCCAACACACAGACTACTGCTGAATATCATGAGATCATGGAAGGTAATTTACTGTCGACTATGAAAATTTCATTTTTTCACAATATATTTTGTATTTTTTGAATTTTTACCTTTTTTTTTTTTTTGGTTTTTTAACAGAGGAAATGATACATGGGCTGCAACGATTAGGTTGGATGAAAGTCGATGTCAGCTTTCACTCGGCGTTGTGGCCCTTCTTCGCACATAACAATATTCATGTAAGAGCAATTGCTAATACTCAACAACAAAATATGATCTGATTCTTGTCTTTGTAAAAACCAGGTGAAAAATGAATGGTTTCACAATGCCGGAACCGGAGTGGTTGCTCATGTTGCAGACACCATAAAGCAGCAAGAAATTCAACAAGATTCTTCACCATACATTACTGCTAGTCTGTAAATTCATAAATAATTCTCATATCACCATATGTTAAAATGCAGAATCTTCACAAATTTTTTAAGTACAAACAAATCATCACACATATATACATTCTCTACTTGAATTACAGAAACAAGTTAAAGTGCACCCTTTTAGATTTCCACTACATTATAGTGCACCCGGTGGCATTGTCGTCACTAAACATGACGCTAGTTCGTTCATTGAGGATGACTGAGGAGGGTGGCTGCTGATAGTAGCCATGCTCGTGGCCATTGTACCCATGGTTACGGTAGTTGTACGTAGAGTGTTGCTCGTGATGGGCTGGAGTGGCGTAGTAATGGTAAGTATAGTCATGGTACTCTGGGTTGTAGGGAAATGGCCAAAGCTCCGCGTTTCGGTCCGTCTTTCTTACTGTTTTCAGAACCTTTTTTTGGTCGGCCCACCCTGTGACTGTGACTTTTTGCATGTCCATATCGATTTCAATGTTCTCCACTCCTAAATGCATTCATATTTAGATATTAAAAAAAAATAAAAAAAAAATTGTGAAATGGTTCTGAATTCTTTAAATGAAAAATGTATTAAACAAATAAAATAAAGCATGGTTAAAGGAATTAAGGAACAAGGCATTAGCATTAATTACCATCTAATTTGGAAAGAGCTTTCCTAACTTTGCTTTCGCAGCCAGGACAGTCCATGTTCACTCTCATCTCCACAATCTGAAAAGGCAAAATCGATGTAAATAAGCTGATTATTATCATCACATTCATTATTTGAGGGTCCCTACTCCCTACATATATCTGTGATTGTATTTTCTTTTCTTGTGATAATGAATAGTTTCACGGGCTCCAGAAATTGTAGGGCCTCTTTAGTTGAGACTTAGATTAACTATATTGCTTTCAATATCTTTATCCAATCCAATAATGTAGTATTATTTTGTGGGTTCATAAAAGAAAAACATGTCACCCCTAAAAAATATGACGTCATCTGAATGATTAACTTTGATTTCTATTTAATTGTTTTAAAACTGACTGACATTTCTTTTTTTCTTTTGTAAAAGAGTAATTTATTTCATCGGCTTACATATATGGGTTGAATATATGGCCACTAATGTGAATTTTTCTTCTATTCAAGTGTTTAGTGATTGGTTTTTTTTTTTTTTTTAAATTTGATTGTAGTTTGATTTAGTGACATTGAAATAGTGATCGGTTTTTATTTTATTATTTTTTAAAATAAAGAATACATGGCCAAACTAAAAGGTCCGTTATCCTCCCTTCCTGGTAATAGAATTGGATCTAGCTAGCTCCACTCGAAACGTAAAAGAAAATATGATGTACATTTTGATTTTTGTAGTTCTCAGTTGTACTCATTTAATCGAAAAACAAATATGAAATACCTAGAAGAACAATCATGGCTACCCGCTACCATATTGTGATATTGTTAGAAATTGGAGAGCATAAACACTAAAACACTCAAACTCACTCAAGAGAATAATGGAGGAAAATATGAGAGTTTATTGATTTCTCAACTTGACTTGTTGCAAATGGGAAGAATACATGGGTATTTATAGGAAAATCCTAACACTCATCTAGTCAAGTACATGTACCAATATTTAATTACATTCTTCCCCTTTTCTAAATACATGCACAAAGTAAATACATGAACTAAAGTTATACATGCATTGATCTAATTCATGAATGGAAGATTCCAAGATTCATCTAGACATTTTAAAATGCATGTACTAACTTATCTATAAATATAGTTTATTTCTTCAACACACCCCCTTAAACTAGATTTATTACGCCAAGAGACATTCGCAATCTTCGAAACAAATCAACCCGCAACGGCTTGGTGAATATATCTGCAATTTGATCTTGAGACTTCACAAACTCAAGCTCAACTTCTTTCCTAGATATGCATTCCCGAATAAAGTGATACTTAGTATCAATATGCTTGCTTCTTTCATGAAACACCGGATTTTTCGCCAATGCAAGTGCGGACTTATTATCAACAAATATCTTTGTTGGATCTTCTTGTGGTTGGTGAAGTTCCTTCATTAAACTTCTAAGCCAAATTGCATGACAAACACAAGAAGTAGCTGCCACATATTCCGCTTCGCAAGTAGAAAGAGTA
Organism: Penstemon newberryi var. newberryi; assembly: GCA_030819805.1. Classification (NCBI taxonomy): domain Eukaryota; kingdom Viridiplantae; phylum Streptophyta; class Magnoliopsida; order Lamiales; family Plantaginaceae; genus Penstemon; species Penstemon newberryi. The sequence goes on along the minus strand of JAUALY010000005.1, from coordinate 45,002,872 downwards.
ACAATAGGCTGCTTTTTAGAATTCCAAGTAAAAGCTGAATTTCCCATAAAGTAAACAAACCCGGTAGTACTTTTTCGATCATCAATATCACCAGCCCAATCACTATCAGAATAACCAACAAGCTTGAAGTCTTGACAAAATGAATATAAGATTCCAAAGTCAAGTGTACCTTTAATATAACGAAGTATTCTTTTGGACGCCTTTAAATGAGAAGTAGTAGGAGCCTCCATATAACGACTTACAAGTCCAACACCAAAAAGAATATCCGGTCTTGTACAAGTTAAATACCTCAAGCTTCCAACGAGACTTTTAAAAAGTGTAAGATTGATCTTCTCACCATCTCCTTGCTTAGACAATTTTACTCCACATTCAACGGGGGTGCCAACTGGTTTGCTATTCTCCATCTTGAACTTCTTTAGAATTTCCTTGGCGTATCCTTCTTGAGATATAAAAATTCCATCCTCTCTTTGTTTCACCTCAATGCCAAGATAGTAGGACATTAGACCAATGTCCGTCATCTCAAATTCTCTAGCCATAGCTTTCTTGAAATCTTCAAACATTTTTGGATTATTTCCTGTCAAAATCAAGTCATCCACATACAAACAAACAAGTAAAATATCACCATTCTTATGCATTTTTACATAAAGTGCATGTTCATGTGGACATTTTGAAAAACCATTTGCTTGGAAATACTTGTCAATTCTACTATTCCAAGCACGCGGGGCTTGCTTCAAGCCATATAGAGCTTTGTTCAATTTCAACACTTTATCTTCATGTCCTTTAACTTCATAACCCAAAGGCTGATCAACGTAGACTTCTTCCTCCAAAACACCATTCAAAAATGCGGATTTTACATCCATTTGATGAATTTTCCAATTGTTTTGGGCTGCCATAGAAATAATCAAACGGATAGTTTCTAAACGAGCAACGGGAGCAAATACCTCACCATAGTCGATACCGGCTTTTTGTTTGTATCCTTTTGCGACCAATCTCGCTTTATATCTCTCCACCTCGCCTTTTGAATTCTTTTTTGTCTTGAATACCCATTTAACTCCAATGGTTCTTTTATCTTTAGGTAATGTCACCAACTCCCATGTGTCATTCTTCTTAATTGCCTTGATTTCCTCATCCATGGCATCTCTCCATTTTTTATCACGAGCAGCTTCTTCATAACCTAGAGGCTCACAATCCGCAAAAAGACAGAATTGAGTCATATCACTTAAATTTTGCGTTACCTCGTCGGTTGTATCATAAAGCTCTCTTAGACTTCTAGTTTTCCGAGGTCCTTCACTAGAACTTGCTTCACCAATCTGTGGACTTTGTGGTAGAGGTGTTGGTGGTGGCGTATTAGGTTGCATTGTGCCATCATCTCCTTCATCAACAATGAGCGGACTGAAACTGTATTTTTCATTTGGAATGCCCCATTCCCAAGAATTTTCTTCATCAAACTCTACATCTCTACTTATTACAATTTTTCGATTGCTTGGGTTGTACAGTTTGTAACCTTTGGAATTTTGATCATAACCAATAAAGACATACCTTTCACTTTTATCATCAAGTTTGGTCCTCTTTTGATCTGACACATGTGCATAGGCTATGCTTCCAAAAATCCGCAAGTGCGAAACACTTGGCTTAAAACCACTCCATGCTTCTTGAGGGGTCTTTCCATGAACACTTTTAGTATGGCTTCGGTTGGACAGGTAAACTGCACATGCAACAGCTTCAGCCCAAAGTTCCTTCGGCATGTTCTTACTTTTCAACATACTTCTTGCTATGTTGAGAATCGTCCGGTTCTTTCTCTCGGCTACACCATTCTGCTGCGGTGATCTCGGAACCGTCATAGGACGATGGATGCCATTTAATTCACAAAAATTCTTGAATTCATTTGAAGTGAATTCTCCTCCTCTATCGGACCGAAGTGCTTTAATTTGATAACCACTTTGTTTTTCCACCAAAGTCTTGAACCTTTTGAAAGTTTCAAACACCTCCGACTTTGCCTTCAAGAAATAAACCCAAGTTTTCCGAGAATAATCATCAATAAAAAGAATAAAATAATTATTCTTACCAAGCGATGATGGCTTGATAGGTCCACAAACATCCGAGTGAATTAGCTCTAAAGGATATTGAGCTCTTGTCAAAGACTCCTTCGGAAAACTCTTTCTTGCTTGTTTGCCAAAAAGACATCCTTCACAAAGTTGATTTGGAAGGTCAATAGTTGGTAAGCCCTTTACCATCCTTTCCTTGCTCATCATTTTGAGACCATCAAAGTTCAAATGCCCAAGTCTCATATGCCAAAGCCAAGAAGAATCTTGAACACAAGATTTCAAGCATCTTGGGACGTCACTTTGGATATTCAATAAAAACATTTTATTTTTCATCATCGGCACCTTTGCTAGCAACCTTCCTTTTTCATCTTTCATTATCAAACTTTTATCTTTCAAATGTATATCATAATTTTTCTCCAAAAGTTGTCCCAAACTTAAAATATTACTTTTCATTCCCGGCACATAAAACACATTAGAAATAAATTGATGGCTTCCATCTTTCAATCGAATTAAAATCGTACCTTTTCCTTTTATTTGAACTTTTGAAGAATCTCCAAATGTGATATTACCGTCAATGGATTCATCAAGCTTCGAAAATAACTCTTTCTTTCCACAAATGTGACTACTTGCCCCGGAATCAAGATACCACTGATTGTACTCATCATTTCCATCACTTTTGCAAGCGAGAAGCAAAGTGGGGTCCTCGTCTTCATGGTTGCTCTCCACAAAATTATTTTTCTCCTCCACATTATTTCTGCATTCCGAAGAGTAGTGACCATATTTATGACAAGTATAACATTCAATATTCGACTTGTCGTACCTTCCTTGATTTGACCTCGAAGTTCTTCCTCTACCTCGTCCACGGCCACGACCTCTTCCTTGGTTGAAATTTTGGCAGTTTTCCTCATTATACGAAGGTTGGTTGCCACCTCTTCCACGACCACGACCTCGTCCACGTCCTCGACCTCGACCTCGACCTCTTTGAGACGTGACATTCCTTTCCTCTTTTTCATTCATTGAAAGCTTTGCTTGCAAAGCTTGCTCCACCGATTCTTGTTTCGGCTTCAATCTTTCTTCGTGAGCTTGCAAAGATCCGGCAAGCTCTTCAATGGTCATGGTGTCCAAGTCCTTGGACTCTTCAATGGCGACGACCACGTAGTTGAACTTCGAATCTAATGATCGTAGTATTTTTCCAACGATCCGATCATCCTTCAATTCTTCTCCATTTCTCTTCATTTCATTGACAACAGTCAAAACTCTAGAAATATAATCCGAAACCGATTCGGATTCCTTCATATGCAGCGATTCGAACTCTCCTCTTAATGTTTGGAGACGTACTTTCTTCACTTTATCAGCCCCTTTAAAAGAAGTTTGAAGAATATCCCATGCTTGCTTGGAAGTGGTTGCACTAGCAACCTTCTCGAACATCTTCTCATCCAAACTTTGATAGATGAGGGTGAGAGCCTTTTGATCTTTCTTAACGGAGGCTGCATCGTCAGTCTTTACACCGTTTTCCACCGTCTCCCAAGCTTCGTAACATCCAAGCAAGGCCTTCATTCGGAGGCACCAATTACCAAAATGTTCTTTGGTAAGTTGTGGAACTAAAAATGGAGTTCCGTTTGACATATCTTTCTTCAAACTCATACGTCTCTCAAACAAAGTGGCTCTGATACCAATTTGTTAGAAATTGGAGAGCATAAACACTAAAACACTCAAACTCACTCAAGAGAATAATGGAGGAAAATATGAGAGTTTATTGATTTCTCAACTTGACTTGTTGCAAATGGGAAGAATACATGGGTATTTATAGGAAAATCCTAACACTCATCTAGTCAAGTACATGTACCAATATTTAATTACATTCTTCCCCTTTTCTAAATACATGCACAAAGTAAATACATGAACTAAAGTTATACATGCATTGATCTAATTCATGAATGGAAGATTCCAAGATTCATCTAGACATTTTAAAATGCATGTACTAACTTATCTATAAATATAGTTTATTTCTTCAACAGATATTTTTGTTGTTGATCCAGATTAATATATATATATAAAGTTAAATTTACCGAAATATACTTGTTATTGAGTTTATATTCAATATGTATACTTTTAAAATTTATTTCCACTAAAAGAATGTTTTCAAAATTAATAATTGTAAAAACATATGAGTCAAAAAAGTGAAGTGGATCCTGTCATTTTATTAATCTGGAAATAAGTAACATGTCAACATTTAATTAGTAATATTTTTTGTATTTTTTAAATAAGAAAATAAGATTGTGCACAATTTCTTATATATTATGAGCTCCGATTTTAGAATTCGTCTAGGGTCCCTAAATGTGTAGGGCGACCTTGATTATAGGGGAAAGAATTTGGTCACATTTAACGATTATAAGACAAATACTCTTCAATACAACAACAATAAAACTTATTCGACATGACTTTTGAAGATGTAGGCGCAACCAAATCTGTTCTCAACAATTGTCTCATTGAGATGATGAAGAAAGAATAATAAGTATGCGTAAATGTTAATTATCTTTCTCCAAAAAAATAAAAAAATAAAAAAAAAAAAATGTTAATTATCTCTTCTTGCATGCAAATCGTTGTTGCTTAAAAACTTTTCAACTTTAATTAACGCCGCCAAAACAAATATCTCAGAAAGAAACCCATCCTTGTACGTTGAGTAAGTACTAAAATTAGTAGCTGGTTCTTGTTCGACAAATTTAACGTGACAGCCAAACTGAAAATTAATCTAAAGAAAGATAAATATATAATACTAATAAAAAGGAAAACAAAAAGATTCACTTTTTAATGTTCATAAACATGAATTGATATGATGTTCATTAATATTTAGTGCAATTAATGCATACAAAAATATAAGCAGAAAGAATTAAGAATAGAAAGCTGACCGTCATTTCGAAAAACTTTACTTTGGGGTGTATGTAAGATCTTATTATTTATATGTTGTTCACAATCTCCTGCAGTATATATATATTTGAAATAGTTTGTAAATTTGGTCTGAGAAAGATTTATGTATTGAGCATTCAAATTATATGCGTGTACTAGCTAGTATTAGCATATATATAGAGAGAGGAGAGGAGAGGAGAGGTTAGGATTTCCCAGTACGGCTGTATTTAATTGGAGAGCAAGTAATAGTAATAGTAAACATAATTAGTAGTATATTCAAATGTGCCTGTTATCAGGTCCACTGTTCTATATATAGTATTATTATTAATTAGGAGTATTATTTTAATTTCTTCCATGTTTTCTGATAAGCTTGCCCAATGTGGATCATGTGTGGACAGGAGGACCCAACCATGCATTAATCACACTGAAATTGCTTTAATTTTCACAAACATACTTTATTTGAATTTTAATTTGACTAGCTAGCTAATAATTAATATATTATATTATATGCTTTCTCAATTGTTTCAAGGAATTTGCCCCAATATAACGTAGAAATATTATAACGCAATATCTCCAAAATTAATTAATGTATAATTTGACTAAAGATATCCTTGCAAATTTAATTATAATATATCTAACTATCAAAGAGCTTTAGTAGTACTGTAATGTATTGATGATATTTTACCATTATATATAGAGAAAGACTTGGACATAAAAAATAATGAAGTCAATTTTGTTAACTAAATGGAATAAATATGATCTCACTTTAATGACGTGATATAAATGACGCGCTTACTGAATTTTACAGGCTAGAAAATTAGAGCTGGTTGATGCAATGCAATTTACATGAAGATGACCCCTTTACTCATATCAACTACCTGGATACTTCATACTATTTAGTGATATTTTTTTGTTTAAATTAAGCTAAGTTTTTTCATAATAGACCAAGACGAGCATATGCTAAAAAATATTCTAGTACATACTAGTTAAGAAGTTAAAGTTTTAATAATATTTTGAGAAAATCGCACTTTTCCCCCTGAATTTACTGTCAAGTTGCACTTTTACCCGAACATTAATTTTCTTGAACTTACATTAATGTTGCACTTTCCCCTCTACTCTTTTCCGATCACGTTTTCGGCCAAAGAGTTCAGGGGAAAAGTGTAACAAGGGTGTAAGTTCAGGGGAGGGAAGTGAAACTCGGCTATATATAAGTTCAGGGGAAAAAACGTAATTTTCTGATAATACTTTCGCTTTTTTAATTAATAAGTTTACCTCTTTATTCTTCAAATGATAATTATCAACTAGAAAATTAATTATTTCAGATTGCCAAACATTTTTTCTTTTTTAAACTGGTTAAAGTATAGTGTATACTAGATTTTACACACATCTCCCACTCTGTAATGTCTAAATAATAAATTTGTATCTATTTTATATTTGTTAATTTTGTACTTAATTTTTGTTTTTTTATGTGTTATATAGCTTATTACAATTATATAAGATTTTTGAAATTCCTTTTTTTTTGCACTTTGAATTATAATTGGTCCAAAACATTGAGTTTTGCCCCTAAATTTACTTCAAAGGTGCACTCCCCCCTCCCCCCTAAACTTACACCCTCGTTGCACCTGAACTCTTGTGTTGCACTTTTTCCCTGAACTCTTTGACCGAAAAAGTGCTCCTAAAAGAGTTCAAGAGGGGAAAATGCAACATCAATGTAAGTTCAGGAAGTACAATTTTCTCTTATTTTTATGTTATTTTCTCTTAAGTAGTAATTAGAAATGAAGTATGTATATTTAAAAATATATTTTAAACATAAAAAATGAAACCGATATTTAAGGCATGAGTTTTTTTCTTTTCCTTATAGTAGTGAGAGCTTCCCTAGAAATTGAACAAGGCGTCAAGGCCCTAAAAACATATTCCCCCTGTTGAGTTTTAAAATATGGGTTGAGGCCTCATCAACTTTATTGAGTTCGACATGATAAGTAAAATAACATAAGGACCAAACTCAAAAATGATTCAAAGCTATAAAAATAAAAAAATGTTTTGCCATCAAATTATTAGAACTGTAAGGAAGGCAAGAAAAAAGAATGATCTTAGCTTCCCTTCCCTTTGTCTATTTTCCTTTTTTTTCTTTTTTTTTATTTGATCAAAAGAATCTAGATTGAATTTATCATATATGTTTGGAAGTTGGTAATCTCTTTGCAAAAAGTAGCACTATGGTGAATCCATGTGCTTAAAACACAGCTATGGTGCATCTGGATTATGCCGTACAAGCATAAAAGAGGGAAATTTAGTTCAAATAACTAGGTACTCAATTTTTTTTCTTTATAAATTTAAGTACAACATAAAATAACAAATTCTAATTACTATTTAGAAAGTGGACGATACAAAGTTAGTCACGTTGGTTTCTCCTTCAAATTTGTTCCATGGAAAATATTTGGTCACACTATAAATTCCCAAGAAGAAAAACTTCAGAATCCCATCAAAAGAAATAAAAAGATTTAAAAACTAAATGCAAATCCCGAGCAAATTAACTATGGCAGAAAGGAAGGAGCACTGGCAAGAAAGGTCACGAAGAAGGCCTAAAACTGGCCATGGCTCTTTTAGAAGAATTCCAACTGCCAGCCGGACTTCTCCCCCTCGCAGACGTAATGGAGGTAGGATTCGTAAGAAGCACAGGCTACATGTGGATCAAACAAAAGAAAAAAGTTGAAACACAGCTTTAAGATTATCAGCAAGCTTGTGAGTTATAATTCAGATATGAGTGGCCATTTGGAGAAGAAAACAATAAAGAAACTCAAGGGAGTTAAGGCCAAGGAACTCATGCTTTGGCCTCCAGTCAATGAAATAAGTCAATAACCCTTGATGATCCACCCACTGGGAAAATACACTTCAAAAGTCTTGCCGGCATCACCAAGACTTACCCAGTCGAGGCCTTTGCTGCAGGCCAGTGACAAAATCAAGAATTCAATTCCGTGGATTCTTCATCTACAGTCAAAATGATGTTCTTCAATCAAAATGCTTGTTTTCATGAGATTATTTCAATTAATAGATAGTAAAACTTTCATATACTATATGGAAATAAGATGTAAGTTTGTAACCAAAAAAATGCGTATTGAATATTTTAGTATGAAAGAGTGTTATTGTTATTTTACATGTTTATAATATTTGTAATTCTCTTCAGATAAAAAAAAATGTAATTCTCTTACGAATTACAAAAGAAAGAAAAAGACTTTTATGCAAGAGTGTATAATTGAAATATGTACAGAACCTTCTTAATTAATAATAGTTACCGTGCATAAACATATTAGACCCACACTCGCAATTCAAAAAGTATGAAGTCTGTATCTCATTTGTACTTTCTGAAATAAACAACTGCCTCTGGTTTACCTTGACCTTTTGCCTTCATTCATTCAGCTCAATTTCGATTCAGGATCTTGAAAGTTCAACAAAGAGCTTGCACTTTAACCTTGTGTTCTTCCAAGTTGGAAGCTGTCCTCTCTGCTAAGCCAAAAAATTAAATTTCAAAGGATTCAAAAATTGGTACAGCTAAACTTGTATAATCGAAATATGGGAAGAATATTTTACCTGTTAAGATTAAAGGTAAATCCAAGAATTTGATGAAAACTGAAGAATAGTTCTCCAGTTTTTCCACCATGGAAGAAAAAACTAAGAAAGATTATCATTGACAGGATCCTACTGTAAGGGGCAATTGCATAATCAGATCAACCTAGCATATCTGTTCAGAAGATAAGCATCACTACTGAACATCCATCAATCCTATATTCTAGTTTCCTTTGGTAATTGGAAATATATTCTGTTCTATAAAAGTGGAAACATACAGCAGCCTAAAAAATCCATACGGAAAAGCTTGTTTGAAATAAAATGCTCATATAAAAACACTTTCCTTTCATATAATCAGTATGGTATAAACTTACCAAGAATGACATAGATTACAAGTAACGTTTCTGCTTGTAAAAGTTATAAATCAAGAGAATCAATCATGTAATGCCATAGTATATTAGTTAAATACATGCAAAGCCAACAAAACATTGTAATGCCCATTCTCTATCTCCTCCCCCTTTACCTTATGAAGGAGGAGGGTTTCAATTATGAGGTCTTCCCAATCAATATCAACTTGACCTCTTTTTCTCTTCTTCTTAGATTTTTCAGGCTTGAAGACACAAAGATCATTATTATAACCAGTGTCAGCATTAGTAGGACACATAATTCTCTCAATTCGCAGTTTAGCAGCTTTTATCCTTTCTCGCCTCTTTCCCGAAGCTATGCATCCCATCTTAAATGATGGAGGTGTAGCATCCAATCCCACATCTTTCTTCAATATCTGCTTTAACAGAAGCTTTTTACTCAAATCAGATTTACCTTTCCACCAGTCTGTACATGCCTCAAGGTCAAAGCTTTTTTCCTTTTTCCTCTTACTACCACCAATCTCTGCAGTGCTCTTGGCTAAAGCAATCTCATCCAAATAATTAGAATATATCATGGCCAAGGATTCTTGAGATATCTGAAATTTATCTGGATAATCAATGCTCAAGGTTGATGAACCTTCCACTTCGAAATACTGTGAGCTACAATCTTCTACGTGATCACTATCAAATCCATATTGAATTTCTTTGCTGAAACAATCACCCACCAAACCTTCGATATCAGTTTGGATAAGGTCAAATCTCTTCTCTTTCCCACCACACTTTTTCATCGACTTCATCTCCATATATTGAATGACAAAAGAAGCATTCTTCATAATATTCTTCACTGTCACATCTTTTCCCCACGGCAAAACTCGCGCAACTTCCACAAGCTTCTCCAGAAGTTCTTTGTACCTCCTCTTACACGTAGAAACAGCCACATGCAATTCTTGAGCCACGTCCTCAATCTTAACTGGAACTTTATTCAATTCTCCAATAAAAACTAAGACTGCAGCCACCACAGGAATTGGCCTCCTACCTGTGGTTAGGAACCATTTGATCAAACACTGCACCAAAAACACCCCTTGTTTCATCATTGTCTTAAGCATATCTTCCGAAACCTCACTAAAACTCGGACTAGTCCTAATCGCACGTTCAAAAGAATTCACAATATCAAACTCAGGTAACTTCAAGTCAACAAAGTCAACCACTCGACCAATCATACGTCCCAATTCATGAACATCACAACCTACTAAATCCGCCACCTCAACAATCGGCAACATTTTATTATCCTTTCGCATCACAACATAAGCACAAGCACCAATGAATACCGGAAACCACCTCCCTGCACCATATTCTCCATTAGTGATATTCTGAACCAAAGTTTTGACCTCGTGAGATTTCGACCCTGAAAACCCTAATTTGAACATGAAATCCTCAATCAGTTTTTGGGCTTCATAAACTTTATTCTCTTTATAATTGTTATAGCTGCCAGTGCCAGCACTGCCTATACGAACATAAGTGCCAGTATCGCCAGTAAATCCGCCAATGTGCGCTTGGAAATTGTCAAAATCTTGAACGACGCCGCATGACGCGCAGAATGTATTGCCTGTTACATCGTCGGGGATTAGATTTCTGCTCTTGCAACTCTTGCAGGAGCGATAATTTGCCATTTTCTTGTGAAATCCTAAATCGAGTAAAGATCAAGATTAGGGTTTCAAGGACTGGGAAAATTCAACATTTGGCACAAACCAAATTAGCTATAATTCATTCACTTTTGAAACAAGAAAATAAAGATGGCTTCTGCGTCTGCGTGAAAACTTGAAATTTAGATCAATATTAATACGGGAAAGAACAGGAAGATGCAAAATTGGTTGTACCTTAAACGTTGGAGCTGGGTAGATGATCGAAAGGTTCGACCCCCAAAACCCAACTATTAAAAGTTCGACATTTTGTAAGACGAATACACGATGAATCGAATTGTTGATTTCAACGGCTACCAAATATTGAATATTGGATTATAGATGGAAGAAGAGAGAATTTTATTAATTTAAGGAGCTATTATAGTGAATAAACTCAACATGGTTAACCAAGTTGTGGACTTAAAGGATGGGCCCAATGGGCTTATAATATTTTGGCTTCAATTCATACATAATTATATTTATATAATAAAAATACTGGTTTCAAATGAATATCAGCACCAGTGGTCTAGTGGTAGAATAGTACCCTGCCACGGTACAGACCCGGGTTCGATTCCCGGCTGGTGCAATTTATTTTATTTTTGCCCTTCTGCTTGCCTATATTTTTTTGCTCTCTACGTGTCCATCCCGTGGTATGTTGAATTGTTGAGCCATAGATTTTTATTATCACGGCACAAATTATTTTCGTACTTGGAACAGAAAAAAAGAAAAAAGAATATGGGCAAATTTACAAATGTAAGGTGGATGATATTTATCATCCAATGAAATTGCATTATTTATGGTACTACTGCTGGTGGATATGATCATATCTCTAGTGGAATGTCCATGATAAAAACCAACATTTGATTTTTGTTATCTTCCATTTTGGGTACATGATGTGTTTATTTTATGAGGCTGAGAGTCCACCACCACCATGTGTTTTGTAATCAAAAAGTAGAGATTCGGTATGGGATTGGCCAGACTAGACTCCAGACTTGCGTATGTGTTTGGCTTTCAGAATTTTCAAGTGAGATGACGTGTAATAAGATGTGTTTTTCAGATTGGAGTTTTTTAACATATGTGACAACATTAAAAAATTTACTCCCTCCGACCCATTATTTTTACTACCTTGCATTATTTTTTTAACATATGTGACAATTTTCAAGATAAGTTATTTTTTGATATAAATGTCCAAAATACACTTTCAATTAATTAAGAGGTTGTTATTAATCTTGAAATGCACCCTAGACTGCACCTTCTAGATTATAGTTTTTGGAGTAACAACTTATTTAAGGGACTAGTCACTACAAAGTAGTGGATTCAGGTTCGAATCCTTGTTGGAAGAGGTACCCACTTAATGTGCTCAACCCGCTTCGAAAGGGATTAAACCCTTGGGAAACAAAAAAAATGTATTCAAGATAAAAAAAAAATAGAAGTTATATTTGGAGATGAGATACTAAGGGCATCTTCAATAGTGCGGGGTTGGAGGGAGATGGAAGTTTGATCTTCAATGGTGAGGGGAGGGGAAAGAGATGGGGAAGTTTGTCCCTGAATGACTTCTCTCTTCTTCTTTTTTTATAATTTTTTTTATTATTAATATTAAAAGCAGAAGATTTTATTTTTTTGTTAAATCTAACTTAAATGAAAATGTTTATTTTTAAATTTTGTGTATGATTTAATAAATTTGTATTTTAAATTAAATCTTTACCATTATTAGTTTTAATTTGATATTTTAAAGTTGTCTAATAATTTAGATAAAATGTACACATTAATTGAATTTTTAATTTAATTTAATCTAATAAACGAGTTTTCATACGATTCAAACTCGAGCATAACTTGATCCAAGGAACATTAAAAAAATGTTGTTAAGTCTTTGTTGTACTAATTGGTGTCATTGTATAATTTTCTTCAAATTAAGTTGTTTTCTTTTTTATTATATTAATTGTCATTTATGTATTTTTATTATTATTATTATTATGGTGAGAGAGGTGGTGGAAAAAAAAAAACTTCATACACCTAACTGTTAAAGACGACTACAGAGGGAGAATGAGAATGGAAATGGGAATGGGAAGGGGAAAGGGGGCATATGAACCCACTATTTAAGATGGCGTAAACATCACTAATGGTCCTCTTTATCATTAACTTTTTATAGAGTGGTCCCTCTTGTTTTTTTTCCCATGTTAGTCCCCTCTATGAATTATTTGTTTCATTTTGATCATTTACAAGGGGTCTTTTACTTATAGTGTTACACTTTAGTCCCTCATAAAATTGTTTTGTATCAACTTAGTCCCTCATAAAATAGTTTCTTTATCAATTTAGTCCCTCATGAAGTTGTTTCGGTACTTTAGTTCAAATTGGACCACCTGAAATGACCAAAGTGAAATAAATAATTCATAATTGGAACTAACGTGAAAAAAAAAACACAAGAAGGACCACTCTGTAAAAAATTAATGATAAGAGAGATCATTAGTGGTATTTAACAAAAAAAAGAGTTTGCCTAAACTATTGTAAGTGTCACCATAACCCATCACGATAAAAAGAGCAAACATAAAATTTTACTATAAGTTTTCCACTAATTAGCACTTATTAATTAAGTAAACAGCATAAATTTATCCAAAAAAAAAAAAAAAAAAAGAGAGAACAGCATCCATCATTATTAACCACACGTGTGCTATGATTCTTCTCTGTTTCCTCAGCAAAACTAGCTAGAAATTTAATACTCCTCAAGACTCATTGTGTCTTAAATTTTGACAGCAAGCTGTAAGGTGGAAACATTACTAATTAATTCCCTTCAACCCAAAAGATAGGCACATGAAATTAATAATACAGTTTAGTTCGAGGAATATTGAAAATATTACTGTATCATATGGAGTACGTACTTCTTTAATTAGTTTAATTTCTAAATTCCATAAAGAATTGTTACTATCAAGATTAATCACATTTTTTCAAGTTAGGCACATGTATGAAGAGGAAAGCCACCGATATTACGGGAACATTGAGCATGAAGAAATCAAACCTGATTCCCACAAGCAATTAATGTCGATCAAAGCTGACAGATCTAATTAAATTAAGATTGTACATAAATCTCTTTTGTAGCTTGTTGCAAACTTTTTTTTGTCGTTTTCTTAATTTTCACGAGATAAGAATTTAAGACCCACTGTTGTTCATAGGACATAACACTAGCACCTTTTACCGCAAAAAATAGAACATCTAAAGAAACTCGCTCGTTTAATAACAAATTTTATGTCGAGTTAAGACTTTCCTCAACATTTATCTCTTGTTTGATAGTATTTTTTATAAATAATGTAAGTAATTAAATAGTATTCCGTATTAGTTTTGTTTCTTATTAATTTGATATGATTTTATTTATAATTGGGTCATGGTTAATCTACTATATATTTAGTATTTACTTACATTGAGATCTAAATCTATGATTAAAAAAAAAGATCTAAATCTATGATTAAAAAACAAATAAATCTAGAATTTCATAATTGTAGGAAATGCAAGATACTATCTTACGTTATGCGAAATTTCCACGAAACTTTCATGTGGAATTTTTATTGCATAGAATCTCCTTGTACTTTTAAAACTCAAAAAGAAACCCCCAATATATTCAAAATAGGTCATTTTAGATCGACTTATTTAAAAAAACTAATTCTAAAACGTTCTAGTGAAGTTGTAGGAATCAACATGAAGTATTTTAAAAATAGTTAATTCTTGGAACGTGTCAATTCAAAACAACATATCTTTTACAAATTGGGGGTCTCGTGCTGAGATTTTAAAAGTACAAGATAGTTCTATTCAATAAATCAATTCACATAATAGTTTCGTACAGGTTTAACATAACATATGTGAGTGTCTTGTATTTACGGCGTGGAAAATTGATGCTTCCCCTTAGGTATATACCATACAATATTTTTCTCGTTGAACACAAATAATTACTTCATCAAATGTGATTTTGTTATTTATATATAAACCTATAAATTTTGTTTGGATTAATTGAACTAGACCCGTTAGGTATGTATATCATATATATAGTCTATATTATTACTCCCTCCGGTTCATATTAGTTGGCACATTTGCCAAATTTTTATGTTTCATATTAATTGGCATATTTGAGTTTCCAATGCAATTTTTCCAATTTTGCCCTTCTCTTACATCTAGGTTGGGAATCTCAAGAGTCACTAGGAAGGATATTTTTGATATTTTACCATGTAAAAGTGATTAATCATGAGGTTTCTTAATCTGTGTGAAAAGTAACAATGTGCCAATTAATATGAACCGGAGGGAGTATAAAATTTACATAATCAATGATATCACAAGCAAATCCAAAAAATTAGGTTCCCCCCCTCCAATACTTTTTTCATCCGTAGCTTTAATTTGACTAGTGACAAAATTACATGAATGATTAGGTCATATCTCACCAATTTCAGTGTCCCCCGAAGCCAGCCAACTAGAACTAATACCCAAACCACAATGGCGTAATCAAAATTCCAAGTCTAGTTGTGAAGAATGAGTAGGTAAAAATCAACTTTGATTTAATTTTCAATAAAATTATAAATCTCCTAAATTTCTAATACTTTAATTCATTTTCACTTTATTACACATACCATATAATAATATCTCATCTCATGTTATATATAAATAAACGGGTAACAGTTGATGATATGTAAGTAATATTGTACCCGAACATTTTTTTAATTCTTAAGCTCCTCCATGTGCTCTCTGCCCTCTCTCTGTTTGTATTTTTGTACAAAGTCTCTTTCTCCCTATTTGATTCTTCAGTTTTCCATCCCCAAAAGTCAGAACAAATAGACTTTAATAATTAAGCTCACAAGAGTTTGAATCAAACTTATTGAAATATCAAATATGTCAATTCCACAAGCACTAAAAACGTCAGATTCTTTATCTAATTGGTTATTTACCTACTCAAAGCTAAGGTTCTTTACTCGCATGCGACGGCTATTCCGCCTAAAAGCTGCAGCAAAAAAGCTGGAGGAAATATCTGTTGAGACAGTAGAAGCAAAGAATATTGAAACAGAGGACATGGCCAAACAAATTGAGGGTCATGATGGTAAATTCACTGAAGTTAATTGGGTGGTGGATTTGCAAAAGTCTGTGAAAAGGCTTCATTTTGGGAACTGGCAAGAAAAAGAAGCGGCGGCGATGGAGATAAAGAAGCTGGCTGAGGATGATTTGAAGCTGCGGAAAACCATGGCGGAGCTCGGTGTTATTCCGCCGTTGGTGGACATGGTTGGTTCGGAAACGGTGGCGCGTCAGAGGTTGGCTGTTAGGGCGTTAATTGAACTAGCTAATGGCTCTTTCACGTAAGTTTTGATTTATTTACTTGTTTTTTATTTTTTATTTTTTATTAATAGTCATTTTAATTAACATAAATGATCGGGTAAAAAATTAATTATAGAATTAAAAAGCTGTTCATAAGTAAGATGATCTTTCTCTTCATGCGAAAACTGAATTTAAAAATACTGAGTAATCAAATTATGATATATTCCAAGACCAAGATTAAAAGATGGGAAGTAAATTCCAAATTAAAATATATTTCAGAAGTTGGGGGAAAAATTAGGCCAGGAGCTGTTTTCCGTTAATTGCATGACTTTATGTGTATTTGTGGCGTTGGCAAGGTTGAGCCTAGTGCCAAAAGCTTCGAATATTATTAATGTGGATTTTTTATACTTTAATTTATTAGTCTCATTAGTTGATTTTTCTTTCTAATTTGCTAGCAATTGAATAAATTTTGTTGATATAGTACTTGGGAGTTAATGGCAATTTACTCTCATGATATTCATAATGTTCAATTTACCTCCTTGTAATTCAAAAAATAGCACGTTACTCCCCTGTAATTTTATAAAAGTTTCACACCGCCTCGTTGACGTGGCACTTTACCTCTCTATGTTATCATAATGTGACAGTTTACCCCCCACCCCCTCCCCACCCCCGTATTATGATAAATGAGATAATTTACCCCATGTGCTATGATAAATGTGCCAATTTACCCCCTATATTTAAAAACATTTTTCCTGCCTACTCTCAATTTCGACAAGTGAGAGTTACACTCTCCGGCTCAAGGGGTAAATTGCTTCTTTAAAATTTTCACAAGGGGGTAAATTGCTCTTTTTCAAATTATAGAGGGTAAAATTAAAAATTATGAAAATTATAGGGGGTAAATTGCCAATAACCCTAGTACTTGGTTTAATATGTATACATCGTTCCGTTTAATAAAAAATTGGAGTATGGGAATTTAATGAGATTACATTTAGTCGTAATCTCTTTGGGTGGTTGACTGAATAATTATTAGTACTTTATTATTATTGCTGAGAAGAGGATATGAATCATATATGTGGGGACTTAGTGAATATGATGAGGTGGCTGGTGGAGAAATGTCAGTATTAGAAATTAAGCTAACTGATGCATAAAGAAAATCAACCATAATGGAGGTCCACTGGCCATTATTGACTATTATTGTGTATGACTCAGTGTGTTGGGCGGAGAGGGACCTAAGCTTAAGGATCCGGCCCGGTTTCCAGCTGCCCCACTCCGATCTCCGGCACAAGTTTACACTTTACAACTCTTGTTCTTACAGGATATAAGATAGGAGTTAGGACAGTGGCATCAATTAATTAATCATATCATGGGTATTAATTTCTAGATTAGTATCCTATCAAACTCATTCATATTAATTAGGCAGTATAATTAGGTTACGTTTGCTTCTTGGATTTGAGCACGCAAAAATATGAAGAATAAATGGAAAATGAATTAAATTAAAGTTCAATGTTCAATCATTTGATGCAAGAAAATTAATTTCTTAGTTTATACTCACTAATATCAAGAACCAGATATAAATCTTTAGGATAAATTTCAAGAACGATATCCAATTATCTGAACTTTCTATTTGTGTTGGATTAAGCTTATATTCATCTCGAATAATCATGGCACCTCTTTTTTACATCTCAAGAAAGTCATATTTGATTATAAGTTTATCCCAAATAAATGTTTTATAAAGTGTCACATGTTAGTAGGTCAAAGATAAAGATAGTTATTGTGGGTTTTTTATGCCGCTCTTACGGTCATGATCTTTACGGTTTCTTAGGACGGCAGGTGAAAATCTATTTTCATTCTTATGCAAATATTAAGGACATCAAGTGCCACTTGTCGTGCTAAACAACCTTATGGGCAGTGACCTTAAAAATGGCTTAGACAAAGGTTGTGGGCTACTTACTAACTTTGGCCTGTAGCAACATGCTACTTATAGGATGAGGACTTTTTTGCCTTGTTTAGTCCATGATTGCAATGCCAAAGTTAGTCTTAAATAATGTCCCATACACCTTCATTCAACTTCTAGTGACAAGTCGTATCTTTATAAAGAAAAAAGAAAGCATTAGTTGTTGAGATTTAGGTAGTTGTTTGAATATGGGTAATCTGTCCACAATAAAAAAATTGAGTCGTTGACTCTAATTTTCAAGGCAGATCTATTCAATAGAATCTTGTTGACTTATCTCTTGCATAATAATGTCTAGGGGGCCCTCAAATATAATACTGAGATCGATCGATACCTCCTATTTGTTTAATTGATCACAATGTAATAAAGAAATAATTCATTATAATTTTGTTTCCTTCTTTGGTAACATTCTTTGTTTCATTTCAGGAACAAAGCTCTAATGGTTGAGGCAGGAATCTTATCAAAATTACCCGAAAACCTAAGTGTTCTGGAAGAAACAACTAAACAAGAATTTGCAAAACTACTCTTGTCTATATCAGCCTTAGCCAACAGCCAATTTTCCCTCACTTCAACAACAATCATTCCTAATGTCGTCTCCATTCTTGAGTCGAGTTCAAGTATCAAAACAAAAGACTTATGTTTATGCACATTACACAATCTCTCTTCAGTTCTAGAAAATTCCGGGACTTTGATTAGTACCGGGGTTGTCCACACTTTACTAAGATTATCTTCATTAAGAGAAACATCGGAAAAATCCTTAGCCACTTTAGGGAACATGGTTGTAACCTTATCCGGAAGAAAAGAGCTAGAGCATAATCCTATGGTGCCCGAAGGCTTAATAGAGATCATGAGTTGGGAAGAGAGTCCCGAATGCCAAGAATTATCGGCTTACATTTTGATGATTTTAGCTCATCAAAGCTCATTGCAAAGGCAAAAAATGGCTAAGGCTGGAATTGTTCAAGTGCTTCTTGAAGTAGCATTGATGGGTAGCCCGTTGGCCCAGAAACGAGCTTTGAAGATACTGCAATGGTTTAAGAACGAAAGGCAAGTGAGAGTGGGACCTCACTCGGGGCCTCAGGTGGGGAGGATGCAGACAATTGGCTCACCGGTTAATCAGATGGATGTTGGTGAAGGGAAGAAATTGATGAAGAGGATTGTGAAGCAAAGTTTAGATAAGAATATGGAAACCATTACTCGGAGAGCTAATGGTGCTGGGGATTGTTCAAAGCTTAAGGCTTTAGTGATTAGTTCTAGTTCTAAGAGCTTGCCTTACTAAACAACATTTTTAACTTGGTACAGGATTTTCCTTTTTTTTTTTTAAAAAAAAAAAGTCGTGTGTACATGTAAGAAATGAGAATGCACTTCTTGTGCAATAAAAAGGTTCAGCTTGTTCATTTTTTAATCAAACCTTTTGCAACAATATTTTTCTTCAAAGCTATCTAATTGATTGCAGATAATCTAATATCAACTGTCAGACAAGAAGTATACAGAAAATCCACTTGTGTCTTATTGCAGGAATATATGTTTTGTTAAGGAATATTGTTGGCTCTTTCTTATCTTGATTCTCACTGCCTCCTTAAGTACCCTTTTTAAGTTCTTTTATTCGAACTAGCTTGTAGTCTGTAGACAAGGGATTTTACCATGTCTTCATATTTAAATTTAAAAGAAAAGAAAAGGGGCAACCAAACCAAGCTTCCACATTAAGTTTCTTTTTTTTGTTTTTGGTTTTATTCTTATATAACCGAGGACAATCTTGTTGAAATTTCATATACTCAATTAGCAATCAAAGTCCTCCACAAAATAAACCAACAGGTGATTGGTCTAGTGGAAGAGACTAGTTACTACAAAGTAGCAGACTCATGTTCATGTTCGAATCCATGTTGGGAGAGGTACTTGGTTAATGTGTCCAACCCGCCTCGAAAGGGATTAAACCATTGAAAAACAAAAAAAAAATCCTCCACAAAAAAGAAAAAGGAAAAAATAGCAATGAAAGTCTCTGTCAGATTGTACAGTGTGCTTAAACACATGATCATTTGGCTTCAATACTTTAACTTCACTCGAGAATGGAGACTATAAAATAAAATCAGGACTGATATAAGCAAGATTTGGTTCTTAAAATTGCTTCAATATTTGGTGAGGTTCTTGCATAAAGAAATAAAGCCTTGTTCTTGGAAGAACCAATAATAGGAAATAATAAGACTGAGGTTGCAAATGCAATCTCCTTAAGACAATTTATGTGGCTGCCCACGATGTACACAGTATTCCCCGGTAGTCTCCCAAGATACAACAATCTTAATCATTTGTTGTTTGCACGAACAAAAATGCCACATACGAGTTGGAACAAACAAAACTTCAACTTTGTAAAAATATAAAATAAGAAGAGGAGAAGAGATAATTATTTCTGCTTTAGATTGCTAGAAAAAATGGATAAAGAATTGATCAAATTATTCTCCTATTTATAGACACAAAAATAATTTTTTGCAAAAGACACAATGTTTCGATGCAAATGGTACCTCTTCGGGCCTAACAAACACAACTCTTCTCTCAACTTATTTCAACAAGAAGTGCAATTGAAACTAGAACAAATATGATGAAGAACTGCACTAAATGAGAAAAAAAAACACAAAAAAAAAATGAGTGAAATGCAAAAATACCCCCTATACCTTACTAATTGTTATAATCTGGAAATCAGATTAAAGAGATGAAGATGAAGATTCAATTAAACTGGTCAAGAAATAGAACAGAGAGAAAGAAAAGGAAAAAATATCTGTGTATATTAAATCTGAATAATTGTTACAAGTGGGTTTTGAACCCAGGTATATATAGGCAACTTACAAAAAGACGTTGACTAACAGACTTATACATACACCTATACATATTACCTTATATAAAATTATCCCCAATATAATCTAAAATCCCTAATTTAACTTATACATTTTCTTCTTCAATTTCTTCAATTCCTGCTGTAACTAATCTTGAACTTTTGTCTTCTTTACAGGAATCATATGCTTGATTATCCTTCAATACTCCCCCGCAAGATGGACCAAATAAATCAAAGAGAGACATCTTGGACTTCAAATGCCGAAATTGAGGTAACATTAAAGCCTTTGTGAAAATGTCTGCGATTTGTTCTTCTGTGGAGATTGGAAGTAAACGTAGAAATCCTTTCATGACTAAATCTCTAGTAAAATGACAATCTATCTCTATATGTTTTGTCCTTTCATGAAATATAGGATTATTTGCTATATGACGAGCTGATTGATTATCACAAAACAGAGGAATAGATGTCTGTATATGAACACCTAGACTGGCTAAAATTTGATGTAGCCAGACCAATTCACTAGAAACTGCAGCAAGTGATCTGTATTCAGCCTCTGCGGAGGATTTGGAGACTGTCACTTGCTTCTTTGATCTCCAAGAGATAATAGAATCTCCTAAGAAAACACAAAACCCTGTAACTGACCTTCTTGTATCTACACAAGAGGCCCAGTCAGCATCTGCATATGCTGTTAGTTGAAGAGATGACTTAGCTGAGTAAAACAGGCCTTGGCCAGGACTTGACTTAATATATCTGAGAATATGATGTGCTGCCTGTAGATGAGGAAGTCGAGGCTTAGAAACAAATTGACTAAGCCTATGCACAGCATATGACAAGTCAGGCCTAGTAATAGTCAAGTATAATAATTTGCCAATCAATCTTCTATATAATGTAGCATCCTCAAGTAGATCACCAACTTCTGAACTTAGTTTTGCTTTAGGATCCATAGGCAAAGATAATGGCTTAGCACCCAGGTATCCTGTTTCATCCAGGATCTGTAAAGCATACTTCCTTTGAGACAAAATGATACCATTTGAAGATCTAGCAACTTCCAAACCCAAAAAATACTTTAAATCACCTAGATCCTTCAATTTAAACTTGCTGTGAAGAAAAGATTTCAAATCAGTTATAGTAGATATAGAAGGACCAGCTATAACTATATCATCAACATAAAGAAGTAAAGCTAGAAAGGTATCACCTGAGCCTTTAGTGAATAATGAATAGTCTGATTTTGACTGAATGAAACCATATTCAAGTAAGCAGGAAGTAAATTTGTCATTCCATTGTCTTGAGGCTTGCTTTAGTCCATATATTGACCTGTTCAACTTGCAAACTAATTTAGGAGAACCAGAGGACTTTGTATAACCAAGAGGTAAATCCATGTAAACCTCTTCATTTAGATCACCATTTAGGAAAGCATTATCCACATCTAGTTGACAAAGATTCCAATTTTTGGATGCTGCTAATGCTAATAAAATTTTGACAGTAACCAGTTTAGCAACTGGAGAAAAAGTTTCTGTATAGTCTATACCAGCCTGTTGAGTATATCCCTTTGCCACAAGCCTAGCTTTATATCTATCTATTGATCCATTAGGAAGCCTTTTAATCTTGTATACCCATTTACAACCTATTGAACTTTTGTGAGGAGGTAAAGGAACCACAGTCCATGTATTATTACTTTCTAAGGCTTCTATCTCAGTTTCCATGGCCTGTCTCCATTTTAAATTTCCCACTGCTTGATGATAAAAATCAGGTTCATTATCATTAGAAATGTTTAGTATAAAATTCTTGAATTTGTCAGATAACCTATCATAACTAACAACAGTAGAAATAGGATATCTAATATTTGAAATATGAGATAAATTTGTGGAGTTAATATGATAGTCAGACAAATAAGATGGGACCTTAGTAGGTCTGGATGATCTTCTAGTAGGAGCAGAGTTAGGTAAGGAACTTTGTGTATATGAATCAGAAGAAGGATTAATAGAACCAGTGTGAATATGATCAGAATAGACAGGAGTAAAATCAAGATCAAAAGCATGATGTGATAAATCAGGAGCAGGAAATAAAGTATGAACTGCAGAAGATGAAGTATTTATGGAATGATAAGGAAAAACCTCTTCATTAAAAATAACATCTCTAGAAGTAAATATTTCATTAGTATGAATGTCAATAAGTTTGTATCCCTTCATACCAACAGGGTAACCAATAAAAACACACAATCTTGCTCTGGGATCAAACTTTGTCCTGCCCTGTTTAAGAGTTGAAGCAAAGACTAAACAACCAAAAATTCTTAGATTAGCATAATCAGGTAATGAACCATATAAAATTTCATAAGGAGATTTAAAATTCAATATTTTTGAAGGAGTTCTGTTTATGATATAGGCTGCAGTAGACACACATTCAGTCCATAAATTTAGAGGAACTTTAGATTCAAATAGTAAGGCTCTAGCCACATTTAATAAGTGTTGATGTTTTCTTTCCACAACAGAATTCTGTTGTGGAGTTTCCACACAAGAAAATTGGTGTAATATACCTAATTTATCAAATAAGGAAGTGAAAGAAAGTTCAGGAGCATTGTCACTTCTAAAAATCTTAACAGTAGAGTCAAACTGATTTTTAACCATGTTTAAAATTTTTGGAATAACCACAGAAATATCAGACTTATGTGTCAATAAAGAAATCCAAGTAAATCTGGAAAAATCATCAACAATTGTTGCAAAATACTTATGTCCAGAAAGACCAGGGACCTTAAATGGTCCCCAAATATCACAATGTATCAATTCAAAAAGTCTAGATGATACAGTAGTAGAAACTGGAAAAGATAACCTCTTTTGTTTAGCAAGAGGGCAAACAAAACAAGACTTATTACAAAAACTAGAACCATCTAAATGTAAAATACTTGATAGCCTAAGCATAGCTTTAAAGGGCATGTGTCCTAGTCTCTTATGCCAAACATCAGAACTGATTTTGTTGCAGTAAGCTGGAGTAGAGGTTGCTGTGACAGAATGACTAAGAACATATAAACCATTTTTCTTCCTACCCTCTCCAATCATCTTCCCTTGATGATCCTGAATCATAAAAGATTCTAGTGTGAAATGTAGGGAAAGATTTCCTAAGAGTAATAGCTCACTAACAGAAATGAGATTAAAATGAAAACTAGGTATATAAAAAACATCCTTGAGAACCAAGGAAGAAGTCAAACATATATCACCAATATGATGAACAGGAAAACTACTGTTATCAGGTAAAATTACAGTGGCATCACTGATAGATTTTAAAGATGAAAAAAAATTAATATCATGACAAATATGTTTAGTAGCACCTGAATCCATAATCCATGCATTTTTGTGAATAACAGAATTAATAGGAATAGAAAAGGAACATATACCTGAAACACATGAAATGTGTGCAGAATCAGTGGATGTAAAAGCTGGGAGATTAGTGTTAAACAAGTTTATCAAATGTTGATACTGATCAGCATTTAAACTCTGAAGTAATGGTGTTAGAGGATTCTGGTGATTGACAGTCTGATTTGTGGAAGTAGTGTTAGGTGATGAAAGAGTAGACTGTCCATTGGTTATGTTGTTGATGTTGCTTGAATTTGTATTAGAATTAGGCTTCATGTATCCAACAGGATAACCATGAAGCTTATAGCATTTGTCAACAGTGTGACCAGTGAAACCACAGTGGGTACATATTGGTTTGTCCTTTTTTTTGAAGTTAGGATTGAATTTAGGATTCTGTGGTGGGAATGTGTTCTGTTGGAACTGATTGTATGATCTTGGCATAGTGGAGTTTGTGGGGACAGGGGATATGGAATTGGATGTAGTATTCTTGGATGCAAAAGCCAAGGTGTTGGATAAATCCATGGAGTGGTGATGGCCAACTTGTTTCTGTCTCTCCTCTTGAGTGGCAAGAGAAAAGACTTTGTCAATAGGGGGTATGGGATCCATCAATAGGATTTGACTTCTGAGATTATCATAAGAATCATTTAAACCAAGAAGAAAAATCAAAACCAAGTCCTCTTGATAGTGATCATGAATCAGTTGAGGGCCACCACAAGAACAAGACTTGAGAGTGGGTCTGTAATTTGCTAATTCATCCCAAACACCCTTAAGTTTGGTAAAAAACATGTTGACAGATAGGGTTTCTTGATGAAGATTGGCCAATTCCCTTCTAAGTTGTAATTTCCTAGGGCCATTTGAGTGTTGAAACCGTGTCTTTAACTCATCCCAGATGGCTTTGACAGAATTAGTATACATAATACTTGAGTGGATTTCTGAAGAAACAGAGTTCAAGATCCATGAAAGAACTACATCATTATTGCGTGACCATGCACTTTGTAATTCTGGATCTGCTGGGCCAGGATCTGGAAGAGAGCCATTGATAAAACCCAATTTATGTTTGACATTGAGAGCCAAAAGCATCGATCTGGACCATGCAGGATAATTGTCTCCACGTAGAGGATGTTGAACTATGATCAATCCAGGTCCGTCAGAAGGATGCAAGAAGTATGGATGAGAGGGGTCTTCCATGGGAGGTCTATTTCTGGTGGAAGTAATAGAGGCAGAAGTAGAGGAATCCATTAATGGAGAAAAGAAAAGGGATCAAGAAAATTGATCAAGAACAGATTAAAAAACGAATATGAATTCGTGAAGAGATGCGGAAAACGTGTATATTTACACTGCTGATACCATGTTATAATCTGGAAATCAGATTAAAGAGATGAAGATGAAGATTCAATTAAACTGGTCAAGAAATAGAACAGAGAGAAAGAAAAGGAAAAAATATCTGTGTATATTAAATCTGAATAATTGTTACAAGTGGGTTTTGAACCCAGGTATATATAGGCAACTTACAAAAAGACGTTGACTAACAGACTTATACATACACCTATACATATTACCTTATATAAAATTATCCCCAATATAATCTAAAATCCCTAATTTAACTTATACATTTTCTTCTTCAATTTCTTCAATTCCTGCTGTAACTAATCTTGAACTTTTGTCTTCTTTACAGGAATCATATGCTTGATTATCCTTCAATACTAATTGGCAAATATTCCCATGAATAATTTTTATTAACAAAAACCCTGTCATATTTTTTATTAGCAAAAAATCATCTCAAGATGGAGTAGATATTTTTCAAGAAAATGATAATTAGATCCTCTCCATAAAATGCGAAAATATAATTTACCTAAAAAAATAATAATAATTATCCTATTAACTTTGAAAATTGACAATTATCCTTTGTTTACTTAGACAATGACCTCTCTATTGACTTATGAGAAATTAAAACGAAATTTTTTGCTAAATTAAAAAAAAAAAAACATATGGATGTTTTTGCTAATAAAACAAAAAGAAAATTCTCATTACTAGAATAACATAGGAGTAACAAATCGACTCTAAACATATCGAATTATGATTTTTGTTAAGTGGATGCTGCATATAAATTATTTGGTTGGATCTCATTCTTCATCGACATTCGACAACTCCAATATAACTTTTCGTGGCCTTAAGTCATCCCCAGCCCAAAAGGATCCACAAAAGTGAGGCCCATATGAACCATAATACACCTGGCCCAGTAAATACATAAGTCGGCGCCCACTCCAAGAATCCGACACGTGTTATAGTAAACACCTAATTCCTATAAAACTAGGGTTTTGGTGGATAAAAAATCCTGCGCCACTCTTAAGCAGTTGTTTCCCCTAGGGTTTCTCGACAAACTCAACTCATTCACAAATGGATCTCAACAAGAAACGCAAGGCCGACGACATCAACGGCGGCGCATACCCCGTTCCCGCTTACGTAAACAACACAGCACCGACCGGAATCTTATACCCCGAGGACGCTGAAAAAATTCTCGAACCCTTCACGAAGGAGCAGCTTCTCCCAATCATACGCGCCGCCGTCCTTCGCCACCCAGATGTCTTGGAGGCTGTACGCGCCGTCGCTGACGCCGACCCCGTCCAGCGCAAACTTTTCGTTCGCGGTCTCGGTTGGGAAACAACCACTGAAAAACTCCGCCAAGTCTTCTCCGCGTACGGCGAACTTGACGAGGCTAACACCATCGTCATTACTGACAAGAATACTGGAAAATCAAAGGGTTACGGATTTGTGACGTTTAAGCACATCGATGCTGCAATATTGTCCCTAAAAGAGCCAAACAAGAAGATTGATGGACGCATTACCGTGACTCAACTCGCGGCCGCTGGAAATTCAGGTAATTCCCATTCTGCTGATGTTTCTTTGAGGAAGATTTATGTTGGTAACATTCCGTTCGAGATTTCGTCCGAGAGGTTGTTGTCACACTTTTCTATGTACGGTGAGATTGAGGAAGGGCCGTTAGGGTTTGACAAGCAGACTGGAAAGGCTAGGGGTTTTGCCTTTTTTGTTTATAAGACAGAGGAAGGAGCAAAGGCAGCGCTGGCTGATCCTATGAAAACTATTGATGGGCATCAAGTGGTTTGTAAGCTGGCGGCGGATAACAAGAAACAGAAGCCAAACGCAGGGCCGACTGGTGGAATGGTTCCAGGAATGCCGAATTCAGGAGGGCATCCCCAGGGGATGCCGACACCAAACTATGGCATGGGAGGTGGTTACATGGGGTATGGCCCTGGCCCTAATATGCCTCCTGCTCAGCAGCAGCCTGTATTAGCGAATCAGAACACAAGTTATCCTGGTGGTCCTGGAGGACCAGGGGGGCAAGGGTATGGTGGCGGGTATGGTGGTGGTGCTTCACAGTATGGTGGTGGTGCTTCGCAGTATGGTGGTTCTGTAGGTGGGGCTGGACCAGGGGAGTTCGGGGGAGGCCTGGGTAGTGCTGGAGGCTACAGAGTTCCAGCTAGCACTATTGGGATGCAGAGCTCTGGGGGTTATCCAGATGGTGGTAACTACGGGCTTCAAACAGCATATCCGTCACAGCAGAACCAGTCTGGAGCTGGTCCAGGGCCCAGGCTTCCGGGGTACCATGGTATGCCTCCGTATTATTAAGGTAATTGAGCATTACCTCTTACTATATTATTTTGGCATACTAATGAATTGATAGTTGCACTTGAAAGATGAAACACCTGTTTTTGCATGTGACGTGATGAAAATAGTTATTGTAATATTTGAATTTGAAACTTTATTATTATTTGTGGTACTTTGCCTGCACTACTTATCTTTGTTTCGCAGATAAAGTAACAAATTCCACTTTTTGCTAGTAACTACATACATTGTTTTGCGTATCATAATTGGGGTCTTGCATATTTATGAAGTAGGGTTCATGTCTTCTACAGTCTTAGCTTTGGTGCCATATCTTTTATTACCTCATTGCATATTACTTGTTTTATTTGTTTGAAATCTGAATGACGGATTAAGTTGTGCATAAACATGTTCAGGTATTTTGACAGCTTCTTGGGCGCAAATGCTTTAAATGGTTGTGGTGATTACGTGATTGCCGACTGTGAAATCTTTGGTTGATAAATGGACTGCTGTAGATCTTTCGCTGCTTCACTCTGCTACTCTTATCTGCTCCTATGAGTTGTGGATTTGTGAAATAGATATTTGCTAGAATGAGTTTAAAGTTGTTACTTGGAACATTGGTGTATTATGTGATATGATTAGTGGCTTGGAAGTTTTCTTAATTTGGTTTTCTATTTTTCTTTTTATATGA
The DNA here is from genome assembly GCA_030819805.1 of Penstemon newberryi var. newberryi. Taxonomy (NCBI): domain Eukaryota; kingdom Viridiplantae; phylum Streptophyta; class Magnoliopsida; order Lamiales; family Plantaginaceae; genus Penstemon; species Penstemon newberryi. The sequence goes on along the minus strand of JAUALY010000005.1, from coordinate 44,974,601 downwards.
TGAAGTTCGGTTTGATACATTCCATTTTTTGTTTTAGTTAATTGATTACAGTGCTACATCCATTTTGTGATTTCAGCATTTTTTTTAATTGTTGAATATTTTGTCGTATTTAGCGTTATTATATTTGGAAACATGTCGTGGTACCTGTTAAGGCTTTTGTCCTGCTGTAATTTGGCATATCGTACATGCCACTTGGCATGTGATATATTACTGGTATTACTCCAGGTTATGGCCATAGTTATTAATAGTGCTTCTCTATTGCGCAAGGCGACGTGAGGCGCAGACGCCTGGTGTCTGCCGGTTGCCCAAGACGAGCGCCTTGCTCGCCTCTACCAATTGCGCACCTCACTCAGATCGGAAGCGGATCCGGTGAGGTCTAAGACAGATCTGCTTCTTTAAAATATGCAACTATATATTTTCTTTCGGATATGGTGTCTCCTTGCTTTCTTGCGACCCATTGGCAGAGGTGTTCACTCTTGTCTTTGGATCACTGAGTTTCTTCCGGACGACAGTTCTCTGTGACTTGGGTTTTCAATCTTCTTTATATTTGTACAGATATTGAAATTTAGGATAGGAAATAGGTAACCTTGTCTGAATACTTGCAATGCTATTTGAATAGATTGCTAAAATTGAGCAGAAATTTGGGCAATTTGTTTGGTGGAATTTTACTGATTTGGTGAATTGGCAAATTTTGGTAATTTACTGATTTTATGGTAAATGCTAAAAGGTTTGCTAAATTTGTTTAATTTTGGCAATTTTGATGAAAGTTCACTTAAAATTTATTGTTTATAGTAGTAATAATCACAATTGTTAAATTTTATGATTATTATTTATATTGTTTATAATAAGAAAATCTATATATGAACGGTTTGTCTTCCTTGTCTGGGAAGACATGTCGCACAGCAGTCAACATTTGCTATTGATAACTATAGTGATGGCTTCTTTTTTTTTCTGCATATTCTGTCTCGAGTCTAACAAGAGTAAACAGCCACTTCCCTTGTCAAATTAATTCCATTAATTCTCTTACAAATTATTCTGAAACTTTTCCTAAAGTCTCCACGTGTATAATCTTTTTTGTGTGGATGAGAAAGATGGATTGATAATATCCAGTTGTGATGTACTGGAGCTCAATTTTTGCAGGTTTTCTTCTGAATTTTAGGTTATAGCACCATGTCAAAAAAGTTACGTTGAAGCCCAGTGCAATCCACGCCCTGAATGGCGCCTTTGTTATAACGTGGTCCTCAATTAACATTGACCTGTGACCTGTATCATCATCTGAACTTTTATTTCTTGGTGCTGATTAGCTCTTCCATAACTGATGAATTTGTTATCTTGGCATAGAAAAATTTGATTGTCTAGGGTATCTGAATAAAAAATTTGGTGAACATAATTCTGATTTTATTCATATTTTTACTTTTTGTTGCACGCGAAGAAATGTTGTCTCTTGGCCGAAATGAAACATGGGATATACTAGTTTATCTGTCGTCTTGATACTCTCTTTTTTTGTCATTTTGGTTGTCGCACTTATTTGTTAGTGATGATATATGTATTTGGAATGTTTGAGCCTGTTGTATGTTTCTACATCAGAACAAATAACACTTGGAAAAGAATGTGAACAATAATTAGTGACTCATTTTAGATCTGTGAGTTTGATTGGGCATTATTTTAAATTACAATGTTAACCCATTTACTAGGTGATGCTGTTTTTCATCTGTGTGTATTTGCAAATAAGATCTTAAAAACTTTGTGCTTTAAACTTCAAATATGGATCTTCTTTTTAATTCCTGCTGGATTTCTAAGGTGACACGTTGGTTATATTTCAGTTTCTGGGTGATTAGAACTATTTTTCCCCAGTGTGATTGAATTTCCTTGTAAGTAAAACATAAAATTACGTACGAGTTCTTCAAAATATTTGTTTCACCACTATGTTAATTCGATGTGAGGTGAGAAGAGAAATATTAAATGGATAACTCTATTGTTCATCACAAAACCACTGTTGAATTGTTAATTCAGGGTGTAATCCGAAGTTATTCAAGTCTTGAGATGCCCTCTGAAATGGAGCCCACCTGTTGTCTACTCTGGTTGGGCTAATAATCAGTGGAATGCGGATTTGGTAAAAGCTATGTCAGGAGATGAACATCTAATCCTGCTGCTCTTATTTGTGAAACATTGGCCCGTGTCAAAGTGACTGTATCTCATCTTTGAGGCTTCTTCGATACAGAAAAGGGTCTATGTTAGTATCAACAACAATGTTGTACCTCCATTAATGATAAGAAACCAAGCTAAGAGTGAATTCTCTCTTCTAAAGCTGTTGCAGATGAAAACTTGTTGGTTTGCTCAGCGGAGCAGTTCTTCAGGCAATTCATGATTTTAGGTGCTTAACCTAAAACCAATTTTATACACCCTCCGTCCCTTTTTATTTCCTCCCTTGAAAAGGTGATTTTTTTATGCATTTTTACTTTTATGTCCTAAAAATAGTGATAGAGATGGAGAATTAGTGGTGTTAAATCAATTTGTTATGTTTTTTGACATCCCAAAAAGAAAATAATAGCAAAAAAAAGAACGGAGGGACTGTTTTCTTCGATAGTGAAATCCCGTGTTGCGACTCTGCTTTCTGATTGTCAAATAATGTGAAGATCCAAATGGAGATTTTAGCAATCAAGTTTCCTTCCAAGGCGTTCTGCCGATAAAAGCCTGGGATTTTAGAGCAAGGTATTAGAGATCTTTAATTTAACAATTTGTTGCATGTTTGTAAATTTCTTTTCGTTGCATCTTGTTGAAGAAGAAAATAGAATAGATACTTAGTAATCTGTAATGATTTTTTTGTTTCTTTTGTTTCGTTGAAAAAGTATTGGATGACATAGCTGCTTGTATAAGTTTTCACTTCCCTTTCGTTAAATTTATTAATTATGAAGGAACTTTAAAATACTGTCACATATACTTGAGTCACAATTTTACCGTAATGTTCAAATAGTGTATTTTAATAGTTAAAATCTCGTAGCTGCTTAAATATTTTGAATCTAATGGGTGGATTTTTACCCAATCCCGTCCCGAACTTGTGACAATGGGGTTTAACGACTTAAATTATTTTTTCTACTTTTTCTCTTTATCTTCACTATTTTAATTTTTTATTTTAGGAAAAAAAGAATTGTTCCAACTGATCTATTATACATAACCAACCATGTTAGAATAATGTCAATTACAAACACATAATCAATACTATTGTATTTAATTGTATTCAACACATTTATAACTATCATCACAAGTTCCGATACAATTCTGTTCAATGAGGACCATATCTTTCCCTGTAATTAGTATAAGTAACTATTGGTGTGGGAAGCAACTCAGACCCATACAAGATAAGCATCAATTATATATGCAGGGCCGAATCTGGACTCAATCCCTTGATCCAGATTGTACGAAAACCCACCCATTCAAAGGCCTAGAGGCAACCACCCATTCAAAGGCCTAGAGGCAATAGAGAATGAACGACGGATGGGTAAAGGCGTTACACAGGGATGATGCAGAAGGCATTGACTCATTAGGATATTATAGGATTAAGTAGAAATACTCTAATATCGGGTCCTGAACCGTCAAACCTTCAAGCATTAAGGGTAGAAATACTCTAATAAACAAGTCCTGAAAATGAATACAACAGACCAAATGAGAAGATAGCCACATGCTGCACAGTAAATACAAAAGGTTGTGCAATAATTCAGCAGAGAATTTTAGACTCATGGAAAAAATTTACGAGGAACAATCAAACATCATAGGCGCAAAAAGTAATTACTAAATATATCAAGCATAAACTTTGAGACAGAAAGGATTGAGCTAAATTGATATGTCAAAAATAAGCAAGCAAAATAGAAAGAGCATGAAAAGATTAAATTCCATTCATGTTAGATGCTTTTATAAACCATGCTTTCCTGCCCATGCCAGCATCTTGAATCACATGTATATCATTAATCTTTCTAAATTATATGATCAACCAGAATTAATTAACATTCTTGATCTATATATATAGCTTGGCGTTGAATTGCTGCATCAACAATATTTTTCATATCTCAAAACTATCGCAATATGCAAGTAATGGCTTCCAATAGGAAAACATGTTTGTTCATGCTCCTAGGTATTTTTGCAGTACTATCTTATCAAACAACATCCCTTCCATCTGAAGACTATAGCATGTCAATAAAACACGAGGCATGGATGGCTCAACATAAACGCTACTACGACAATAATGAAGAGAGAGAGAAGCGGTTTAAAATATTCAAAGATAATGTCAAATACATAGAAAGTTTCAATAGAGTTGGAGGTCAAACTTACGAGCTTGAAGTCAATGCATTTGCAGACTTAACTAAAGAAGAGTTTCTCACCAAGTATGCGGGAAATTATATGCCTTCACTTCAGGGATCACCCTCGTCATCTTTTAAATACGAAAATGTGAAAGAAGTACCACCCAGTCTTGATTGGAGAGACAAAGGAGCTGTTACCTCTGTCCAGAATCAAGCACATTGTGGTTAGCCCCTATAATATGCATGGTTTATAATTTCGTTTTTAAGGCGTTTTCCCAACTAATAAATATTGGAATCTCTTCGGAGGAAAATTGCAAAAAACTAAAGAAATATGTAAAAAAAAGGAGAAGAAAAAAAAAAAGATTTCCTGAATTTGAGCAACTCTATATCAAATATGATTTTTTACCATCAACCAAACTAATAAATTTTCATCAAATTTTCGTTAGAGCTAGCAACAATATAGCAATAAAATTCAATTACACATACTATATAGATCTGGCACTTAACGGATGCCAATACTATGAAATTATTTCATTAGTAAAAAAAGCCTTTGTAATAACAAAATTATATTTTTACAACTATAAAAATATTAAGGATATAGTTGGAAAGTTGAGGCCAAAAAAGATGCAGCTCAGTAGAAACTAAAAAAAAAAAGAGAATTGAGATTTTGATTTCATTGAGTAAAAGGAGCAATGTTTCCACCTTTTTGCTGGAAACAATATCGAAAATGTAATCCTTGCATATATACATGTATAAACCGCGGCTATGCAATATTAAATTCATCTTTTAAAACTTATCGTAATCTAAAGACTAAAATAAAGAATATTTATCATACCTACACAGGAGCTTGCTGGGCATTTTCAGCTGTGGCCGCAATCGAAGGCATTGTTCAGATAAAAGCCGGTGTCCAAACTTCTTTATCCGAGCAGCATATAATGGACTGTGATGGTGCAGCCAATGGATGTCAAGGTGGCAGAATGGAGCACGCCTTTGAATTCGTTAACAAAAACGGGGTTCTCGCCTCTGATAAAGATTATCCCTACCAAGTGGCAGAAGGAACGTGCAGTTGGGATCATCCATCGTCTCTTGCTGTAAAGATCAACGGCTACGAGCGTGTTCCCTCAAAAAATGAGACAGCATTGTTAATGGCAGTAGCTAACCAACCTGTCTCAGTTGCTATTGATCCAAGTCTTTTCCAGTTCTACAAAAGTGGAGTTGTAAAGGGTAAATGTGGAACAAAGCTCACACATGCTGTTGCAGTAGTAGGTTATGGTACGAATGAAGATGGAATAAAGTTTTGGTTGTTGAAGAACTCATGGGGTGGGAATTGGGGAGAGAATGGGTATATAAGATTGGAGAGGGGTATCGATGATATACAAGGTATGTGTGGCCTAGCTATCGATGCTACATATCCCACTGCATAAATTCATTCTTCTAAACCCCTCAGATCAGAAGAAGAGAAACACATAAATATAGTAGTAGTATTTAAAACAAACACACACATGTATATCTATTTTACTAGACAAGTATGCAGAATAAATGATATAAATACTTTGTTAATGAACTTTCATGCACAGTTGGAAAATGTGAAGCTGAATTTGGCTGATGTCTAATAGCAAAATGTTCTTCAAACACTGAACCTACCTATAACATTTAAGTCACAAAACAGAACAAGCTACGAATAAAGTCAAAGTCGAGAATAATGAAATTAAAATGAATTCAGGACTGTATCTTTAGACATGACAAAGATGTATCAGCAACAACAAAAGCCATAAGTTTATGTAACCAGTGCCAGAAGAATTTTAATGATCAACAAAGATAAGGACATAAATTAGGAGAAGAAGACCACAACAAAAGCAATCCAAGATAGCAGATATACTGAATGGCCATTCAGTAGATTGTGTAAAATTAAAGAATCCAGCTTTATGTTTAATTTTCACTATCACATAAGTCGAATCTGTAATAGTACTTGAGGATGAACAACAATGCAGATTGAAAATATACAGATTAGAACATTCAGAAGAATCAACATTATCAAGAACCATCGACCGACAGCTATATTCCCGGTTTATATAAAAAGACAGACATCAGAATTAACATAGAATATGACAAGATATAATAGAACTGAGTCAAAGGACATATTATTACGTCCAAAATTACCAAGCAAAAACTTAAAATATTCACTACAATCATCATTGATTTCTACTCCAAGAGTCAAAATACTGAAGAATCAAACTGAAGCAAATTTCCCACTGTTAGGGTTGGTTTTGGTGCACAACTTCCATCGGCCCTTAGCACGTCTACGCTTAATAGTTGCTCTTCCGGAAGTAGTACTCATACGCTTACGGAAGCCATGTGTTCGAGCAAGTGACTTCCTTGATCTGCTCCTCTTGGTTTGACAAAGTTGATATTTCTTTGCCTGCACCACTAAGCCACGCCTTTTATCGGTTCTTGTCCCACTACTGGAGTTCAAGTCCAAGCCTAACGTTGATCCTGGAATAGATATGAGCTACAGTATTAATTCAACATAAAGGATGAATGCATAGTATTTAATATGCTTTGCAGCAGAAAACATTTCAATTTTACTTGTTAGGTTAAGTTTATAAATTGAGAGATTCAATTACGACAATTTCAAGAAAGATTGTTTCTAAGATAAACTAATATGATGCAATTCTAGTTTCGCCGAATAAAAGTAAGGACCTGTTTGTTTGGCTTTTCCCAAAATTATTTCGTGTTTGGGAAAAGCGAAACAAACATGTTTTCAACTTTCTAAAATAAAATTTTCACTTCTCTATTTTTCCAAACTACTCTCTTAAAAGCCAAACAAACAAGAATTTTCTTATCTCTAAAAAAAAATATATATATATACAAATTCTACTTTCATTTGACTTAAAGTAACTATCTCTTACACAACTTATTACACATAACAAACATGATTTGAAATAAAGTCTTACACATATTACATATACAATCTAATTCTTCCAAAAAAATCTACACCTATTTTATTTCCCAAACAACTCTCTCAAAATCCAAACAAACAACATTACGCAAATATTATTTCACAAATTCCACTACTCTCCCAAACACCACAAACAGGCACATAGCCACCCCTGGTCTCATTCATGAATTTCTAATAGTGCAAGAATTAAGGAAATATACAACAGCAAAGGTGATGAAATCATTAATCCCCAAACAAATTTACGACAACAATATAAGATAAAAATCTTGAAATTGTGCCGAGAAACCAATATAAAGACACGAACTCACTATCCAAAATCAAGAAACCCAATACATAGCTTCACATAGTAATGCATCAAAAAAGGACGATAGAAACAAAGATTTCAAGAATTCCTCAGTTTTCACGACAAACACAAACACATACACAATGGGGAGAAAACTAAAATTAAAAGATGAAACTGGAAGAAAAAAAAGATTACCCGAGAAGGAAGAACCGGAAGAGAAGGAAAGAGAAGAAGAAGGAGTGAAGGAACAGTGAAGAAGCACCCCATTAGATTTCATGTTGAATGAAACTGTGGTTCTTGTTCTTGAACCGGTGACAAGTGAAAGCGAAGCTGATGTGCTATTAAAACTATTGGGTCCTCTGTAAGCCATTGTCCCCATTGATAAACAGCAAGCCATTTTCTCTATCGTTATCCTTTTGAATGTCGTTTGAGGGGTTTCTTCTTGATGCCTTATCTTGTTCTTTGTTTAGAATTTAGTGGGTCGGTTCGGTTTGAGGAATTGAAGAAGATATTGGGTCATTCGAGTAGTTTATTTTGATCCGTATATGGAATTTCTTTGTGGGCCGTTCTTTTTAATATTTGATCCTCTTATGGGCCGGATAACAGGCTCTCACTAATTGGACAGCCCAATTAATTAATCATAAAATCTTCCAATATAAGATTTGTGTGGTCGTGCACATTTAATCTTGTCGATGTCTAAATATAATCTTATCATAAGTATATATATGTATAACATATATTTGATATTGTAATTAATTTATAATTTAACGTATTTGAGTGCTTAAGAAACATATCAACAAATTTCTGGAGATTATCCTCACGGCCAATAATATCATACATGGAAATCTGCAATTCATGCTGAATCTATTTTTTTTTTTTTTTATCTACTAGACTGTGTATTTACAGTTCGGACCGAAGAGTGCAAAGGGTATAGGTCCTCCCCAGTGTGATGCCTCCAGTAGGATTCGAACTTGAGTCTCATCTCTGGGGTCGCAAGTCACTATCACTTGGCCCAACCACCTTGGGTATTCATGCTGAATCTATATATATATGATTGACTATTATTAAAATTTATTTAAATGAGGTCAGTCGCAATCATACTAGTCATCCTTGGCGTAGAAGTTCAACTAAAATGCTAAAAGGAAAAGTTGATTAGACTGACTACTTGCTGTATGAAAAGAAAAAAAAAAAAAAAATCCCCTACTACCAACTTCGTTATGATTTTAGTTAGCTTTGTTTACCCAATAAATGGAAATATAGTGCTGGTAACGTGGACCTCAAACTAATGTGTTAGTTTTAGTTTTGATTGAATTAAAATCAGTAAGGGTTAAAACCATTTAAACTTAATTGAACTGAAAATAAACTAAGACAATCAACATATGTAATTTGTCTTTCCACGTCTTGACTCAAATCAAATGTCGTTTAATTATTACATCTATACTGAATCATTTAAAATCATGTAAATGAATATTTTGTTAATAAACTCAATATTGATAGGTGATGACCGTGTTGGCTGTCACCTATAAATAGAATAACATATAAGAATTCACATCCGACGACTTAATAATACTTGCCAGTTCATTTTTAAGTTCACATGAAAATCATGTTCTTCTTAGATATGAGAAAGTACACCGGCGATAATTCATATCACTAACACTAACATGCTTAAAAGAACTTCAGACATGGCCACTAATTGATAAGCTAAAAAATTAATGTTGAAAATAAATACATCTGTAATCTAAAAATGACACAGACAAGAACAATGTGAATAAATGAATTAGAAAGGAAGCTGGGACAGCACCCTCCAACATATGATCAATGCATGAAAAAATAAGAAGGCATAAAGAAATGAAAAAAAAAAAAAATGTTCATTTCTTAATCATTCAATCAAAATTGGTTTCTTTTCTTATCTGTAAAATAATTAAAGCTTTGATTAAATGGCATACAGCTGACTGCTTCTATTTATATATTAACAAGTGGTCCGAGTTTGATTTTATAATTCCAGTTAGGGTGCTGTTGAGTCGTTTTAAGGGCCCAACTAATTTGTTAGTGCATTCTGTTATCTCCAAATTTCCCATTGCGCAATGATCATAATGAATTTCGCCCTCAAAAAATTCTTAATGATTTTTCTATATATAACTAGAGCTACATATGTTAAGTTAAGAGCATCACAAACCAAACTAGCTAGCTAGTAATATACACAACTTAACCAATTAGATTTAGTATTACATCAAGTCCAGCTCACTAAATCTATTTCCACATGGTAGCATATAATGGTCATGCATGTTACTTTTAATTACTTGGTAATATGGTCTTAATGGGAGGGGGTGAAGAGTAAAGAAAATTCAATTAATACATATAATTATTATTATTATAGTGTTAATATTAATATAAGTGAGAGTGGGGTACTTTTAAAGTGAATGAACCCCATGATTGGAGACGAGAGAGGTCGGAGAGGGGAAAAGGGAGGGGGATCGTAGGGCTTGAACCCAAGACGTTACTACATATTCAGTGCGCATTGTTTTTCTAGAAGGAAGCTTATTTGTGCACATTTTTTTGTCGAGCAAAAGACAAAAACACTATGCTTTGTCTAACTTCAAAAAATTCCCTGTATTATTTTAACTTCCAAAAAATTCCTGTGATCTCAAATAAATGCCAAATACACCCCCAAAAAAGAGAGTGTGTTTCAAACGCCAAAATTGCAAGTATTTGTTCATATTTTGCTTTTGATATGATAAATTTTACCCCTGACATCGAAAGACAAAAACACCTCCTATGCTTTGTCTAACTCCCAAAAAAAACCCCATGTGTCATTTTAAATTCTCAAAACTCCCCTGTGTTTGATTTAAATACCACACTCGACCCAAGTAGTATATACTCAATTTTTCTAAAAGAATAAATAAATTTAAAAAAAAAAAAAAACACATAGGGGTAATCTTGTCATTCTACCAAAAATAAAAAAATAAAATTATAAATATGTACTACTTGGGTCGAGTGTGCTATTCAAAATCAAGCAAATAGGGGTTTTTGGGAGTTAAAATATATAAAGCAATTCTTATATAGTATATTTTTAACCTACAGTTTCTCATCTATTTTATTTTCTAAAGTAATTCTTAAGGACAATATATTAATATATAAAAAAAAAAAAGTTAGTGTAACATGATATCAATATCATTATTTTAAACTCAACCGACTAAAACAAACCTTCCTCAAAGCAAAATGCTAAATTGTGCCAACTCAGGCACATCCCGCGATTTACTTCCGCACATTGCTGAGAGGCCAGTGATGGGTGGTCCAGGATTCAACCTCGGTTAACAAAAAAAAAAAAAAAAAATGCTAAATTGTGGCATATTTTATTTGGGTAAATGAAAGTAATCAAAACTCAATTTGACATTCCCATCTGGGCTGCCGGAAAAGCCCGTGACATACGCATCAAGATCAATCAAGAGCAATATTAAATGATTTTGGGTTCATTTACACGACCAAATATAAGTTAAAGTTAATTTAAATAGTACTTATTTTATTAGAATTAATTCTTGAGGGAAACAAATAATAAATTGCGAAGAAAAGGATGGGCGGCCCCACATCCCAACTCATTTTACGCTTTAGTAGAATGCTTCCAATAGTTTACAACTCATGTCAGAGCAGAGTACGTCTATAAACAATTTGAATTTGATTTTGATTTTGATTTGATTTTCCTCAGCACCACCGCATGCACAGAACAGAACAGAACATAAAACCATGTGCCCCGCCCTCCCCAGTCCCCACCATCCCGCACCGGAAACCGGGGCCAGAAGACATAACTTAAGTCAAAAGAATAACCAAATAATTATTCAATCTCAATTTAATTATTATATATAACAGAATTTTTAATGGGCTCTTTTTTTGTTACTCAACTCCCACAATGTATTTATAGATACTTTATATAATCAATGATATGATATTAATTATATTTTGCTGAAAATAAAAATATCGAAAAAAAACAACATTAGTTAAAAAGTTCGTGTGTGATAATAAAAAATATAGAGGAAAAAAAAACACAAAAATAATTTGCTGAAAAGATGAATTTAACTTTTGTACTCATACCAGTACCACCTACCTAAATTATAAGTTAAAAAAATAAATTAAAAAATACCACTCCCCTCTATCTCTACCTAACATGTCAGCAACTTACAGAGACTATCAAGTAAGTATATATGTATAAATAGAAAGCCAGAAATTAAGGGCATGAATGCAGCTATTCTAATTCATTAGTACTAGTATTTTGTTATTATCCAATTCCAATATAGTGGAGTACCAAAACCACCATTAATTATATTACCAATGCCAATGGTGAGTTTAAAGTACCAAAGCTTCTTGATTGTTGAAGCTCTGTTTTTTTCAGTGTTAATGGTAAACTCAGAACTGCATCATACTATAGATCAGCTATTGGGAAATGGTTGCAATTTGTTTCAAGGGAAATGGGTATTTGATTCTAATTCATACCCTCTTTATAATTCATCCACTTGCCCATTCATTGACCCTGAGTTTGACTGCATAAAGTATGGCCGCCCAGATAACCAATTCCTCAAGTTTTCTTGGAAACCAGACGCCTGTAATTTGCCCAGGTATTACTATTACTATTATTTAATTAATACTATTATGTTATGTGCCCTTTTTTTTTTTTAAAGAATGAACATTACATATACTCTGGGCTTTTAATTTATTGTAGATTTAATGGGCTGGATTTTTTGAAGAGATGGAGAGGGAAGAAAATAATGTTTGTGGGTGACTCACTGAGTTTGAATCAGTGGATTTCTCTTGCTTGTATGATTCATAACTCGGTCCCTAATTCTAAGACCACTTTCTTCAGACAGGAGTCACTTTCTTCTGTCACATTTCAGGTCAGTGTTAGCTATTTTTTTTTTAATTAATTATTACAACGATATATTATTAGTGTTTTATTTTATTTTACTGTCAAAAGAATTGAAATAACAGTAATAAGTTAAAAGAAGTTCATCTAGGTATAGAAATGAAATGATTGAGCAGAGTTATTTTACGTTAAAGTCTTGGGGCATGTTTGTTTGGCGTTTCCCAAAATTTTTTCGTGTCTGGGAAATGCCAAACAAACATGTTTTCTATTTTTCGAAATAAATTTTTCATCCACAAACTACTCTCTCAAAAGCCAAACAAACAACAATTTTTTTATCTCTAAACAAAACCTATACAAACTCTAATTTGATTTGACATAAAGTAATATATCTCTTACACAATTTATCTCACATAACAAACATGATTTGACATAAAGTCTTACACATCTTACACCTACAACCCAACTCTTCCAAAAAAACCTACACCTACTTTATTTTTCAAACCACTCTCTCAAAACTCAAACAAACAACATTACGCAAATCGAGATTATTTCACAAACCTCCACTATTCTCCCAAACTACTTTCCCAAACGCCAAACAAACATGCCCTTGTTCTTTGGGCATAAAGTTAAAAGTTGCGTTCTTTACGTTTTGTTTTCAAATTAATAAAATTATATCATTAATTAGCTTTTAGGGAACAGAGCCAAATTTAAATTATTGGACAGGGATGAATTCCCAGATTTATTTATTGTAATACTAGTAGTTATTTGCAATTAAACTAAAGTAAAATCTAAGGAGTCAGAGTCAGTAGTTCGAAAGAAGAATGTTTATTAGACATTTTACCCCAAAAAATGAAATATTTTGTCCCCACTCACCACTACTTGAAGTGTTCTCTATTCTTCTTGGTTGAAGTTCATTCTGTTTCTGTAACATGTCGGCAAATAGCAAAATAATGCATGAAATCAGAAGAATGTTTTGCCATCAATTATAGAAATAAGTCTAATTAATTATAAGAGAGAACCTTAATTAACATGCTGATTCTGAAACTGTTTTTGACGCAAAAGGTGAGTCTTATTTCCTTCTCTTTTTTCTTTTTGGATAAATTTCATTTTTATCGTGTGTGTACCATTTTAGTATAGTTTTGGTTCTGTTTAGAAATTGTTTAAATAAATCTTTAAGCATAACGGAAGTATATTTTCATGAAACTAAATGGAATTTGGTGGGCCTGTAAATGGGCCATATCTCGATGTAGCCTTTATCCGGATAGTAACCGAAATTATTATGCTACAATTGGTCCAGCCAAGTAACCAACAACATATGGCCCAACTAACTAAGTGCAAGGGTTGGTACTGCTTAAAAAAATGGGAGTGAATAATTAATGGGTGGCAAACGGTCGGGTCGGGTTCGGGTCTGGTCAAAACGGGCCGGTTCGGGTCTGTCCAAACGGGTCATAAACGGGTCGGGTCGCAATCGGGTCTGGGTCAGGTTGGGGCGGCCCTTTTATTTATTTATTTTTTACCAGAAAAATTGAATGATCAAAACAAAGCACCACATTCTAGTATTATATTTGTTTTTCAAAATTCTATCAATATTAACATTCAATTTAGTTTTTTTTTTTATCCTTATATTTCAATGTTGTAGTTTTAGTTCTACATAAGAAAAAGGTACTAAAAACATAATTTGTTGATATTCAAATTAAAAGATATAACTTAATAAAATATTTTTTACATGTTAAATATAACTATCAAGTTTTATTTCAAAATTTTATATGACACTATAAAGTCAAAAAAATAGAATACTGTTTTATAAACCACTATTATTAAAATATATCTATTTTCTATTTTTATTTAACATATGCAACATAATAAAATACTAGTATAATCAATATGTATAATATAATAATTATGTAAAAATTAGATAACTGTAGCAATAAGTGGGCCAGCTAAAACATTGGTCTGTTAAGGTTTTCTCTGGAGAGAGATGTCCTCACAAGGCGGATGTTTTATGTTTTAGTCTTTAGAGTTCAAAGTCCAGTAGTAAGGCTTTTTTAATTTTTTCAGACCCATTAAGGACCCATCTCAAAGCCCATTAAAAACCCCATAAATTTAATATTTGTCCAGACCCTACCCAACCCAATAAATTATATGCACTAATGGGTTGGGTCTTAACGGGCCTGGGCGGGTCATTGCCGGCCCATTGGGTCCAGATCCATTTTGCCATCCCTAATAATTATACGTAGTCCATTTTCTAAAGGTTTTGGTTTTGGAAGGTATTCTTGTCATTTTATTCTCTAGGGATTCCATTATGTTTGATTAACCATATAAAAAATATCAATTTGAGAATATGTTCCTAATGTTTGATACTTGATATTTTTAATTTGCAGGATTATGGAGTTACAATATTACTCTACCGATCACCTTATTTGGTAGATATAACACGAGAAAGTATAGGCAGAGTATTGAAATTAAACTCCATTCAACAGGGCAATTCATGGAAAGGAATGGACATGCTCATATTCAATACATGGCATTGGTGGACTCACAAAGGAAATTCTCAATCGTATGACTTTATCTTAATACTACTACTATATTTTTTTCACTATTAATTAGCCTTAAACACTTAATCAAAAATTAACCATCCCATTGGTTATAATGTTCTTGCAGATGGGACTACATACAAGATGGTTCCACCATATCCAAAGACATGAATCGTTTGATAGCATTTTACAAAGGATTGACAACTTGGGCTCGATGGGTTGACCTTAATGTTGACCCGACCAAAACTAAAGTTTTCTTCCAAGGAATTTCTCCTACTCATTACCAGTAAGCAATTTTTTTTAATGAATATAGGAGAGCTAAATGCAATTAAACACCCCATGTGCTTTGTCTAATTGCCAAAAACTCATTTGTGTTATTTTAATTAGTAAAACCATCATTTTAAATTTAAGTCAATAGAGAGGTTATTGTCAATTTATTTTATGTGGTTAAAAGAGGGATTATTGATTGACCAATAAATATAACACAAGGTTTTTTTGCTAATTAGTCAATGCATAGGGGGGTACTTTTGCATTTCACTATGATATAGGACCCTGGTTTTAAATTTCGCTTACGTCCCCAGAAGATCAAGACCTGCCCTGCCCTGCTTTCACAAAATCGATATGGTCATTGATTTTCTTTGATTAATGACAGGGGTAGGGAATGGAAATCAGCATCGAGGGACTGCAATGGCGAACAACAACCATTGGCAGGGTCGACCTATCCAGCTGGGACCCCACCGGAGGTTGCGGTTGTTAACAAAGTATTGAGCAGAATGAAGAAACCAGTGTTTCTTTTGGACATTACAACCTTGTCTCAGTTAAGAAAGGATGCTCATCCATCGGCTTATAGCGGTGATCATGCCGGAGTTGATTGCAGCCATTGGTGCCTACCTGGATTGCCAGATACTTGGAACCAGTTGCTTTATGCAGCTCTTGTATTGTGATGATTCATGATAGAGAATATTGGAGTACAGATTTGTTTTTTATTTTTGTTTCAATTTATTTTATATCATTTGTAGGGTATTCCTAAATTTGTGGGATTACTGAAAAAGATTGAAGGTTAGTTTGTGGGTGGAGAAATAAGGGAGATATTGATTCAAATGTAAATTATATTCAGTGATTGAAGGCAAACAGATGCACTTTCTTTGCAGGTTAATAAGAACTGCACAAATATGATCCCTTTTTAGTTTCTGTTATCCTTTTCGAAACAGTGAAGAATATATGATTCATTTTCTTGATCAAAAAGATTTGAGTTTTAAATACTCCTATATATTAGTGGACTCAAGATTCTGATTTAAACATTTTGAATAGAGTCCAAAGCAAAGATTAGATAATGATATGAGTGAGAGTAATTATTAATGGCGCTAGACCAAGTACAAGTATTAGGGCGTGAAGGTTGGTCGCTAGATACAAGTGCACGTGAGACCAGGTGTGCCTACAAGAACCAGAGCATGTACAAAGACACAAATTAACCCAATATATATATGTCACAATCGCTTAGACTTGTTGAGAGTAAAAGTTTAAATCAAGAAATTTAGTGATGCTGGTGGTGACATATAAAGGAGGAAATTGCGGAAACAAATTCCACATTTGATAAGTAAGACAAAGTACAAGGATTAGTACATTAGTGGATCCAATACTCTTTAAATCAGCACTAGTATCTATTGAACTCTAGGCACAACTTATAGAAAATTTCTGGAATTTAGTTTCTGAGCATGTTTATGAAATTTCTATCCGTTGTTGTTATAACATTTTAACTTCTTTAACTTAACATATAATTTTGAGCCAAGAATCAAGATAGTTGGCCACCCTTCATATTTACAAATAGTTACCTATCTTAAAATCCTTATACAAAAAAAGGGTGGGGCATTTAATTTCTGAAGCTCAGTTTGCTACATATTCATTAAGACCTGCAAACAAGTTTCTGTTGATGTTGATTTTGGCATTGCACATTGCACAACCGAGCTTTATCTCTCAGTTCTTGAAATGTTCTCATTGTTTCCACATCAAAGCCCCCTGCAAACTGAAAGATAAAAAAAAAAAGGTAAAACCAATAGAACCAAACTCAGATATCTCGATAGAATAGAATATCTGAATATATGTACTTATTAAAAAAAAAAAAAGAATTACCTGATGAACTCGGAACGCGAACTTGACACCTTGAACTATTAGCTCTTCTTCTTCAGGACCACCGTCAACCATTTCTAGCTCTGCCAGTACTCTCTTCATGTACTTAATGGCCAGTTTCACGGATGCCAGCTTGATCTGCAATGAAAGGCGGTCACATTTATTATCTCAACAGGCCCTTTAGCTATTTCCCAATCATAACAGCAAAGCAAACGTCCAATTCAAATGAATTAAAACTCAGGCTTTAACATTGAGATGCCACCCAACTGACTTTCCCAATTACTTAAGTTTCACTAATTCAGTGAAAAAAGGCGATGGAAGCAAAAAGATTGAAGGTTAATTAGTTGAGAATATCCACTCGAACTGAGCGTCCTCAAACCTGTCATGAAGCTTATGTATTTTGAAGTCATTTGGTAGCAGTTACAGAATAATGGTGAAAATCATAGTTATGTTATTATGAAAAAATATGAAATTACTTTAGTAGCTAAGACGTAGATTAGTGGCAAATTAGTACAATGAGACAATTAACCACCTATTTTTGTTGTTGCATCATGATGGTTATGCAATCTTAGGAATGGGCATATGTTATTATATGTGTTTAGTGCCTAAAAGTGACAGGTTGGGTCGGCCCGTTTGCTTATCAGCAATACCAAACAAGAGATAATAGTTGATAAAGTACATAATCTCACTTAATCTTTGCTAGCAAAGAGAATCTTTGTTTTGGTATTAATTTATTTGTCCCACAATAGAAGCTTCCGGTCAAGCATCATTTAATCATAAAATGATACATGGTGTATAGAACAGCATTGAAAATACAAGTTGAAATAAAATATCAAGATAGCATGAAAAAGGTCAACATGAAGAATCTGAACATAAAAAAAAAAAAGTAGTGTAATGCAGACAAGCAAATACTTGATAGAGATCTGAAACTTCACATGTGCGCATGGAAGAATGGACATTACATTAGGTAAAAACTCTCTCAAGCTCTTTTGTCAGCTAGCAATCACTAATTTTTAATGTGGCTATTTGGTAGACTGTGTCTATGAATTCTTTTTTTGATTCCCCATAAGTTTCTAGCAGCTGTATAATTATAAATAACCTAGAGGGACCACAAAGCTAACTAGTACTAAATTACTAACTAATAAATGATCATTTAATTAGTCAAGTGTTCCATCTCTTTCTAGCTTCTTTCCTTTGTCTCGCCGTTTGCCAGGAACCAATAGCAAAAGAACCTATCAACTAGTTAGGAAAAGTATTCAAACATTTAAAAAACCCAAAATTGACAAAACCTCGAGTATCTGGCGTGGCAATACAATGTTAGTAAATGAGTTTTCTTTAATTGCAAATGATTTAAACATTTTCCAAGTTATACTCAAATAGGATGGGGATTTCGAGTTTGAAGTTGGTAAAACTCCCATAAAGTTCTAATATGAAAAAAAATTAACATAAAGTTTACACCATAATGTAATGCCAGTGTGAACAGGAGGAGCTGGTAGCGAAAGATGTAGACCGTGGGATAAATATGGAGCTCATACATGGACAACAGTGATATAACTGTTAAAAGAAAATATGTTATGTGTGAGGGCAGTTTAGTATTATTCCCTTATTAGTGTAACTTAGCTACTTAAGTTACTTAGTGTCTTTCACTTTCATTGTGTGATCTTTTGTATGTTCTTCCGAGACCCTAGACTCCAGGTTCATCTCATTTAACCAATGACATTTAAATATGTAGATAATTCTGATTTACCAATAATGATTTGTAAGATAAGTTATCCACCATCTCCAACAGCCCTTTTATGTCTCAAAATTTAACAAAAAAAAACATTTTGCGAAAATGCTCACTCTAACAGCTCTCTCAAATGCCAAATTTCCTTTATGCAGTTTGTACTTTCCTGCAGAAATCCATTGACTTTTGTAATTTTGCATATAAATAAGAATTCAAAATTATATGTTAAAATATAAAGTAGCTGTTGAAAGGAGTAGTAAAAAGTGATAGGTTATTAAACTACTTATATTTTGAGATAAACTAGCAAAATTTAAGAGAGCTGTTGGAGATGGAAAAGCTTATATGTACCCATCTAATAAGTGAGTTTTTGTCGATCTCTAGCGGCACTAGCATCGTTCCAAGTACATTTGAACACCAATCTGGCAACTAGGTTTGATCCACACAAACAGATCACATCACACTAAATTCTCTCATCCTTTACCAACTTAGAAGGCCCTTTTTAATGGTTTGTGAAGCATGAGACAATCTTGTCAAACCAAGTGCTACATGAACATGTAGATTTCATTCCAACTCCTCAATCTCATCTAGCCTCAAATATTATCAACATAAATACTCATCACAAACACCAAAGTCACAAAATAGGTACACATATCAAAGTTGAAGACTAATGAGAATGAAATTTACCTGACTTACATAACCTGTATCCATCATCCAGTTCATTGGAATTTTGAACACTTTATATCGATTTGAAGCTGATTCCCTCATTCTGGACAAGTTATAAACACCATGCTCCAACCTGTGCCAATAATGCAGCATTTCAAAATTCTATCAGTACAGACACATTATTTAATAAAATAAATTTATGCAGAATTCATACTTCTCGAATAAGGACTGCATTTTTTTGAGAGCAGAACTGCAAGGCTGTCTAGGATCATCACCATACGATGAGGCTTCAAATTCCAGTTTCTTTAAATCACAATACCCAAATGCAGCTTCTCTTAAAGCATCTGCCTTCTGCTCTGGCCAATCAAAATGCTTCAAAACTGCCCTCTCATCAACCTATATATTTAAATAAATTAAAATTACTATAGAACAAAAACTAACAGTATCTTTGATTTTTATATTTTAGTAAATAAATGATCAGAAAAATAAAATAAAAAAGCCTATCCTTTTTAAAAAATATCCTTTTTTTTTGTTGTGTTTTCCTCGCTAAAATTCAAGAAATTAACATAACCTAAATAAAAATCAAAATTAAGAATAATCTAAACAAAAAGGTACACACCAGGTAGGAGAGCTCATCATCAAGCCATTTGACAAAAGGAACAACATCTTCAATGTCTGTGAATGCAGCACCCTCAACTTCTTTAATCAAGAACCTAATGAAATCTCCTTGCGTTTCCACATCCGTCTTAATCTGCAATTAATTAGGATAATTATAATTAGATAATAATAATAATGTAAACTGATTGAGTTTCCTGAAAAACCCCAAACATTTACATTAATCTCAAGAGTGTCCCAAGTCCAACTAAAAGGTGCTACTGGAATTAAACTATGCGGACATGCAAAAAAGCACAATCAAACTTGGCAGCAATAAATTGTCATAAATGCCCACATGTTATCATTTAATTTACAACTTTCGGCATTACCAATTTTGATTACGGAATCTAAACATTGTCGTATCTTATAAGTAACCTAGCAAAATTCCAAGAAAAAAGCGCTACCAGGGGTACCGAAAGAAGACACATATCCCAGTCAATGTCAGTGACAGGGTCGCATAAAGTCGGTGGCAATTGCAGTAAATAAATCCTCAAACCATGACCAAAAAGGACAAGGGAGAACTTACAGCTATTAGATGTGCAGAACGATTCTCAATTTCCCCTATCATATCCTTGGCCGTAGCTCCCGCCGCCTGCGCATCGGCGGCGCCACCACTTCCTCCACCGGAATCCCGCCGGTAATTCATATCCCTTCGCATTAGAGAGTGGTAAAACTCGACCACCTCCGGAACTCTCTTAACCTTTTCCCGAACCGCCTTCAACCCCTTCGGAGGTGGTGGCGGAGGTGGAGGAGGCGGCGCGGCTGTCTTTGATCGAGGCGGAGCGGCAGGTTTTTCCCGCAGAGGAGGAGGCGGCGGCGGAGGTGGAATTTTGGAAATTTCCGCCAATGTGCGGACCGTTGAGTCGGATGGCCGGGGAGGTGGTCTAGGAACACGCGGAGCACGGGATCTTATCCCTATTAGCCTCTCAGGAACTTCTTCAGAATTGCAAACCGTTTCATTCTTCACAAGCTCACTCCTTATTCCACTCTCAACAACATTACTTTGAGTCATACACTTTCTCAGCGATTTCGCAGTTAAAACACCAGATTTATAAGTAGTGTTATTTGCTACTTCAATGAATTTCAGCGTCGTTGATGATGAGGACGACGAGGAAGAAGAATCCTCTTGGTGCTCGGCAACGCTTCTTTTAATGTCGGATAATTCCGCCTGCATTTGAATGATTTTCTCTTCGTACTTGTAATTCTGTCTCGAAAGTTCCATGAGTAAACACTCATTCTCCTCTCTCAGCCTCTCGTTCTCCGTTTCCAAGCATTCAATCTTCTTTCTAGAACGTTCAATTTCAGAATCTTTGTTAGAAATCACGTTTTCCAGCAACGGAACAATGGCGACGGACTCTTTAAGCAGCTTTTGCTCCAAGAGTTCGGTCTTCAAGCGGGACTCGCTCTCCCGTAACTCTTCGACGAGGCGGAGGAGTTCGGAGATGTCTGGGGGGCGCGGCTGGACCTGAGCGGAGGCGCGTGGGAAGTAAGCGCCCAAGGAGCGTGAGAAGGCGGCACCGGATTCTTTCTGGGGTTGCTGTAGCTTCGGCGGTGGTTTTGGGGAGGGTGTTTTTCGCAAACCCATTGCCGTCTTTACTTTGCCAGCAACCATAGCTCACTGTTTTGCTCAGTGCTGCATATCAAAGAACAACTAAATAAGAAAGGATTTGTTGAGGAAAAGGTCAGAAAAGAGTGTGGGTGATGACATTGGGGTGGGGGGCGAAAGATCACACTTTTAGTGTGTGCCAGTTTCAGATTTAATTTCCATTGTGGAAGTATTTATATTGGACTTACCATACATTTTTAATTGAATGATATAGATAATTATACATCCATTATTTTGTATATCTCTTAAGTGGATTTATAATAAGTATTGGGTGTGATATTTGGAAGGTGAAATTAATTTAGGATTGCTGCATTTAATGTGGAGCAGTTAATGTAATTATTTTTTTTTATAATATTTATATATGGTACAGAGTATATTGTTTTAAAAGAAAATACTATCATCATATTGTAGCTAAATTTTAAATATTGGATCTCTCTTTTTGATAATTTAATAATTTCACATTTTTTTAACCAAGTAAAGTTTCACTAGGTATCAATTTGAGATTTTCACAAGTACAATGAAGAAAAGTAAAATTGCATCCACTTTATGAGATAAATTATGTGGTGCAACATAGACTAAATATACTCTTAAACTTAAATAGTAACAAACTCAAAATCTGAGTCATGTAATATTACAAAAAAATAATCAAATTGGTTGTAGAATATCATACAAAATTATCATATAAGATAGGGAGAATCAATTAAAGTATCACTCAGGTGTAATTACGCTAATCACTTTACAAGTTTGGAAATTTACTTTGAATTGCTCATGAAGTATTAGATTCATTACAATTACCATTTTATGATTCTAATTTCATAAATAAATAAAAAAGATTGATTCTAGAAATGCATTTGCATACGATTTAAGAAATCACAAGCTTTAAGGGTGATAAATCGATTTTATATCCGTTTTAAGTCGAGTTCACCAATTTTTCACTCATTCTCTCAGCAATTTCACTCATTTCTCACCCATGTAACCCAATTAACTTTATAGCTTTATAGATGGTTAATGTAATTATACTAAATTTAAGGTCTACATAATAAATGTGTGTTGTGTATAGTGGTATCTCTATTTGATTTGATTTGGTTGCAAATATTTAAATAAATTTTATCTTTTTTTTCTCTGAAAAACGGGTGATTAGAATTTCTTTTCTTCTAAAGGTGAAATTACTTATAGTTTGGTTTTACTTATCGTAAGAAGTCCGAGTATTAAATATGTTAAAAAGGAATCGGGTTATGACTTATGAGACAATTAAAAACTCAAAAAGTTGGGAGGTCTTTTTTTTTTTTTTTTTCAATTGTTTAATTATTTTTAGATACGCCAGACACATTAACTTGAAATTTCTCCCCAACAGGAATTCGATTCTGAATTCGTTACTTTATAATAACCATACCAATCAAATGTTAATAAAAAGTTTGGAAGTCTTGCCAACGTTCGGTTTGTCAAATCATGAGTAGTTGATTCGATGCGACATTTTGGTAAAAATACCGCGCGTGACTTTAAGTGGTGTTCAATTCAATTGAATTGCGTTTCGGCCGAGGTCATGTTTGACTAATACATATCTCCATCTAAACTTAAAATACCCTTTAAAAGTTTTGACATAATACATGTATAGTGAGTACGGCATTTCTAGGGGCAGTTCAGCCTTGGCTGAACAAGGCTGAACTGCCCGCAGTTCACCACTCATTAAACGCCATGTGGCAAAACCGTGACCTGTTACCGGAAGAAAAAAATACTATAGGGAAAACTGAAATTACTTTTATACCCTGCCCAATTAATTACACTATTTAGGACTGGAGAAATGACTTTTATGCCCATCTTCTTCTTCTCCTACACAAATCATTTCCCGACTTGTCACCCAATTTTGCTCTCCACCTTGAAGACCCGTTTTCTCTCTACCTTGAAGACCCATTTGCTCTCCAACTTGAAGACCCAACTATTTTCGGAAGAATTCTTCACTATTATTGTGGTTCTTGGTAGGTGATTTAGTGTTTTTTAAGACTTCACAATTGCTTCCAAAAACACTGCCAATTTTAAGTTTAGCTAAAATTAATGGTTGTTCTTGTATTGAAGTTAGTTCATTGAAGTTTTGAGGTAAGTCTCCTAATTTGGATCAAGTTTTAGTCTAATTTTGCAATTGGCCGAATTTAATGGTTGTTTTTTAATTTTGAGGTTTTAGGTTAATTTTGCAATTGGGTGAATTTAAAGGTTGTTTTTTAATTTTGAGGTTGTTCTTCACTATTATTGTGGTTCTTGGTAGGTGATTTAGTGTTTTTTAAGACTTCACAATTGCTTCCAAAAACACTGCCATTTTTAAATTTAGCTAAAATTAATGGTTGTTCTTGTATTGAAGTTAGTTCATTGAAGTTTTGAGGTAAGTCTCCTAATTTGGATCAAGTTTTAGTCTAATTTTGCAATTGGCCGAATTTAATGGACTAATGCTTGTTTTTTAATTTTGAGGTTGTCTATGTAGAAATTATGGTATAGGTATACCATGTGAATTTGAGTGCAAGTATAAACATTTTGTGGACTGGATTGAACAATTCTTTGAATTTTCGATTAAATTGGACATTTCCATTTGAATGGCCGAATTTGAATTGAAAAATTTCATTAGAAAATTTAAGATCTTTTATATTAGAAAATCTAGTTTATTTTGAAGATTGGCCGAATTGGGCAGATAAATTGAATTGAATTGAAGAAAATGCCCAATTTGAAGAATGCTTGAAAGAAAGAAAAATTGCTATCTAAAAATGGCCAGATAATAATTAATTACTATATTATGTTAAATTGGTTGAACTAGCCCTTTATGTATTTTACTATATAGTGATAAAATAATTAATTATATATATTGATAGAATAATTAATTAGGCAGTCCATTTGTATCATTTAAATATCTTCTCACTTTAAATACATTGTTTTTCGAAATAAGATTATGTTGACAACTCTTTAAATTAGTTCAATTTCACTCGTTAATAGTAATTTAATATGTTCAGGAAATACGATGGAATCGAAAGATGAAGATTATGTTTCTTTGAATGAGTGGAATTCAGATAGTGATAATATTTCATCTCATGATAATAAATCAATCCCGGAAGATATAGTAGACCATAAATTTGATGAGGTTAATAGTGACCCAATTTTGTATTCAGTTTTTAACTTTCCTAAAGAGGCTGAAGATTTCTATATCGAATATGGTAGACTAAAAGGTTTTGATATCCGAAAGAATCATAAAAGGTCAAATTCAGATGGTGTGGTAAAGTCTATGGAACTTGTTTGTACTAGGGAAGGATTCCGTAGGCCACGTAAAGAAGGAAGTAAATTTCTTCGAAGACCTAAAGATGAAACCAAGTGTGGATGTAAAGCTCGTTGTCGCATAGCACTTGATTGTAAGGATAATACATATAGGGTCACCCATTTTGAAGCTAAACACAATCATCCGTTGGAGACAAGGACTACGGCACATCGTTTGAAATGTAACAGGTATTTTTTACATTGTAAAGTATTTTTACTGTTTATAGTATTTAAATTTCAGTCCATAGATCCTAATATCCCATATTGATGTGAATGTTGAAATATTGATATCCAGGTATATGACACCTACTCATAAGGCTTTGTTAAGTCGAATGACTGATGAGGGCCTTAGGACTTGTAGAACAATTGATTGGATTGAGTATTTGGAAGGCGGTTCCGGAAAATTATCCTTTAGTAGGAAGGAGGGATACAATTTTTTGACAAAGGAAAAAATGAAAATGGTTAGGAAAGGAGATGTGAACACTGCCTTGTCATTCCTTGAAGGATTACAAGTAAATGATGAAGAATTTATATTCAAGTACACAATTGACGAAAATGATAACTCTTTGAACCGGTTATTTTGGGCTGATGGTTTTTGTAAGGCTGAATATAGACTATTCGGTGACGTAGTCTTATTCGATAGCACGTACAAAACTAACAGTTACAAGTTTCCATTGGTCATCCTATCTGGAGTTGACAATCACTTGAGAACTTGCATTTTTGGAGCCGCCATAATGTACAATGAGACAATAGAGTCATATAGGTGGTTGTTGAGGACATTTCGAGAAGCAATGGATTGTAAAGATCCAATATCAATTTTGACTGACCAAGATGCTGCAATGCATCATGCAATTGAGAAGGAGTTTCCGCATGCAAAACATAGGCTTTGTTGTTGGCACTTGCAAAGGAATTGCAGACAAAAAGTTCGGATACCGGGTTTTTGTGATTCTTTTGCAAGTTTTTTGAAGAATAATATTTCCATTGAAGAATTTGAGATTAAATGGCGTGAGTTGATTGAAAAACACGGGCTTTCAGAAAATCCTTGGGTTAAAGAAACATATGAGAGGAGGGAATTGTGGAGTGAAGCACATTTTCGAGGTCACTTTTTCGGAATGATGAGGAGCACCCAAAGATCTGAAGCTATTAATGCTTCGGTCAAGGATAGGGGTGGTACACATGGATTAAAAATAACTCACTTCTTAAAGCATTATTGTACATGGCTTTCGAAAATTAGAGCTGGTTTTAAATTTGATCAAGCTTCTTCCCAAGCACCAGATCTTCGATCCTTAATTCCAACCACACTTGTAAGTATTCAAAAGCATGCTGCATCTATATACACTAAATCTGTATTTTTCCTCGTTGAGAAACAAATATTTAAATCTCAAGGATTGATGGTTGAAGAATCAAAAAATATTGATGATCGAGTTTTTGTGTTCACCTTTGTGGAATATGGTAAAGTTAATTGTAGATGAAGGTTTGTAGAGATCGATTGGGAAGTAGGAAAGTTTGAATGTGATTGTTTAATGCTGGAGTCAGACTGGATACCATGTTGTCATCTTTTTGCTGCATTTAGGTGTTTAAATCTAAATGAAATTCCCAACCCTTGCATACACAATAGATGGACAGTTGAAATTGGTCGGTCATTGCTTTTAAACTTTCCTACTACTCCATATTCCGAGGATCCCCAAAGCTTGCGATTTACGAATATTTACAAAGAACTTGTTCCATATTGCCACGTTTTTTCTCATTCCGAAGATGCAAGGCATCATTTTGTGGATCGAATGCATGAAGTTGCACAAGATTGTATAAAAGAATACGTTGTTAGTCCCGAGTTAGATGAAAAGGTAGATGAAGAGTTTGTGAGTTGTGATGGGATTGCGGATCCGCCTAAAGTGGTTAGAAATGAATTCGTCGGTGACCCGTTGAAGAGCAAGTGTAGAGGAGCACCTAAGGCGCGGATGCAACGTTGTGGTATTTGTCGGTATGTGAATATTGTAAGTTTATATTATAATTTATTAAAAAAAAAAGTTAATTAATATATTTTAAATTACAATATCATGCAGGCAACAAGGTCATAAATCTACAACATGCCAAAATAAAATTGACAAGGATATTGGCCATTCCGAGCAAGCAATGGATGAGGATAACCTAGGCACTCAATGTAGTCATAATGTTTCTCTTTCATAATTTAATTGTACCACCTTGCATTAATGTTGATTGTGTTGTATCTTGATATTTTATAAAATTTTATGCAGTTAGACTATTGTTGAATGAAATTGTTAATTGTAATCTCATTGCCTTGTTAACAATTGTTTGGAACTATAAATATGATAAATTCGTCCAGGCACATTAATAACCATCCCAATTTCAGGCCATTTTAGTTGTTGGTTAATTTTCCCCTTTTGTCTTTTTTTTTTTTTTAGGGATTTGTTTTGAAATTTTCCAACTATGTGTCATGAAATTCACGTGTTACTTTTTCTTGCATTTTTTTTTGAAATTTGGACTTTGTTTTTTTAAATAATGTAGAAGTTCTCCATATATATAAACAAGTGTATGAAAATGGCCGAAAATCTACATCAAATATTATTTGAACATTTTTATTTTATAAAGGTACGTTAGGAAGAAACTTAATATAATTGGGCAAGTCAAGTTAATATTTCTATGTAAATTGGGCCCGATAAAATGATAATGGGCCTAAGTATTTGGCCATTGGCAGAAATTTAATCGAATGGCCCAAGTTAAACTTTGTATGTAATATTGGGCCCGTGAAAATGATAATAGTCGAAAGTATGTATGCAAAACCGTAAATGATTGGAACTTAAAAAAAAAACTTTCATATTATCCAAAGTACCCAAAAAGTCGAAATATTAAAAAGTCGAAATATTAAAAAACATACAATCATCCGAGAGTTCCGCAACCACCCCAAAACATAAATGTTATCAAAATCAATAAGTCATATCCTAAAATTAACACATCCTAGTACGAGCTATCAACAGCACTTCGAGTTATCAACGGTTATTAAGATGGTCACTTCACTTGGATTGTCATTGTCTCGATAGATGTCAAAATAAACCTCATCGCCAACATTAATGCCAATTTTCTTTGCAAAGTCAGCCCATCCTCCAACTAATGCAACACGTTCTCTTTTCATTTTTTTGTCTATGTATAAACGTACCTCGACTTTCCATGTCCGTCTACCATATCCCGGACAATTAAGTGTTGCAACCTTTACTTGATCTAGGCCCAAGGTCGTCCATTTATCGAATGGAAAGTACTGCCACAAGAAGAATGTTAGTAAAAAGCCCATGATATTCCAATGTAGTGTGAAGTTTAAGAGTTTTGAATGTCCATACCATTCTTGGTGTGGTTTTTGAATGACGACCAAGGAGGTTGCTCTTAAACATGATTCTTGAGAAAGAATCAAGTGATACTAAATTTTCAGTATCGTAGTCACCATTGTATGTGTCGTCTTCAGATGAAGATGAAGACGAAGATGAGATAACCTATTGCAATAATTCAAGCAAAACATAATAGGCAAGCAATTAGCAATCCACGCAGTAAACTGTTTTATATGAACTATTCATCGTACAATGTACAACTGAAAATTACTTAACCTAATAAAAGAGGGTGCAATAATTGTACACAATGTACAACTAACACTACTTAAACCTAAATATTAAAACAGTATATCAAACCTAATTTGCTAGTAACATTGAAAATCAAGATGACAGTAATATGAAGAAGTGTTTGCTTCGATTTTATGCTTTTGTTATCCTTCTGTAACTTACATGATACCTAAGAAAGCCATTATTTTTTGGGAATGAAAAGGGAAAATACGTTACAGGATTGTTGTTTTGATACAATTTGTTATGCCACACTTTTAATTCGAGTCTTTGTTATACGCTACACAAATTTATATTAAGATTATCTTGGCTGAAGTTTAATTCCTGATGAGAAATGCTAAGAACAGCTCGCACTTATATGTTGATGGTTTTGATGATTCAATTTATATGCTCTTCAAGGTGTAAGATTTTCACATTGCAACTTGCGAGTTATAAGCTTAATTTGTCTTCCAGGTACTGAGAGGCATGTGCCAAATGAACAAACAGATTTTCAGAAATCACCTCCGAGATTTTTATCCTTTGATTACAAAACTTGTCTGCTGTGACCAGGTAAACTTCCATCCTAAAGTGACTTTTGCAACTTCTATTGCATCATAAACTAAGGGGACAAAAAGAAGGTGAAATGTCCAGTTGTTTTGGTCTTGTCTTCCCTTGAATATTTAAATCATAATACCGTAACAAAAAAATAGGAATTTACGAAAACACATTATATCAAGAAATTATAATCGAACCCAAGTATCACTACTTAAACATAATCACATTAAAACTTATGTAAACTAAGAAATCATAATACCGTAACA
Organism: Penstemon newberryi var. newberryi; assembly: GCA_030819805.1. Lineage (NCBI taxonomy): Eukaryota > Viridiplantae > Streptophyta > Magnoliopsida > Lamiales > Plantaginaceae > Penstemon > Penstemon newberryi. The sequence continues at coordinate 44,945,188 of JAUALY010000005.1, read as the reverse complement.
AAAAACTCAAGGAATTTACGAAAAAAAATTTACTCGCTTGGAACAAAAAAAAAATTCAAATTTACGAAAATACTTACAATTACTCGGTTCATCTTGTTGTGGAGAAAAAGGGCGTAATACCGTAATGTTGATGTGCGTGGAGATGGCTTAGGAGAACGACGGAGATGGCTTAGGGTTAGGAACGGGAAATTGGGGGTTTTGGAGAGGGATGTAATTGGGGCCCGATTTACAAGAGAGAGAGAGACTGGGAAGGAATGTAATTGTATGCTTTAAAAAATATTCTAATATTATATGCTAATAATTATTTCATTATAAGATGTAAAAATCCATAATAATATAATAATATTGTGTATGTATAAAAAATATTCCATGCATCATCTATTATTATATATCTACCTAGTGGTGGGAGTTGGGTTCGGGTAACCCAAACCCGACCCGTCCCGTTTTTAAAATACCCGAATGGGACGAGTATTTTTTGGGTTTGGGTACCCGAATTTGAAAACCCGTATTTATTTACGGAAATACGGGACCGGTTTGGGATTAGCTTCTCAAACCACGAATACCCGAACCCGTCTATATATTTTTTTTTATTATTATTATTATTATATAATTATACACTTTATTTATGTATCAATTAAATTAATATCATCTAATAAAAAAAAATATTTTACCCTAATACATTTTTTAATAGTACACTAGTTATTCTGCTTTTCAGAAATTGCAAACACCTACATAATTGCTTTTCAGATTGAGAAGCTATTGCAAACACCCCCATAGTCTCCACGACTCTACCACTTCTTCTTCTTCTTCTTCCCACCCATGTCACGACATACTACTAGTCTAATACATACAAAATTTAATATGAAATATTGTAATTTAATGTTGTTAAGTGCGTGAATAATTAATGATTTAAAATAATATGGGACCCGTAATCCCCTCCCGTCCCGTCCCGTAATATTTCAGGTACCCGCTTCCGGGTACCCGAATTATTACGGGACGAGTTTGGGATGAAATGTGTCAATCCCGAAATTTATTATACCCATATCTCTAACCCCAACCCCGCCCCATACCCGCCCCGTGCCCACCTCTATATCTACCTAGCTACATTCACACATCAATTCAAACATCAATTCACACGCCTTTTCCACCATCACTTCACGTGGGCATCGGCTTTATGCAGTTTGATTTGTACTATTTAAAGTTTATACTATTTGATTTTTATATTTTATTTTTTCCAATTGTATAGTTGTGTACAATATACATGTTCAATTTATTTAATGCATGCATGTACTTGTTGTTGCTAAATTAATTATTGTCTTCCTACTTATGATGTTGTGTAGATAACTTTTTTACGTTCATATAATTAGGGGACCAAATGTGAAAATCTGGATTTCTCAAAATCAAGGGTCAAAATGAAAATTATAATCTTCCCAAATAAACTAAATTTTAATTCTGTGTGTTTAAAAAATTAGTGTGATATTATAATTTATGAAAACTGAAGGATCAATAGTGTAACTTGTAATTTCTGAAAACCGGGTTGACATATAAATTTTGGGTCATTATTGCAATTACGGTAGACTTAGTGTTCCATAACACTGTAAGAGTCGTTTCGAGCGAAATAATGATCGTCTCACTAATTTTCTTATTAATTGTCGAAATTTTCAAATTACGGTAGACTCAGTGTTCCATAACACTGTAAGAGTCGTTTCGAGCGAAATAATGACCGTCTCACTAATTTTCTTATTAATTGTCGAAATTTTCAAATTACGGTAGACTCAGTGTTCCATAACACTGTAAGAGTCGTTTCGAGCGAAATAATGACCGTCTCACTAATTTTCTTATTAATTGTCGAAATTTACAAATTACGGTAGACTCAGTGTTCCATAACACTGTAAGAGTCGTTTCGAGCGAAATAATGACCGTCTCACTAATTTTCTTATTAATTGTCGAAATTTACAAATTACGGTAGACTCAGTGTTCCATAACACTGTAAGAGTCGTTTCGAGCGAAATAATGACCGTCTCACTAATTTTCTTATTAATTGTCGAAATTTACAAATTACGGTAGACTCAGTGTTCCATAACACTGTAAGAGTCGTTTCGAACGAAATAATGACCGTCTCACTAATTTTCTTATTAATTGTCGAAATTTTCAAATTACGGTAGACTCAGTGTTCCATAACACTGTAAGAGTCGTTTCGAGCGAAATAATGACCGTCTCACTAATTTTCTTATTAATTGTCGAAATTTTCAAATTACGGTAGACTCAGTGTTCCATAACACTGTAAGAGTCGTTTCGAGCGAAATAATGACCGTCTCACTAATTTTCTTATTAATTGTCGAAATTTTCAAATTACGGTAGACTTAGGCCCTGTTTGGATTGATTTTGGCTCAAAAGTTTCGCTGGCGAAACGGGCCAAACACCATCCCAGTTGCATCTGGCCCAAATATATAATGAAACAAATGTTTCAATGACGGCCCAAACACATTGTTTCAAACTTTCAACTGCTGCGCACTGATAGACCCTCCCACACCCCAACCCCACCTCTGCGCACTGACACATTGTTATTTTACTTGTAGCTAAAATATATATAATATTTGTATATATTATTATTATATATGCACCCTATAATTTAATTTAATATATGTATCTAATGCATATAATCTCATGTACAGTATATTATATACATGCGTACACACACATATATAAATTATAAACATCGGACAATAACATATTTATAGATGATTACAATTTATACAAATACATATTTTTTAATATTATCCTAGTATATACATGTATCTCTACGTATATATTTCATCATTAATTATATAAAGACTAAGTTATATAAGTAAATTAATTTATGCACGGTTACAGAGTATTGAAAAATACATCTGCTAAACTATTATAAACATATTTCAATTATAATTTATGTAAGTTATTTATTACAATAATATTATTATAATTATATTCTTAATCATTACACTATATAATATTATATTTCAATTCCATAAAGTCTTTGATTCGACATCTGTCATAAATTTTTCACCCTCAAACACCAACATCCAAAACGGGGCCTTAGTGTTCCATAACACCGTAAGAGTCGTTTCGAGCGAAATAATGACCGTCTCACTAATTTTCTTATTAACCATCTAAGATATAGTTTCGTAAATATAAAATACATAAATCATGACAAAATCTTGAAACTTTGATAAACTGTTGTTTAAAGAATATCTGACACATTGAATTAGGATTCCATTTAATAGAATATACATTGTAGATGCCACGATGAGACGGATAATTAATCCATAATCTATTTAGTGTTATTAATTTTTTTTTAAAATTTATATTATTAATTTTTTTAATTATTACAAATCCCTTGAATTTTGTAAGGTTTAAAAATACAAGTAATTAAGTATATGAAAATGCATAACACTATTTGAATTGTACACGTGCCGTACCGTAGTGACTAGGCATGGAATCTGAATTGTCCGAAATATGACATGTAGCTGAACAATAGGTATCAACAATGTGGTTTGGTCGAAATAATGGGCCAAAATATTTGATGTTATAATTAAATGGCCCAATAAGAATTATAAACAATACAAAAATTTTATCTCACATTGAAATAAATTATCAATATAAAATTTTTGTTCGATTAAAATTATCTCACGTCAAAAGTCGAATAAAATAAAATAAAAGGTGCAAGAAATATTGTTCGATTAAAATTAATTCTTCAAGCATAAAAATACAAAAAACACATTACAATGATAAATATTAATAAACTATTCATCGTCGGTTGTATCCGAAATTGGAAAGTCCAAGTTCGAAACGTCATCGTCCGGGTATGAAGATTGTATAGGTGTAATGCTATATGGTTTAGGCACATTTTCTTCTGATCTTCTCAATGACCTTAGGTGGGCACGTAGTGCAGATAAATTGTAAGTTACCCGAGCCTTCGGAACGCAAAAAGGAAGATAATAAAAGTAATCATTTAAATATTTTTGAACAAAAATATAAATTGGAGAGATACGACCAATGCGCATTAGGTCCGTCATACGTTGAACATCAGTTGTATCACTAATGAATCTTAGACCGTCGCGATAGCTTCGATCTGGAACGTGATACCAAACACCTTCGGGAATGTAGCCAACTCTTCGTTTGATTGCATTAATTAAATGAGCATGATCAAATACAAGCCAATTTGTAATTGTAATCATGTCTTCAGAAGTTCTCCCTTCATACGAAACTGCACTTCTTTCGTACTCAAACCTACCGCCATAGATTACATGTAATTTGTATGTGTAATTCATTTTGGATGACCTTAAAACATAAAAGAGAAATTTATTAATTCTCCCAGTAAGTAATTAATATGTATATGTTAAATTGAAAAAAATTAAAAATTATAACTTACCTCGCGCATGAAATTTGGATCAAAACACAATTTGACACCTAAAAACTAGTATGATGTGGAGGGTGGATTTATGTGTGTATATATAATACACATATATAACCAAAAAAACAAACATAATCGGTGCTTGGAGTGTTGGTCCAGATTTTAAATATTGGTCAAACACATACTACAAAAAAACCTTGGTCCGTGGTCCCCTGACAAGATTGTCGGCCGAGACAATCTTGTCTCCCCATTATTGTTCATAATTTTGGATTGTTTATTAGCATAGCCTTGGAATAATTGGAATATAATATAATATGTACTTGTTTGGCCTATAATATACTTAATATGTACTTGATTAATTAATTTGACTGATGAAAAAAAAAAGCAACACAATATGTAGTAATCAAACACATGACACGAAAATGCGAAAATAAAAAAAAAGATTAAAAAGCGAAAAAACTTAAATAAAAATTAATTAACAATATTGTTCCCTTATTAAGGCCCATTAATAAAACATTGTAATAAGCTACCAATCAAATGAATCCTTAATGGAGAGAATTTCTTCTTTTATTTCATCCAACCAAAGCAAATTTTCGTTCTCTTCCAATATGGCAATAGTCAAGTAATGGACTTGTGCCAACCCTTCGACAAATATGTGAATTAATTTGTCTTTCACCTCATCTCTAAACTGGAAAATCGGACAACTTTCTCCGTTACTCTTTAAGTACTTGAAATAAGTAGACATTCTGCAGAAGATTGTTGTTATTGCATTTAGAAATTTAATTTGACACCGTTTAAATAATCTGATTATATTGCAAGAATTTACCTTGGTTTCACTGGCCCGGGAACATACGGCCTTCTTTTATACACCGCACTATATTGAAACAATTTTAAAAATTACAAATGGTCCTAGCAATATTAAAATCACGAAAATTCACATATTAATTATATTTGTTAATACTTACGGGATTTTTGGACCGATATTTGCGTTATGGGATGCTTCAAAAAATTGCATTGCAATTTCGAATCTTTCGAATACACAACCACGAAGAGATTTGAAATACATTAAAAATTCCCCATTCGAGTACCTATCCACCAAGAGTTCAAGTAGATTCGCAAATTGTATTTTCAGACTCGTGATATATTGACAACGTTCACAAGGGAAAGTTCGATTGCCACGTTCTTCGTCGACATGAGAGTCGCAACAACAACCGTAAATTTGACACATTTTTTTTGAAGAACAAGATCCAATTTGCTGGGACATATTTGGATAACCTTTAAATAAATTTTTAAGCAAAATTGTACTACCTTATGCACGTATATAGTGAATATATATAGAATAATATATATTATTCAAAACAAGTGCAATTTTGGACTTATTAGTGTAGATGGATAAGTTTGGAAAAAAAATGGTGTCAAAATCACGTGAAGTGGCTTTATTAAAAGAAGGAAGAATCTAGTGCCTTTTTCGAAACATGCAATTGTGTGTACCTAGTGTTCGATTAATGCAAAATTGGTCCCCTTAATCAATTCCAATTGAGTATTTGCAACATATAAATAGGACACCTTAGTTTAAGTTTGTCACAAACCATGTTCAAAAAATAATATTGAAAATTTGTCACACTCCATCATCAGTTTCAATTTACATATTGATCCAAATTTTTTTTTTCCAACTCATCCAATTTTATGGCTTATCAAGCAACATTGCATGTCCGTTACGGGGGTCGGCTTTTTACGGTCTACAATATCCATCGCGAAATTGCTTACAAGCCATCCCGACTCAACGACATCGTCACTATTACAAATGTAAATCATTTTAGTTTTTGCGATATGGTCCAAATATTTAAAAGACGAGTTAATTTCATTCCGGCCGGTATTTGGTATCGAGTCCCTGATTTGCCGTTGGATGAGGGTCTTAGGGTAATTAGTGATGAAGTTGACATAGCTCACATGTTTGACCTCATTCGCAACGGCAATTTAGAGCATTTGGAAATTTATGCACAAGATGTCTTTGAAGCTCCCGAAGACTTCGAAGATGATGCTTACGTGATCCCCCCTGATGTTCCAAAGCCTCGCCAATATTTGCCCCTAAATGAGTTACGTCGAGAACTTAGAAGACAACGGAGGTATGAGAGGAGAAATCGCCCACCATATACTATTAGGCCTTATGCTCGCAACCCCGAACTTGCTCCGCCTTATTCTGAATATCCACCGAGCGCAAGCGACGAAGAATAAGATGTACCACCTTCCTATATTTTAAAATAATAATATTAGGCTTTGTTATTTCTTATTTATGAATGTATTTGGTTTTCTTATGTATGGATTTTCATATAATTTCTTCTTTATTGTTACATTGACATTATAATGTATAAATATTATTATTGAATTACGGAGTAGTTTTTAATGAAAATAAAATTAATATAAATCTCTAAAATATATATTACTGGTTTCGTGCTACACATAATATGTAACACTTTATTGCATCATAATTTCGATCAATTTGTTAATTTTAACAACCTAAAACGAATTAGAAAAAAAAATTAGGGGAAGTGGGAAAATTGTATAAGATATAGGGGTTTTGAGTGCAATAATCCGTGCACAAATACATTACATTTAGGCCCCGTTTGGATCGGTTTTGGCTATGTTTGGCTCTGTTTCGGTGTTTCAAAATGGTTTCGATGTTTTCGGTGAAACATTTGAAACACGACTTGGATTGGTTTTGGTTGGAATATTGAGATGATAAATAATAGTAAAATAATGGATAGTGGATTTTGAAAATTTGAGATATGGTTAGTATTGTTTTTGGATGTTGAAGTTTGAACAATTAGAATAATAAGTATTTATTCATATAATTTTTTAATTATCTATGATATTTATGTCTGGGTGATTATATATATGTAATTACGTGTATATTTTAGTTAATACTATAGAAATATGTAATTAATTATATATGGGTGCTAAAGACTACAATATATACGATTCATATTATATAATATATATGTATAGCAGGTGCAAGGAAGGAAATTATTAAAAAAAAAAAAGGTGTGCAAGAAAGGTGGGTTGGGTACACTGCCGATGGACAGAGGTGTCAGATTAAGTTCTGACCAATTTCAAAAGTTGTTTGGTGAACACTGTCCTAAGCCAAAGCACATGTTTCGCTTGTTTTTTGGGCCAGGAGCAAAAGAGTTGGCATTTGGCCCATGAAATGGGCGAAACTCTTGGGCGGAAATAGATCCAAACATTGTTTGTGGAGTGTTCACGTGAAGTCTGCCAATTATTTGATTGTTAAATACATTACAAAAAAATTTGTCCACTTGTGTGTATGTATAATATTATATGCAATTCCATATTCTATAATCTACACAACAATAATGATAGTTTGAAAAAAAAAGTGTACTTGCCTGTGAACAATCCAATCATCTTTTTCCAATATATTCAAATTTTGTATTATTACATGTCCCACGTCCGTGACCAAGCTCCAGCCCAGCTTTTATAAATTGAAGCTGCAAATGTGGTTGCCTACTGCAAATTCACGTAGTTTCCATCTCTCCCTCTTTTTCAATTCCATTTTATGTCCACTGCACAAACTTTTATTCAAATATAATTTGCCTAATGTCACTAACCATTATGCATTACAAGATTAGAGGTATGACAATGTATTAACAATTAATTTTCAGCATTACTGATCTCAATTTCAATATATTAACAATTAACTTATGCTTTATATTATTATTGCAGACTTATTGACGCTAGATTGCAAGGAGATTCGCTGTACATAGGGCGTAACCAAGGGTCTAGAAAAATGGTGTTGGTGTGATACGAACAATTGGAAACATAACTTTATGCATCGTAGTAAATGTCGAAGACAAATAATGTAAGAGTGTCACAATATAATAATCCTTGATCCACTTTGAAAATATCAAATATTTTTTGGCACTTCACTGCCAAGTCTTCAGATATGTATAAAGATTTGGCAATAGAGTGCCAAAAAATATTTGTTGTTTCAAAGTGGGACAAAGATTATTATATTGTTGAACTCTTCCAGTATTTGTTTCCGACATTTACTACATGCGTAAATGTATATTTTCAATAGTTTGTATGACACCCGTACCAATCAATTTCAATCTTTTTAATTTTATAATTGTGCCAATAGTTTGAATGTAATAAGAACTATATAATTTTTAATTTTATAATTTTATCAATTTCAATATGATTGAATGTAATAAGAAATATATAATTTACTATATACTACCCATTAACTAATTTTAGAATCACATTTGCAAACAGATTTATAAATCATATGGAACAATTACATAATTTTTCGTTCAAATTACATCACGCAATGGATATAAGTAGTTTCCAACACATTCTTCTGGCAAGCTAGCAGCTTCTTTTTGTCCAAAGATGAAGTCCACTTGTTCGTAATAAGGGAAACCATTAGTCCTAAAATATCTCTCCACAATTGTTTCCTAGATTTAAGAAACGATCAAATTCACATTAGTTAGATTGTGTTAGTAAAATATATAAATAATGAACTGGAAAATTAAACAATAGGGAATGATAACCTCGTAAATTCGTATTATGTAATCTGGCCCAACAGTGACAATATTTGTTGCCCAATTGTATGTAACACCTGGTTTTTTTAGAAATTGATTAAACTGACGGAATTTAGAACGAATTTTAGAAATCTTACACCTTATGCTTGAGACCGTGTAGACTTTATTGAATTCGTCGTGCAACATACACCCAACTATTGTGCATGCACAACCCATTGAACGCAAGTCATTCAAAGGCTTATTCCTACCATATTGTACAAATGAAAATATAAGACACGTTTCTTCACTGGTGCTCCAATCAGGATCCGAGAAAATATCTTCAAAATCTTGAGTACGTGCCATGGGTTTAAACTTTCTAATAATGAAAAATTTTAGTGTCCAGTAATTAGAGATTTGAAATATAAATCATATAAACAAATGGAAGTAAAAAAATCAAGCACTTACAATTAGCTTCGGCCAAATTTCCCAATAGATGAATCTTTTAATGCAAGAATGCTGTTTTGTCTTAATGCAACTCACAAGTTGTCACAACACATTGTAATTTATAGATATTTAAACAGGTTGGGAACACCAGAATTGCAATACAAACCCCAATAATTTTAATAACTTATGCAAAAAACAAAATTTGTCGTTTTAAAGCTAAAAACCGATTTTATAATCAAATTCAAAAAATCTGCAAATAATAATTTTTAAAAAGTAATTATATTGTAAAATTTTAATTACAAATTTTTAGTGAATGATAATACCGTTTTATATAAATTCTCATAATTTACACATTACAAATATGGTATGCTACAAAATTAATTTCATTAGACCATCTCCAACAGAACTCTTAAATTCAAGCCTGTTATCTTAAAATTTAAGGGGTGAACAGTGTTATACATTCCCACTTTTTACTCTGCACTCCAACAACTTGTTTATATTTTAAGATTCTACTTTTAAATAAGAGAGAATTGCATTTTTGGTACAGAGCTATAGGTCAATTCCCACTTTTGGTACATAGCTTTATGTGTCCAACACATTTGGTACAGAGCTTTAACAAATTGTGACACATTTGGTACAACCGTTAAAAATTGCCGTTAAGGGGTGACGTGGCAGTTAAGTCTAATCGCAAAGTTGATGCCATTACTTATGTTGACTGATAATTTAAGTCTAATCGTTAAGTCTAATTTAATTTTTAAACAATATTAATAAATTAAATAATACTTTAACATAAATATCACCAAAATTAAGAAATCATATTCTTTTTAAATATAAATTTTTGGTGGTTGGTGGGTGGGTGGGTGGGGAATTTTTTTTTTAAATTATAATTATTTATTATTTATTATTTTAATAAATATTAAATAGGTTTTAATTATATAATTTATTATTTTAATAAATATTAAATATATTAATACTATTATATAAAATTTATATTTAAAAAGAATATGATTTCTTAATTTTGGTGATATTTATGTTAAAGTATTATTTAATTTATTAATATTGTTTAAAAATTAAATTAGTTATTTAAATAAAATAAGTAAAATTTTCAAATTCGCCCGCACGTGGTCTTCCTCGAGAGTAAATTTTGAAATTTGGCAACAATGTGGACTAAAATCTTCATTAAATTTGGAGATGTGGGGCTTTTTTGGTAACCTGAAATGTTATGGGGTAAAATTATCAGTCATCATAAGTAATGGCATCAACTTTGCGATTAGACTTAACTGCCACGTCACCCCTTAACGGCAATTTTTAACGGTTGTACCAAATGTGTCACAATTTGTTAAAGCTCTGTACCAAATGTGTTGGACACATAAAACTATGTACCAAAAGTGGGAATTGACCTATAGCTCTGTACCAAAAATGCAATTCTCTCTTTTAAATAATCATACCACACCACTCCACTCCAACTTTAACACACTACTTTTACTTTTAAAATTTCACTTTGGACTCTCAAATATGAGAGTCCAAACTTATAAAAATTTGGCATTCTTATTTTTTAAAGACTCCCTTGGAGTTCATTTTTTGTGCAATTCTTATAAATTCTCTTATATTTTGGGATATAAAGACTCCCTTAGAGAAGGTCTTAGTACATACAAAATACAAAAACTAATGGATTAGACATCTAGGCTATGTAGTGCCACCTATTCAACCCAAAATTTGAAGGCATGGCCTTACCTGTGGCTTGTCATGTCTAATTAATGAAATGAATGATGATGACTAAAGGATTAATTAATTAATGGGTTTCAATATCACTATACACGATAAATTTAGTCTGCATCATATGAACTCATCTTCTTCATTTAATTGAAAGAAATAGGCAGAATCCATTAATGCAATAGCATTTATTTCTTGCACCTAAAAAATATTTGTTTGAAGGAGTTAAGAAGGTTTTATCATGAAGGATTCCAAAGTGTAAGTGTAACTTCCATTATTTAAAAATTTATCTACCACAATCATTTTAGAATAAAAAATTACGGAATATATGGTTTTTTTTTATTTTATTTGATCTTCTATGATGCTTGGATGGATTTGTATAGTTTTGGGATATATATACGTATATAAAATTTGGATGGATTTGGATGTTTTCGGATATTTTATTTTTTAGTCATAGGATATATATATATATATAACATTTGAGACCATTTCAGTGTTATTCAATTTCTTTAGTGAAATATTTCAAAATTTGCACAATAATTCATTGTGAAATTTCCAAATTTGAAATATGTTTGATACATGTGATTATATAAAATTATTAGATGTATATATTGTAATTTATAATATATAAATATATAAGTGCTAAAGACTACAATATATACTATATGTATACTACTACTATTTTCATACTCCATTATTGTTGTACAACTATTCATATATATATAATAAATAATTTAATATGCAACAAGTGGGTATTTGATGAAGTCAAAAAGTTGTGCATTGAAAGAAGTGGGCGGCTAGCTATATATACATACATATATATGTACACGGCTAGCTATATATATATATCATATGTATTATATAGGAAGCTTTTCTTTTCCATTTTTTTTTAATCCCCCACCCGTATATATATATTATGTATTGTGTGGGATTCATTTTGGGCCAATAATTGGAATGGTTCATCTTGGGCCGATTTTTCAGGGAACTTAAGTTTGGCCCAAAATTTAAGAGACTCATTTATGGTCCATTCATGTTGGCCTGTTTCATAATTCAAGGGAATAATAATTCCTTATAGTCCGATTTCACATGTAATTTGGGCCAGGAACAAAAATGTTGGAATTTTGGCCCAGTTATATTTAATCACCTTACGATTATCATATATCATATGGCAGAAATTTTTCCTTTTTTTCAATACCCACAATTGAGCATTATATGTATTGAAAAAAATAGATAATATTTATAAAATGTTAATTTCATATAGTGCGATTGTCAGATTGTGTTCATAAAAAAAATTAGTCTAGATTTTGAATGTAACAATATTATTTTCTTATCAGGGACATCACAAAAAATAATGCACGGGGGAGTGGCAAACGGAAACTTGATGAAATTAATCAAAGCAATAAAGAGGCAACGCCAAAAGTTGGTGGGACTTGGAAAGTACCAAATCTTACGCCAATAACTCCGAATGCGTGGCCTCATTTCACGAGTGATAGGACCAAATTTCAAAAATCTGAAAGTAGAGATGCAAAATATGGAGGAAAAACGGTATATAACATTGTCATTATAGTTACTCATTTAATTTGAAAACTTCATGACATTATTTCGTTTTGAATAAATGTAGAATATAGACTCAATTCCATGCGAATTTGAACCCGCCAAAGCATGGAAGGATATTTCAAGTCAAAGTAACAAAGATAGTGGGGAATTGGTGAGTCAATTGTTGCTAAATTAATTACATAATCTCCTTCTAATATTATATTATAGTTACATTGCAATCTACCTATATCATATTATTATTTGTTTGAAAAATGGATTTTCTCATTCTACAGGAGACAATATTGGAGCATAGGACATCCCTTCCTAAGTTGGTAGAAGTTAATAAATTACTTACCGACGATCAAGTAGCGGTACTAAAAAATATGGGTTTCGGGTCCATGACAAAAATAGATATAAAAATATCTGACCATAAATTGTTGACATGGTTGGTTGATGGGTATGATACAAAAACCGGAACTATTTATGTTTTGGGCAGGCAAATAAAAATTACGACAAAAACAGTTAGTCAAGTGTTTGGCCTACCGAGTACAACCAATTTATTGCCAAAAATTAGTACTAGTACATCAGCCATGGGACAAAGATTGTACGGTCCATTTTTTGTACATAACGGATTACAAATGGAACTACCACTACTGTTTAGAAAACTCAAGGCTTGTTCGACACATGGAACTGAATTTAAAGTTCTATATTTAGTGTTTGTATTCACCGTAATTCTTTTCCCTGGCTATAACAATAGCTTAGACCTTGGAAAATTAGAATATCTAATCGACTTAGATAATATTCACACGTACGATTGGTGTGGTCAAGTGTTGCACACCCTCATCGAAGGCGTTCAGAAATTCAAATCAAAAGGTGCTAAGAATATCACAGGATGCGTGATGTTACTAGAGGTGAATTTTTGTCAATTTCAATATATTAGTCATTGTGATTACTTGGACACGTATTCTCGTAATCCTCTTATTAACAAAATGCAGATGGCATTCATCTCCGAATTAGTGCACACCGACCTTGCATGCGGAAAGATCCTAAATGCAAACCTACCCATTATTGAACAATGGACACACCTTGAGGTGATAAATTTGCTTAAGGCTTTCAACTTAAAAGGAGGTTACCTCAACAGTGGGGTAAGAATTTTATGTCAAATTCCTTATATTCCATTGTTTATTCAAAATAAATATTTTTTAAGCACAAGGACATTGCAGATTTGGAACAAAACAAAAAAAAACAAAGAGGATGAAAGTAAAGAACCACAACCCGAAGTGCCTGGGAAAAGTTCATCGATGGATTTCGATACACATTTGAGGTACTTAGGCAACCAAATTCAAATGCTTAATCAAAGAATGAAAAATACACAAGCTGGGGTGAGTACAGTGTTATTTCATAAACACCATTATAAATTAAAATTCAATATTTGAAGAGCATGTGATATTAACCAAATGTGAGAAAAATTGTAGGTTTCGAATGAAAATGATGAAAAGCATGATACGGGAACATATTTGAGATACTTAGGCAAACAAGTTGAAACGCTTAATCAACGAATGACAAATGCAGAAAATGAGATTAGTCAAATGTTGCTTGATAAGTACCAATCAAATAGTTCCAATGCCAAGTGTGATCATGCCAAAGATTTGGCCAAGTTGGTAGAAACAATGGCACTCATTGTATCTAATTTACCATATCTACATCAAAGGTTTGAGGGTACTAGTACAAATAAAGAACAACATACACATCAAGATCCTAGTACGAAGGGAGATCGACAAAAAGAAAAAGAAAAACAAAAGGAAAGTCCGTTGTCTGATTCTCATGGCCTCAACCAAAGGTTTCAAAGTACTAGTACATCAAAAAAACAAGATACACATCAAGATCCTAGTACGAGGGGAGATCGACAAAAAGAAAAAGAAAAACAAAAGGAAAGTCCGTTGTCTGATTCACATGGCATCAACCCAAGCATTTTCGACATCATATGCTCCAATATGCCAGAAGATAAAGACGTTGCGGACTATCTCTTATCGAAGAAACTGAAACAATAGTAAGCATTTCGTGTTCTAAAAAGTATGCATAATTTGAGAATTTTGTGTTTCAATCATTACTAATTAATTATTAACAAAAATTTAATCAGTTATAGAGCGGTGGAGTTCTCCGATACTTGGATTGTTCTTAGATCAGGAATCAATACTTTGAACAAAGGAGAATGGATTAGCGGCGAAGTAAGTTCTTATAAAAACAATCCTCTAACTCGTCCTACTTGACCTTTTGGTTAAATAGTTTTGTTAAATGAATTGCCATCTTATCAAGGTAATCGATGCTGTTGCCTATATGGTATGGGCAGAAGAACGTGCATCCGGAAAACCGACTAACCATTGGTTTCTACCAGCCATGTTCAGCGTATGTACGCAATTTCGATACGTTTAATTTAATTATAACAAAACTGATATAAATAACTACATATGCAGAATATGGTGGGAAAATCAAAGTTCAGTATCGATCAAATCAACAAGGTAATCTTTGGTGACAATGGCTGTTTTCGGGGTCCACCGACTACTTGTGAAACAATTACTATCCCCCTCAATGACACCGGAAGACATTGGTACATGTGCACCATCGATTTAAAGAAC
Source organism: Penstemon newberryi var. newberryi (assembly GCA_030819805.1). Lineage (NCBI taxonomy): Eukaryota > Viridiplantae > Streptophyta > Magnoliopsida > Lamiales > Plantaginaceae > Penstemon > Penstemon newberryi. The sequence goes on along the minus strand of JAUALY010000005.1, from coordinate 44,929,931 downwards.
AGAAAGATTATAATATCTGACTCGTGTTTGGTAGGAGAAAAGATTTCAACTAGTAGACGTAACTATATTTCGGACACGGTAGAATACAAAAATGCTATGTCTTAATCTTCCACACATGAGATTAATTACTCATTTTATGTCTGAAATCATGTTATTATATTCTTTTTAACAGTGTCAAGAATTAGAGATGATTGCTAGAGAGTGGGGTGAAGGGGATTTCATATATGATAGTTGGGATTGCAGATTCGATTATGTCAACAATCATTCTTTCCCACAACAGAAAAATTGGTGAGTAATATGCATAACATACAGTTTAAGATCTTCAAACTAGTTCTTATTTTATCATTAAGGATGAATTTAAGATTTTCGAAACAACAGGTACGATTGTGGACTTTATGTATGCCTGATGATGTTGTTTCCGTGGAAATTAGATCGTGCTTTAAGTGAGGTAAAAACAAAGGGAAATATATATCATTTATTATTTAAATTGTATTTTGATTTTAAATTTAATTACTTGAATATATTGATTTTCACAGGTAGAATCCAAAAATGCCCGTGCAAGGCTGGCAGTTAAATTATATAACTGTAAAGCAAACAAAGCCGAAAAGGGGTATGAATATGCTAATTTCAATTTAAACTATATTAAGAACTTGATTTGTTTCTGGAATTTCTTTAACTAAATACATTTGCTATTTATGCAGGACAAGGTATGGATTATGCATTGAACATGGTAACCTGATGGTCTCTATACCTGACTTTGACACTATAGATATCAACTTCGATGAAATTTTGGATAGGATAATGTCCTCGGATGTTTTCATGGGGAGGATAAATGATCAAAATTTTCAACTGTTGGAGGGAAAATTGCTTGCAAATAATGAGTACGTCCAGTTGCGCGATAACGAGGACATACGTAATCTAGTTAAATTGTACACCGAGATTGGTGAGAAGTACGTGGACATTAGAATTACGACGTCTGAAGATTCGAGTGCATCATAGTGAACTTCATATTGTAAATCTAGTATTTCTTAGGATATTTTTTTGACACAAAATTGTACAATACTACATCAACTTAATTTCATATCTAATGGGTATATATGAATACGTACAATCAACTTGTTTAGTCCAAAGATGAAAATTGACATTTGCAACTGGGATTATATGAATACAGGCTAATGCAAGAATAGTAAATGAGAATAGTAGCACCCAACTGTCAATTTAATAGGCACATATATCACATAATTTTTTTTTCTTATCTCGCAAACTTATACAACCCAATACCAATTCCTAAATAAATTACTTAAATATATTCATATAGACTAATCAATCAACACATATACAGAACAACTTGTATTGAATTCAATCCAACTTCATTCTAGATGAAATCCACAATAATCAATTAAATTCCTATAATGATCACAACAAATTTATTCCACTAATTATAAACTTGATGCATGAAGTACAATCAATATCCGAGGACCATTGGAAGCATCAGAATAAAGATAGGTCTTCATATATACCTGAAAACAAATACGGAACACCTGATTATGCACACTGAATTCAAAGAGAGATGAAAGAAGCGGAGGAAGAACGAGTTACAATATTTATTGAAGTTCTACTTTCCTCATTTTTTGACAAAGGATTAGATTCTGAAACTTGGAAAATGATCATAACAAATCCATCAGAAATGAAATGAAATTATAGAATATTTGAAATTATAGAATATTATTACATAACATAATAATTGAAATAAACAAACCAGTTATTTTAGACCATTCTTTGTCAGGTTTGAAGAGGGGCTCCAAATGCAACTCATGGATAAAATGTAGATAAAGAAGCTGGAGAAGTGTCTTTGGACGAGTTGCATAAACTCGTCCAAATGAACCTCTCCGGCTCCTTACTCTACACTGCTTAGTGGCTATGAATATTTGAAGAGGGGCCCCAAATGCAACTCATGGATAAAATAAAGTAGATAAAGGAGCTGGAGAAGTTTTCTTAGATGAGTTGTCATAAACTCGTCCAACAAAACCTCCCCAGCTCCTTCGTCTCCATATTAAATTGTTTTTAAGCTTTTGCCTCTAACAAATACTCCATCTGAAATAAAAAAAAAAAAAACTAAGTTAACTGTTTTTATCATAATAATCATCAATTAAAGTTACATGAGTTCAAAAATCAACAAAACTACGTATCACCATGTTTGGTCAATATTTTTACAAAATTTAAAATCATAAAATCCAAACTACAACATTAACCCCAACAGTCCAAAAACTAACCCCAACATTCAAAAAATTCAAAACAAGCAGTTACAACTCGTGTTAATTATTTAGCCCAGTGTTACAAATACATTAACAAATTCAATCAAAGTCATATTCATTTTAACCAACACACTGGGACATAAATTCCAAGTAATAAAATAATTCACCAATTTAATCATTAACCTATTTCCGACAAGAAAAAACAATAAATAAACTGCAATTCGATGAAAATTGTGCAAATAAATGCTAGCAAAGACAAAGGACAAATTATCTCCAGGAAATTCTGCAAATAAATGTTACCAGCTAAAACTATGAAAATTGTTCAAATAAATGTTAGGAGACAAAGGACAAAGGACAAAGGACAAAGGAGAAATTGTGCAAATAAATGTTAGCAGCTAAAATTATGAAAAAAATGAACATCAGCTAAAATTACCTCCACGAAGAGCAGCTAAAATGACCTCCACGAAGAGCAGCTCAAATTAGCAAAGAAATTGCAATTGATCCCCAATTCTTCACTATTTCGAAGTCGGTCTTCCCCAATTTCATATAAGAAGCTCCAATTGGACTTTTTTCGGGAGATTTTTCCTTCAAAGGATTTGGGAAGGAGAGATTTTTCCTACAAAGGATTTAGGGACGGATGAAATTGGGGAGATGACCATCGATTTTGTATGTAAATTGATTTTTATACGAATTCTATGTAAATTCATGATTATTATACGAATTGTATGTAAATTGATTTTCTTATACGTATTGAAGGGGGAGGGCATCCAAGTAATTAACAAAAATGGGATTTTATGGTTTAATAAGGAGGGGCAAATATGTAAATGAAATAAATGGGATTTTATGTTTTTATTATGTATTATTAATATGCAGGGGCAAATATGTAAAAGAATGAAATGTGACCTGCTAAATGAGACTGGGTGAGCAGGTCACAAAAATATTAATATTTTATTAGAACATTTCATTTTGTGGGAAAACTGCTGGCAGTTTTCCACAACTTGAACTGCCCATAGAAGCCCCCTAGTGAGTAATATACCTTACAAGAAATATTTTGGGAAAACTGGCTAGTTGGGTGACAATCTGTACTATGTGAATTTTTTTAATCAAATTATTATATGTAATTTAGATCTCATTTTTTAAAATATTGGTTCACTATTATGTTTATAAATATTATATATATATATATATACATTTCATTCGTCCCATTTTTCTTTATCTCTTGGTACAGTTGACCAGTTAATTTGACTAAATTTATAAATATTATAATAAATAATGTAATATATATATATATATATATAAAAGATTTATTACACCACAAATGTGAATAATTTAACATGATAAGTCACTTAAAAAATTGAAAATTTTGACCGAGTATTGTAGCTAAAAATAATGGAATGGAGGGAGTATATATATATATATATATATATATATATATATATATATATATATATATATATATATATATATATATTAATGCATGATCATTTTTTTAATTAAATGCATCACTAATTAATGTGCTAAGAAAGCAAAACATTTTAATTTCTCCTTGAAACAGACTAGCTATAGTGATATAGATATAGACTCTTAATATTTCTTATTTTCCTTTAATTTTTATGTGGAAAAAAGGTGTAAGGGGCATAAAGACTTGTCTTATTAGTCACATGGAGATTTGGTTTTATCTTTTAGGGTTCAAATTGGTCACAAAGATTTGTCGTCTAGGTTGTCCAAACAAAGATAAGGGTGGGTAACAACAATTGTATACCTTCCCATGATATATGATACTTTTTTGTTGCATTTACAAATAGAAATTGAAAAATGAAGATTATAGTATGGGATCGGATCTAATCATCTAATGACATCACCCAACATTGTTTTCCAAAACAAACATATCTAATTGTGTAGATCGATTGATGAAGCATGAAAATCTAAGATGAAAAAAAAGGAGCATTTATCCCAGATCAAGCTGCTAGTAAGATTGTGTAGTGTGTACTGTGTAGTGTGTACACATTAAAGTTAATGATTTTTTTTGGCAATTACTAACTGTAAAAAATATAATGTTAGTTTAATAATTAGCAAGACTCTTATGCTTTTCAGTCAAATGGGAAAAAAGAATTCCTTGTAATATCTATTTTTGCATATATTTACATGAATCTAAATATAGAATCAACACTTTTTCAATAATTAATTTAATTGCTGATGACATATATATGATATATATATATATAATAGCACATGATTTTTCTTGGTAATCATAATAAACCTGTGTAATATTTCAATGAAAAATAGCAATCGAATTACAAAAAGTACATTTGGTTTCATTGAATTCATCTAATGAAGTGAATTAATTTAAGATTTTTATTTATGACCATGAAGGGTTATATATACTACATTTCATACTTTATGTTACATTGGCAATTACATATAAGAAATATACACAATCTTAAATTAAAATATTTATGATGATATATATTATTAACCCTACATATATATTACGTCGAGGTGGAATAAAAAACCCATATATTCAACCTTCAAGAGGTTGATTTCGGGTAACTATCATTTTTTTTAGGAGTTGAAAATCAAATGCTTCATTACTGAGCAAAGAATCACCGACTTTAAATATATGCTCATACGTGGTAAATTAATTGTGACATATTTTCACATGTTCGTATTATTTTAGGTGGTGATGAAGTTTATGGAGTAATTTCATGGCTGGTCTATCACTTTCAGCATGAGGGGCAGGGCAAAACGAATGTGACTATTAACCAACCATGTACCTTCCCTTTCACCAATTTATTTGTCTTTGCTTAATACAACCTTGTCCTCTAATAAAATCAGGTAAAACACACAAATGGCTATACTTGAGTTATTTGGCTAGAATAAAATCTGTGCTTTAATCTGTTTATTGGATTTTTAATGAAAAAAAAATTGATCTTTAATAATAATTTACTTTTACTTTTCTTGTTAATTTTTTCAACTGATACAGAGATCGCTTATGAAATATCCGCGACCCACAACTTTGAAATATGTATCAAAGGTAGAAGTTCCTCGAGCGATCTAAGGCTGAAAAGGCAACCTACAAAGTGTGCCCTTGAGAACGCCATATCCGCAAGGGCTATGTCCCAAGTGCTTACCCGAGGCTGGCCTTGTCAAGCTGAGGCAATCTCCTCACCAACAACAATCACTATCTTTTAGGGATTAATTAGGCGCGTATGGAAACAACACATAATTCATGCACATCATGCCATCAATTAAGAGATTTCCTCCATTTTAAGATCTTCTCATCAGGTATAAATAACATCCATGGTAATCTAATAATACATTGCATACCTACATTATATTTTTGTGTTCAAGTTTCAGCTCCTTTATTGACTTAGACATCGGAGAAGGCTCTGTCAGCCCCATTTTGACGAGTCTTTATCTTATTTTGTAGAAACTTGCAGAAACATGTATCCAAGTACAAAAGCGAAACCGTTCGGATCCTTGGTGAAATGGATCATGAGACTAATACCCGCATCAATCACCTTAGATCATACTATATTTGTGCTTGTTTTAGAAAAATGTTACTACCAAGAAAAAGCTAAAAGAATTACTTAATTATCTTGCTTCTAGATTTTAAGTGCTTTCATATTTATTTTTTCTAAAAAACAATACTATTTTAATTATTATTTAATAACTAATCGGAAACTAAAAGCTAAAACCGCTTCCCATAAATTCTTTTTTTTTGATACTCCCTCCGTTTCAAAATATCTGTCTTTTCACATGTATGCACACAAATTGAGAAAATCATTGAATATAGCTGAATTCTAAGAGAAAAAAAATGAAAAAGACTAAGATACCCTTTTAATTAATTATCCTCCACTAATGTTTGAGAAAATTTATGAGCATAAAGGGCAAAAATGGAAAAAGAGTAATTAATATTTTATTGGAAATCTAAAGTGACAGATAATATGACACAAGAAAAACTCTTCAAAGCGACATATATTATGAAACGGATGGAGTAATTTGCTTCCCATAAATTTTAGGAATTAACAAGCAACCACCACTCAATATGGTGAAGTTGATGTATGAACCCCTAGATTCTCTTGGTCAATTCCCCTTTTCATAGGAAACCATCTTTTTCTTCTATTATTATTACACATTAATTCTCGACCTTGAACATTTTAATTTCACAAATTTTAGTCAAAATTGGACTGCTCAATTGCATTTAATTCTCTCACGGATACCAAATTCATTCACGATGTTATATAATGTAACTATAATGTAATCCAATAAATTTTTTCCCCTCAATGATGATCATGCCTTGGGTCCGACTTGATGGTATATTAGATATGAATTTTTCTTAGATGAGATTCAAACTTGAATTTACTATATTATGGAGATTATTCCAATTCAGTCATCCCGTAATTTAATAAATAATGTAATGGTTAAGTATGCATGATTAAATCATATTCATGGCAGTGGATTTTAATTTGGGTCTTTCTGTATCAAAATTTCTTTTTTTTGGGATAAATCTTTCTGTATCAAGATTAACAACCTTAATATATTTGCCTTGGATTCGAGGACAAAAGCAGATTGCTAGAGAAGACAAAACTAGGTACGTACCTTTTGATGATACCTAACGTATGAATTTAATAATTTGTCACAAGATACTACCAAAACCTTTTTATCTTCGAGCAAATTAAAAAAGAAAAAATTGCCACCCAAAAATGTTACAAACGCTTCCCCATGCAATTTTCCTTTCTAGAGTAAATCGAGATCCCGGAAAATTCTAGCTCGTGCGAGTTTTAACCATCCCAACACATTCAAATAAAACTTGTCTAATAATAAAAAAATAAAAAAAACTTTCATATGAATGAATATATGGGCCTTTAAGCATGGGTCCATAAAATAATTTCCCTTTTCAACTGGATCCAGTAGATTGCAAATTTACCTAAATTATATGGTAAATAGTGTTCCTGAAATCTGCAAGTTCAGTTATGGCCCAAGATAATTGAAAAGTTCAACTGGTGGGCTACTAAAATACAGCATAAAGGCCACTCTCTCAACTCAAAATGAGCTTTTGACATATTTTTGTTTCGAATAATAAAGTCCAGCTTCCTTTTGAGGAAATAAAAATGTAATTTTCTAAGGAGGAGCCATTACAATGCAATAAAAAGGAGTGATACTATAAATATATATTAATTAAGCTACTTAGGTAATATCATGTCTTATAAAAATTAATTTGTAAATTAAGGGTCAGTTAACTTTAATTTAAATCATTTAGTCAAACCCTTTCAACCGTAAAGGATTTCGTGAAGATCCAAATCCAACCAATATAAATGAAGTCAGATCGGGTCTGACCTGATCTGGCCCTAATCCAACTCGTTGATAGCCAGAACATGTAGCAAATACTACTTCAATAAGAGAAAACCTCATCCTTTGCCACATGGAATAATACTTGCAATTGTGTTAAAAAAATCTCTCAGAGAAACAAAAGAAGGCAAGAGGAGATACCACTATATATATAATTCTTCCATTTCACAAGAATAAGTTGTCCACAGTAAAAAAAAATACAGATTTCCACTAAAATCAGTTATATATGGTTCAACACTGGAAATATATCCATGTCCCATCAAATCAAACAGAACCTTAATACTCGTAAACTCCAACAGGCCTGGATATCGAAGGGCAAATAGTTCTGATATGAGGGATAGTATAAGGACCTTCAAGTAAACCTTGAGCTATCAATCTACACGCTTCCTCCGTGAAATGTATACCATCCCAACTAGCAAATATAGAAGGATCTTCACAACATGTTGCCTTCTCAGTACCACACATTGCCGACAAATTGTAATTATAAGGCCCTCCTACTCCACAACAAGCTCTAAGAACTCTATTTCCGAATCCTGCATCAACAATTTGGAAAACGGTTATCTTCTATTTATCATTTTCTTCTAGGTTGAATACTATTTCTTAGAAATACTGACAGTTGAGAAAAATACCGAATTCATATGGAGAAAGATAAAAACGCATTGCAGCATTGTAATTATCCGCGTATAATAAGTTGGCACGAGGATGAAGTTTTTGAATTCGGCTTAATTCATTTTGGAGCAGCTGATTATGGTACTTAGAAAAATCGTTCAACCAGTTGAGGCAGCCAGTTCGTGGATCATATTCATCTTCACTGCTGTATGTTTTGAATTGTGTTAGATAAACAGGCAAGCACCCGATTGGGAAGTTTCCTGGGACTAAAATTGTCTTAGCTCCAAGCTTAATCAGCTCCTGTTTTTACCAAAAATTAAGACGTGATTATGAGTATCACGAAAAGAAAAAATAATTAGATCGAGACATTTTAATGATAATTTTACATACTTCAATGGTTTGGCCGATGTAATTAACAACTGGTGGAGCTAAGGATTGAACTAGGGATTGAGGTTCTTCTTTGTTTGTGGCAAACTCGAGCGGATAATTGTAATCGTTACCTCCTATCTCTCCCATGAGAACTAGAGCTTTTTCAAGAAATTTTCTTCCATCTGGTTTCAGAGTTCAAGTAAACTATAGTTAATTATAGATTTTCATTAAGATAATTTGCTCTGGGATGAAATCATATATAGATAACATTGTGTCTTACATAGGAGAATAATATGGCATTTGATTGGTATATAGGAGTACTAAAAATGTTTGAGTGAATGCATAATACACTTTTGTAAATAATAGATTGAACCAAGGAGCAAAAACAGAACAGTTTATATAGGAATGCGAATGCTATTTTATATCTTTAATACTTAAAAACTAATTTTACATTTCATAAATTCAAAAACTTTTCACGGATAGAACCTTTTCACATTCCAAATCAGAGAAGTAAAGTTGCAATTTACTCCATAAAAACAATAGAAATTATTTTATGCAGCCGTTGCAGCACCATATCACCGAGCAGACACCAAGCACACATGTCATTATATAATTAATAATTTATTGCAACTTGTGTATGAATTATGATGGCGTGGTAAAGTGAATAGCATAAAATAATTTCTCACGAGGAAAAATAGTAAAGATGATTTATTTATTTTTTCTGAGAAAAAATTGTAAAAATGATTAGCTGTAAAATATATGCGGTAGGTTGAATACCAGGAAGTGTTGGCAGGAATTGTTTGAACCAATCCAATTGAGTTCCCAGAGACAAATTCGTCACCGGATTATAAATTCCTCTTTTTTCTAAGAATTGATGATCAAGCGCCGTGGCTCCTGAAACCGCAAAATTCACACCTTTACCAAAACCTACCCCACTCAAATTCGCATTTTCTCCGCCGACGTACGGCTGCACAAAAGGCATCCCCAAACTCTCGGCTACAAAAAACAACAAAAAATTCTGTAAAATTTGTGGAGATAGAGAACAGTTTTTACGGCAAACATTTAAATTACCGATGAAATCGATGACGAGGCGGCCGTCGGAGTTGCGTCCGGTGGGGTGGTGGAAGAAAGTACGGCCGTAAGGCGGCAGAGCGGAGGGGGGGAGATTGTTGGGTGGGCTGAGTAGAAGTAGATTGCCAGTGTCCGCAAGCGAATCTCCAAAGCTGATGATTGATTCGTAGCATCCGGATGCCTTTTTGTTGCTTAATAATAAAAATGATGATGTCAGTAAACTTAGGAACATTCTGTGGGCAATTGCCATTTTTATGGCCGTGTTTTGGTCTAAAATGGAGCCAAGCCTTTATTATTATTTTCTTTTAGGGAGGACCCAAGCCTTTAATGGAGATGGATTTAATTTAATTCATGTGAGCGATTATTATTAATAATACAAGAAAGAAATATAATGCCAACAACTAGTGAATGATATTGCAAAAGTGTGTAATGAACAATGTTTTCAGAACCGGACCGGACAGTGAACCGGTGAGCCAACTGGCCACTGGTTTTACTGGTCGAACCGGTCGGACCGCTGGTCGGACCGGATGACGTCATAATGATATAATAAATATATTTAATTTTAAAGTATATATAATATGCATAAAATTTAAACATTATCCAACAATTGATTAAAAATATATAAAATCTTAGAATATATTTAAATTAAATCACATAATATTTATATAACTTATATCATAATTGTAATATGATACTAATTTGTAAGCTCATATAAATATAATATGACTATATTTCTTTATAAAAATTTAAAAGTGTAAGTTAAAAATACAACTAACTAAGAAATAATTTTAAAATATGATTATGCATAAAAGTCTATTATTCAAAATCAAACTTGCATAATATATCGATTTGATTTTCAAAATTTGACACTCTTTATCCAAAAAATAATATTGGAAAGAAATATCTTATAGAATAAATTTTAATAAAAAATTATTATTTGAGTATTAATTTTCATTAATAATGTGTAAAATGTTAATTTGAGTTATCATAATCTAATTTATAAACAAATTTGGCTACAAGTTTTCTGTAATTTATAAATTTTTTTGTACTAGAAATTCAACAAAAATGATGTAGCTCAAATGGTAAGGAAGTTATGTTCAAGCAAGAGGTTAGGTGTTCAAATCCCACCTTCTACAATAATTTTTAGTTTATTTTTAACATTAATAAAATTTTAAAAATCGAAAAAAAAAAAGAAAAAAAAAAGAAAATTCAAAATCGGGTTGAACCGGCCCAAACCGGTTCGCCGGTTCACCGGTTTTGGACCGGTTCAACCCGGTTCACTCTGGTTTTTGAGACAAGTGGTTTTAGGGGGTAAACCGGACCGGACCATCCTCCGGTTCGCGGTCGAACCGGTCGGACCGGCCGGTCCGGTCCGGTTTTAATAACATTGGTAATGAATAATGCACTCACTCTACTCCTCTATGTAGATGAGTTTTGGCTCAATTATGTGAGATCAGACTAACCCTTTCAAATGTGTTTTCATCATATTCATGAAATTCAATACAAACTTTTGCATAAATTTACAATCACACTCTCTGAATTTATAAAATATTGATTTGACATATAACATCAATTTTTTTCCTTAAATTCTCTAAAAAAAAAACATTGATTTAATATATATCACCTACTTTTTTTCCCACACACTAACAACCAAAATCAATACCAATTCAAGTGGGGTTTCAACTTTTTCAGAACCACATAATCTAACATCTAACCGAATGAAATTTTAAAGGTTTCACCAAAATCACCCAAACCATTTTTTTAAAACCGAGACCCACAAAACCGGATCAAAACCCTTCCAAATAAGATCTCCTTTCCTGGTTCAGTTCCAAAATGAGCACTTTTTTTTTTTAATCAAACAAACATACTATTACTACTATTACTAATAATAAAAGGAAAGGTTCGGTACAACATCAACAATCGGGAAACCCCCGTCGCAAAAACAAATAGAATCTAAAGAAAGTTTATCCCAAACATTAGACAAAAAGGCCCAAGCGGCAAGGTTATGGCCTGTACAATTTGAGGCACGGGGATGAATTTGAATTTCCATTTTGGCCAACTAGTCCAAAATCTTCTATTCTCATCAATCTGCTCTCTAATTGCCCAATCCATATACCTTTCTTTGTTCAAAATAGCCTCAATAGCAACAAGACAATCACTTTCAAAAGTGACAAACTTAACATTAACAAAGTGCAGCCAGAAATAAACTTTCTTGATGGCAAGAGCTTCGATAGCGAGTGCATTAAGGCACGGGCGAGAAAGAGTTTCAACAAAGAGAATCGACCCATTGTGGTTACGGATGATGATCTAAGTCTCTAAGTCATTCACTTTACTGTGCTCAATATATGGCCAACAACTAGTGAATGTGACTTAGACACTTAGTTGCTAAAGTGACTAATAAATATATAATGCACGAGTACATTGTTTTCATCTCCCCTCATACTTTTTAGCATTTGGCAACTGAACCCCAAAGTTTGGTACTTTTAGAGTTGACTTCGACTCCATTTGATTTTCCATAAAAGTTCTCCCAAGAATATTAGATTACCTTTTCTATATATATGGTCCAAATATTATTTCCTCAAAATTATAATTTTTCAGTATTCTTCAGGTCAGTTTAGAAAGTGAAAATGAATTTTTCTTTTGTTGAATAAGAAAACAACTACAAGGGGAATTAACTTTTCAAATATGTCTTTTTGTTTCTATTTTCATTTCAATCAAGATAGAAATAGGAGTAATAATTTTAGTAGTTGAGAGGGGTGTAATTAAAGTGTGGCAGGAATCTTCATTGATTATGAAAGTGAAATGATTGGCGACACTAAATTTCAAGATTCAAGTAGTATTATCTTTTTCTAATAACTTTTATGATTACTTCCTCTTTTATGTTACACAATCAACATGTCCATGAATGCTACATCAACATGCTAGCAGGGGCACTTAGGAATTTCACGAATGAATCCACCTACACATTTGTGAGTTCGACAAGTGCATTTTGCTAGGTTGCCGTATTTGACGAATATGTAAAATCGGGTTGATTTGGTGGCAACCTAGTCGCTTATTTGTCTGTTTCTTTTTTTCTTTTGCAGTCATGTAAGACTGACGTCTGTGTGATTTGGGTGATGACAGGTGTTGTACATAAATTTGGTGGGGAGATTAAGGGGAATGGATGAGTGGACATCTAGGAGAAGGTTATTATTGATGATACAGTCGGCTTGGCCGCCCGGATGTGTCGCAAATGAGCATTGATACAACAAAGAGGTTTGGAGTTGAGGTTGTGATTATGCCAAGTCCAAATGTGTCGCAAATGAGTGCTGATATACGACAAAAAAGTTTGGGGCGGAGGAGGTGATTGTGACTAGTAATCCTGAAGGAAGTAGAGGCGTGGTGATGCATGCAAGGCTAAAGAGATTGATGCATTTGGCCCCATTTGGAGTTCTTGTTTTGAATTAATCTTATTGTGATTATGTAAATTTGGCTTGGTCAAACTTAACTTAATTTGGTCTTATTTGTCATGTAATTACTTTGAGTTCGATTTAACTTAATTAGGGATAGAATTTTCCTGTAATTAGTTCATTTATAATTGCCTTGTTTTTATTAAAAACATTTATTTTTCATGCATGAAAAATGGAAGTTATAGGTTTATTCTCGTTAGTATGATTTGTTCATTGGGACTTGTAATCGTTGACTTAATAATATATGGATGTTTAAAGATTATTTATCAATCATTCTAAAAAAAAATTATTTATCAATCTAGTAATAATTGTCAAGAAGCAAACGTGGGTTAACTTTATCAGTCATTTAGTTAAAGGCTAGTGATATTACCAGAGCAATAAATGTTGTTGTCAGAGTAATTTTAAAAGAATTCCTAAAATGTTCTTAATGGTCAAAACCTACTGCATTAATTATCCCAACCCTTAATTTAAGAACCATGGGTTTTATTTCCATATTAATATTTCTTTCTTGATTTTTTCTGTTACTTGCCTTTATAAATTATATGTCACTGAATATGAATCTTTTTCTTTTCTTTTATTTTTAAATTCTGAATTCAATATTATTTTCCTATGTAATTAAACGTTTCCTTTCCCGCTTTGGATATTCAAGAGATCAAAAAAATTAGATCTACAGATTCTACCATGTCTTGATAATCATATGCTAACCCCTAATAATTTTGCTTGGTTGTCTATATTTAATAAGATGTTTATGGTTAACAATTTTAATTCCATTTTTAATTTAAAATCTTAATTTGGAGATGACATATAGAGAGCATGTATGGTTAGGGCTGTGTAATTTTCGGTAAAGCGGTCGAACCGAACCGGTACCGAAAATTCGGTACGTACCGAATACCGAATCGAAATTTCGGTTCGGTATTCGGTACAGAGCCAATTACCGATCCAGCATAGCTTTCGGTTTTCGGTAATACCGGTCGGTTTACCGAACCGGACCGGTATACCGAATTTTTTTTTTTTTTTTTTTTTTTTTTTAATATCCGGTATATATGGGTTAATTTGGACATCTACTTGTTGTGGTAGTTTCATTTCATGTGAATGGATCTGACTTTTTAAACCCAAGTTGTTTTTCTGATTGATTTTTCCTCTGAAATTTTGCAACATATATGAATATAATAATGGTACTATATTTTTTTAAATATAATATAATAATATTAATGTGTACGTAAAAAGTCCTCCCACTTTTGATTAATATTTCAAACTTGTTGTGCTTTGTTCAGATTATTTAACTTGATACTATATATCTATCTATAAGATATTAAAATGTTAGGGTGAAGTTTCGGCGAATGGTGAAAAGAATAGCTAGGGTCCAAACATATTTAAATAATTCTGTTATGATACAAGCTAAAGATGAACATTTGAAATGTTTGATTAATTTTTTTAATTAATAAATGATTGATTTAAAAATATTATTTTGAGCTGCATTGATTTTATCTACTTAACCGCATAGATAGTAGATTAATTTCTTGATATTGAAAACATTGTAATAATGAGGCTGGGAAGGGTTATTTTAATTTCTCTTTCCTTGCAAGTAGAGAAACTCATTTGTCCAAGTATAAATTCATGAAACTCATTTGTCCAAGTATAAATTCATTTAGAATTTATTTCAGTGACAATAATTTAAAGTTTTTTGGTTGAATTTCTATAATAGTATCATGATCATCATGAAAAAAATGTAAGAATTTATTTATTTTGTAGTGAAGAACTAAAGATATATAGTACTAAATTACTAATAGTATTAAATTAAATGGCGTTTCCGAACCATCTATCACAAGATATGGCTCTGCAGCATTTATCCGAACAACACTTGGGCAATAATTCATCACTTAAGGCCCAACAAATCGAAAAAAAAAGGCAAAATTTTCAGAAAATTTGAAGAAATCAAATTTTTGGTTTTTTTATACCGAATCGGTAAATTACCGAACTGAACCGAAATTTTCGGTTTGGCAAACGGTACGGGTTTTCAGATTACCGAATGTACCGGTATACCGAAAATCGGTTCGGTACGGTTCGGTATTACCGAATGCATAGCCCTATGTATGGTATTCTTTTTGTTAATTATGTTTCGACCGCAAACAAATAAAATAATATTGGTGGAGAATATACAAGAATGTATTTTGAAGATTGCCGTAGGCCACTTAATTGCTTTTTTTGATTGCATGGTTTTGCTCTTGTGTACTCTAAAAAATAATTTTACTGTTACAGTCTTATAATAATCAAGCAATGTACGTATTTGACAACTAAAATGTGAAAATGTGATGAAAAGGATGAATGGATTGAATATTTTTCCTTCAAATTTGCTAATTCTAACATAATTTTATGGTTGGAATTTGTATTTTTGTTTGATTTAGCAAAAGTATGAAGTGTTGCGTAATTACAAAGGGACAATTTCTTATACTCTTAGTAATTTTATTATTATAAAATAGAGAGTTTAACTTAATTACAAAGGGGAACTCCAGCTTTTCTGAATTTGTAATTGCATAATTAAGAAAATATTGAAAAACAGAATGAAAGAGTTAATTATACATAGGAAAACATGTTAACAGACTCCATCCATTCCACATTACATGACGTTTAAGGTTTTTTCACAAGGATTAAGTAAATAATTAATATCCTATATTTTAGTAAAATAAAAGTGTAGTTGGACAAAATTATCCTTAAGAAGCAATTAATTTTTTTGTAACTCCCCATAATCCATCTCTTTCTTTCCCATACATCTTTATTCTCTCTTTTTTTAATGAAGAAGGGTAAAAATGTTAAAATAGCATTTAAGTTTATCTTGAATTCCTAAAGTGACATGTATTGTGGAAAAAAAATCTCTCTAAAAAGATATGTATTTTGAAATGAAGGGAATATCTTAAAATAAGGGTCAAGTAATTAATGGGGTGGGCTTTGACCATTAAGACTATATTGGGTATTATTTAAAAGTTTTTGGGTTTTAGGGTTTGTCTAGCCCCAGTCAAAACCCTGCCAACCACAAATGATTCGTCAAGATTCCAAAATCTAGCTGGACCCGTCCTTGGCGGGCCTAATATTTTTATGAAAGGCTTTGGCTCCTCCATAAATATGGCAGTTGCCGACACAATGTTCCTAATTTTACTGAATCATCATTTTTACTGACTCGCTTGTAGACACTGGCAATGATCTACTTCTACTCACCCCATTTAGTCCATATTATATTAAGGTGGTGTTTTAAAAAATTTATAAAATCACTTTTTTAGTTTTTTTCATTCAAAAGTAATTAATGGTGTGTTTTCGATTTCACCTTCTTCATTCAATTCCCTAAAAAAAAGCAAAAAAGGATAGAAAAGCAGAAGCAGCAGAGGGGCTGCTTTTAGTTTTTGGTGACATTTTTTCTCTCTTAATTTGCAAACACTACCCAATAAAACACTTTTCCTCTTAAATTGCAAACACCTTCCACTTTCTATTCTCAACTACTTTTAAGTGATTTTTCAAAAATCTCTAAATTAAGTAAAAGTTCAAGCATTTGAAAACTCCACCTAAATTGCATCCAAAATTTGTAAGTTATGTTTATGATTGAATAATACTAGTATATAGTGTGACGTTTAATTAATTATTTGATTCGCTTGATGTTAACTCTTTATGTTACAACTACAACAACAATCGAGCGATAAAAAATAAAGTTGGTAAAAAATAGGCATAGAAATATAATGGAAAATCAATACCTTGTGTGGATTGTTGGATTATTAACATTGAAAATAAATTGTTGAAATTTTTGGTACTTATTCTTAGATGAAATATATGAGAACATCGTGTACAACTTCGTTAATTTTTTCATTAAATTACTTTAGCATTTTAAATTTAATGTATTTTTTAGTAATATTTTATTCTTAAGCAAATAAAATATGAATATAATTGTCAATTAGTTTCAATGGTGGTTAAACTCGGCCCCCGACTCTTCGATCATGAATCCGCCCATGGCCCGCCATTAATTATTCAACAACTAGTGAATGCTAGATTTGCTTGCGAAAAAGTGACTAATGAATAAATGCCTTTACTCTCCTGCTGGGCCGGCCCTGAGCGTAAGCCGCGCATGCGGTCGCTTAGGGCCACCGATTAGCGAGGGCCTCCAATAACAAAATATTTTAATATATGTGTATATATATTAATATGTATGTAATGATTGTACAAAGAGTGCATGTGGCATAGATGGTAAAGCTCCTGATGAGTGTGAGGTGAGTGATCGAATCTTTGCAGCTCCAAATTGCATTTAATTTTTTTTATTTTTGCTTGTGGAGCTAAGATTTTAGTATGGGAAGCTCAAATGCATAGCTAAAGAAATCAGGCCCAACATATTCACAATTAAATTAACGGAACCCCATAAATTAAGATAGATATTGTCTAAATCAAAAAGTAAGAAAATGAATCTTTATATTGCAATTTTAAAATTTTAGAGTCATGTGACCAAGAGATCCATATGAATATATAAAAAAAAAATTATTCGACTTGATAATGTTAAAATCTATTGATGATGAGATTTTAAGTATTTATTGTATCAAACTTGAATATTATTTGAATGACACTTATGATATAGATGAGATGGACTTATTATCCGAGTTGAGAGTCTTGAGATGTATTTTACCAAAATAACTAAAAAACTTGAATTATTTGCAAACTATATAATGTTGGTTTCTCAAATAGATGGATTGCTTATAGAATATTGTTAAGTATTCTCGTTACAGTTGCAGCTGTAGATATAACATTTTCGAAGCTATAGTTGATTAAGTCTTACCTCTGATCAACCATTGTCACAAAATAAATCGAACCGGTTAGCCATATTGTTGATTGAAAAATATTTGTTATGCAAGTGTAATTAGTGATTTTGCTTTAAAAAAAATGCTAGGAGAGTAATATTTAAGTAATATTTTACTAAGATTTTATGTGTTTATTTCCATTCACATATGTAATCATTTTCTTATTAAATAGAAGTGTGTCTAGTATTATCGATATTTTTTACAAAGCGATATTATATTTTATTCATATTATTATTGTTTCTTATTTTTCTAATTAATAGTTTTATTTTTAGTTTAATACGTTGTTTTACAAAAAAATATATTAGTTATTAACATAATTTAGTTGCACATGAAAACTCAAGGGCCACAATTTTAGAGTTGGCTTAGGGCCACAAAAAACTCAGGGCCGCCCTGCCTGCTTCAATTCCGAAATGCTCACTATTGAATCTTTCTGGAACTACATATATAGGAGTACAATGCAGTGATGCACGTGTTAATTGTTTCCACCTTCCTTCAAGTCAACACGTCCATCAGTGCTATATCAACATGCGGTGCGGTGGTTATTTTTATTTTATTCTTATTTTTTGCTGATTTTTGTATTTGTTCCGCAAGACACTAATTTAATCCAAATTGCCAAATGGAAATCTTGAAGCCCTTTACCGATTATAATTATGTTTTAATGTTTCAAATATCAAACATCGGTCCCGTAGCTCAGTTGGTTAGAGCGTTGGTCTTATGAGCCGAAGGTCGCGGGTTCGAGCCCCGCCGGGACCACCTTTTTGGCACGCTCCTCTACTTTTATGCTTGCATGACCCCGGGACCTTTTAAATTCCTCTTGAGTATCCTCGATTACACTAGTGGGCCATTTCACATTTGCCGCTGTCGCAAGGCCCTGTTATAAATTGGGTGGTATTATTGTAGAGAGATCATTTCAAGGCTTGGTCTAGCCCAAATATAGTAACAAAATTCACTTTTCTAGAAAGTAATTCCAAGTTAGAAACTAAATAGTTTATCATGGTATAGAAACAAAATAAATAGTCATAATAATGAAGGGGGTTTCGAACTCACAATCAAAACAGAGTTGGTTTTAATTTTTTTGAATACATAAATAATCCAATCATTTCAATTACTATCAAAGTTAAAATAAATTACAAATAATAAACTCAATTACAACAAATACCCACATTACTTCGGAAACATCCACAGGACTATCTTAAGTTTGACAATATTTTGTTGACTTATGACTTAAAAATCTGAGGAGGCTCCACCTATACCCAGCGCCGCGTGACCTTTGTTTTGTTAGGCCTTGACGTAAACTCTTGAAATAGACCTACGGATTCAACCCAATTCAGAATCCACATGATTTTCATCCGTATCAATCGGCAACCATATGTAGGAACAAAAGTTCTCAAAACCCATGAAAGAGTGAATGGGTGAGATCACTGAATACGCAAAAGAAATCCAAATCTTAAAAAGAAAAAAAGAATGATACCATTCCACTGCTGGACTTGAGTGGCAAAAAAATCCTTTCAACTTTTTTGGGCAGGTAATTAAGTACTTTAATTAAAATAAATTGGCAATGCTGATGTTGCATGTATGCTTGGTGCTTAAATTTAATTGAGAAATATCTCTGGCACTTTGTTAAAAGGGGTGTGGATTTGAGATACGAAGTTGGTCTTATATATATTTTATTTTAATTACAATTAATGCTGTTATTTTTTCGATCTGTCCAGTTGCAAAATCAAACAATAAAAACTGTTATTTAGCTTCTTGCTTGAGTATGACACCCTTTCAGTGTCCAAGTATTACTTCCTACGGTAAACATGTTTTCTATTTGAATTTCTAATGTTTCTATATATTTGACTTTTTGGATGTTTTGTTACACGAAAAAACTTACAATTCTTGGACTGCTACTCAATTCGCATTTGCAGAGTTGTGTTTAATGTTAAATCGATGATGCTACTATATATTTTAGTATATTTCTTACATTATTGGTAGCTGGCTTACATTTCCTACCCTTTATACACGAAAAAATGATTTACTTAGTGTTTTATATATATGTTGAAATCCAAAAACAAAACATAGCACTATAAACTGGAGTACAATAACAATAATTTCTATATTTTTGACATTACAGAATTAACTTGGAATATTTTACAAACATAGTAATAATAATAGAAAGAATGAAATGTTGTCTAATAATATACACAAACATATGCAGTATATATCATTTAACATCAGAGTGGACCTCTTACAAAGTAAGAAGATAAACTATTCCTAGAGAAACTGGGTACAGAAACACCACTAAATAACCCATCCATCTAGTATATGTGGTCCGGAAGCTTGTAAATACGGTCATGAGGATGCAGATTATAAGAACCACCATAACTTCAGTAGACACATCTGATGATAAATTGCGTACATAAACTGGCGCCAGGTACACTATTAGACCTATGATATTGTTCATATACACACCTCCATATAGCTGTTTTAATAAAAGTAAATAAAATAATGTCAGAACTCGATCCATGGATTAATATTAAATATTGCCAAAAAAATCAAGTGGACTACTATTAGTTAAAAGAATTAATGTTGCATAGACTTCATGATATATATATTAGATTCTTCACTTAATAAAGTTGTAGTATTAGATTCTTTGGGTGGGAATTATAATTGTAATACTATTAGAGAGGAACATACGTACCGCAGAAAGTGTCAAAGAAATCGATCTCTGTGTCTTTTGTCTGGCAGAAGTAATCGACTGAACTGCAACTCCATAGTTCATAGCAAAAGGTATAGCCAAATACGAGACACAAAATGAAGGCAAATTTGCAGCTTCAGAGAAAGCTACAACACTTTTGATTAGAGGTTCGGCAAGTGTACATAACATGACAAGCCCAATCGTAACAAAGAAAGCAGCCCTCAAGTAATTCAGCCAAGAACTAGTAGCTCTTTGCTTGTTAGAATTGCTACCTCCACTCTTTGTAATACGGTTGGGAGTTTGATCAGATAAATCCGAAACTAATTGGGTCATGCCTCTGACAAATTCATCTTGGTTTATACGTGCGTCTCCTGTGGTATCAAAAGAAGCCAAGATGCTTTCTACATCTCTGTCTGTTCTTAAATCATCGTTGTCCATGTTTACTCCTAAGAGCAAAACTCGGAGTTCTGCTGCTGATACTGACGCACTATTATCCTTGTCAATTTTCTTAAATAGACTGCAAAAATTAAATGTGGAAGAAATTAATTACAAAATGATCAAGAAAAGAAAAAGTGAGGATCGAAAAAGGAAACAGAGAAGAACTCACTCGTGTATTTTTTGAGTATCAGGCTTTCCATTTCTTGAGAAAAGCTTGAGTAGCTTGTCTTTGGCATACTTATTCATCAAAAACTCAAATCTCCGGTTCTGAATCCATGGTTGGAATATCTGATAGAAGATGTAAGCAAACAGCAAAATAATTGTGATTATGAGGGCAATGAGTAAAATCACTCTACTCCCGGATGAACCGAAGAATCTTGCAAGCAGAAGAACGAGAAATGGGACTAAAGTTATCAGCATTATACGTGCAGTGTAGCTCGTTTCTACATCCGTGACAATGCCCGAGCCTGATAAATGAGAGGAAAGATCAATATATATATATATATATATATATATAATGGCTTAATTATTATTTGTGAAACAGAATTGAAGGGAATTAAGAAAAGGTTACTTAATTGGTATTACGTACCTTTTGGAGTGGTTTTTGGGTTTCCAGTGTTATCGATAATGTTAGTGACTGAAAGATCGTAGCTTCCGAGAACAACAGAAGTACCCCATATTAACGTAAGAAGCATTACAGTTGTTCCTGCTACTAGTCCCATTCCGAGTGTGGCTCGTTGTTGAGCAGCCTCTGTGCTTCCACTTAGTGAAGATACTTCATTGACAAAGATAAGAACATTTGTAAGATCCATTTTGCAAAGCATTCTCAAGAATTTAAATTTTCACTTCATATGATTCAGTACGTGCGGAAACAAACTAACTAGTTCAAAGTTCAAACCAAAAGAAAATGCGTAAAAATGAAACCCGATATATAGTCCATATAGTCCTTTTTAATTAAGAAAAATGCAAGTCTTATGCATCATCAAGGGTTTATAGATGTTATGAGTCATAACAATGTACTTAATAGATTTAATATTCATTGAGTTTAGACTCTAGATAGATAAGTTGAACTTGAATTTCACGAAATTTAAACTGGACTATTATTTGGATTAATGTTGATCAAATTTTGCGATTTCTTCAAATTGGGCCGATACATTTATATGAAGCCGTAGGGCCCATCTTTGTTAAAAATAGCCAATTGTTTTGGTCCACCAAGGCAATTTGCATCCTAGGCTTAGGATACTGAATTTTTTTTATTAGCTCTGTCTTACCAACTTCTGTTTGTTTTGAGGCTATTTCTCAACCACTATGGTCCTTTTTATATATGCCACCAAGTCGAAGATAGATAATCTGGTGAGTAGTGAGTACACCCTGCCAATTTGTAATATTTGACTTTATTCAGTTATATTTCTGGGAAATAATGTGTCTGAGCGACAAATGTGTATGAGAAGATAATTTTTTATCCTCTTATGTACATGTATTTATCATCCAACCCTCATGGATATAATTCACCGATATAGAATGAATATTTCTGACTTTCTCGATCATTTTATTTTTAAGTGAATCCGGTCAATTAAATAAACCACAACCAACCTATGCTTATACTCCATGAGATAACGTGAAGGATGTTTTTAAAGAAGGGTCAACTACGACTTTCAATGATTTAGAACCCCTATCCTATGTATTAGACAACTAGGAAATTTCCCCAAATAATCTTGCACACGTTAAGGGCTTATTTGGAGGGTTTTAACTCGATTTCGCGGGTCTCAATTTCAACAAAAAGGATTTGGGTGGTTGCGTTGAAACCTTTGAAACATCATTTGGTTAGGTTTAGGATGTTGATTGTGTGGTTTTGAAAAAGCTAAAACCCCACTTGAATTGAGTTTAGATGTTGGGGTTTGAGGAAAAAAATAGGTGATATGTTTTAAATCAATGTCTTTTTTTATAGAGTTTGAGGGGAAAAGTATGTGGTATGTATCAAATTAATATTTTGTAGGTTTCAAGAGTTTGGATGTGGATTTCTGAGTAGGTTTGCAATGAGTTTCATTGGTTTTGTCAAACTCCATTTGATGGAGTTCTGATTCAGTTTCGCGAGACCGACGAAACCGGACCTAAACCTAGCCAAATAAACCCTAAATGCTTATTTAGGATCGGACTATGTCACATATAACAAGACCCTAATAATAGTATGAATCTTTTTTCCTTTTTTATAATTAAACTAATATTATGTATCTTAATTTCTTAATGTATCACATAATATATAATTGTATAAAATATTGATTTGACACTATAAATTATTTTCACAAGAAAGCTATTTTATTTCTTGAGAAACGAACAGTCAAAAGTTAATCATTTCAATATTTTCAACTCATTTGACTAAGTATATTAGGAAAAACACAAAAAAACTAAAAGAAAAAAAAATGTAGAAATTTTCTCATTCAAAAATAATTGTTTCTCAAAAGAATCAATAAAATGATACACCTACTCCGCCCACAGTCAAGCATGCATGTGAAAAAGGAATCTTTCGACCTCAAAATTTGGCGGTTTGTTTGATGCTAGGTGCAGTGAACTAGTTTACACTCCGTTGATGATTGATAAGTGTTTTTTGTGTTATTTATTTATTTATTTATTTTATTTTATTTTTTCTGTCTTTCATGGGACACTTATCAATTATCAGGGATGCAGACTAGTGCACTGCATCCTAGCATCCAACAAACCAGGAGAAGAACAGATGAACTATATATGTAATTCAATAAAAACAGTAGAAAGAACATACCAAGAACCAATACAATTTGTGGGATCGTGCCAAGGATTGAAACAAGCTGGCTCCAAATACACCCGGTCCAATAATCTCAAAAAACAGATTCGACCCGATTCCGACATACTGCCCTCCAAGTGAAAGCAAGAACTCATACACCACAATTAGAAACAGCAGCCCCCAAACATTTGTGGAACATGGCAAGAACCCGTATATGGGCTCGCACGTCTCCGTTGAAGCCGAAAGCTTCCATTCAAGAAAAGAAGGTGTGTTCTGATCGGAGTCGACCCCATCAGAAACCAGATTCAAATCATCCTTAATCGAACGGCTGTATGCTAGTTGGCTCACAAGAAGAAGAAGAAGCAAAGAAAACAGAGCAAAATCTCTCATCTTAGTGACCATGATATTAATTGACCATAATGCAATGCTGAAGAAATGAATATATTTATAGAGTAAATTATATATGTAACGTGGGGTTTTGGGGACACGATTGACTTTTATAAGGAAACCTATGTTGAAGACCTGTTCAAATATAATTAATTAACTTCATAATATAACAAGTTGGAGGAGAAATACTTTTCATTGTGGATATTATATTAGCCGCCAGGGTGATATAAGCACGAAGCCACGCTTCTGCTTGCTTGGAATAGACTGGTCAAGAATACACTCCATTTTATGCAATAATTTATTTAATTGAATATTTTGTTCAGCTTTCGCATAACGCAATTTAAAAAAGTATCTTGCATTTTCCCTATTATAAAGTGAATATTCAACCTAATAAATATAAACAACAAAACCTCTCAATGGTCAAATAAGTAACAAGAAGTGTGCCCCCGGGGCATTTCTCCAACTGGCTGACCAACAATTCATAAAGCTTGCTCCAGCGGCAAGGGTGGGGGTTCGAATCCCATTTGGAACTTGGATGGAAGCATTTTCATGAGTCTGTCTAAGGGTCATTTGTGGTCAAGACCCCTTTGTGCGCAGAGTGTACAGCAGTATGGTGGGATCCCGAGGCTTGGTGGAGGCACATCCCGCGATTTACATCCTTCAGGATTCTAGGGCAAGGGTTCTGAGGGTCCAGGATTAGTCTAGTGTAAGCTTGGACACCTGGGTTATCAAAAAAAAAAAAAAAAAAAAGTAACAAGAAGTGAGAAAATTCCAAGTTCCTCGTGAAAGCAATTTTCACCTAACCCACACATCACTACAAACCATTATATATTAGTATATATAAAGCCTAGGCCGCCTAGCTAGCTAATCTTACTATTCCTAATCAAGTTGCCAATATTTATCTATATAAAAAAAAAATCAAGGACATAGACTACGAATGAATTTGGCAGCAAGTAAGGAACCGCCGCCGCCACCAATTCCTATGCCCTTTGATGGCTAGAAATTTCAGATAGTAACTTCAATTCAACATTATATAATTCATCACACACTTGTCATTTATCATATGGCTAGCTACTTAGTTACGAGTATGAATGCTATGGATTCACGTTTTAAATGCTTTTACACATGTTTTTTATTGATTAAATGTTATTCACTCACAAAATGCAACTACATAGTTTAGGCTAGAAATTCTCATGTATGAGGAAAACAATCAAGACATTCATAAAAGTATTATACCTACAGACCTTTCCAGGAATGAATGATAAAAAGAAAAACAACAAAATAAAACTCATATTTTCTCCTCACATCTCTAATGCTTACAAATTACATCTTTGAATTTAAAGTCACGCGTTTCTTGTTTAAAACATTAAAGTATTCAACTAGTTTGTACATGACATCATTCAAGTATAACGGTTGTGTAGATTCCAGAAGCCATTTTGCTTCTGTGTCACTTAGGTTGCTAGTGAACACAACACATCGCCACAAATAAGCATGCACCAAGTCTTTACTCTCTGCAAATAGCCAAATACTGTCTAATATGAAGCATTGAAGTATAGAGCAGCTTGCGTGCGTTCCAATTGTTTTCTAGTCTTCGAGACCAGTGAAAAGGCATGAGGCATCGAATGTATGAAATGTTCGATAAAACTAAGGATAAATTAATATTGATCATTTATCATTCAGTAATTAAATCCTCTCTTCTTGTATACAATATAATAACAAAGTAAATTATCTTAACCTTATAAAAATATCCTTGTGTAGCCACTTCCCCTCCAAAATTGGGATCTTTACAAAATAACAGCTGCGAACAAAGGGAATAGAAAAATTATTAATGGAACTTACATCATTCCAAATGCCAGCTAGTTCTTCAGGTGATTTATCTTTGCCCTCTCAACATCCATAATCCCACTTCAAATTTGTCACTGAAGAGGCTTGAAACCATTTGCAAAAATCAAGGTCCTGTAAATTCCGAGTGAACCCTATTTCAAGGAATCTCTATAAAATGCAATCTTTTGAGGTACTCCCATACTTTCCAGAGCTGAGATTGAGTGTGAAAAAGCATTGCCACATTGAGCTGCCTAAAAAAAAAATGCCCTCCTCTAAACGTTGAACACCAAATGATGCATTATATACTTATCTGCAATATTACGGTCTAAATTGTTCAGCAAACAGAGGAAAAAACAGTTTGAATGTATCTTGATTACAAGAGAACACTAAAGTAGACAAATGTATTTGCTCCCACACATTAATAAACATGTAATACAAAAAAGCAATAAGTGATCTGAAATTTGCACACATTTTCATTCAATGTTTCAATTGGTAGCATCAGTTCTGAGCACATGGGTATAAAGCTAGCTGCTCGTGGTAAGATTAGTGTAAAGAAACACAAAGTTGGGGAATTTAATTATAGAAGAAAGTAAAACATTCCTAATTCAAATAAGATTCTAACACTCCTACTCAATCTGTAACACTAATATTCCAATAACTCTTGTAATTGGGAGGGTGTTGTTCCTTTACCCTTGTACTCCGGAATATTTTTTTTGTGATTCTAGCTCTCCTATTATCTCTGTAATGAATATTTTTTTCCTTTGTTAATGCTTAATCGTTTCCTTATAAAAAAAAATGTCATATTCTTTGTTATAGGCCTACACCTAACCTATACCTCGAATTAGTCACCATGAGGAGCAATTTTTCTTTTTGATGAGTGAAAAGCAATTGTTGACATGATAAGACCAGCATTGTGAATACACCTACTATATGTTAGTTTTGTGTAATATTTTGGTGTCACACGTATAACTTTAAAATATAAATGAAAAACTAAATCACACGTATATAAGTTTACATGAAAAACCAAAGCGAGCCAGGTCAGTGGTGTGACAAAACATTTGAGAAAAAGAATAATAGTATAAAGCGGACGCGCGCCCACTTGAGAAGAAAACGTTGTGGCTTGAAAAGTGCATATGTCTTCTTGAGTCACCTCACCTAGCTAGCTCCTCTTTTTCAGGTCCACACAACACAAGTCTGTGTTTATTTCTTCTTCACATCAAAAAGCTAAATACCAAAGATAATTAAAAAGCTTTTATGTCTCATTAATTGAACTTGCACATGCTCTGCATTTAAGGATCTTATCTGGGCCGACCCACTTTAATTTCTCCCCTCTCTTCTGTATGATGTGAAAAATAGTAACCAATTTCTGTTGGTATTGTCTGATATGAGTAATGGCATTTATGATAGAATTATATTCAATGCTTAAAAGTACTTGTCAAACCTACTAATGTCATTGTGCTTATAAATGCCAAATTAATACCCATTTTTTAAATTAAATGATACACCAAATAGATCCTATCGCGGAATTGTGTAGGTACCTAGCATCTAAGAATACATATATTCATCTCGATTTATATTCTACTTGTGGTTTTAGAGTTTAGATGACAAAAATATTGCAATTCAAATCTTTAAACCTTAAACTACATAACAACTCAATCGTCACATTTTCACTCTACCAACCCAATCCCAAGATCCAATTGTTGACATACCCGGACCAACAAATGACATTGAATGCATATATATAGTATGATATATCATGATAAAACATTTAAAATCTATTTAATTATTAACATCAGATCAGGTGTATATATGTACATATTAAATTTAAAAGAAGAAACTTTTACAATTGTAGACTTCACGGGAGTTGATTCTCTCTCTCTCTCTCTCTCTTCTTCTTCAATATATACATAAAACAACAGGACAATGAAAGAACAAATAGTTTTCACTTTTACACTGTGAGCTAATTTGTCCTAAGCTGTCTGCAAAGCAAATTAGGACAATCCTAGTTAGTATGTCTTTCTCCTCCTCCACCTCCACACCATTAATTCCTCTTCTCATCATCATCTTGTTCGTATCATTGGCCACTTGTGCAGTACCCGTTAAGCAACTCTCAGTTGATTTCTACGCCAAGTCCTGCCCGCAGGTCGATCAACTGGTTGCATCAATTACTTCACAGCAGTTCAAAGAAGCACCAATCTCCGGTCCAGCCACTATTCGTCTCTTCTTCCATGACTGCTTTGTTGAAGTACTATAATTAACTACCAATTAGTAATATATATATATATCGATTGCCCTGTTTTTTTTTTTTTTTTTTTATATAATTGATTTTGTGGTGAAAATGAAATGAAAAGGGATGTGATGGGTCGGTGTTGATTTCGACTAAACCTGGAAGCAAAGAATTAGCTGAAAAGGATGCGGAGGATAACAAGGAAGTGGCAGTGGAGGCATTTGAGAGTATAAACAAAGCTAAAGCATTGGTGGAGAGCAAGTGCCCTGGAATTGTGTCCTGTGCGGACATTCTCGCTGTTGCTGCTAGAGATTTCGTCCATTTGGTTAGCTACTAATAATGTCTTTTCTTATTATAATTATTATTATTATTATTATTATTATCTTCTTTTCTACTTGTGGATATCAATTGCTCATCATGATAATCCTTGATAGTGACTTCTGCAATCATATTTCATTTCATTTCATTCTAACCTCAATTATAGCTGTTAAATTATTAAAGATTATCATCAGATGAGGACATGTCTTTTGCAGAGTGGAACTAAATATATTGCCAAAATATAAAAGAGCAGTCCAAAGTTTTTGGACATTTTTAAAACACAATTAAAGCCGTGCAAATTTGTCCACTAAACTACCAAACAAATTTTAATTTCCTCACTTAGTCAATATCTGTCAGGCATCCATTAATTTCATAAAATCTGCCGGTTGCTGCGGGATCAAATTTTGTCATTTGCAAAATCCCGACAAATTTTGAAGCCTAATTTCATATGTTAACATGGAATATGACAAGTTTTTTTTTTTCAGGTGAATTACACGGAAATATTCTTCATGTATGGTCAAATCATTAATACAGTATATATTTAAAAAATTACAGAAACTATCTCTAATTTTTTTATGATGTTATAAAAAAATTAAATTTAACCCTCTATCATTGTCCTTGACAGAAATACCCTTATAACATAACAAAAAATTTAGGTAATTTTAATATGCTTTCTAATGAGGTGTGTCTTAGCAAGTAATATGTTGTTGAAATGTTGTTGAAAGCCAGGGTGTCAAAGTAATACACAGTTGAATTTTCATAAATTAGAACAAGGGCATTTATGTAATTTACGCTAAATTGTTGGGGGTTTTTATCGAAGTCAGGGGTAACTTTTATGTAATTTCTCATAAAAAAAAAATGGGATCTCGCTGTAATATGACAATAAGTCAAGCTTTACTGTATTTTCTGTAATTTACCCTCATCTTTTTTATTACTTACTGGCCACAAATCCCTTTTCAGATGTGCTATAGAACAAATAATTCAACAATTAATTATCTAGTAATATTTCTTGATTAGCTTGTGGACAAATTACTTTTTACAGGCAGGAGGTCCATACTATCAAGTAAAGAAAGGAAGATGGGATGGAAAGATTTCAATGGCATCAAGAGTTCAATCCAATCTTCCTAGAGCAAATGCCACAATTGATCAACTCATTCAACTTTTTAAATCAAAGGGCCTAACAATTGAAGAACTAGTTATTTTATCAGGGGCTCATACTATAGGTTTCGCTCATTGCAGGCATTTTCTTAGCCGATTATACGACTATAAAGGCACAAAAAAACCCGATCCTTCTATGGATCCAAGGCTTCTCAAGGCCTTAAAAATGTCGTGCCCGAGTTATGGAGGTAATAGTGATATTGTGGCACCATTTGATGTTACAACTCCTTTTTCATTTGATAATGCATATTATGGGAACTTAGGTGCTAAAATGGGATTATTGGCCTCTGATCAAGCCTTGTTTTTGGATGTTAGAACTAAGTCTTTGGTTCAAGAATTGGCTAAGGATAAACAAAAGTTTTTTCAAGGATTTGCATTGGCAATGGATAAAATGGGATCTATTGGTGTGAAGAGAGGAACAAGACATGGAGAGAAGAGAAAATATTGCAGTGTACATATGGCTTGACTATTAATCCTTGATTTTGATTTTTAATATTTGCTAGCTTACATTCTCTCTTTTTTTTAACTTGGATTTTCTTCATTTGTCTATTCCAATTATTTTTCCATTTGATTCTTTTGTAATGCTGATTTGCTTGTTGGGTTTTCTGTTTTGAGGCTTGTTAGTTGTGAATTTTACAACTAACTTTTACTAATGTTTTTTCTCTTTCTCACTACAACTTTATGCTGATCATTTCTTGTATTCTTGTAGACAAGAATAATTGTCTAAGGTTCAACATTGTGATAGCATTGCATCACATTTCAATCACATTGTACAATTGATGATCTGTGAAGACTCACACAATTCTCCGTCCATTTTATTATTCTTGCTACTAACTTGTACAATTATTCCATAAATTCAAGTACGACCCAATTCTCCAATTCTGTGTTAATTCGTGACGAGGGCGTCTATAGCAGGGCGAAAGGATTGGAAAATAAGATCATATGCTTTCTCATTGGGGTGAATCGCATCCCAGAACACGTATTCATTTACGTCTCTGCAGACAATCGACAATGGGTTGCACAAAACAGATACTTCAGTCAAGCCTGTCCCACAACATCCTCTGTTAACCACATCGAAATCTATTTACCTCGCAAGGACAAATTACATGTCAATAAATATTACAGACATTTTGCAAATAATAATTTGTGTTGTTATATAATTATGTACTCACCGTATTTGCGTCGTAAGGTTAAGTCCTCTAAAGGTCCATAAACATCTATGTAACCAATATTAGCACCAGAGGCTAGCTTCATGGCAGTCAATTCATTTTGGAGCAATTGATTGTAGTCTCGAGCTACGGATGAGTATTTCTCTAGGCAATTACGTTGAGGATTTGTTATACCAGAGAAAACGGTTATGGCTATAGGCAAACAACCAATTGGTGGCAATCCAACAACTCCGATTCTACGAGCCCCTTGATCCAACAATTCCTACACATAAGCGGGGAAACAATTAATTGAAAGTCTGAAAAGGACTAAGTTGCTAGCGAGCTATAGTTACAGGATTAATTTTGCAATTTTCTCTGATGAAGTGCTTTGAGGCGAACCTGATAAACCTATCGAGCTTGTTGTAGTACGAAATTCATGTAACTCGAGATAGTGTAGTTCAAACGTCGTATAGGTAAGACGTAATAGTTAGCTAAAAAGTCATCTGTGCCAGCACTAACAATGAATAAGGTATTGTTTATCAGCTCCTTTGTTTTCTCATTCCCAATCTTGGCCTGCAATTTTGCTTGATACTCTTTGAAGTTTTCCAACTGCTGAGGTAGCGATAACACATTCTAATATTGAAAAATAATAAATTCCATTATCAAACATGATCATCGAAATACCACAAATAACAAAAGGATTTGGATGTGCATGGGAATCGTGAAATAGAACAAAGACGAACACACAGAGAAAGAAAGAAAGAAAGAAAGAAAGAAAGAAAGAAAAGAAAAGAAAGAGACGCTTGTTCTTGGAGTAATAGGGTCGAATCCAGTTCCAGCAGAACCAAAACTGACTCCACTCATAAGCTCCTCAATGCTTAGTGTTGGATCCAGATATGGAGGCACATACTCTTTGATTCCAAGATATTCAGCTGCAGTGATATATATATATATATATATATATATAGTAAAAATCATATTAAAATAAAAATGTTTAGATGCAGAGTAAATTTTAACTTAGTTCTTATAATAACTAACCAATAAAGTCATCCAATATCTTTCCATCACAAAACCTTCCAGTTGCTGTGTGATTCACAAAATCTCTCCCATAAGGCGAAAAATTGCTTCTAAAGAGAGTTTTTATGTAGTTATTGATTCCGGTATCAACCGTAGAGTCTCCGAAAAGGAGAATGGTTGAAACTGAAGAGTTCTGTGCTTTTACTACAAAAAGTTTTTCAAGTGATGCAAAGTAAAGAAGCAAAAAGCAACATGCTGAACTAGCAAAAGAGTCCAACTTAAAGATCATTTTTTGGTTCTAACTTGTTACAACAAACACAAGTGATGTTATTGCATTAAAGTGAACATGAACTATTAGGGCTGGATTATATATAGAAGCATAAATAGCTTTGCCAAATTTACATGTTTTTCTTATTCTAAGGACAAAAGTTTTCCTAATCCTATTGCTAAATGTAAGTAGCTTTGCCTAATTTACATGTAAACACCGTGTATCCACGTTGCATGGATATGTTAATATGGAGACGGAAATATGAAATTAAAATATTTACAAGATGCAACGCATCATGAATATGAATAAAAATATGTTCATATATTCATACATTATAAATCGCACGAGGGAAAAACTACAACTATATAACAACTATTATTTTAGTTAATTTATTTGAAAAAGATAATTCATATTTCATTTCATAATATTAAATACCACTATGAACTCGTTTTATAGCAAATACTTTCTAGAAAATCAACCTTTATCTCCTATTGGGTAGTATTAATAGTTAGTAAAACAACGGGTCAATTCATAATCTACAATATAATTATCACATCTTCAATCTTATGATAACATATTCTCCAAGCCAAAAACTAATTTTAGGCCGCAATGTTTGACTCTTTTACCAATCCGCATTAATCTATGCTTTAACTTCTGTTACCAAACAATTTAAAAATTATATTATCTTCTTCGTAATGGCATATAATTAATATTCTCACCATTAGACAATTTCTTTAAACATTAAGATATAAAAAAGTTGAACAGCGTAAAAATGTAGAAAAATTACCACAATAAGCCACTTAACTGCTTAATTATTTTCACTTGATAATGTAGAGGAAGTAAAATTTATTTAATTGAAAGAAAAAATTGTAGCTTTTAGAAAAAAACATATATCCGTCAATGGAGATTTCGTTGGGATTGAAGTGGATCAATTCTTGATTTTTCACTGAATTCCATATAATGAGATAGCTCCAAAAAAAATATCCATGTAGATTCTTATAGATATGTTTCAGTATACTCCCTGCAAGACAGTTAAGCAAAGAGGCATACTAAATCCAACCACGTACAATAATCAAAATCCCTATGATTTTGTGGAGAGGATGGTTGCAGCTGTAAATAGTGCTTCTTTGCCAATGCTTAAAATCTCCATGTGCCTGAAACATGATTATATTATATTATAATTGTTACCAACTTGAATATAAGAAGATGACAAGAAAAAATAGCTTAGCATTAAAACTTCGTAGGCAACAAGAGAACTAGGAGAGTAGATAGAAAAGAAACATTAATAAAAAACACTATAAAAGGATAAGTGAATCTTACTTATCTTCTTGTCTTAGACATGTAAAAGCAGTCATAAAGTTTTTGCAGACATCTATAATGGAGCTGCTTCTTACATCTTCGATTGGATTAGTTAAACCTTGTTGATACGATTGCGCCACGTATGCCTAAAAAATCATCGAAGTTGCATTTCAAACTAAAGAAGAAAAAATGCATTTCAAACTAATGGAAAATTTCAGTTTTGTATCTTCGTATTATCATTTCTAGAGGTTGACTTGCAATTCTCAATCCAGAACTAAATGATACCTGGAAAGCATGGGCCAAGAGCAATTGAATCACCTCTGTCCTCATCTTTTTAATGATACTTCTAGCGCTGTTTTTGTTGGACAAGCAGTTCAAAACACCATCAAGATTTTCAGCATTGATACTACTGTTTGACCTCCTAGTTTGAACAGAAGTCTGCAACATAAAATAAATTTATTTCAATAGGTTGACGCTTATACAAATAACTGTTGGATCGTCTTTCAGAGAGTACAGTTTATTAGGAGCTAAGCTAAAAATAAGCCATCTTATATAGACCTCACATAGGTTAAAGCTTAACCACTTCAAACAGGGTTTAACAATAGTCCATCACTCATTCAGAAAATGTTAGAATGTCAGGAAGAAACAGAAAAAATATCAGACCATGTACTTCAGTAATACAGACTAGATTGCACGCTGACACTGCGACTCGCGACTCATACACGATGACACGGATTTTCAAAATTTTCAAGACACGACACTGTATAGACACGGATATCAAAATAAATTAATATTTTAATATATAACAAAATAGATCCTAATAATAAGTCTTATGAGCAAATAAACCACTTCAGGTACATAACAATTTTTTTGGAAGAACTACATAACAATTATGCTATAATATTGTCTACTTGCTAATTAAATTCAATGTCTAAATCCAGTCACACACACAAATCAGTTCACGTAAAAAAGCTTCAATCTTTTGAATAGAGAATAGAGAGAGACTTAAGAGTTAAGCTAATGTGTTAAACAAACCTTTTGAAAGCTTGAATCTTTTGAATTAATGGAGTAAACAAGAAGATCAAAATAATAGGGTTGCATTAGGGCAGATTATCGAGTAAAAAAATTGGGGGAGATAAGCGTAGTGTGAGATATGAGGACTGTATGTTAGATCTTATCTTGTATTCAGACCGTGTCGGACACGAGCGTCTTATCACCTCGGAGACGCCATGTGGCGTGTCCGGCTCGTGTCGGTGTCAGAAAGGTGTCGGATTCTGCATTGTTTCATTTTGTGGAGTGACGGTGAAACATAGATACATACAGATCATATCAGGTTATGCTTGAATTTAACCAGTTGTAAAAATCAATTGGAGAAAATATAAAATTGAACTTAAGGAAATTGTTTTTCCTGATATCAAATATTAGAATCTTTCCTGAACTTAAATCGAGAGGCTGTGAAAAGGTATCCAATGGTAAAGAACAAATTGTGATTCAGATTACCTAATACCCTAAAGATTAATATTAGGAACAAGTAGTGTCAGGTTCAAAGATGGCCGAGGGAGAAAATAGAGGAAACATTGTGATAAACTGCTACGAAATAGATCCTACTGCAAAGGGAAATGAGATAACATACCTTTGAAATATACTTCTGGAAATATAATACAATAATTTCAAGCTTCCACTTTGGTTCATCAAAGACCTAAAATTAATTTGAAAGTAAAATACAAATTAGAGTCACAAACTATGTGGTCCTGCAATAATATATGGAGTAACATTTTTAAGTATCATAAAGAGGTTTAGCAGTAACACGTAAAAGGCAATGTTAACACTTTCTGAAACAATAAAAGGAAAAACAGAAACTAAAGGCAGACATGATCTCCCATGTTTGTTTCAACCATCTAGCACTATTGAGTTTCAAAGGAAAACAAAAACCATACTTGTTTTGTATATCTTCAATTCTTATCCAATTCAGAAACTTATCCTACCGATTTAGATAAGAATAAAGTTCACGTGCATCAACAATAATATTTTTCTTCAAAATTATTGATTGACTAATTTTGAAAACCTAAGCTGTTAGAAAGGAGAGAAGTTTGTTTTTATTATGCTCAAAGGGGCGTTCATTTCTTGAAGTTGGAACTTATTTTTCAAAAATGATGGTGGTGATTGAAACCAAATACCTCTTCTTGTTATGACTCTAATACCATTTTAATCGAGTAGATTGCCTAATTGTTTAAGTTTTAGATAGGAGAGACATTTAATAAATTATAGTCATAAACAAAACAAAAAATTGAAACCCCATAAACTGCTCAAGATATAAAAACAATTTACTTATTATAAATAGAGAGAGAGAGAGGGAGAGAGAGAGCACTGGAAGAAAGGCAAAAAGGATATTGTTGTCGTAAATGAGTTCATCCAAAATTATCTCCACCACTGGGGTCCTGCACTACAACCAGTGGAAGATGTATTGTCTTGCTCTAATAATATTTGAGTACAAAAATGATGTTTAAGAAAAATAAAAAGGAAGAAGTACCTTACGCCGTCAGCCCTGGTGGTAAGGCCTTGCTGATCAGCCATCCGTCGTGATGAATCTAGCTCCATGATCTAAAGGTTACACGAAGCAGTGGTCAGGAAAAGAACATCTCTAAATATCCTCAGAAAGATATGGCTAGTGAATTCACCATCACAAAGAATTTCCTAAGGAGAGTGCACGTAGACTTTTTTACTTCAGGTAAAGCTATAGCTGTAGCAATGCTAATTTCATGTGACAGCTTCATTGAAGAATTTTCTTGGCAGCTTTTTTCTCCAGAAAATACAGTTGATTGAGAAAGGCTACACATGATAGATAAACAGTCCTTCATAAAGCCTTTGTAAGTCGTTTTTCTTGAACCCTGCAAAATGACTCCTAAAGAAAAGTCAAAGGCGTATGAAAGAACATGCCTCTCAAGAGTAAAACCACTGAGATATACAAAATAGAATTATCTAGCCGAGTAGGATTAAAATTTCAAAAAATGAAGGCATACCAGAAGCATGTTCAGCAGTGACTCCCTCAAAAGGGTCCAATCCACATTTTCTGCAACAACGTGATCGATAAAACATGGATTCTCAAGGACCCATCAGACAAATAGTGAACTTTACCTTGATTGGAAATACGAGGCCAGAAATCTCCTTCAAGAACAGTGATTAGATATTGAAGCAGCAACATGTTCTTCAGGAACTGCAAAATGATCATATCAGGATTAAAATGTATAGGGCACAACGAGAATATTATGAGGATTGGTGATGCAAGTCATGACTTGGTATCTATAACCAGATTTTCCCTTATTCATGCTATGAAAAAAAACTCCAAATAGAGTTAACAATCATAAAAAGATCAAAAAATGTGCACAAGTTCAGAATGCCCTGTGAAAATTTCTTTCAACAACACCTATAGTCATTTGCTGTTACCTGATTTTGCATCAGATGGTTGTTCCAACACTACTGCCAAAACCGAACAACGCCATGGATTTAAACTACTGTTAAGTACCGAGTAACAAACACAAGATTGACCATCATTTGTCATGGTAAGAAATTTGAGGCCAAGAATAGATTTGCCAAGGAATACAACATTCATATTTAATCTCTAAAACAAACGGACACATGGCAATAAGAACTGAAAAACACAAAATCATCATCAACACGAATTCTCTTGATTGGCTCCTAAAATTGATTGTGGAGAATATCCACTTGTAGTACAACAGCAATCCTAAACTTTAACATTTAATCAAAATGCATACAAAATGAGGCCATCTTTATGATTGGCTCCTAAAATTGATTGTGGAGAATATCCACTTGAAGTACGAAAGCAATCCTAAACTTTAACATTTAATCAAAATGCATACAAAATGAGGCCATCTTTATGAAACCAATGAAAGGGAATTGAGACCGGCATTAAGGTTAACAAATGCACAAAGTAACTCATCAAGAGCATTGACTTGTCCTAGAAGATTATCCAGTTAGTAATATTAATGCATCGAAACCAGCACAAGCAAAATGCAAGTTATACTGAAACAGAGTATGGCCATTCAACAACAGTTTACAAAAAAATACATGAAAGTAACTCACTCTTGTATCTACTTCATTAGAGTTGGCAATTTCTTGTATAAGAGCATGGAAACCCTGATATCGACAGCAAAAAATTTCATAAATTGAAGATACTGAAGAATATAGCAACTAAGGTAGATGTCCTTAGGTAACAATGACAAATCATCAAAAGAAGCGGTAAACTCTCTAGTAAGGATGGAATGGGAAAACAAAAGGGCAACGGAAAGTTGCCTAATTTACAAACCAAAGTGTCCAATGAATTTCTTGTATGTCTTGAGGCTCCCTCCTTCTCATTGTAGTTGTCAAATCCAAAATTAAATGGTAACCAAGCCTAGCATGAAACAATAGAAGTCACCATTGTGCACATGGTACACTAAACCTCAGGAGCAGCTTAAACCAAAAAAATAGTAGGGTCATTGAATAGGAAAGAATCAAGTCACCTCTTCAACCATAACTAATTGGGAAAGAACTTCAGAAGAAGAAGATGACACTGATTGTTCTCCTTCTGATAGGTAAAGTCGAGGATAGCGCTATATCAAAGAAAATATTCATCAACCCAATACATGAGAAAAAAATAAAATTGCCCCCCACATTTGAAAACAAATTCATATCTAAAAATTGCACAAATGTTCAAGTTGGTACCTTATCCAATTCAATGAGAAGCTGGTAACTTTCGACAATTAAATCAAGAGAATCAACCTCCTTTAGAATATGAAAGATTGCATCAAACATTTTTCTGTTACAGCAAAATTGCAAATGAGAGTGAATGTCAGCAAGAGTAATAAACTAATATGTAGATTAAGGTAGACAGACACAAATATAAAGAGTAATAGCCATGTCTCACGATTCAAAAACATAACACCACTTTAAAATACTTGGTTTAATGATAGTTGGGATCATTGGTAATTTAATGCAGCATATCCTAGGCAGAGTATTTGAAGGCCATATAAGGACTAGTAAATAAAGTCCTTCAAACATTGTCTTTCATTCTGCAATGGGCGTTTCTGTGCATGAACTCTAGCTACTGAACACTCATTCACCCTACTAAGTTCGTCTCAACATTGTCTCCTTCTAGTACCAAACTAAGCCGCAAATGGTAGTATGGAAATCTTCTCATGTAAATGTCATGAATGGGTAAACAAAGAGTAGTGTCCGTTGGATTAACTTGGGGAGTTTAAATGATGATCGTTGGATCAAAAGAACCTTTGGTCGGAGGAAGAAACAATCTAAACCCGGCAACAACATCGCTCAACTTAGGGCACTGGGAATTGGGATAATCAGCAAAAACGACACCGTTTCAATAGCTCGTGAGTTGGGGGACATCAGCGCAGTAAAGGCACATGAATAATTGAAAAGAGGGACAATTGGAATCATGGCATTGGCGCAGCAGAGGAGGCATTGAAACCATGGCCGATTCTCTTAATTTTGTTATTTGAGATTAGTTGTTAATTAGCTTCTAATTAATCATTTTTTACCAACTAAGTAGCTTACATTTTCAGCACTACTTCTAGTATAAAAAGGAAAACTGAGATTGTAGAGGAACATTCAAAAAATCAATGAAACTTCTCGAATTTTTCACCACTTTCTCTCTGTTTTCTCATCTCTTTCATTCTTTTGGTTCTAAGCTGCATTTTGCAGCTTCCTTTACATCTCAGTTCTGATCATGTAACTAATTTTTCTTAAATCTCAAGCTCTCAGAAGTTGTTGTGCCCTAAATTTAGAATGTACAATTCCACAACCACTTCGAAACATTACATACAATACACTAGCCCAAAATAGGTTCCGCCACACTCAAGTCATTTACGAGACAAGTGAAATACACTTATTTTGTGATTAGATAACACTTAATAAGGACAAGTCCGATATAAGGAGAAACGCGTACCGAGTAGGTGCGCTTCCATTATCTGGAAGAAGAGAGGCAGTTCGAACAGCTTCCAAGAAAGAAAGCCCTAAGATAAAGAAAACAAATAAAATTAATCGAAACACATGGAACTATTTGGTCAAATAAACTTGATTCGCACTCACGGTCGTCGTCAAGGTGGAGAGACAATTTGGAATTGTTGAAACCGGAAGTGTCGAGAATCGCCATCGTGTTCTCTTCCATTCCTCCACTGCCGAACAATCTCTTTCGCCTCTCCATAATTCTCACTCTGTCTTCTACGGCAGTTTGAAACCCTAATGTTTTACCTTTGATCTTGCATTCTTGAATACTACTCCATTTATATGTATTTCCCGCCTAAAGTAAGGCGGCAGTGAATTTTTAGTAGGATGTTATTGGTCTGTTGCGTTGACTAAAGTCACAGCTCCCTCAAGGCTTAAAATTAAAATTAAATGGAAAAGGTCAAAAAAGATGAACAAAAATATTTCCGTTGCCGGGACTTGAACCCGGGTCTCTCGGGTGAGAGCCGAGTATCCTAACCGACTAGACTACAACGGATTGTGGAGTGAAGTGTTATTTTAATATTATTTATTAAAACACTTAGTTACAGATATCCTTTTTTCCCCTTTTTTTTAATTTCATTCCCACTCACTAATAAAATGGTTCAACAAAGCCACAATTTATGGAATAAGTGACCTTTTTTTTAATATTCTAATAAGTCACCTTGTTAATCATAGTTTGAAAGAAAAAGATATATTTTAGAGAAAGAACACCTTGTTACCCAGTTTTATAGAAAATAAAGAACATTAGTTTAGAAAGAAAAAGAAAAAAAAATATCTCTCCAATGGGGATACAAAACTCTCCCTTGTGGTGGAATTAAGTACTACTCCTATTACAACCACAAAATAAAAATAACCTAATAATAGAGAAACTATTTGTGTCACGTTATTTAGTTTTTTTTTTTTTTAAATATGGTGTTTATGAGATTGATTTGTGTAAAAATTGTATGATAAAGTGTATAAGTCAAACAAGTCGATACAATGTTCAAATCATTATAGAATCCTATTACAAGCTTATATTTATGAAGTGGAAACTAATCAAACGATCTAGATGTTAGCTAACTCGATGAACATCACAAAGTATGAACAATCTTCAAGCTCCAGTCTTCTATGTATTGGATCACTTGCCCTGATATTAAATGATTGTTGTATTTATAGGAGGAATGATCTTTCCGGTTAACCCAAATACCTGGTGATTATTCGGGTTGAATAGTATGGAGTGACGTCATTGGTCGTACAAAATGACGTCACTGAAGAAGACAATTGTCTCAATACGGACCGTCGGATAATTAGACGCATATGTACAATACCAGATCAAATTATATTATGTATCTCGGAGGTCTTATTGAAATCCGATCTCCTCATGCTAGCTTAGTATAAGCTAGATCGTAGGATCCGATTTGACTCTGACCTGTTTCTATTGGTCTTGATTTTTTTCTCTATTCCATGTCATTGCCAAGTAGATATCCTAAATGTGGTATATCAAACATACTGGAGTATGATTAGCTCTAAAATTTCGACAGTACTTTTATTTGTACTAGTGTGTTTCACCACCTAATTCGGGGGAAAGTGCATATTACTACCCCGTGATATCGAAAACCTGCAAAAAATTACCTTGTGAATTTTTTTTGCACCAGACTTCCTTGTGTTTTCAAAAACCCTGCAAATTACACCCATTCCGTCTCCCTCCGTCAATTTTTTGACGCGCGTGTATTCTACGCGCCAAAAATGCGATTTTTTTGTTTCTGACGTAATTTTTCATTCAAAATGACAAGAATACCCTTGTAACTTTAAATCTTTGCAGAAAACTTCCTTGTGTTTTTTAAATTTTGCATAAAACCTCCTTGTGTTTTTTAAAGTTTGCAGAAAACTTCCTTGTGTTTTTTAAAGTTTGCGTAAAAGTTCCTTGTGTTTTCCACCGTTTGCAAAAAACTTCCTTGTACTTTTGGAAGTTTGCGTCAAACTTCCTTATGCTTTGAAATGTTTGCAAAAAACTTCTATGTTTTTCTTAATGTTTGTAGAAAAGTAACTCATATTTTTTAATGTTTGCGCAAAAAATTCTTGTACTTTTAAACGATTGTTCAAACTCCCTTATACTTTTATACTATACCCATAATTTTGTATCTTTTAAACTTCGCACATAATATCTCTTCTTTTCTTTGTTTGTTCCATATGAGAAGCGAGAAAGAAAAATTAGTGAGAGTTTTTGTAATTGTAAAAATATAATTTTTTATTAATATATAAGGGGTAATTTAGGCAATTCAATTAAAAATTAACGGTGTCAATGATTAACGGAGAATGGGTGTAATTTGTAGGGTTTTAGAAAACACAAAGAAGTCTGGTGCAAAAAAAATTTCACAGGGTAGTTTTGTGCAGGTTTTCGATATCACAGGGTAGTAATATGCAGTTTCCCCCCTAATTCGTATTGCATTTTGCACAAAATGTCATTTTCCCACTAATGTGATGGGGCAATCAGATCTGGATTTGCATTTCTTGTACATGAGTTGAAAAGGTGTTGAAGAAAATAATTGGATGATCAACTTCAACGATAAGGACAAAGCAGGAGATATATCAGAAAGAAATGTTTGAAAGCATACAACATTAATTGACCATAAGTTCTGCTAAGCTTCGTACAATAAATTTATGATGCATTTGATGCATTTCTATTTTGAGAAATACAATACCCTGGTTAGTTGAACAACCTACTGATCATGCCATGAATGCAATGAAATGCTTAAAGGTTCAAAGCTTACTCTACTATGCTATTTTTAGCCTAATTTTTGGTATCAAATTTGTTCAGTAATTTGGGCACATCCCAAACAAGTAAAAGAATTTGTTGAGTTGAATTTTACAGATGTTGAGTTATTTTTTATATGTATTGAATATCACAACCTAACTCTATTAAATGACCTCCTAGATAGTTTGACTTTTATCTATATATACTGTACTCAAAATTATTGAGTTTCCAACACTCAAATTTCAGCACTTAACACATTACATAGTTTTCTGCAAAAATGTTTTTCATTAAGACAATGTGTGTTGTAATAACATCAATGTACCTTATGACGACTTATGCAAAAGCCACAAACTATCATCTGCCACGGCATAACACATCATGTATATTGGTTTTCGGTGACTCGAGCGTAGATCCAGGGAACAACAATCGGCTTTCTACTCCTGCAAAGAGCAATTTCTTACCTTATGGAAAGGATTTCTTCAACGGCCAGCCTTCTGGAAGGTTCTGCAATGGTAGACTCGCCACAGACTTCATCGGTAATAGATATATAGTTGATTGCAAAATGAATCTACCCAAATTAAATTATACATACATACATTTTCGTTAATCATTCTTTAACTTTTGACATGTATTTCAGCGGAGGAACTTGGTTACACAAATTTGATCAAGGCCTTTCTTGATCCTAATATTTCGAAGAAAGACATATTGCACGGTGTTAGCTTTGCATCAGCTGATTCTGGGTATGATGAATACACAGCAAATATCACAGTAAGTGAAATTTCCTTACATTAATTCAGTGGCAGATTGAAATAAGAATATGATTTGATGCTGCTTTTTTCTTTTTGTTTTTGAACATGAAATATTGCAACAGAATGTTATATCATTAACCAAGCAACTGGAGTACTTAGGACACTACAAAATCAAGTTAAGAGCATTGGTGGGAACTAAACAATCTGAAGAAATAATCCAAAAGGCATTATTTCTTGTGAGTATGGGAA
This sequence comes from Penstemon newberryi var. newberryi, assembly GCA_030819805.1. Taxonomy (NCBI): domain Eukaryota; kingdom Viridiplantae; phylum Streptophyta; class Magnoliopsida; order Lamiales; family Plantaginaceae; genus Penstemon; species Penstemon newberryi. The sequence continues at coordinate 44,886,722 of JAUALY010000005.1, read as the reverse complement.
CAAATGATTTCCTTCAAAATTACTATGTTGAAACCACTCGTCCAAAGCAATACAACATAGAACAATACCAGAACTATCTGATTTCATGTATGCTTTCTGCTATCAAGGTACGATTAACGAATAAATCTCCTTTTTCCTCATTCAAATATGTGGGGGGTATATAATAAGTATAAAACTTTTACAGGAAATGCATAAGCTGGGAGCAAGAAAACTAGTAGTCGTTGGAGTTCCTCCATTTGGGTGTATTCCACTTGTCAGAACGCTCAGGGACGATGTTAAATGTGACCTTCAATTGAACAATTTGGCCCTTTCGTTCAACTCAAAGATACAGAGAGCTTTAAAAAATCTAAAAGGATCGTCAATTATCATTGGTTTCGTGGATATATACAGCATTATACTGAATGCAATTGAAAATCCAAGGAAATATGGTAATTAGTACACAATACTACTATAAGTGGTGGATTCAGTTAACACAATTTTTCTTTTATGAAATATTTTTAATTTAATGACAGGTTTAACGGAGACTCTGAAGGGATGCTGTGGATCAGGAACATATGAATATGGCACTACATGCAAGGATTTGAATACATGTCCCGATCGAACCAAATACGTATTCTGGGATGCAATTCACTTAACTGAAAGCATGTATAAAATTATTGCTGAAAAGGCTCTAGAATTAATTGGATACATGTTTTGAGTAGTGGAACAGTTCAGTACTTTCATGGGAATTTTATGTATTTTTCCCATCATAAATAAAACAAAACCTCATAACAAGATGCCAACGAGAGTACAATTAAAAAATGAAGTAGATAAATATTTCTCAATCCAACAATGGTCAAATTCTTGGATTATGACTTAATTCTTGATGAGGAAATCGAGCACAGGTCGATTGGCTTGAAATAAAAGCTCATATGCTCTTTCAGAGGGGTGAATCGAATCCCAAAATATGTACTTAGTTGCGTCTGAGCAAACGGGTGACTTTGGATTGCACAGAAACGATGCTTCAAGCATGCCCGTCCCACAACATCCACTGCTAACCACTTCAAAATCTATACAAATCGAAATGCAAATTATATTTGTGTAAATAAATATATAATAAGATAATATTGCAAAGAATTGAGTCACTCACTGTATTTGTTGCCTAATGCCATGTCCTCTAAAGGTCCATAAGCATCCATATAAGCTATTCTAGAACCAGAGTGTTGTAGTTTGAGCCCAAGGGAGTTTAATTCTTTTTGGAGCAATTGATTATAATCTTTAGCTATGGATGAGACACTGTCTATGCAATTACGTTTATGAATCGCATTATCAGAGTAGAGGGTTATTACAACAGGCAAACAACCCATTGGGGGTAGTCCCACAACTCCGATTCTACGAGCACCTTGATCCAACAATTCCTGCAAAAAAGGGGAAACACAAATTGAAAGCAAAAGTACATAAACCAAATATTCTCAATATTGAATTCTTTATTTGGTTCATTTTAACAAACGCCAAAAGACACTTCTTTGTATTATAGAATTTCCCACGTGATATAAAATCCTGAATTGACCGACCTAATATTAAAGTCTCATTATCTTTTACTTGGATCAGTCCAGATATTACAGTTTATATTATACCAACAGCAAAATAGTACTAGGCTTCTAGCTTGTAATGCCTTGTTATATGCAACAAATTACAAAGATGTATTCTATTATGCAACATAGATATATTATGATACGCACCTGAAAAAACTGTTGCGATTCTTGTAGAATGAAATTCATGTAACTTGGGATATCGTAGCTAGTACGTCGAATAGGTAAGGTGAAATAGTTTACTACAAAGTCATTTGTGCCAGCACTAACAAAAAATAAGGCATTATTTATGAGCTGCTTTGTTTTCTCCTCCCCAATGGCTGCCTGCAGTTTTCCTTTATACTCTTTGAAATATTCCAACTGCTTCGATAGCGATATCACATTCTAAAATTTCAAAAGAAAAAAGTTAAACTCAGTACGATCATCGTAATCATAATAAACGAGAAAATATATGTTGATAAATCATGAGTGAAAATTTAGCCCAAACAAATGGAATGAAGATGAGCACACAAATACACATAGAAAAATGAGATAATGAAAGAGACGCTTATTGTTGGTGTAAGCGGGTCAAATCCGGATCCAGCAGAAGCAAAACTGACTCCACTCATAAGCTCCTTAATGCTGAGTGTTGGATCCAGATATGGAGGCACATACTCTTTGATTCCAAGATATTCAGCTGCAGTGATCAGAACCAATATACATATTCAAGCTTAAAATTATGAAAATTTGAACTTAATTCTTAGTTTCTTACAAAACTCACCGATGAAATCATTAGGAAGCCTTCCATTACAAAACCTTCCTGTTGCTGTCTGATTCGCAAAATCTTTCCCATAAGGCGAAAAATCGCTCCTGAAGGGAGTAGTTATGTAGTTATTGTTCCCGGGATCCACAGTCGAGTCTCCAAATATGAGAAAGGCAGAAACTGAAGAGCTCCCTCCTTTTACATTGCCAACTTTTCTACCTGTAGCTTTAGATAAGAAGAAAAGAAGCAGAAAGCAGCATAGACAGGTAGAGAAAGGCTTAAATAAAACGGGCATTCTTGTTTTCACTTGTTGAAACTAAACAAACGGGAACGAGGTTAAATAAAAGAAAAACAATGATTTATGCTTTGAAGCCATGTGAGTTATGTTGAGGTTGGGTATGACATATATTCTACTTGTTGAATGAGGTAGGGAAACCAAACAATAGCTAAATAGGTTGAACAGTCTCAACCACCCCTTCTGAATCTAATTACTCTCAAACTTGAGAAATGAAAATTGCTTTAGAGAACAGGTATTATAATGGATCACTCTTGGATCCTATTTTTGGTAAGACCAAATTAATAGAATATATTTATACTTTTGGAAGTGGAAAGATATATACCTTACTAGAAATTCTTCCATAATTGCTCTGCATGAATTCAATATATACATACAACATAATAGTTCAAAATATATGCTAGGAATGAGATGATTAGCCTCAGTTATTATTAAAGGTCCCATAAATTGGTAGCTCCAACTATCTTTAACTAAGAACTCAACTGAAAAATCATAATTGCAGTTGGTATATCACAATCTAATCCAGCTGTGTTTCCAAAAGTTGTTTTAGCAAATCCTATTCAAATTTCTGATATACTAACAAAAAAATTGGAATATGAAATATCTACTAATTAGGCATTGCAAATCTTCCTTTTGCATAAATACAATACTAGCAAACACTATAAGCTATTCTGAAAATTGTTAGGGATTGAGGTTTCGTATATTAATAATTAGAACATAAAAAATATGAAATTACACGACAATTGGAATGTATAGATTGGATTAGAGGGTGTGATTCTTGATAATCCAGTCGACTGTTGGGCGTAGGGAATTGAAGATATATTTGTAGGCAGCTTCAGTTGGGTGTACGGAATCAAAGAATACATATTTGGAGGGATCGGAACAAACAGGGGATCTTGAATTACACAAGAAAGTCGCTTCCAAAAATCCACTCCCACAACAACCAGCATTCACCTTATCAAAACCTGAAAAATCATTCAGTAATCTTGATTGACAGTACTACTATTTTATTTTATGTATAATAATTAACATGAGTTGGTTTAAAAAAAATAAAAATGGATATAAATCTAGTCCAGAGTTCAAAAAACACCATTTTCTTTTTAATAATCGTAAAGTAACAGAACTGAATCCAAATCTCCGTAGTAGAAAACGTTTTACTTGTTTAAGAATTATATAATACAATTACTGGATTTCAATTAAAACAGAGAAGGATTAATTAATCCAATTTAATTCAGTAATGGGTATATAATTAATAATGGATCTGGTCCACAAATTGGTTAATCTATCTAACAATTTAAAATTTAAAGGTTCTTAACCCACATCATTAATTAAGAATTCGCAATAATTTATTTTAAAACTCACCAAGTGGGGAAGGGTTTTGGATCATGTCGGTTAATGGTTTGTATATATCTACGTATACAATTTTGGATGTAGGGTTTTGAATGGACCGCAACATATTCTGGAGCTTCTGATTGTAATCTAAAGCAATGGATGATAATGAGTCGGTGCACGGCCGGCGGCGGAAGGCGTCGCCGGAGGTAAAGGTGATGACGATTGGTATGCAACCAATTGGTGGTAGCCCCACCAATGCTATTACACTAGCTCCCTCTTCCCTTAGGCCCTACATACACACCCACAATTCAAGGCATTAATGGAGAACCTGCAACAAATTCTCACTGGAAATTTATGCTGCATGAAATTCTTTGTACTCTCAACTTCTCTGTATACTCTCCTCTTTCTCCATTAGTTGTTGTCTAATACAGTTAATTTTTATATATTTAAATTATTTACCCTTAAATTAAATATAAGAAGATTATGTATAAAATATTCTATGCAAATTTTAAACAGTACAAGGGGATTTGTGCTAAATTTAAAAATTATACGAAAATTGCATGCTAAGTTTAAAATGTACCACGGAACTTCGTGCCAAGTAAAATTAATAATTGTGGTTAATCTTTTTTTGATAAATAAAGTTATTATTGTCATTTAACGGAAGAAATTAGAAAAAATACAAAAAAAATTGCATCAAAGCAGCGTTAAACACACACTTGTCAAAAAAATGACGGAAGTGGATGAAGGAGAGACTGTGCGAATCTGAAAGCATAAGAAGATTTAGTGCAATAAATATTTCATTTTAAATTTTTATGTAATTAAATTCGTATAATACATAGAACTATTGTGCAGTTTTCCTCACTTTGAATGTATGTGGACTTTTTTTTAGAAGCATAAGATGAGATAAACAAAACACTATCGATAATAAATTCAAGAGTAAATCGCATTTTTGGTCCTCCTTATAGGTTAACTTTTGTACTTTCATCCCTTTTAAATTTTTTGTAGCAGATTCGTCCATGTTATCAATGTAGTGTAACACATTCGTCCCTCTTATCAATCTAGTGTAACACATTTGTCCCTTTTAAATTTTTTGTAGCAGATTCGTCCCTCTTATCAATGTACTTTGAATGGGATTTTTGAAAAAAAAAGTTGATATTTTCAGTACTAACCTTTTGTGCAAGTGAAATGCAAAAATATTCCTTATGTGTTTGTCTAATTGTTAAAAAAAAAAAAAAAAAAATATGTTACTTTTATTATCAAAATCTCCATGTGCTAATTTTTTATTGGCAGAAAATCTCTTCTAAAATACTCCTATTCATCTAAAAACTTGCAATAATGTCCCAGTTAACTTGAAAATTTGACAATAAAGTCCCTGATTTATGAAAAAATTTCAAATGGATTTTTTTGCTAATTAAAGTAACTCAATGGGATTTTAATAGTTAGGCAAAGCACATGGGGTAGTTTTTGCAATTAGCTCTCTTTTATACTATATAATAAAGGTTTTGATATTAAAAATATATTTTCAATTAAACTTGTATTTTAAAATATACAATTAATGCGGTATACATGTATACTGGAATATAATTAAGTTTAACAATGAAGTATTAAATTTGAGCTCAATTACCTCAATAAATTGTTGTACATGTTGCAACAAAAATTTTTGGTAGGTGGTGATATTGTAGGTTTGACGTCGAAATGGTGTGCCCATATAATTAATCACGAAATCATTTGTGCCAGCGCTTATAATATATAAAGCATTTCTTATCAGATTTTTCGTCCTTTCCTTTCCAATGGAGGTTTCAAGTTTTGTCCTGTACAGTTTGAAATATTCCAGTTGCTTCTGTACAGGAATTACCTCCTGCAAAATTAAAAAAAATATATTAATTCCATATATAGCATGTGCTGTCACAAAATATGTTAAAATAAAATGTCATCAAATGCATATATCTAACACGGTAATTAATAAACAAAAGATGATTGGTTTAGTGGAAGGGACTAGTCACTACAAAGTAGCGGACTCGGGTTTGAATTCTTGTTGGGAGAGGTTCCCATTTTATGTGTCCGACACGCCTCGAAAGGAATTAAACCCTTGAGAAATAATTAAAAAAAAAACACGATAATTACTTGAAAACCATATAAGAATTATTTTAATCCCACTGACACATTCAAATTTAATGAGGATCGGATCAGTTTAGAATGCATGGTGCAGGTAATATTCATATCTAGTAATGTTGTAGTGTAGTGTAATGCATTTGTAATTAAAGAACATGGCAAGTAATAGTATATGTCATGCATGTGATAAAAGGATGTGAGATATAAATATGCGTAGCAGTTCTAAACAGTACAAATGCTAACGTTCCACACCCTTTGTTTTTAAAATAAATTCATCATCAATTATTTTATCAGAAATCATCTCAAAACCGGTTCTTGTAAAATGAAATAGCACCAAATGGAAAAGTAGACCAAATTCTTGATAGACCATGCATAAATCCCTTCAAAGATATTTAATGAAAAATAATACATAAATTTTGTGCACAGTTTATTGGTTTATGCACTAGGATCTGATTTAGACAAGAATTTACCAATTTTATAGTATATATCTATGTCAATATAAATTTTGACAAATTTGCATTACTTCCAGTTAAAAGTTCAGTTGGGCAATTAAGAAATAAACAATTTAATTATAATGGAAATGCTCTGTAATTGTAATTTGATATATGGGTGTAACAAAACTGAATACAGTATGAATTAGAATTTTTATATATAATTAATTATATACGCACACTTAGTTGAGCTGTGAACGGGTCGAATCCAGAGCCAGCAGAAGCAAAACAGACACCAGTCATCAGCTCCTCAAGGCTAAGGCTCGAGTCCAAATACGGTGGCACGTACTCTTTGATCCCAATATATGAAGCTATATATATATATATATACAAATAAATAAATAAAGAAGAAATAAATCTATATATAGTATAATCATGACATTAACTAATTAAAATACTCCAATGAACTTGCCTATAAAATCAGTGACTAGCCTGCCGTCAGTAAACCTTCCTGTGGGAACACGGTTCGCAAAATCTCTTCCGTAAGGCGGAAAATTGCTTTTGAAAGGAGTGTCCAAGTAATTGTTATTGCCAGAATCAACTGTAGAATCACCAAAAACAAGAACAGCTGAAATCCAATTATTATTAAAATTTCGAGATTCCGCAATTGATGATATGATGGTAGTTATAAGTATGAGAACAAAATAAGCAGAGCACATATTTGCTTGAATGGCCAAAAGGAATATGGGCGAAAGAGGTGATCGAGCAGCAAATCAAATGACTCTAATTTTTTAATTAATGTTGTAATAAGTAGTGAATTATAGAAACCAATTTCTTCATGGAAAATGTATGTATGTATGTTTGTAATTGGTTGCATGGGTCGATCGATTTCATCAAATATTTAAAGATGGCCTGAATGTGAATGTGGGGTAGGATATATAGGACTCGATCATTCTGTCCAAAACAAATGGTAAACGTTAGTACTAATTTCTAATTACCCCTATCGATCTTTTGGCTTATGTAGTAAAAAAATCAACTTGAAGTATATCTTTTCTATAGCCCTTGACATCCTCTTGTAAACTGGTTCTCTTTTGTCTAATTTTATGTATGATTTTTATTTATCAAAAAAAAAAAAAAAAAATTGGTTTCTTCCGAAAGTGGAGATCAGACGAACGTAGAAAGGGGTCCTTAATTAACTCAACTGTTTGCGCTACAACTTAAACATGAAAATCTGAAAAGAAAAATCAAAACCAAAATGGTTAAAACTTCTTAACTTGTATGCACTGTTACACAACCATTCATATTAATTACGAAAATTAATGACATGAAAGTAGCTTCAAGATTGTTTTCTCTGATATGAAATAACTAAATATATATATACTGTGTATGTATTAGGTGTTTGAAAACCTAAAAACACGAGTAATTTAGTCCAACAATATGCTTAACGTAGAAAGGCCTAAATTTGATTAAAAGGTTAATTAATAAAATTAGTATGTACATTATTATTCTTTAAATAGCAGGACCTACGCTGAGTTAATAATCTATGGGCTTATTTTCGTAACAAGCCTGAATTTTCTCTATTATAGCTATTATTGGGCCAACTTAAATAGCCCCACCTAATAAATATGATTAAAACGACACCTCATCTGAAACAATATACTTTAATATAATAGTCCCACCCACCTTCACGGCTTCACCAGTCACCCTTAAGTACAGACAGGCAATTGCATATATTGTATCCACACAAATCACCAAATACGATCATTTTAAATATGTTTCGGAATTTACCCATCTTAAAGTAAAGATCCAAATATTATTTACATCACTTTCCAATGTTTTCATCAACTTTAATTTAGGTAATATATGGAACTTAAATTAAGTAAAATATATTTTGCAAAATACAATTATGTTTTACTAAAATAATACTTTATGAATCTCAAAATATAATCTATTCAAATTGTCTTGTATTCACTCAAATAATGAAATGAAAATTGCAATAAATACCAAAAAAAATTACAAAATACCAAACTACAATATATACAAAGTACAGAAGTGTAACCCAAACTGGATCAAAATATTTAGTTCTTTTTTTCTATTTGAAGTTTTCATGAAGTATGGGTGAATTCTTAAAAGTTGTTGTTTTCTATTTATAGTTTTCATGTAATTTTTTAAATATTATTCAATTTAATTTTCTTGTATATTAATCATTATTCATCTTTTAAGTTTACTTATTTATGATTTAAACATCTAAATAGAAACATACATTTTCAATTTAAAAATTAAATATAAATTATAACCTATTAAAAATATTTATATCAAATAATCATGTTTTTATTATTAATTTAAAGAAAATAAAAATGATTAATAACATAAATGATGTAAAAATAATGAATAAATATTAAAAAAAGAGAATATTTTGGGACATAAATGTAATTAAAATAAGTGAATAGTGATTTTGATAAGTCTCCAAATCACTATTCAAAACTCCATATTTAGAGTTTGCATTTTAGTCCTCCTCCAAATTCATCAAATATGGACGTGAGTGAGAGAACGATTTCACCTCCAAATCTCCAAACTTGGAGATTTGGAGGTGGATGGGAGATGCTCTAAGGTGGTGGACCTGGCGACAGGGTTGTCAATGGGTCGGATCCGCATCGGATGAGGCTCGACCAATATCCGACTTCATTTATAGGGATCGGGTTCGGGTCAATTGTGGATCTCATTCGGATCAACATTTCTCGAGTCCAACATATTTTTGTCGGATTCGGTCGGATATCAACTCTTTTCTGATCTAATAAAATATTCACTTTCAAAATTTACACAAGTACTTTTTCCTAAAACAAGTTTGTTAACTTTAAGATTTTATTTAATATAGCTCATATGTTCAAATTTTCTTAATATTATTCATGTATTTAGATGAAAATATGCATAAAAATGAAAGTCGGATCGACCCAGATCCATATTCGCTCAATCTTAACGATTTTGATAAATATTAAAATTTTCTTAACGATTTTGATAAATATACATACTATTATTTAATACTACATTTGTGATTTGTCCCAATTTTTTTACTCTATTAGCTACAGTGTGAAGTCAAACTTTTAATCTTTTAGGGTGAGTTTGGCCTGGCGATTCGAAAATTAATTATAGGAGAATTAATTTTACTAAAATGAATTTTGGCAATAATTGATTATGATAAAATTCAATTATAAAATAATTGTTTTTGGATAATAGCTTTTGCAAAAGTAACACTCTAGTAGCTTCTGAAATAAGTTGATTTTTAGCTTCTGGAGATCCCAAAAGTGATTATGATATTAGGGGTCAAACACCATTAAAATCACGATTGACTAAAAGCAAATTCTATAATTGGGGCCAAACACTTCAAAAATCACAATGGATGTCTAGAAGTGCTTTTAAGAGCTCCCACCGCTGGGCCAAACTCACCGTTAATGACTTATCAAGTTGATTTTTTTTACATTTATTGCATTTTAAAGCTTTCAAATAATAATATATATGGTGTTATATAATATTATCAAATTATTATTAAATAAATTAATTATAGTATTTATTATAATTTTTAAATTTCGATCAAGTTAATTGATTAACGGAACCAATGGATAAAAAAATATGTCACCAAAGTAGTATTATGAAAGGTTTTGGGACAGTATATTTGACTTTTTGAAAAGCATTTCAAAGCTCTTTACGAAACTATACAAGTAGTTTCTTTCATTTAAAAAAAATGTTTATCGTATAGGTTTTTCTCTCAATTTCTAAGAAACGCAATCTCCTTCAACAAAATCTCTATTATTTTTAAATATAAAACTTAAAAAATCTTAGTACTTGATTTGATATAAAGTAAAATATTTTTTCTTACTTCATTCACATTACAACTAAAATATATACTTATCTCTTACATTATATATATACTCCTTTTATTTCCATAATCATTAAAAATAACCTACCGATTTTGTGAAAATTGAATATACTAATCATTTTATATCAAAATGTTTGATGTGAATGTTTTTCATGGGTTTCGGATCGAGATTTGCATGCTATGAGATAGGTGGTCGTCTTCTTCGTCGGGGGCAAGCTTCTTGAAAATAAGAAAAGACTAGGTCGGGACAACTCCCGCGTAGCCACTCAAATAAGTCAGTAACTAGGTTGCACGGATACTCCGAAATTATACACCGTGCAGTATCGTATGCGTACTGGATACTCGGATACTCAGATACTCGTACGATACCTGTGAAATACTTCACCGTGGCGTTTTCAATGATAAGAAAATAAAAAATAAAAAGGATACTGTATCGGATACACATGAAGGAGTATTGGAAACACCCAGAATACTTAAGAGCATGTATTTTTACAAATAATTTGTAAATTATGTATATTATCAAAGTGATCTACATAAAATGCTTGAAATTATGTAAAGGGCCAAAGACTATGGTATTAATACTATGGTTATACTTGAACACTTATATAAAGGGGAGATAGCATTGTTCATTTTAAAATGGAATAAAAAGTGAACTAAATATATATTACATAATTTTTATTATACATTTTTAAAACAATGGTTTCTTATTATAATATATTTTTAAATATACACACACGTATTTTAGCCGTATCGTATTCTATAAATTTTAAAAATCCGTATCGCCGTATTCGTATCGTATTCGTTCGTATCGCCGTATCCGTATCCGTGCAACATAGGTCAGTAATTTCATCTTAAATAGATGGAGAGTTTTTGATAAGAAATTTCTAAAAGATATTCTAAAAAATTCAAACAAACAAACCCTTTGGCTTTTGATAAGAAATTTCATCAAATAATGGAATTAAATGTCAATTTACAGTTAAAATTTTGATCACTTGAGCTTATAAATTTATCATGAATTTTCTGTACATGTACAATATAAGCTACACAAATATATATACAAAATGAAAATATTGATCAGGTACATTGATTAACTAATATAATGTATGTCTTATACTCTTATTTCATTATGAAAACCTTTAATTTATATATTCAGACCATGTTAAAAAATTACATCTTAAATAAGTTATAACTTCTTGTATTATAACATGTGAAGTCAATTAATTTTCAATGTCCAAAATTGAGGGTTGACGCAAACGGCAAACCCATCCATGTAAAGCACAAATCGTATTGAATAGGAGTAAAGGTTTGCATTTAACATGTGGGCACAATCATCTTGTCAATCACTCATCATTTCATATGTTCCAACTGCATATTGACTGTTCTAAAAAAAATAAAAAATAAAAAACTGCGTATTGACTGAAACCTACTTATAAGATTTATTTATGACAATAACTCAAGATTTATCTTGTGAAAGAGAGAGAGAGAGAATGGAAAGAAACAAATATTCTGAATTAAAGTACTAGGTGAAATATATATATGAAAAAGAAAACATATAAAAGGTAGTCTGGAAGTATTTTGGACAACGTTTTCTAATATTTTTTTTCTTATATAGTCAATTGAAACTCTTCGATTTATGATGTATATTGATGAGGATTTATTTTTCTATAATAGTACAAAAGACTTAGTTGATTTGATTAAATGAGGTTTGAGTCGACTAAGGCCTGACAATATAGGTAGGAGTGTAGAGGTCTATTTGGATGGGTTTTGGCTCGGTTTCGCGGGTCTGAATTTAAAAAAATAAGGCTTCTGTTATTTCGATGAAACCTTTGAGATCTTATTTGGATGTATTTTGGCTGTTGGGTTTTGTGGTTTGAATAAATTGAAACCCACTTGGATTGGGTTTGGATGATAGAGTTTAGGGGAAAAAATAGGTGGTAGGTATCAAATCAATGTTTTATAGGTTTGAAGAGTTTGAGTGTGAGTTTCTGAATAGATTTTTGATGGTTTTATGGATTTAGCGAAAACTCATTTAAAAGAATTTTGGCTCGGTCTTGCGAAAAATCCATCCACATACACCCTAGGATACTAGATGTGAACCTAGTGTCCTACTGTATAGTCTTTGGACCCGATTAGAGTAAGATTTGCCTGATATATAATTTGAATGTTTTGAGTGTGGGGATTACGGTGAAAGGTTTGAGTGTGTAAAAAAAAAGTAGTTGGTATAGATAATTTTGAGATAAAATTAGATTTTTTTTAAAAGAAACGATCATTACATCTATATCACTGAATCAAAAATATAATGAATTACAATCAAATTACAAACAAAATTAATAATCAAACACTCCTATTAAACTAGGAGAAAAATCTATATTAATATATATTTATTTTATAATAATAATAACAAAAGTAAAAGGATAGGCAATCAATGCGTTTGTGATTCAATTAATATTAATTAAAAGAAAAAATGGTAAATTTGGTACCATACAATATAATACTTTGCAATATTATATATATCCATATTAGCTATGCCTCCATAAATGTTCAATCGGGTCTCGAAATCAATGAAGTCATGTCTAGAAACATAAATACCATTAATAAACAACATAAATGAAAAAAAAAATGTTTTAGGGATTTATTTGTATTGAATTGTTAATTGGATGTTAATAGTACTAATATATAGGGAACTAGGCCAAGTTGCAGCAGCGTTTGACTTTAACCCATGTGCTGGGCCTAGTGGAATTAGGGCCCATTAAGAATGATGAAAAATGGGCTGAACTTGGATCCTTTATCGGGTTTGACCATTGATTATTTGGATTGACTTACTGCCATTGTGAATAACTACAAGGATATGGCCTCATTGTACAGGCCCAATTAAACTCAACCCTCGAAAAATTGTTTCTCTTAATAAATTTCAAAATCTTGTTTGTAATATATAAGATAGCTATGAAATCACAAGTTTTGACAATTTCTAAAATCGTAAAATAATTAATCATGGTATATTAGTTATGAACTAAGCAATCCATTATATATCCATCCTCTGCTTTATTAATAATAATAAACTTTTCCCTCCCTTCCCTTGTTCAACACTTAACCAACCAACAAATTAAACCTTCCACCACTACACCTAATTTTCCATTATGCTCTGTCCTTGAACTTGAAGAAAAGAAAAGGCCATAAAGTCTAGAAACAATCATTAATTGATTATCTAGTTTGTTAAATACCAACATCTCCTCCGATCCAATTTGAAGTTATCAGAATTTATTTTGAAGAATTCTAATAAGAAGAACCAGACCAAAATGAGTACAGCTAAGTTTGTCAAGTGTGTTACGGTGGGAGATGGCGCAGTAGGAAAAACGTGCATGCTCATTTCTTACACAAGCAACACTTTCCCAACGGTAAAAAATAAAATACAAAATAGAATTGTTAATTAATTGATTAACCTTATATATATATATATATATATATGGTTTATTTAATTTAATGCAGGATTATGTACCAACTGTATTCGACAACTTCAGTGCCAACGTTGTCGTGGATGGAAGCACAGTTAACATAGGCCTTTGGGATACTGCAGGTAATTAATTAGTTTTGAGTTATATACTGTACGTACTACTACTTATGTCTTAATTTTTATTTTGGATTCAGGACAAGAAGATTACAATAGACTAAGGCCTTTAAGCTATAGAGGAGCTGATGTCTTCTTGTTAGCTTTTTCCCTAATCAGCAAAGCTAGCTATGAGAACATATACAAGAAGGTTAATTAATTTATTTCTCTCTTCATATATATTTTCAAATTCAATTTGATTCAATTGTTTTAACCGTACGTCATAAAATATATAATTAAATAATTGCAGTGGGTTCCTGAGTTAAGACACTACTCTGCAAATGTACCAATTGTACTCGTGGGAACCAAAATGGGTAAGAATTAATTGCATGCTAGCTAGCTCTCAATATATTCTAAACATTTTTTACGTGTTTAAATTCCAACAATCGAGTTAACTTTTTAAATATTGCTCAGTCAAATTTTAGTTAATTGCGATCGAGTTAACTTTTTGCTATGTGCCATCATGTAATTACAAAAAATTAAATGCAGATTTGAGAGAAGACGAGCAATATCTAAGTGATCATCCTGGTGCAGTTCCAATAACAACTGTGCAGGTTTACTCTTTTTTGGACTAATTACAAAGAAAGAAATTTCTTTTTTTAGTAAATTTGTTTAAAAGGCCTACTAAAATGGTTATTTAAATTAGGGTGAAGAATTGAAGAAGATGATTGGTGCAGTAGCTTATATAGAGTGTAGTGCCAAAACTCAGCAGGTATATAAATTGTCTTAACAAAACTATCCTTACTTGATCCAAAATTTTGACTCTTTTTTGGCTATACGTTATTATCTGCCAAATTTTATTTTTAGTTCAGCAGGATTGGACCCTTAGCACTTTTGGTCCCATACATTATAAAATTGTACTTTTGGTCTCAATATTTTGCATTTGGGTAGCATACTTTATAAAATTGCACATTTAATCCCAAGCCTCCAAGATAATTGCAGTTTTGATCCCTTATAATAGCACTACTGGTCCGTTGGAGTGTCTAAGTTTTGCACTTTTAGTCCCATAAGATCAAAAATACAAAATATTTCAAAAAATTGGAATCAAAAGTGTAATTTTCTGAAATGCAGAACCAAATGTGCTGAAGATTCAACCCTCTAGGACTAAAAATGCAACTTTAGCTTTTAATTAGTTGACTGATTGATAAAAACGATATTGCTTCGAATTTCAGAATGTGAAAGCCGTGTTTGATACAGCAATAAAGGTTGTTTTGCGACCACCCAAATTGAAGAAAAAGCCGGGCAAGGCCAGAAGATGCACATTCCTTTAATTTAAAATTCAGAGTGCTCATCCCTGTACTGTCAAACATTTTTTATGTGGTTTAATTTGTTATATGTCATTCATTTTATTTTTAAATTCTTATAACGTATACACGGCATAATAGATAAATCCGAATAATTAGTTGGATAACGTATTGTTGAAATTTTGCTTCGTCTTTTATGTCTAATGTTTATTTTATTTACACCAGCCAGTAAAATATTTATAGATCTAGTTGACTATATTTCCATAATAAATATTTATCAAAATTGATTTTATATGTATACCAAATCAAGTTAATTAATCAAATTCAAGATTAATCACAAGAAGTTTCATTTTCATGAACTCATACAAAAAAAAAATGTGTTGCTAAATCAGCAATGCAAATATATATCCACCGCCATAATTATCCTTTCCAATTTAAGAAACTTATAAAACTTTCATTTGATCAAACACAAATTCTACCTTTTTCGGAACTTAGATAAAATTGTTGTAAAATGAAGACTTTCGAACATGCTCCTCCCTTAAACTTGTTGGCAATTACAATAACCTTAAATTTAACCTGAAAAGATATATATATATATATATATATATATATATATATATATATATATATGTTTAATCATGTCTTTTATTTAAATAATTAACGTATTCTTGTTTAATTTTACATTTGAAATAGCAACGTTTCTTTCATTCTCTGTAACATATCATGTTACTTGCAAGTATTCTAATACAGTACTTAAGAAAAAACTGATAACAAATGGTTTACTAAAACCTTGCCTTGGTCTAAGAAAGAACAAAATAATCTAGAAATTCATTCGAGTGGGAACCAGGAGAAAATGAGAAAATTAGCGTATTAGTAAGCTTCTGATCCTATATAATGCAAACTCAACAAGAAAAAAAAAAAATATATATATATATATATATAGTAGCAGGATGTATCCGTGTTTTGCGGATCATAGCAGATCTTGTAATTAATTATGTATATTTTGTAATTGTACGTAGTTGACCATAATATTCTAGCAAGCACTTATGTAAAAAACAAAATATAAAGTATAACTTTTGCCTTACACGTTATTTATGACCCTTACAACAAGTGTAGGTCGAACTGTATATACATACGTGGTTTGAGTTGAGTCTCCAGTCATGTTGCACACTGAAAGTTGAGTCTCCACTTATGTGCAAATTTAAGGATGGAAAAATGCATGAACCAATCGATAGGCCCCTAAAATTGAGAAAACAGTCCACCCACATATATATTATATTAAATCCTATCCTATATATATATACTAATAAACAATTTAAATTAAATGAATCTTGCTCCCAAAATTTTCAGTGCCACAGGGGTTTTAATTAGTTTATGTGCATTTGGTCTATCAAAATCAATATATAGTTAGAGAGTAATCTCTTGTGCAGGGTTGCATGTGCAACAAATTTGTGCATTACATTAGACCTGTAAGCGCATTTACTAGAGCACGTTTATATTTACTGAAGCCTGTTGCCCCATTTTCCGCTATGTGAGTCAACACATGGTAATTCTTGTACACATTGAGTAAGACCTAACTCAAAATATTTATACCACAAATTTATCTTGTTATTGAATAATATTCCTGGGAGAGTAACTGATGACGAGTGTACGTAACGTAATACACTTATTTTGTAGCTGAATTAAAAAAAAAAAAAATACACTTATTTTGTACATACGTAGGTGGCTGAGTTTGGAATTTGGTAACAAAAATAGCACAAGAAACTTATGCCAATTATGAAAAACATAAGGAGCATTTTTACATTTATATCGAGTTTACATTCTTATTTGATTGGTCACACTCAATTAAATAAAAAAAAACTAGATCGATGTTAAATTACTTTTATACTTATCAAAAAAAAAAATTAATTTGAATAACATTTCATTCACATATAAAAAGAAAAGAAAAAAAGATAAATATTGTTCCTTGCACGGTACATATAAATTTATAGCTGGTCTAGACTGTAGATGATCTAGGAGCGTCACATTCACATACTAATCTATCCCCTCCATTTTTGTTGTAGACAAATTGGAGAAAAAGGAAGAAGCAAACGCCATGAAAGAGTAAAAGCTGACATAGTTATGGAAATTGATTCAATCAGCAAAAGTACAATCTTACCCCCTCACCCTACACTTTTCTCTTGAACATCCCACCCCACCCCCACCCCCACCATTAATTGAACTGCACTTTGCACACGTTCGATCAGTACTGAAGACTGGGATTAAATCTAAAGTTCAGTTCTTTTTCATAAATAAAAAAATAAAAAAAAATAAAAAAAAAAAAGTGAGAGACTTATATTAATGTCCAGCATAAGTCATGGGTCTACTCATCAGAACAGTGATGGGATTGTGCGTTTTGCCCCTTTTCTATGACACTTCATTTTCCATATGAACTAAAGCCAGAATAAAAACGAAAACTTTTTGACCCAATTTAAAACTAATGTACTTTTCAAAACAATATTTATTTCTTTTTAATTTGTACACACTAAAATTAAAGTCAAAATAGATTAGTGAGTACAAGTCAAAATAGATTACTACATATATTAATGTCATAGGAATCCTCTCCTATTCAAAATAGTACTCCAAAACGGTACAGAAACAACGAGAGAATTTCACTTTTGGTACCACAAGTAACCCTACTTTAAGGTTATGGTACCATAACTTAAAAAACATACACATTTGGTACCTAACTGCCCTCGACATATTTGGTACTTCCGTCAATTTTTGTACGGAAAATTCAATTTTAGATGGAAAATTGATGGAAAATTTACAGAATTGGTCCTATAGTTATAGATTGTTGCCAAACTTTTCCCCACATATTTTATGGCCGACAAATTACCCACAATTCACAAGTTTGAATCATTTCAGTCCCAAATGCACGTATAAGTAATTATAAATCCTATTCATAAATTTTATATATCATAATTATTAAATCTCTTTCACTAATTAGATTTTATATATAATATTTTTATATAAAATTCCAAAAAAAAATATATCAATTAAATTTATTGGTTTTTTTAAATTTCAAAAAAAAACTTTTAAACTAATTAGATTTTACATATAACAATTTTTATAAATTAAATAATATATTATATAAAATTTGAAAAATAAATATAAATTAAACTTATTAAATTGAAAAAAATATTTTAAAATAATTAGATAATAATATATACAGATTAAGTATTATCTATTATAAAACCTGAAAAAAATCTTCTTAAAATTATATAAATAATTAAAAAAATTAAAAAACCGTAAATCTAATTAGTTTAAAAGAATTTTTATTAATTTAAAAAATTAATAAGTATCTTTATTTTTTAGATTTTATATAAAATATTATTAATTTATATATATTATATATAAAATCTATTAGTTTAAAAGATTATTTTTTGAAATAAAAATATTCTAATAAATTTAATTTATATTTTATATAAAATATTATTTATTTTTTATATATAAGCTAATTAGTTTAAGAAATTTAATAATAATAATAATACATAAAATTTATAAAACTTGTGAACTTTGGGGTTAATTTATCGATCATAAATTATGTGGGACAAACTTTAGCAGCAATATATAATTATAGGACTAATTATGCAAATTTTCCATCAACTTTCCATCTGAAAATGAATTTTCCTTCCAAAAATTGACGGAAGTACCAAATGTGTCGAGAACAGTTAACATATGGTACCAAATGTGTATGTTTTTAAAGTTATGGTACCGTAACCTTAAAGTAGGGTTACTTCTGGTATCAAAAGTGAAATTCTCTCCAGAAACAACCCTATATAGGAGGAGCCAATGGCAATAAGGGTAGTAATCAAAATTTTTGCCAAAAAATAGAAAATATTATGCTAAATCAAAATACAAAATTAAGTAACTGTTATACAAAAATCTGGTCCGAAAAGAGTTCAAATCAACTTCCTAATTAATAATTGAAAATTACCAAAAAGGGCAAAAATAAAAGTGCATTTTGGAGGAGAAAAACAGTGCATGGATTTGAGGTAAAAAAGGACCTCGATCGAGCGAAACTGTTTGGATTGGAGTCTTAATCGCGTCTTTTTATCTCAGTAAACAACAATACTCCTATATAATAATAAAATATTAATAATCTGCATCATAAAAAAATAATGAAATGGTTGGGTATGAGTTTAATTAGATTAATTTAAATGTCGGATTCAGACGGACACAACATAGACCAAACAATTACTATCCTTTAATTCTCATTTGCATGGGGAGTTGTAGACGAACCTCTTCTACTACACACACACACACACACACACACACACAATAAAATACATTGAAATGAAAAATGGGAGTATATATTACGCCCTTCCAACTTTCGTAATGAAAAAATATTTTTTCTTAAAAATTGCACTTTTCAGCAGTCAAAAGATGTCATTAATACGTTGAAAACCATTTAAGAAAATAAGATATAAAGTTTGACAAATGACGTTGGATTTTCTCAGATTTCTATAATTTTTTCTTAATTGTCTCAAAATTAAACATTTACCTGTAAAGTGGAATAACTGCAAATTGAAATTAAGTCAAGTCATTCATACTAGTCTTTTGGGGTTTGTGTTTGGTACATATATTGATTAAGTATTAATTATACCTAAATAAATGTATATTAATTTTTGTGTTCACAAAATTAGGAATAGATGATATACCAACATGTGATTGGTATAATTTAAATGAAATGACTAGTAGCCCAAAGTGGAGATCCAAGTTTGAACATATGATGAATATGTTTTCATATTATATCGGATTCAGAAACGATTAAACCATTAAAAAAAAAAAAAAAGATAAAAAGAAAAGATGATATTTATTGAAATTAAAAACAAATAATAATACATTTCAAATGAATCGAATAAGCTACTTGTAATTATTATTAATCATTATGAAATTCAATGGATATGACTAAATTTTGAAGAATTCAAAACTGAAACTTAATTTGGAAAGGGATATTACTTGAATGTTAATTAAGATTTATGCTCTTATAAATATAAATCAATGTTCTAAAAAAATATAAATCAATATATATAATAACTAAAAGCTTATTTCATTAAATAATTATCTCAACAAAACCCATAATTACGAACCATAAGATTATCCAGTTTAAGGTCAAAAGTTATACTATAAATTTGAAATAACTAACATAATTTTTTTAAGTATATTCTAAATCTCTAATATTTAACTACTATTCATATGGATTCGTATTTTACTAGTATTGTTACGAATATATACTATTTGTTTTGTGATTTTTTAGGATCTCTTCTACCATAATTGATTTGGAAATCATACTATATTCTTGTTTATATATGAAATTCATATTTCATATTTT
The DNA here is from genome assembly GCA_030819805.1 of Penstemon newberryi var. newberryi. NCBI lineage: Eukaryota > Viridiplantae > Streptophyta > Magnoliopsida > Lamiales > Plantaginaceae > Penstemon > Penstemon newberryi. The sequence continues at coordinate 44,866,140 of JAUALY010000005.1, read as the reverse complement.
ACTAGCTAGACTAATTTTTTTTTTTAGTGAAAATGATAGCTTTACTCATAAATCATATCAGAAATTACTAGGTAGACTAATTAAATACCACGTAAATGTCAAAATAAACAAATATTAGATTGCAATATCATTAATATGGTTATATTATAATTACATCCATTTATATATTTAATTTAAGAAATACAACTTAAAGAGTCATACAATAAGTATATATAGAATTGCGAGAGAAAAATACTTTTGATTCCACACTTTAGTCCAAAAATATATTTGATATCAAACTTTTCGAAAAAAATACATTTTATACCATGATTCACACCCTTTTGACACATTCAGTCTTGATGTCAATTTTCTGACAGAATTCAGCACGTGTCGCTTACGTGCTCGTTAAGTTAACAATGGTTGGTCTTTAAAACTCGTGTCTGTTTTCCCACACATTGTCAACTTAACGGGCAGGTGAGCGACTCATGCTGAATTCTGACCGAAAATTGACATCAAAATTAAAAGTATCAAAATTGTGTGAATCATGGTATGAAAAGTATTTTTTCAAAAACCTTGTTACCAAATGTATTTTTTTTGACAAGTTTGATATCAAATTGTTTTTTCCTTGTAGAATTGCTAATGGATCTTAATAATTAATAAATTCTTCGAGAAAGAGACGGAATTATGCGTTATAGTACTAGTTTTATTTTTCAACAAACATGATAAGATTTTATTATTTTTAAATTTTTAATCCCACTTTGTAGTCGAGCAAAAAAAAAAAAAGAAAATTGAGGAAAAAGAACTTTCTTCCCCACCGCTTCACAAAACCCTACGTGCCCTTGTTGACTTTGAAACAGCCTTATTTATTCCTCTTCAACAACCTTTTTGCATTACAATAATATTATTATACGTAATCTCCTTCCATTTAAATTTATATATATATATTCACAAAAGATTTACATAATCTGGAAACAAAGAGAAACAGATTTCAGTAACCAAATACATATACCCACCCTGTTGCATTTAGGGCAGATGAATTCTTCTTCTTCTAAATTACTAAATATAAAAGGATCAGGCGGCATCGGCATGTGCTTGTTCAGATAATTAATGTTGTCTTTGCTTCTTAATTTATATACGTTGTGCTGTGCACAATGAGTAGAGAACAAGTATTCTATTCTTGATATATATTGAATTGGGTATGGTAATATATATGGTATGGGTCTGTACGTACCCTCTTCACTGCAGTCCTTTACATTTATTTCCCTTTCCGTTTTTGTTTATTGTTTTGCAGGCGATTCATGTTGTGGTTTTTTTTTTAAAATTTATAATTTCTCATAATAAAGTAGGTATTTGATTAAATTTTTTACAAGTATAATATATTAATACAGAGAAAACTGTTTGTTCGCTTGAAACAGGAGTAGGTGACGCCTCTATATATATTATAAGATAAGAAGAGATTTGATTCATTCAATTCATATTCATTGAGTCACTGATGAGAGATAGGTTGGTTTTAAAAATTAATGAAAATGAGTTCATCATCAAACAGACACTGGCCTAGTATGTTCAAATCCAAACCAATGACTTGTACATCTCATCAACAACAATGGCATCATGACACTAACTCCACCTCCTTCATCTCATCAACTGCACCCTGCCACAGATATAGTACTCCAGGTATCTATCTATATTTATATATGTTATTATATATGGTCTTTTTTAATTAATTTTTCTTATTTTATTTTATTAGTTGAAGAGAGAACTCCTGAGCCGAAACCAAGATGGAACCCCAGACCCGAACAAATCCGGATACTGGAATCTATATTCAATTCAGGAATGATTAACCCTCCAAGAGACGAGATAAGGAAAATCAGGGCTCAGTTGCAAGAGTACGGCCAGGTTGGAGACGCCAATGTTTTCTACTGGTTCCAGAACAGAAAATCAAGGAGCAAACACAAGCAAAAGCAACGCCAACACCTCTCCAAGAAACCCATACCACCTGCCACCACTAATTATATAACATCCTCTTCTAATTCCTCTTCTAATTCAGATAAATCATCTCCTCCTCCTCCTCCTCCCATCCAAAAGTCTCTTTCTACCGTCATGGATTTGTTGAATTCTCCTACTGCTTCTGTGAATCAGCAGCCCTTCTTTCAGGCTGCTAATTCCAGCGATTACATGTCGACAGAACCCTTCTTTTTCCCTGTGCAACATAACACTACATCTGCAGCTTTGACCACACAATTAGGAGGCTTTTGTTTCCCTGCTGCAGATGCATCAGATCAGAATGTGGGCGGCCCTAGTTTTTTATTCAGTGAGCTTTTACTCATGAGCAAGAAGCCTGAAGATGATGATGACAAGATGAAACTGCAGGAACAGCTTACTTACGGTGCACCTAATACAACTTATAACAACAACATTCTTCTTCCTCCATCTTCATCTCTCCCCTTTCCTTCGCCTACTGCCAATCATGTCTTTCAAGGTACTCAAATTAACAAAACCAAGCCCCTTTTTTCTTACTCAATCTCAATTTTTTTCATTAACTTAATTTGTGTCTGTAATTTCATATTTTTTTTTATTTTATAAAAATTTGAAAATTGCTAGTATTATTTCTTTTTTGCAGAATTTTTAGGAACATTTGAATAAATTAAAATCCTGCAGTGAAATATATTAAAATTTGACTTTGTTTTGAGTATTACGAAAACAGTAACATATCATCATGGACTAAAAGTTCTCCACAAAAATAATTAAAAAAATTATGTGTTCGGGTGGACTGAAACGAAACTAGACTAATGTTTTATTTGTTTGAATTAAGTTTGTTTGTTTAAATGTTTCCTGAAAATCTTCTAAACGTCCACGCATCATAAAATTTTAATCCAGTTTTATCGGTGTTTTCAATTATATATGTTTCAAGTTATATACCAGAAGCTAGGGTTTGTTGTCAACTAAGAAATGAATTTGATATTTTTTTATTTTATTTTCTTCCTACAATTAATCATTATACAGCACCATTTCATTTTATTGTGAAAATGTTGGTAATTATCAGAATTTACATGAATTAATAAATTCTTGGATGAAACTGAGTATGGGTGTTGTTCACTTCACTTCACTTGATGTTTCCGCATTTACAAGTAAAGTCATTAATCAATATTGAAGTCATAACTTAATACCAATCCACTGTACACTCAGGCATACATACGTTATAAATGAACATTTATGTCATACACATAAAAAGACAAGGATATATTTGTCCTTAGCCCTCAAAATCATCTACACTGTCTCTTTGAACGTTAGCAAATGTATTGACTTTTAAATCGTTTCTTCTCTTAGAAAATGAAACATCAATCAGACATGATGTGATGTGATGTGAATTGATTTGTGGTGGTGGTGGTGTAGGTGAACCAGGCCCCACGAAATCGACGGTGTTCATCAACGATGTGTGCATTGAGGTTGGTTTTGGTCCGTTCAACGTGAGGGAGGCGTTCGGCGATGATTCGGTGTTGGTACAGTCCACCGGGCAGCCAGTTCTAACCAATGAGTGGGGTGTAACGCTGCAGCCCCTCCAGCATGGCGCCTTCTACTATTTAGTGCGTGCCTTCTCACCTTCACCTGTTGACAGGACTATTCATCATTTGGTAATTCATAAATTTATTCAAATCTTATGCACAAGTATTTTCCCAATTGAAAATACTACAATGTAGTAGGTTTTTGTAATATCTAAGTTTCTCTAGATTACTCTAATCTGATTGTGATTTTAGTTGGAATGAATTTTGAAATTGAAAAGAATTAATTAGCTTGAGTATGCACTGATGATTCCTTTAATTTTACACAGATTTAGAAGAATTGAGGAAGTTGAAGAGAAAGGGTTGCTGTCGATTTCTTGTTTTGAACTGGATTGTTTTTGTATTCCAAATTAGCTATGATCTTATTTTATATATATAGGTATATATATTTATGTATCTCTGACTTGGACCGCCTTATATATATATATATATATATATATATTTAGTACTCCCTTTAATTTGTTGGTTGTGATTTGAGTGATGATCTGATTCAAGGGGGATGATATGATGTTTCGTTGAACGCTGTACGTACGTGTACTTTTATTTCATTTCTAAATCAAATTAAAGTAACATAAATAGGACGGAAAATATTTGAAAGCTATGTTTTTGAAATAGACTACTACTACTACTGTGGAAGTATTTATCTAATTTTGTTGCGCATGAACTTGTAGGTCTTGTCACACAATAGTAGTTCAGTCAATCGTTGACTCAAAGAATAAACCTATTTCTATGAGCTTTTTATTTCTGGGCCATCATTAATTAATTGCATGATTTTAAGTGATGATGAGGTCATATTCAAGGGATTTCTTATAACTCAAATAATAAGAAAATTGATAAATTTCTTTAAAATATTCAATTCAGAGGAAACTCTTAGAATTTATCCAACTCTTAAATGTTCAACTTTGAACTCTAATATTTGAGAGTTCAAAGTCAATTATTAAAAAAATGATTTGCAGGAAAGTACTAAACTTTTTCTTTTTGTACTTTCCTGCATAAATCTTCAATGTACTTTCAACTCTAAAAAATTTTTGAATTTGTCCGTTACAATATAAAATCAAATTTAATATAAAATATTTTTTATTGAGCAACAAATTCCAAATTCAAATTAAAATATTGCACGAATCCCGAAATATAGAGTAGTTGTTCCTAGGAAAGATTATGGTTCTTGGGTATCCAATCAATTAATCCCTCAACCGGGGGTCGTTATTGCGTCTCCACATGAAACTACGAGTCTAAAGAAAATCATTTCACTATTGTGGCCTAAGGCGCGGGAGGCTTTAGCGTCGCCCAGATCCCAGTGTTGGTTTACTTTTTACTTTATTCTCCACCAAATCTGATGATCTCCTCTTCTCAATGATGTTAAGCAGCTCCTGATCGCAGCAATCATGCCTTCGAAGGTACGCGAAAAACTTGGGGATATACGATGAATCCGCTATTCTACATGATGTAGTATTTTGACATATTTTTAAATTTGTATTGTTTTCCCGAAATAATAATTTTTTAAAAGTCTTAAATTTTTTTATTATATTAAATATAAAAATTAAAAGTAGTTTGTTAAAATATAAATGATTTGTTGAAGTGAAGTGGTGTGGTTATTTAAAAGTAGAATCTTAAAATATAAACGAGTTGTTGGAGTGAAGAGTAAAAAATGTTAATGTATAACACTGTTCACCCCTTAAAAGAAACCTGAATTTAAGAGGTCTGTTGAAGATGATCTGATACAGTGAGGCATTTTTTTTTCAACAAGTACGGTGAAGCCTCTTAATTATTCTTACTATTGAACTATATTATCTCAGTATACACATAGCTGTTTCAAATTCGAATAAATTAGTAATATTAAAGTTACGTGTATATGTTAATTATTATAAATTTAGTCATGTAGCCACTACAAAGATTATATAAATTGTACATATTAAATAGTTTAATCGACAAGGTAAAAATGTAAAATAAAGAAAGTGAGAGAGAATTTAATGGTAATTTAGCATATTGTACGAGAATTACATTATTATTAGATTATCTATGTTCGATGACACAGATAACTATAAGCCTTGAAAATTTGATCGTGCAAAATGTTTTTAACAATTATAACACAAAAAGTGTTATAAGAAATGTAAACTAAAATTGTTGTAGGGGCTTGTAACCTTACAAAACAAATCCTTATACTCCTATTATTTAAGCACATATACATTTATTAAATTGTGTACGTACCTTATACAAAAATGTTATACCAAAATAAGTATTTAAAATTTTAATAGATACATAACTAAGTTTGTATGTGTTTTATATGAAAATCACTATAAAAAGATTAAATAAATGATATTTTTATCAAGCAATTGTAATTTATTTCGTATAATTTTCTAATTCGATGTTTTTAATTTGGTTTTTGTTCAACTTTCATATTTAAGGCTTTCACAAGCATGGCATCAAAGACATCAAGTTTACTAACCAAAGTAAAAGTTACATTGATAACCGGACTTTAAAATGAAATGTACTTTTATACATGATCATCTTTGTCATTTCTTTTTTGCCAAAGTATTTTAATTACGTACGGGATAAGACGTACGTAATCGAAAACTAAAGAAAGTGAAACTTGTACAAATTTGTGTCTTTTTATACTTATTTACTTTTTTTATATTTTATTGTTTGTATTCTAATTACCATATATATAAACTTTTTTTGATAAAATTAACCATATATGTTAATTAGAAGCCTGTGGTTTCTTGTTATCGGGTCAAGTGGTGCAGAATAATAACGTGCAAAATGGTCATGGAAACAGTGTTAGTTAACTTTCCACACACATGTAGTTCACAGAATAGATATGTAGAAATAGTTGACTGATTGATTGAGGAGGATTTCTGATTTTGAAATATCAATGATATGATATAGAATAGACAAAACAAATTAATAATATATATATATATTCCTTTTTCTCTTATCTTCAATCTGCGTCAGGAGCAGTACTATACATATATGTTATGTATATGAAACATCACATTGCTGATAGTAAGTAGAAGTAGTAATTTAGTCTGTCTATTTCAAGAATCATCGTTCAGAAAACACACATTCCTGCACGTTACTTACTTACAGAGATATATCTACTAGTAATTTAATTTTATCTACTAGTAAGTACGTACTGCATTTCTGATGGTGTTTGGATATTGTCTGAATATCTTGTGTAAGACAAAATAATTTGGTTTACCCAATCTAATGTACCGTATCAGTATGCGGGTGATTCTTGAATGAGACAAACATTTAAAGCAAAAATTGAAAAGACATATATTTAGATTGACTAGTACATGTTTTCAGACTTCAGTATGGAGTTGGTATTCCAGAAAATAAATAATTTTAGTAACAATATATGTTGTTAAGTAAATTAGGCCACTAAAATGCTTTTCGTAAGCATATGAGTGAATAATTACGATTATATATGTTAACTAACATGTGATTGATCTAGTGGAAGAGATTAGTCACTACAAAGTAGCAAACCCAAGTTCGAATTCCTGTTGGGAGAGATTCTCACTTAATGTGTCTGACACGACTAAAAAGAGACTAAATCCTTGAGAAACAAAAAAAAAAAAAAATGACTATGAAGTCACTATTAATAATTAATGTTGTCTAAAAGGTGACAATCAAACTAATATCATTTAAATTATGGTGATAATATTTATTATCACTCATGATATGCATTATTTAATTAATAATATATAATTATAAATTGTCATGCACACATATATTTCTGTTATAAGTGATAACAGTGCAAGGGTTTCATGTCCATCTTTAGGAAAACGTCCATCAAGCAAAATTTATGGGCTTAGAGCTTAGTCATGCCGTAGTTGGGCCAAAAAGTGTGAAACTTGATGCGCCTATTTAACTTTAACACTCTCTTGGCGCGGCCCAATACAAACTACTTTCTGCAGCAACTTATTACAATGCTGTATATTAATCAAGACAACTCTTTTATATACAAAAAGAGTCAAGTTTAAATTAGGAAATATTGTTCTTTTTGTAATTTCGAATTTCTTTTTTATATGACTAGTATGCTATACACATACCAAGTCCACAAAATAACTTTTCAACTGACCAACCTAAATATCGAAGTCGGTCTCAGAAAAAAGAAAAGAAAAACTAAATCTCAAAGTCAACTCCCCAACTTGAATGGGATATATATATATATATGATTATGATGTAATGTATTCCATTTAATATACTATAAACAAACAGTCCCCTAAATATGCGGAGGGAGAATGAATCATTCCTTCCTTCCTCCAAGAGAAGAAAATTGCAAAGCAGAGTTGCCCATTACATCCAACAACTTTGATGACAAGAAGAAATAATAAAATTAAGCAAAAAAACCAAGTAGTATATATTAGTATATCAGTAATAAGCAAGATAAATTAAGAATCGGAGAGAGAAAAAAGAAAAAGAAAAAGAAAAAGAAAAAGAAGAGGGATTATCAATTGAGAGATGGGAGCATACAGAGCGGATGAGGATTATGATTACCTGTTCAAGGTGGTTCTAATTGGTGATTCAGGCGTTGGTAAATCCAACCTATTGTCTCGGTTCACAAAGAACGAGTTCAGCCAGGAGTCAAAATCAACGATCGGAGTTGAGTTCGCGACTCGTTCCATTCACGTCGATGATAAGGTTGTCAAGGCCCAGATTTGGGACACCGCCGGCCAAGAAAGGTATTTTCCCTATGTTTCAATTTTATCAACAACAGTGCAAGATAGATTTTGTATTGTCTGCTTTTCTTTGATGATGTTCCCGTGGAGATTATTATTTCTTATAATGGTGTAATCATAGGGTTATTGGATCCTTTTTTACCAATCAATAAATTAAACAGATGTCCTTTAATGTCTTTTAGTTCAAGAAATTGGAATGGAGTTTAGAGGAAATTCTGAGATAATTAGCTGCTACATTTTGGTATTATAGATCTAATTTCTCTCTACTAATCTTTCACATGATCCATAACATTTCTTGTTAACTATAAGAATTATCTTCCCAAATTGAATGTTATTGATGTGATGCTACAATGCCACACATATCCAAACTGAAACCCAATATTGACCATAAAACAACTTTGTTGTTGTATATCATACATGTATGAAAATAAGAAACTCTTTCAAAACAGTTCATAAACACATATACCTGAGAAACGTATTCTGATTCAATTTTTAGATACCGTGCGATCACAAGTGCGTACTACAGAGGAGCAGTAGGAGCTTTACTCGTGTACGATGTCACTCGCCACGTCACATTCGAAAACGTAGAAAGATGGTTGAGGGAGCTTCGAGGGCACACGGACACAAACATAGTGATAATGCTAGTAGGAAACAAAGCAGATCTGCGTCACCTACGAGCTGTTCCCACAGCAGACGCCAAATCATTTGCAGAAAGAGAGAATATATTTTTCATGGAAACGTCAGCTCTAGAAGCTTTGAATGTTGAGAATGCGTTTACCCAAGTTTTGACACAGATTTATCATGTGGTTAGTAGGAAAGCACTTGATATAGGGGATGACCCTGCAGCTCTGCCTAAAGGACAAACTATCAATATTGGGTTGAGGGATGATGTATCGGCCGTCAACAAGACTGGATGTTGCTCTGGCTAGTCATCTATATAGAGGTTGCAGAAACAAGATCTTTCTACTAACTGCTTGTAGAGTTAACTTATATATATTATCAAACTGTAAGTACATTCTTCTATACTTTACTGGAAACTGGAAGAAGAAATACATACACTAGTTCAGACTCAATACAACTACTTCATTTTATTTCATTTTGCTGGTGCGTTGGGGTTGATCGATTATTGGACTCTGCTTTCGAACTGCTCCGTCCGAATCAATATCATCTGAGAAAACACTCACGGATTAAAATAAATAGATATTAATAGGGCTGTCAAGAATCGGATCATGCGACACTAGAATGTAATCTCATTTATATCGGATCGGCACATGTCCTGCCTGAATATTGTGATTTCCATGTCCACTAAATCTTATCCGAGTTTGGTTGGATTACACATTTTTTTTCTAATTTTTAGAATCTCTCACGAATATATTTGCTTACAAAATCTCACTTGTTCAAACTTTTTTCATCATCGATAACTCAAGACACAAATTACCACTTAATTCAAATTAATTAACAACTCGTTTTTTTTTTAAACAAAAAATTAATGTGTCAAAATTACTTCGTGTTGTTAAGTGAAAAATACACATCAAAATAAAATTGTAAATGAAAAGTCATCTCATGTTTTATTAAAATGATTTATTATATTACTTATAAAAATAAAATATTAAGTACATATAATATAATTTTTATTATTGAATTCAAATTTTAACATGATGAAGTTCCTGTGTTCAAGTCATTCACAACCACATGAAATCCATCAAGACTATAATCAGATAAAATCCTAACAATCGGACAATTATAACCCATTAACAGCCCTAGATATGAATATGAAACTAAACAAACGCAATCCAGAACCAATCCATTGATAGCCCTACTTATATGTTTGCATATTTTTGTGTGGAGAGAAAAGATGAAGGGAAGGAAGCTCGAAAATGATCCCAAGATTGTCCCGGTTTCATATTGATAATTTTTTTCATGGCGGCATGCATGTCACCGAATATTTTCCCAACTTTAATGCTTAAATCTTATTCACCGAAAAAAAAGGGGGATTGTTATACTTCATTTCATGAGAAAAGAAAATTGCAAAAGTTGCGAACTTACATGACACAGTTGAAAGGATAATACACTTCACAATTTACATTACCGAACACCGGGCTCGATTCAGTTCATGAACACTACAACATGCAGGAATCACCTGTTCTCCTAAGCCATCACGAAATGCATTATACGCTAACTTTATTTGGATGCAATTATAAGCCATCAGGAAACAAATACGGTGTTGTATACAATATTTATGAATGAGCACATGAGTATGTAGCTTCGGAATAGAGTAACATGGTATTGATTATCAGTTGGAGTACACAGAAACATATATATTGTTCAACTGAGGCCAACTAAACAAAGATAGTTTGATGTACCAAAGAACTAGTTTCCACAACATACTTGGAGACAACATGCGATAATTATTTGCGAGTTTCCACCTTCTTCTGTTCTTTGGCTGCGGGAAGAAAGTGTAAATAAGATCAGCTGAAACTGAGAAAAATGGAGAGGGGAAATAGAAAACAGTGAGGGAGTCTAAAAGAGCTACCAGCTTTCTCCTCTTCACGTTTCTTTGCAGCGTCTGCTCTTTGTTGTCGAATAAGGGCCAAACGTTCTATAAATTGGAAAAGCAAAGGCAAACTAACTTGTAAGATACGATATTTAAAGCTTGAAACACATTTTTGCATAGAGGAAAATAAAATAAGTATAAAAAAAAAATGAAGAAATGAGGCAAAGTACAAAACCTATTAGACTGCTAAGAGAAGAAAACAATAGTAAAATTGCATGTCCTGTCAATCACTATACTAACATAACTCAATAGCATATGGATTCTACAATTACATCCACCATATAGAACACGAGCCCAAATGAAATTCAGTCAAGAATTAAAGTTACACTGTTAAAAATATAAAAGATAAAGATTTGTCGACCAATCAAAGGCAAAATTCATCGCATAAGTTTGCAAGACCCAAAATTTGTGGTTTTAAAAAGAAATAGCTAAATTATGCAGGGATAAATGCAGAAGAGGTGGTCTAACATTGTAACAAGGATAGATAACAATTATTACCTAAATCTTTCTTTGCTTGATCGGTCTTCCCTTGTTCCTGCAGCCTCATGTACCTTTCATGAGCTCTCTGTTTTTCAATCTCCTCTCTGAGAACATTAGAACAAAAGATAATCTAACATCAACAGTGAGATGTAAAGTCAATGGTGATTCATTTAGAGTGGTCACAACAGCACTATGCAATACATTAAAGTTCAGTTCTAGATTACCCAAACCAGAAAAGGTATTACTATCATGACAATAAGGGTAAACACCGAATTGTTTACCTTATGTTGATTTTCCAATGTATAATAAAATAGTCATTAATGAAACCCAAACCAAAAGTAAATGAAAGAATATTTTTGTACACAAATCTGACATTGGAAACAATAAGCAGTTACAAACCTTTCACGTCTTGAAAGCTCAGTTGTTTTCTCTACCTGGAAAAACAAGGTAACAATCAGTGGGGATTATAATATACTAATAATTACTAAATAAACAAATACCTTAACAGAGTAACTTACATCAATGTCACGTGCTTTCAAGTTCTTTGGCTTTACCAAATTGGGATTTTCAATCTGAATGACACCCTGCGTACCTTTTGCTTTCTGTCAACAACATTGACAAAGAGGGGGAAATTTTCATATGCCAAGCCATAGAAATTGTCAAGTTTTTTTTTTTCAAAATAAAAAAAAAAAACGCTATTTAAGCAGGCAATAGGCCACAATGTACTGACTTCAGGTTCATCTTCAGATTCTTCTTCAGACTCTATATCAGACCTCTCCTCCTCTTCAATCTCAGCTTCTTCCTGATAATACAAAATCAATTACCCAAAAAAGGGGCCAAATGTATACTGCATAATAATAAAAAGTGCATGAGGATACATTATCCAATTTATGACTATGACATATCAGTTCAAAACCTACTACTGCTATGTAATATGTATAAACAAACCAATAAGTACCTTTAATATACATTGGAAAACAGGAAGTGATTTTCAGGAAAAAAGCAACTAAAGCAATGAGTGAGAGTCCCTACCAACTCCAAGCAGTGCACTAAATGTTAATAGACATAACTCTAACAGATAAAAACTTTACACTTAAAGTGCTTCATATCATAGACATTAATTTTGAAAACTCAAACTGCTAGATAACAAAGCTCAACAAAAGCTTAGAAGAACTTTACAAACAAAGCCACAAGTGTACAGGAGTAAGAAATCAAATACTGTATGTACTATTATTAATCTATCATGATTGTGTAAAATAGAGGCATTTAAGTTACCTTTTTGAAAGTGCGAGGACGCCCAGCAGAGGTACCAGCCACTGAATTATTCAAGAGAGAAAATATTGGTTAGCAATGAAATAAAATAAAAATCTCAAATAGACAAATAACTAAACAAATGCCTCCTCATACACTCCTGCTTAAAAATAATAATGTAACATTGTCTCTCTCTAAAAAGATTTCCACTGCCCCCCAAATAGACCAAACAAAATACCCCAAAGTATAAAAACTAGTGCATATATCAAATGTGCCGGGTGGAGGCCTAGGTGGGTAACAGAGAGAAGAGACATATAAATGCCGATATGATGCCAAATCAGTATATAGTTCAGAAGAACAAACAAAATTTACTGCTTAGGGAACACCATTCCTTTTTTGGCTTTAGGAATAATGATATTCAACAGTTTCAGAGAACTTTGAGACAATAGTGTTGGTCCATGTAAAGAAACAAGAATTGAATGAAGTAAGAAATAATTAACCAAAACAGTCACATGAATTTTCTATTAGATAACAAATCGCTGGTTATCTCATGCTGCAGTAGTCATACATTTTAGTGTTGAGCACTATTCAAGAAAAAATCAACCACATCAAATTGCAATTAACTAAAATTTCTTATTAAAGATCCCTAGACCTTAGATATGCTCTTTGCAAAGTCAAATACGCCAATGACATCTTGATTTTCAATTTTTGATTCTAGAGGAAACAATTCAAAACAATATGAGTGACTAAAACTGCTGAAAGTAAAACACCAAACTTGCTAGATGGGATTCATATTATTGATTAAACACACGCACAGGCACACATTGTAAGCAAATCATAAGTTATACATCATGCAAAAAGAAAAATATACATAACGAATTTAGTTATCAAACCCAATAATTAATCAACACATCTAATAACGGACATTCAAATCCAAGAACGAATAAACTTTAATTTCATGACAAGAAAAAAGTTCATAAAACCATTAATAAACCCTAATATCTTGCAACCATATATATGGAATTATGTAATTAAGAAATAATTCGCCGAAAATCCAATCTTATCTTAAAGGAAAAATCCAATCAATCAAACCCAGCATCAACTAAAATTGCTGATGAAACATTCCTTGATAAATGACTCCAATTAAAAGCAAACAAACAGATCGGACGTCGTAAATCTTCGGAATTAAAGAACGTACTCATCTGTTCGGGAGTGGAGAACTGACGGCGGCCAGTGGGTTTGCCCTTGAATTTCCCTCTTCCCATCTTCACTCTGAGTGTGACTTTCCTTTCTCTAGAATAATAAACGGCCGATTCAAGAAAGAAGCAGATTCGAGTTCTATTATATCAAGGGCTCCTTTCTTGAATCCGATTCCCTTTTTATTGTTATTGATTTGTCTAAACCCTAATTGGGGGAATTGGAATCGAGATAAGGCAGCGCGTGCGAATTTTGGAGAGAGAATATTTTGGTATCAAATGCTCTAGTAATTGCATTTTGCAACCTTAAAATAAGAAATTTTGGTATTTGCACCCTAAAATTTATCATGAAATTACACTCTCTCTCTCTTCAAATAAATGTCTATAGCATTGTGCAATAAATATCATTTATTTGTTGGTAATACGCTTCCTTTTATGGATCACATAAAAGGATCTACTCGAATTACCATTTGGGTGCAATCTCCCTATTTTATGGTAAGACAATAAAAAGCGTGGTAACTGCTAACTAGGCATGCTAACATTTATATTAAAAAAAAAATAGGCATGATAAGCTTTCTCAACATAAGAAAATTAAACCAAATTAACAGTTGATCATATAACTTATATTTTTTTATTTTCCAATGATTTAATTCATTTTGAGGCGCGTCAGACACATTAAGTGAAAACATTTTTCAACAGAGATTCAAACATGGGTTCACTACTTTGTAGTGAATAGTTCCTTCCACTAGACCAATCACCTGTTAGTAATCATATAACTTATATAAACTTTAAAAAAATTATAAGAAACGAACTAATATATTTATTTAAAAAATAATTTGATAATATTATATAATACTAAATATATTAATATTTCAAAGATATATAACATTACAACATCAAAATTTAAAGATTCAATATAATAAATCATTTAAAAGATAAGAAAATTGACTCAATATTATATCTAAAATACAAAAACACCTATATGTGTTTACTTTTACTAGCAATAATTCTATTTTATTAAAGTCAACTACATTTCCCCACCTCCTAAATTCATAAAGATGTTTAATTCATTAATTGTTCTTGACCTAATTTAAGCATATTCTTAGAAAATGACAACTATCTTCTCTACAAATATCTAAGTCAATTTCCACAAAGAAAGATAGCAATATTCTTTACATGAAAGGAATGTTCAAAATGGATTGAAATAGCTTTCAAGAGTGATATCACATATTTTACAGAAACATAATTATATTTCATCACTAGATAGTACTAATACATTGTAAAAGATGAAAAATCCATAATCTCAAAAAAAAAAAAAAAAAAAAAGACTATTATTATCACAGCTACTCTAATAGGCTTCGTAGTTTCTGAACAAACTCATCAAAGTAAGAATCTTCAAACCCCTCAGATAACAACAATTCCCTCAACCTAATATGGTTAGCTCTCACCTCCTTGCCAATTTCACTCTCCTCCGCCATCACCGCCATCACAGCCGCACGCACACCCTCTGCTGTAAACAGCCCATCCTCATCTCCTTTCTCCACTTCCACTCCAATTTTGAGCTCTCCACTCATCAACCTTGCGTTAACGTCCTGATCACCCATGTGTGGTAACAAAACAAATTGGGACTCACTCATTAGGCCCTCCCACATCGACCCATACCCACAATGCGTGACAAAACACCCCACAACAGGGTGTTTTAAAAGCAATTGTTGGGGAACCCAACCCCCATAAACAATCCCTCTTTCTTGAGTTCTCTCTTTGAATCCATTCGGTAATGCTTCTTCAATTGAGTCGACTCCGGAAGGTGGCCTTAAAGCAACGAGAAACGGGAGACCCGTGAGCTCCAAACCCAGTACAAGTTGTTGAAATTGATTCTTTTCAAGTATAGTCTCACTACCTAAAGCGCAAAAGATAACGGTTTTTGGTTTGAATTTCTCTAGCCAATTTACCCACTTCTCATCTAATGTCATTGAATCTAGTGGTTTTGGAACCACAGGGCCTGCTAGTAGGACTGGTTTCTTAAATTCCTTTTCGAGAACTTCACAATAGAATCCATCAATTTCTTTACAAGTCTTGAATCCAACTGCATCACTTTCCTTAACTGCAGTCATCAATCGTTGTTTCATTGATATGTTGCTGCCCATTTCCTTTGCGGTCTCAAACCACTTGAGACCGCGGGTACTGTACCTGTTGGAAATAATTAACATTTCAACTATGTATGAATCTAATTGAAGAGTCACCAAAGCTCAAGAAGTTAATGACAATATCTCTCTCTATGTGATATTCAAATGTTCAATTTAACTCACGTTGATTTAAAAAAGAACATTTTAAATTCCTATATTCTTATTAAGATTCACGCTATTTCCCTTAAGATTCACACTATTTCCCTGATATTTTTAAACCTAAAAAAGATGTGATTGCACAAAAGGACCCTCACTTATATGCTATAAGTAGACGTACTCAACTTATTCACAAAAAACTTACCCCATTTATGTTATTATACAATGTAGCTATTTATGGTACGTGCGACAATTTATCCGTCAGTGTTATTTTATGTGTATTAGTTTACCCCTTCTATGTATTAATATAAATGTGATAATTTATCCCTCTGTATTATTTTTGTGGACTAGTGTACCCTCTTGAAATGTAATTTTGTCTTTCTTTTGATGCAACACTTTTCACGCCCACTTTCAATTTTGGGCGAGTGATTTACACTTTCCAACATAAGAAGGTAAATTGGTCTTTAAAAGTTTCACCATGGTGTAATATGCTATTATCCAAATAAGTTCAAGCAACAAGTATTTTCAAAAAAGTAATTAACTTTAAAAATAAGTTAGTCATATATTTACATAAATATAACATATAGGAGTAGAAAATTTCTTTTTTTGTTTACAATGTTGCAATTGAAATATATAAAAAAAATCTACTCTATTAAACATATGGATTTCTTGAGTTATTTATAGCATGTTTGGTTGTCAAGAAAGTGAGGGAAAAGTGTAGGGGAAAAAAAAAGTGATTTTTATCTACATGTTTGGTTGTGAGGAAAATAATTTTCTTGCAGATGTTGGTTATATCTTTGTTTTATTATGAATATTTTCAAAATTATAAATGATATTAAAAATGATTGCAAAATCAAAACTATCATAATAATTTTTACTAAAGTAAAAAATGAGATATGGAATCAAATAAAAATTAATAATAATGAAAGAAAGAAATTAAAAATAAATAAAAAAATCACTGCTATTGTATTAACTTTATTAAAGATCAATATGACTCTATTGCATAATTTTTAGACACCGAATTTATATCAATTTAAAAAAATAGAAGACATTTTATATGTGTTAGTTCATTCGAATTACTAAAAATTAGACATACTCACAAAAATAATTTAGATAAAATAAGTATGATAAAGTAAAAAAAATCCACATATTAGAAAGTGGTCTATTAAGATTTTTCCATAAAATTGGTAGGAGAATTTTTAAATTTTTTTCAACTGAAAAAGTGAATAAAAATTTGATACTTCTATCGAAGAAAAATAAAAAACTACATTTGAACAAGCCACTTTATTATAGTCGAGCAAGTCCAAAATTCGGGGCTACCATCTATGTACTACCCTCACCCTAAAAATCTGCCCATACAGTACACTACACTACACCACACATTTTGGGGTTGGAAAACTTCCCCTAAATTAGCAAAAAGTTTGTTACAGTACCTACTTAGCGTCATGGGCCGTGGAAAACCTGGTGGCCCTCTTGCCCGATCCTCATTCGACGGCCCATCGGGTAACAAAAAGCCCATTGCTACTGGGCTAGCGGCGGAATAATGAACGGACTTAATGTGCAGATTGCGTGCCAAGCCCGGAAGCCAGTGCATCAAATCGGAGAAGACAACATCGGGTTTGATTTCACGGAGCAGAGATTCAACGGCGGGTTGTGTGAGGTCAAGGGCGTGTCGCAGAAGTTGATTCCCCTGAACGGATACGACGTCATTGGTGGTTTCGCTATCGATTAACAGAGGTATGGAAATGGGAAGAAATTGAATAAGTTGGGGGTGGAGGTTGAATGGGCCCAATTTGGATTGGGCTTTAGGTGGGATAATTATGAAGATTTTATGGCCCCTTTTGGCGAATTTGTTGGCGGTTACGAGGTACGGGGTGATATGGCCCATTCCAAACCATGGGTACATGAAAATTGTTAGCGTTTTGGCAGAAGCCATCTTTATCTTCAAAACAAGTCTGCAGCAGATTCAGATTCAATCAAGTTGAGTGAAAAAATAATGGGTGCACATTTCTTGTTTCCAGTGAAAAAGAAAAAGTAATAAAGTTACTTCCAAGTTCTGAAAAAACCAAGAAATATAATTTTTACAAATTGTTATTTATTATAATGCAAAATGCTGAAAGGAAATTTACCTCCTCTTGTTGTAGTGAAGTTGGAAGCAGCTTGAAGCAGAGATGAGATGGCTCTTTGAGAAGGACATTAGTAGGCAGTGGAGGGAGGCCGCTGAACGCCACGTATAACAAGGGAAACTAAGTGATAAGTGTGAAACACAAAAACATCCCCAATACTTTGTTTAACTCCCAAAATCCCTCATATTATTTTAACTTCAAAAAACTCCATTGTATTTTATTTTTAATTCCATACTTGACTCAAGTTGAATTTAATTTCTGACTTTAGGCGGAAAGAAAATTTAAATGTATGTATTAATCTTTTCTTTACTTTGTGGAATGACAAGATTATCTCATATGTATGTCTTTTTTTTCATTTATTTTAAAAACTTTTACATATCAGACTAACTCATCTCTCTTAAGAACAGAGTGTATATTTCCAATTATATTAATGAGAATGGGGTTTATTGTCAATTTAATTAAAGAATAGAGGGTACAATTAAATATTTGGGAGTAAAATAATCATATCGAAAGAAATTTGTGAACAATCACTTGCAATTTTCCGTTTTTGAATCACACGGCCTTTTTTTTGGGTGGGGGTGTAATTGGTATTGACTTAAGAACACAGAGAGGATTTTGAGAGTTAAAATAATATAGAGAATTTTTTTAGAGTTAATAAAACATAGGGGGTGTTTTGTCTTTCGCTCAAATCAATAATATAGAGCTTTCACGTGTGCTGAGTATTACATGAAAATAATTTTATTTTAAAAATAAAAGGTCTTATTATTCAATATCTCAAGAAATATGAGTTAATGGCAATTTACCCGTATGTGATATTCATAATTTTTATTTTATCTCTCTATGGTTTAAAAAATAGTATTTTAACCCCTGTAATTTTATAAAAGTTTCACACTGAGTCCCTGATATTTTTATATGTGACATCCCTGTGTTATGACAATGTGACAATTTACCCCCCTGTGTTATGATAAATGTGTTAATTTACCCCCTATATTACAAAACACTTTTCATGCCCACTCTCAATTTCGACAGGTGAGTTATACTTTTTGGCTCAAGAGGGTAAAATGCTTCTTTAAAATTTCACAGAAAAGTAAATAATTCTTTTTTAAATTATAAGAGGAAAAATTGAATACTATGAATATTACGGGAAGTAAATTCCATTAACCCCAAGAAATATAGAACTAAAAATTTAAGAAAGATCGGGATTAAAGTATAACGTGTCAATTTTGGCTCAAGTTTTGGGCTTATGAAAGAAGGGTCTGTCTAAAATGAGATTTTGAGGGATGGGGTGCACATGAGATATCATTTATCTTGGTGACACATGTTCCCATAGAATTTAACTTTAAATAATTTATTTTCTTAAAGACAAATTTATCCTTTTTAATTAGTGAATTCAAAAGATCCCTTGTGTTTTGTCTAACTAAAAAAAAAAACCTATGTTATTTTTATTAGCAACAAAACCTTGTACTTTTTTTATTAACAAAGAAAACCCCTCTCAAGTCGAAACAACAATTTTACCCCACCAAACAAAGCAAAAACATCCCTATTACCTAAAAGGTTACCAATAACCCCTGGTAACTTTAAAAATTGGGAATACACCCCCTCCTCCCCATTTATTTTTCAAAAAATTGACAAAATTCTCCATATGATTTATGAATCTCATATAAAAAAGTTGACAAAAATCTTATCCCCAACAGTTACATGTTTTGGCACTTTACCACTCATATGTACAAAATAAACACTTTACCCCCTGAAAAATAAAATTAGTTGCACTTTACCCCCTCAAATGATTTTATGCAATTTTTGTTTGACGGAAAATGTACATGTGCCTCTCACATGAATTTTCAAAGGGTAAATTAGTCACATCACTTCTTACTTGTCCAAATACTTGACTCGTGTCTTGTGAACCAAAAATCTAAAGTTAAGTAGAAAAAACTTTATTTGTAAAGAGAGAGGGAAAAATGCGCATCACTGAAATATTTGGTCGAAAAATCGATGTTGGAACTAATTTACCCTTAAAATACACAAGTGAGACGCATATCTATGTTTTTTTGTGAACGGAATTGGCTTAAAATTATTTGAGGGAAAACGTGATATTAATTTTATACGTGCTTATTTAATTTATACTTTTGGGTGGTAAAATTCAAAATATGTAACTTTGAGAGGGGGTGTAAAGTGCATTTTTCCCTCAAAATATTTTAAATGATCTTATACTGATGGTCTTAATTGTCAATTCGTATAAAAATTTGATTACTTTTTTTCGTATAAAATTTTGATTACTTGATATTTTTTTTTTTGGGAAAGAGATGAAATTAATTAGAGATAAGGGAAAAATTTTTAAACATATTAATTAAAGGGTTAGTATGTAATTTAACATATGTTTATTTTTTCTAAATGTCCGATGGCACATCATCATTGGACATTTTGACCAAAACTTGTGGTTCAGATTTGTTGTTGACTTTTTTTAGTGGTTGAGATGGGTCATCTCATGTATACCTATGTTCCATAAAATCTTATTTTAGAAAGACCCATGAAACAAAGAGAAGAAACAATGTGCCACTCTTCAATGGACTGTGAATGGGTATGATTGGAATTGCTTCTATCTGGACTCGAACCCCAATTTATTTAAACAGTCAGATTTGGATTGGTCCGGTTCTTGTGAAATTTGAAATCTTTCATGTTCATCAAATTTTGTCGAAAATACTAGTCTTTCCGGATTCAATTAAATTTTCACTTACAAAATTCTCAGGCACTGTGTTTTTTCCAAATAAGTTTGTTAATACTACGTAATCGTGCCTCTTAAGTCACGCACTCAATTATAATTCAGAGCTCTAACATAGTGACGATCAACTTTACACATATTTTACTATTTACTTTAAATGATTTAATAAATTTCGTTTGAAAACATTGATATTGATATTAATGTAAAATCAATTCTCCGTCATTAGGTGGAAATAAATTTCGCTCTAAATTTTCTGAAACTGCTCTCCTAAAAGTCAAACAAACAACAATTTTCACAATTTGATTTGACATAAAGTAATCTATCTCTTACTCTACTTATCTCACGTAACAAATATGATTAAACATAAAGTCTTACATATCTTACATTGTAAACCTACAAACAACTCTTCAAAAAAAAAAAACTACACCCACCTTATTTCCCAAACCATTCTTCCAAAATTCAAACAAACAACATTACACAAATCGAAATTATGTCATAAACCTCCACCATTTTACAAACTAATTTCTCAAATGCCAATCACACAATCCCATTAAATTTTCGTTAATTTATATAAGTGAAACTTTTTGGTAACCAAACTACATGTTGGTTATTTTTAGTACTAGAAAGCAACAGCCAACAAGTTAACAACTGATGAGTTTAAAATAAGCTCTAAATTTATAGTACTAGAAAGCAACAGCCAACAAGTTGGGTTGATGCATTATTTCTTTCATTTTTAAGTCATTATCTATATATAACTAGTCCAAGAGATTTTGCATCTTCTTAAGAAAACCATCAATGTAAGAGGTCTCAAGGCCTTCACTCAACAAGAAATCCCTCCACTTAGCATGATTAACTCCAACTTCATTACCAATCTCACTATCCCCTTCCATCACCGACCTTATTGCCTTCACTAAACTCTCTTTTGTAAACAAACCATTTCCATCTTCTTTCTCAACTTCCACCCCAACTCTCAAATCTCCACCCATCAACCTTGCATTAATGAATTGGTCACCCGCATGTGGCATTAACACTAGTCGACACTCATTCGTCATGGCTTCCGACAGAGAACCGTACCCACAATGCGTGACAAAACATCCAACTGAAGGGTGTGATAAAATCAATTGTTGTTGAACCCAACCTCCATAAACAACTCCTCTTTTTGAAGTTCTCTCAATGAACCCTTTAGGCAGAGCCTCTTCTATTGTCTCGACTTCGATTGGTGGTTTTAACGCGACGAAAAACGGAAGTCCTATCAGCTCAAAACCCAATAACAGTTCCTGAAATTGATCCATTTTCAACCTAGCTTCACTGCCAAAAGCACAATAAATGAGAGATTTGGATTTGAACTGATCCAACCAATTAGCCCAATTTTCGTCTAAGGTTGAGGTTGGTTGCTCCGGCAAAACAGGGCCGGCTAGAATAACCCGTTTTTTGAATTTCTTTTCAAGAAAGTTGCAATATGAGCCTTCTATTTCTTCACAAGTTTTGAATGCAATAGCATCACAAGTCTCGGTGGCTATAAGCATACGTTGCACGAACTTTATACCACAGCCAAATTCTTTTTTGTTGTTGACATAATTTATTGCACGTGCTTCATGCTCGTAAAGCTTGATTTTTAATGAGGGAAAATTTGGTGGAGGTTTCGTGAAGGAATCAATAGAAGATTCATCGCGAAAAAGGTAACCTACGGCTGCAGGACTAATAGTGCAATAATGAATGGACTTAATGCCTAAATCTCGAGCCAAGGAAGGTAACCAATGTGTGAAATCGAAGAAGACAAAATGGGGATTGAGTTCTTTTAGAAGAGATTCAATTAAGGGTCTTGTGAGGTCCATTGCGTGGCGTAGATGTGAGAAAAGAGGAAAAGGGATGTCGGATGTGGTTTCGGTTTCGAGGGGAAGGCCTTCGACTGGAGGAACGGTGATTGGTATGAAGGTTATGAGATTTGGATGAAGATTGAATTGGTTTAGTCTCGGTTGTGTTTTTTGAGGGAGGATGAAGAAGATTTTGTGGCCTCTTTCTGCAAATTTGTTTGAGATGTGAAGAAATGAAGTGAGATGGCCCATGGCAAACCATGGATACATGGCAATTTTGATGTTGTTTTCAGCCATGATTTAGTGCCTGTAAGAATTGATCAAAGTTGAAGTAAGATCACTACAACCTTGTAACCTTTAAGTTCAATTTTTTTTTTTTTCTGAGAAACTTGAAACTAAATACTCACTCAGGAAATTAGTAAACTACTATGCCATAGAGATCAGATATCACTAATGAAACAAGAGCTTAAAATATCATGAAAGTGCATAACTAGTGATGAGCTCAAATAAATGAAATAGAGTGGCATTTTATTTCAAATCAACATAAACTAGAGAAGAGGGGATTAGGTTAATCATGAAACAGGCATGAGAAAATCATTTGAGTTGTGTGCCTAAAGATATAGATTTTTTTTTTTAATTTGATGCATAAAATTCTAAAAGGGCAAAATTGCATTTTTAATAACACGGACCTTCAACATTTTTCATTCCATGCTTCATAAACTTGCAGCTTTTGTCCTAATCTTTTAAAATGTTTTGCATTTTCGGTCATATCGCCCTCTTTTCCATTCAAGACCTTTATGAGGCTCCTATATGCAGTTTTCGTCTCATAGTTTGCACTTTTGATCCCATATTGAATGGAAATGGAGCGATATAACCGGAAGTAAACGACATTTTAAAAAATTCGAGTCAAAAGTACAATTCAGGAAAGCGTTGAACCAAAAATGTTAGAGGATCCAATCTTGCATGACTAAAAAAACAGCTTTACTACTATTCTAACATGCTTTGTAGCTTCTGAACAAAATCATCAATGTAAGAATTTTCAAGCCCTTCAGTCAAGAAAAAGTCCCTCCATTTAGCATGATTTTTTCGAACTTCTTTTCCAATCTCACTGTCATCTTCCATCACCAATCTTACTGCTTTCACCACACCATCTTTTGTAAACAAGCCATCTTCGTCACCTTTCTCAACTTCAACTCCAACTCTCAAATCTCGTCCCATGAATCTTGCATTAATGAGTTGGTCACCTACATGTGGTATTAGCACCAATTGACACTCATTCACCATAGCTTCAGACAAAGATCCCCACCCACAATGTGTGACAAAACATCCAACCGAAGGGTGCGATAGAATCAACTGTTGTTGAACCCAACCACCATGAACAACTCCTCTTTTCCCAGTTCTTTCTGAGAAGCCTTCAGGTAAAGCCTCTTCTACTGTCTCGACCCCAATAGGCGGTTTTAGTGCAACGAAAAATGGAAGACCTGTCAACTCAAAACCCAACACCAATTCTTGGAATTGATCCTTTTGCAACCTAGCTTCACTACCAAACGCACAATAAATAACGGACTTGGATTCAAACTGATCCAACCATTTCACCCATTTTGCATCTAGAGGTAAATTTGGTTGCTCTGCCAAAACAGGGCCAGCTAAAATAACAGGCTTCTTGAACTTCTTTTCAAGAAACTCACAATATGCCCTTTCCATTTCTCTACAAGTTTTGAATCCCATAGCATCACATTCATAAGCAGCCATTAACATTCGTTGTACAAACGTCATATCACTACCAAATTCCTTTTCATTGTTGATATGATATATCACACGAGCTTCGTGTGTGTAAAGCCTGATTCCCGATGATGGATAACCAATCGGAGGTTCCATTAATGCATCCATAGTTGATTCATCACGGAAAAGGTACCCTACTGCAGGAGTACTTATAATGCAATAATGAATGGACTTTATCCCTAAGCGTCGGGCCAAAGAAGGCAACCATTGTGTGAAATCAAAGAAAACGAAATCGGGGATGAGTTCTTGGAGGAGTGATTTGATGGTGGGTTCGGTTAGATCCATTGCGTGGCGTAGAAGTGAGTACTTCGGAAAAGGAACGTCTGATGTTGTTTCGGTACCATGAGGGAGCCCTTCGAATGTGGGAACGGTGATTGGGATGAATTTTATGAGGTCTGGGTGAAGATTGAATTGGTCTAGTTTTGATTGTGTTCTGTCAGGGAGGATGAAGAAGATTGTGTGGCCTCTGTCGGCTAATTTGTTGGAGAGGTGAAGGAATGTGGTGAGATGGCCCATGGCAAACCATGGATACATAGCAATTCTAAGGCTTTTTTGATCCATTTTTCTCGTTAGCGCCTGGAGTTACACCGTGAATTTCCAATCAGTATTGGAAAAAATTGATGGAATAACTCATTGTTAGCAGAATATCTGCAAAAATATAATTGTAAAAAATAAAAAAAGTCAATGTAAACGCATTTTTTGAAATCATATTTTCTTGGGAAACATGGGTTAGTGATGTAAATTTTCAGTGCACTTGTGATAATTGTATAGATCGACTGCACCACGTGTACTATTCTCGTGTTTTTGAGGTGCGCTTGAATTTTTGACTTATTTTAAATATCGAAACAATATATACATAACCGCTTGAACATTTGGAAAGCCATGTTAATATCTCAAATTGAGTTATTAATCAGTTAGTCTACTCAACGTATAGGAACGTTTTACGTATGAATATTTGGTGCGTATTACATATAAATATTTGGTGCATACCCCCGTTTTGCGGTTTGATTACTTGATTTTGAAGATGCACTTAGAAGTTCATAGAAAAAAATAAAAAAAAAAATATAAAGAGAATCAACTAGACTGTTAGAAATTCTCAATACAGAGTCTAGCATACAAAGAAATTTACCCCCGTGGTTGCAGTTCCTGGCTGCTGGGAGAAACAGAGATGATGTTAACAAGTGGGCAAATAGAACCATGTGATTTTATAGGCACTAATAATGGTTCATATGTTGCAAAAAAAATAAAAAATAAAAAAAGGTTCATCAGCTATACTCACAATTGTTGTGCGAAAACGTGTTATCAAATGATTAAACAAATGCTAAAACAAATAAAAATAACTCATAATTTCAAAGACACAAATTTAACGAGGTTTGACAAAAATATGTCTACGTCCTCGGGAGCAATATAAAACTAATCAAATTGATGATGATGAATACAAATGAAGAAAACCAAACAAAAAAGAAAACAGTCTATTTTTTTCTCACTCAAAAGTAATGTTATTAAAACCGGACCGGACCGGCCGGTCCGACCGGTTCGACCGCGAACCGGAGGATGGTCCGGTCCGGTTTATCCCCTAAAACCAGTTGACTCAAAACCCAGTCTGAACCGGGTTGAACCGGTCCAAAACCGGTGAACCGGCGAACCGGTTTGGGCCGGTTCAACCCGTTTTTGAATTTTTTTTTTTTTTTTTTTTTTTTTTGATTTTTTAAATTTTATTAATGTTAAAAATAAACTAAAAATTCTTGTAGAAGGTGGGATTTGAACACCTAACCTCTTGCATGAAATATAACTTCCTTACCAGTTGAGCTACATCATTTTTGTTGAATTTTTAGTACAAAACAAATTTATAAATTACAGAAAACATGTAGCCAAATTTGTTTATAAATTAGATTATGATAACTCAAATTAACATTTTACACATTATCAATGAAAATTAATACTCAAATAATAATTTTTTTTTTAAATTTGTTCTATAAGATATTTCTTTCCAATATTATTTTAGGATAAAGAGTGTCAAAATTTTGAAAATCAAATCGATATATTATGCAAGTTTGATTTTGAATATTAGACTTTTATACATAATCATATTTTAAAATTATTAATCTCTTAGTTTGTTGTATTTTAAACTTACACTTTTAAATGTTTATAAAGAAATATAATCATATTATATATATATGAGCTTACAAATTAGTATCATATTACAAATATGATATAAGTTATGTAAATATTATGTGATTTAATTTAAATATATTCTAAGATTTTATATATTTTTAATCAATTGTAGGATAATGTTTAAATTTTATGAATATTATATATACTTTAAAATTAAATATATTTATTATATCATTATGACGTCATCCGGTCCGACCAGCGATCCGACCGGTTCGACCAGTAAAACCAGTGGCCAGTTGGCTCACCGGTTCACTGTCCGGTCCGATTCTGAAAACATTGCTCAAAACTCTCCTGCTTTTCTCTCTCAGCTTCAATTGTGGGATGCAAAATGCCTTCTGCTTACTCCTATTTATAGGAGCCGAAAAGCAAGATTTCTCAGGCAAGTAAGTCTCTGACAGACAAGATAAACATCTTGCGTACAATTCACATTTTTCCAGTTGTGCAAGCAAGAGCCCATACTCCATTATGCAAGAAAATCTTCATGTATTCTCACTCAAAACTCTCCCACTTCTCTTCAATTACAGGATGCAGAATGCATTCTGCGTACTCCTATTTATAGGAACCGAAATGCAAGATTTCCCATGCAAATTGGTCTCTCACAGACAAGATAAACATCTTGCCTACACTTCACATTTTTCCGATTGTGCAAGCAAGAGCCCATACTCCATTATGCAAGAAAGTCTTCATGCAATAGTACTTCAATTAATTGGGGTGGACCCCTCAACTTTCAACAACAATATCACATGGCTGCATTAACGGTCTATTTGGAAGAATTTTAACTCAATTTCACGGTTTTTGATTTCAAACAAATGGTTTGGGTGATTTCAGTGAATAATTAGAAATCACATTTGGTCAAGTTTTAGATATTGAATTTTATGGTTTTGAAAAGCTGAAACCCCATTTGGATTGAGTTTGAATGTTGGAATTTGGGGAAAAAATAGATGGTAAGTGTTAAATCAACGTTTTTTATAGAGTTTGAGAAGGGAAAAATAGGTAATAGATATCAAATCAAAGTTGAATAGATTTCAAGAGTTTGGGTATGAGTTTATAAATAGGTTTGTGATGAGTTTCATGTGTCTGACAAAAATTCATTTGGAAGGGATTTAATCACACCCCGCGAAACCCTCGAGACTGGGCCAAAACCCATCCACATATACCCTAATTGCTTTTGTCCCAACTACCTTTTTTACTTAGAGCATCTTCCACCCAAAACTCCAAATTCAACTCCAAATTGGAATCTTCTTCATATTTGAAGACATTTTCCCACATATCATCTTCCACCCAAAAACTTCAAAAACGTTATTCCACAACCTCCAAAACACTATTCATTTATTAAATAAATAATTTTATCTACATAATCAAAGTTAAAAATTGAGTCGATATTAAAATAATATTAGATATAATTAAATAAAATTCAAATAATTTAGTTAATATAAATTAAATCAAGTGAATAGTGTTTTCTATTTGAATTTTCATGATGCATTGGTGAATTCTTAAAAGTTGTTGTTTTCTATTTATAGTTTTTATGTAATTTTTTAAATTTATTTAATTTAATTTTCTATATTAAGTATTATTCATTTAAAAGTAAAACATATATTTTCAATTTAAAAATTAAATATAAATTATAACCTATTAAAATATTCATGTTTTTATTATTAATTTAAAGAAAATAGAAATAATGTAAAATATATTAACAAAATTAAAAAAGGAAGAATATTTTGGGACACAAATGGAATTCAATCAAGTGGATGGTGATTTGGAGAAAATCACTATTCAAAACTCCGTATATGGAGTTTGCAATTTAGTACCTCCTCCATATTCATCAAATATGGAGATTTGGAGGTGGGAGATGCTCTTACCCTTGTAGGTATCGTCATGTATGGTCCTGCAGGCCCTTGCATAAGGTTTCAATAATCACAACGTTTGAATATAAAAACAGGCGTCAGCAGCGCCGTGATTTCAGTAACATGATCGAATCAAAATTTGTGTAAGTACGGATGAAGAGAAAAATTGTTCCTAATTAAGTATATGTTCCAAAGTACTACGAAAACACGACAAAGCTTGATGTTTTTTACCATATCCATTATCGTTCAACAGGCCTAGCCAGTGCAAAATAGGAATCAGGATTCACCGACATCAACAGCTCCAATACTACCACATCACCAGGATTTCTTATTTTGAGACCAGGTTCTAATAAGCCTGTGTCAATGTTATTTATAACTTAATCAAACAAGCCATCATATTGTTCTATAAATAACAAATGATACACAATTAATAGAAAATTACCCGGAGAAAGATCCTTTCCACCATATAAATCTTTGGCTAACGGATTTGCTGCCCAATAGTTAACAGCAACTCGACTAGTAGGTTGAAATCCTATGATATTCCCATTACTTGACAGCACAACCTGTTTGGTAAACACATGGACGAACCTTTTAATCCAACGCTAATCAACTTCAACAGTTTTCTATTTCACAAGATTAAAGAAATTAAAGAATCGAAGAGTGCAGTAAATTTGCACAAGTACCTGATAACTAGCAGTATCTTGTAATGCTTTCATCTCTTCTTCATTTGCTTCTGGCAGTGTCGATGAGGATGAATTGTTAAGTGTATTGGAATCAATATCATCCACTTTCTTCAGGCATGTAGGAAGTTCTCCAATCCATGCACAGTCATCAGATATACTTATTTCTCCAGGCAAACCATAAGAATCCTTGATTCTTTCGATTATCGCGACACAGCATGTTTTCAACTAATTTGCAAAGAAATCTCCGGTGTGAGAAAAATAAATGTACAATAGCAAATCTACAGCAAGTTCTAAAACACCACTCAAATTCTACACTACAAATAATAAGCTAAGGTCATTTTCTCGAGTTTAGACTCAAAAGTTATCATTATCAACTCAACAACCAGAATTGGAATTTTTCATATTCAAAGTGGACAGAAGTTGATAAATGAAACTGGAACACATAGATAAAATAACATTATACGAAAGGAATGATAATTTAACTATAGCAACACCACACACAGTTCTACATATGCAGACTTCGGATCAATTGGAAGTACTAACTTCAAGGTCTTTTCACAAATCTACGTGTGAGTAAGAAAATATCATGGTCTTGTTGACGAAGATCAAGGTGGTGGTCGGCTAAGCTTTTCTCTTAACATATTTTAAGCTACTACATCTTATAAGATGTTTTGGAGTTTAAACAATGTTGTCTTATACATTCAAAATTTATGTGGGGAAGCTCACTTTTTCTTAGGAGCTTATAAGCTCCAACATTATGTGTAATTGCTTATAAGCTCCATTGTTAAAAAATTGTACCACACACATAAAGGAAGCTTATAATCTTAGAGATATACTCTTGAGTACAAATTAGAGAAAGGCTAAAGAAATGATCTCCCTAATGCTATATTCAACTACCCCAGGACTCAACCAAGCAGAGATTAAGAAAAAAAAAATTGAAGGAGGGAATGAAGGAGTGATACTCAGAATCTACTAACAAGCAAAAACTTCACTTAACCTCTTTGCCCTCTTACCTTAGATAATTCCACAGATTGGTGTGGAGCACAGTTAATGTCGGACAATTGAGTTTCAGAATTTTCTTGAATATAAATCTTTCTGCTGGGTAAATTCGGTAGATAAAGCTTTCTCAGAACACTAATGGTAATTATAAAAATCCCACTTGCAATGACAACTGAGAACATCTTCAACAAAGAACTTCCCTGAACAAAATCAAGGATCATCATGATACAGCAAGAAATATTGTAGAGAAAAAAATAAAAAAGAGATTTACATGGAGACAGTAGCTTACATATATGATGGAGTAATAGTATATATTTGAAGTGTTACAAAGAATAGAGCTAAAAGATAACAATCATAAACTACCATACAAGTATTTTCAGCTGGTGTGGGGATGGGTTTATGCCTTTTAAATCAAATAAGGTACCTTATTTAGGAGCAAGTTGGAAGATTTTGCAACTGCATGACAAGACAATCTCTTATGGGGCAGTGTGAAGACATCCTCATAGTACATATCTAGTATGTCAGCCAAGCTAACCTGTGAGGAATAGCAATTATATTACATTAGAGGCATTTTCAATGTATAAATAAATTGAATAATTGATACAGCTTTAAGGGTAACTAAGGAAAGAATAAATGCTATCAGAAAATTATCATAGATACCATTTAGAAGTTATCTTTCACCAACAACTAACAGTTATATAAAGATATTTTACAAATATCCTACTAAAAGCTATCAAGTGGAGAAAAATAAAGTAAGACAGGCCAGAATGGATTTCAGTATACTGAAATAAGCTCAAATTTCCACAATTTGCTCTTGAAGGCATTTAAATTTTCAAATGCTCTGTCACCTCTGTTCCCTGTGATGTATGCTTCTTGTCTATAGAAAATCAAATTATCTATTATCACTCCTCATGAGAAATCTATTCTCATGATATCTAAATCATGAAGTATTACACCTTAATATATGAAGGTATATTACTTATGCTTACAAAGGAAACTTTTCTGCCATTCTTACAACAGAGAGAAAGACCTCACTCACACTGTGTCCATCATTTATTCATTATAGACTTGCGTATAACTTGTACAACTGTTTAAAGCATTAGATAAGATTAAAATGCCTTCGTCAAGCACTGAAATAATCTTTTACTAATTAACTATCACATCAAGAAGACATATTCCACCATGAAATAACGATTTCAGAGTCTTTAAGATCGCTTCATGTTAGACTGCAAGTATCAAATAAATAATACTTCTAGACAAAACCCTGAAAATTAGTTCTCGTGGTATCAAGATGCTTATAATGAAAATCCAGCTGGGAAGAGATTAAATATTCATAAAAGGAAGAAATGCAAGGTATTGCAAATCCAACCCCCACAAAAATAGGTGCGGCGGTCAGCATTTCAACAACTGCAGATTATGACAAGCACACCACTTAAATAGATATGGCAAAAGTAGTTTTTGAGTTGAAGCAAATCTAAATAATAGAGACTCAATCAGTTCAAATGAAGTTGCAATAAGATGATCATAGTGACATCCATTTATTACTGTATCTACACAGGCATGTCATCTCTAAAATATGCTCTTAAGTAACTGAATTTCAAAAAAAATACCCATTCACTACCATATGCTCTTAAGAAGGGTATAATTACCATTTGAGAATGAGTAAGAACAACTTCCCAGCTATTTTCCTTTGTTTTTTTCCACCCTTCAAACTTAACATCACTGAATTTACTAGCATCAATTTCCAACATGTAGGAGGGAACACATTCACTTATCCAAGCACAAAATTCAGGACCGCCAATCTTTTCCAATTTTGCAAATGTTGGCAACATCCACCAGCTGCTATTCAAATTTGTCCCTTTATTAAGCTTATAACTTCCTCGTTCCAAATTGAACTTTTCCAGCAGCATCTTGGCATTAGCAAGTATCTCATGTTCAAGGAAGTTATACAGAACAACAGACGAATCTCTTGATGAAATGAATTTATGCTTGTTGAACCAACTGAAGAACTTATTTGATACTCGATTAATAGAACCATGAAGGAGATGTCTTTCCGTGTTTTCGAGGACAGCAAGGCAAACAACCTCTCCAATTTTGGAAATTACCCGTTCATCCGATGAGCTTAGGGTTAACAAAACAGGTACCTGCCGATAGGAAACGGATAAGATAACTCGTCACCTGCAGAACAAAAACATTAAATACGATATCACAACATGGCAAACAGAGGCCATAACGCAAAAAGACCGCACATTCTTTTTTAGGACAGGTATCTTGCCTCTCTTGGATTTTCAAGATTGTCCATATTCCTTTCAGTTCCGGGTCTAAAAAGAGCCAATTCAAGATTCCACAGCTGTTGCAGAACTACTTGCCTAAAAGTCATGGCAAGTATATTCTTCGAGGTGGTAAATACATCTTTTTTGAATGATCTTCTCAGCTTTACAGCTTTCTCTTTAACTTTCCTAGCGGGTAGAAACTGAGAAAACAATAAAGAGTTAATTCATACACAAATTATGAAAAACGAAACATATTAACTCATTTGTTTGGACTCACTAATCGTGTGGATACGGTGCTGTGGTCGTCGCCTGGAAATACGGTCTCGACGACCATGGCAGGGACACCAGAAGAAATATGCTCATCGGCTGATTCGCCGCCGTCAGCAGCGGCGGCAGTGAGGGCTTGCTGGAAATCCACGGCACCAACGAGTGTAAGCCGAGCCAAGTCATTCTCGAAGGTCCTCACAGCCGGAAGGGTTTTCTGAGAGGCATCGAAACCCGCTATGGCATCGAGAACCGCTTGCTCGGAAGTGAACGGCGAGTGTTGGTGGTTAGAGGAGGAGATGACGATAGAGCTTGGAATTTTCGGAGGATTGAGGGGTAGTTTAGGGAATAATATGATTGAAGGTTTAAAAGGGAACGGGGAGGAGGGAAAGAAGTGGGTAAGAGGAGAGCTGGAGCGTGTGGGTGTGAACGCCATTGAATTTGGGTAGGGCTTAAAGAATTTGAGAATTAGAGACAAGAAAGAAGGGTTTATTAAAGATGTGTTTTGGCTCGATTTCGCGAGTCTCGGTTTAAAAAAAATAGTTTGAGTGGTTTCGATGAAACTTTTGAGACCTCATTTGGATGGGTTTTGGCTGTTGGGTTTTATGATTTGAATAAGTTGAAACCCCACTTGGATTGAGTTTGGATGTTGGAGTTTAGGGGAAAAAGTAAGTGGTAGGTGTCAAATCAATGTTTTATAGGTTTGAAGAATTTAAGTGTGAGTTTCTGAATAGATTTTTTATGGTTTTATGGGTTTATGGGTTTGACGAAAACTCATTTGAAAGGGTTTTAGCTCGGTCTCGTGAAACCAGCGAGACCGGGCCAAAACCCATCCACATACACCCGAAAGCGAGAAACGAGTGTGATGACATAACATTACGAAAACGGGCGAGAGTTTTCATCATTTCAACTGGGAATCAAGAAGTTTACTGCTTTCTTTTGTTTCAAGAACAAGTTTGTTTTCTTGACATGATCATGATAAGTTGCAATTAAACTCCCAAACTGAAGTGTACAAGTGATTCGCTCCAGATGGCTGATTAGATGATTTGGAAATTTCAACCAAGTCGAGGACATCGCAGTCTTTTAGACTTTCCAGTTCTCATTTTCACATATATAGTAAAATATTTTCTGTGCATTCATTCTTTTTATATCTATTTATGTGATGCCAACTTTTGCTTTTTGTTATCCTATTTGCCTTTTTCATTTTCAGACGGATTGTGTGTGTTTGCTTGTGGTTTCCTCTATGCTTGAAGACATCCATGTTTTCCTTTTTGATGCTGCTAAAGTTAACTCAGAATCTTGCATTCACATTGTGCACCTTTTATTAATGAGTTTGATCGAATAATTCCTTTTTTTTTTTTTTTTTGTTTCCTTGGTATTTATTCTTTTATTTACCCGGACTTGTGATGTAACGAAACGAGGTTTGAATGTTTGCCTTCTGTCTCTTGGTGCAATATCTAAATTCTAATGCACAGACATGCCAATCAAACAAAACAAAAGCTAAAATACAGATGAATTATGTTGCCTCCTTTTGGGAGTTATAATTATCGTTTCTTTTCATAGTATGTTGGTTTTGGCCGTAGAATCGTCAAGGATTAACGATGATAGAGCTCTGGAATATTACAAGATGATGCTATGCTACTACACAAGTTGCTTATAATGACGACTTTATGTGAATATTGTGGTATGAACCCGGTTGTGGGACTACAAAGCTTGGTAGGATGAAAACATCAACTCCTATCATCCCGTTAATTATTGACCACCTATATTTCTTTCAAATGTTACTGAGCATCGAAGTGTAAATGCATATGAATCTTTTTTTGCTTTAATTAATTGTCATCCATTTGTTTTAGTCAGTTTTGCTATTAAGTGTGGAACTGTTTGTTCTGCATGAAGAAGCAAGGTGTGAAAAACACGATGGAAATGTTTGGCCCGAACTCTTGGGTACATTGGGGCTGCACTAAGTTAGGAATGTTAAAAGATTTATAGTTAAGTTTGAGTGCAACAGGGTTCATAGTTTTCAAGTTTAAATCTGGGTTTCAAGATGCACTTTGTTGAACGTTTCCCCAGCCCATTTTTCAGTCGAATTTCAGTTCCAATTACTCAGGTCCATCTAAATTTAACTTAGGGGTAAATCGTAACTGCTGCACATTTTCACTCTATTCCTCCATATTTAAAGTGTGTAAAAAATGAAAAACATAAATTGAGTTCAGTATTCTTCATATGTCGTGCATTTGAGTAGAAGTGGGATAGTTCTCGCTCAAACCGAAACTAAAGTATTCAAATTAGAAATACAACGCCCTTGTTTTGTGCTAAAATTTCCTTCATGCGAGACTTGTACAAAGCATAAATGAGAGATCTCACCTCCATCAATATCTTTAAAATGGTGAAATTTAAACCATCACTAGAAAATAGAAAATGAATCATTGCAAACTAACCATTCAAGGAAACTAAGATTGGTTCAACAAAGCATTTACAACTCGCTGATGATCTCTCCTCCATTCGACAAATGACTCCTGACTCGAGAATCTGACAATGAATGAAGGAACTAGATAGGAAAAGTTATACAAGGATATCATTAGTCTCGCAATAGGGTTAAGAGAGACCATTCTTGGATGATTAGTCTAGAGCTACAAAGGCATTCAATCGTGGGTGAGGAGCGTAAGCCACTTCCATAGAAATGAAAAAGGTTCTAATCCGCACGGGAACCAAATAGACTGAGGGTTAGAAGACAGCCTTATCCAAAAAGTTGTCCTTGTTAGGGTAACCCCTCATACCCATGCGCAAAAGAACAAAAACGAGGATTGAAAAGGAGGCAAATTTATCTGAAAGAACGACTCTCTAAAGTCACGGATTAAAAGGAATGATTGACTAGGCTGGAAATACTTTCTTCTCTTTTAACTAGCCTAGCAATCCTTACTGTGACTTATCCTATCTCCTACTACCCATGACGGTTCCATGTTCGTTCTATTATAAGAAAAGGTAGCCGGATTTTCAATCCTCTTTGAGCGATTTGGCTTGGCCACTGCATACCACTAAATAAAGAACTTTGTTTAATTTTGACCAAAGATGACGACCACTAAAAGAAGGTAGTCCGATCGAAGCAGACAACCGAATTCGAATTTGACATAATACAGTGTCTCAAATGAGGGACGCGAAAATTCGCCACAAGCCCTATTAATTGCCAATGTCCAAAACAAGCAACATAAACAAACCAAGATGTTCAATATCTCATCATAGCATCATCAATTCGCATATATAACACAAACCCTAATTAATTAAAAAATTGAAATTACTTATCACTGTATTTAGCAATTGATTAATGTCATCAATCATCAGGATGGACAAAACCCCTCAGCCTGTTGTAAGTCTTCATGTAGCCGTAAGTGAAAGCTCCGATAAATGTCGCCGCACCATACGTAACCCTCAGCGAAACTGTTCGAGGAATTCCCAAAACGGCGAAGGAGGCGACGGTGCAAAAAGCGGTTAAGAAGCAATCCTTCTTTTTGAAGTTCGCAACGGTATATGTGAAAGAAGGATTGGGATCAACCACGGGGTATGATGGCCTTCGCGTCATCGTTTCCGTTCTCTCTTTGATCTGCTTCGGTTCGGCTCGATGTAGTGAATGAACGAAAAAATTAATGGTATTGTTTTATTATAGGGTGGGAATTGGGATGGGATCAGGGCCAAAAATTACCAAAAGAAGGGGCCGGCTAACTGAACCCATAATTTTATATTAATATGAATATTCAAATTGGCTCCTTTAAATTTTTCGTAGATAGCCACAAACCTAACATTGTAAATACTGTTTTATATTCATCCAAGAAATGTTGTCTCCTTTAAATTCTACTCTTATATACCTACGAGATATCTGGTAACCTTTTTCCATACCTACAATATTTGTTAAATCCATTTGATTTGCAGATAGTTTAAATCATAGCAAGAGACATGCGATTTCCACAAAAGTCAAGTAATTAGATTATGCATATATATCAACGTTCAATAAATAGTCTAATAACTAAAAAATAATACCCACCTCCGAGAATACCTTTAAAATTATTTTCCCATTGCCCAATCACATTGAATCGTAAAATCAAAAAGTAAATTCAGAAATCATAGATAAAGACTTATGCAGTTTACCTAGATCTACGGGTCAGTAAAAACGAACTACATTTAATCTTTTCGATACTTGGTTACGATTAGGGCTTAGAGCGGTTCGGAAAACCGTCCGAACCGAATGGTTCGGTCCGGTAATCGGTCCACGAATTTTCAGGAACGAATCGGCTAGGAACCGAAAATTAAGTCCGGTTCGGACCGAATGCTCACCCGAATCAGGATCGACCCGAGAAAATTTTGATTGTTTGTTTGGACCGAACCGAAAAATTTGATTGTTTGTTTGGACCGAACCGGACCAAATTGGATTGAACCGGACCAAACCGTTAAATTTTGTGGTAAAATGGGAAAAATTTAGAATTCGAAAAACCGTGGACCGAACCGGACCGAAAATTTCGATTAGGTAAACGATCCACGGATTTTCAGGACCGAACTTCGGTCCGAATGCTCACCCCTAATTACGATAATATCCAAAGGCAACAACAGCTTGCTTAAACCCAATCTTTATAAATAATCTCAACAATAGGGCCAAATATTTTTACATATTTGGGTCAAGGTCTGATTGATTGCAATTGAATTATGTGAAGTTCAGCCCAGCCCACCCCAAACCCAATAAAAAAAAAAAAAAAATATATATATATATATATATATATATATATATATATATATATATATATATATATTCTAACAACTATACGTGCATGCCAAAAATTATCAAGAAACTACAACAAAGAAATACCCTTTAGCTTTAAGCCAATGACAATTCACAAAGTTGAATAAGGTTATATAAAACAATAAAAGGTAACAATAAAATCGCTAGGGATAAGAATGAAATGAAAAATGAAATTGTAACCTGAAAGAGGGAAAGAAGTTAAAGGGTGACAGATTGACAATGAGCTGGAAATGAACCGTGAAAGTCACAATCTGAAGCAAGAAACTAAATACCTAGTCAACTCTATGCACCCTGAAAATATAGATTGTTGACAATTTGCACCCAGATAATAATGATATATTTATAGAGTATAACGTGTAGATTAATTTAGGAACGCTTATATGTGAGTCTTATAACAACAATATCATGCAATATGGTAAGATGTTAGATTTGTAAACGTATGTTCTAGATACATTATAAAATATCTAGAGAATACCTAAAAACAACACGAAATCAATATCTTTTTTTCCTTGATTTAAGTTTTACTTGGAAAATATATTGACTAATCTAGGTCAAATAATGTAATTTTTGTAGTACCCCAGCCATTGCAATCGGCCCAATAAGTGGGGGTGGCCCACAGTTTTGCCCGATGACTACCCCGGCTGCTCCAATTTATATCGAGCTTAGCAAACACGAAATTGGGCTTTTTTTTCTTCTTCTTCAGATTACACTAATAGGGGCCAATCAACCCAAGCGAATAAAATTGGGCCTTTTAGGGGTTTGTGACAGGTCGTCAGAGGTCACAACACTCAGCCTATTCTTTTTCTATAATTTTCCCGACTCAAGAATACCCATCACTCCCACTCTTTCCATACTTCAATTTCCGGAAACAGATCTGTCTCTTCTTTTAGGTCAATCTTCAGTTATCTTTCTCTCTCTTTCACAAATGTTTTACCAATTTATTGTATGTTGTATGAGCGTTTAGTATACTCAAGTTGTTATCTAGGGTTTAGTTTCTGCAATTAAATGTTCTTCGTTGAATAAATGCTAATGTTCTTGATATTAAATTGTTTGTTGATTTGATAATCTCGTATGTGTAGAAATTGATAGTTAATTTTTGTATTACTTCAGTTATTGTACTTGGCTAATTTTTTTTTTGATATTCTCGCCCTTCCCATTCTTTGGATACTTTTCATGGTGTCTGTATGCCTTTTGTTGGTTACGATAGAATAATTTTGTGTAATTTCCTTTCGTTAGTGGCAACTTATTCTAGTTTGGGGGTTTGGTTGAGGTTGGTAAACCTAATGATTGAAGGTATTTATTTTGTTGAACTTATTTTTAGTCTTATTGGGGTTAGTATCGAGTATTGACAAAAAATGGGATTATCTAGTTATTTCTTGTCACCGGCAACTCTTGTTTCACTCTATGTTTCATTACAAGTTTATGATGGATGGCTTGGAGTTGGTGCAGCTAGGATTTTTTCCAAAATATGAGTTTATATATGCATTACAATTATTTTAGCAAGTCTGTTATTAAATTAATATTGTATTACAATTTTTTGTCGCTGACAACTCTCCTCTCACTTTATTACAATTTTTTTATGGATGTTTTGGACTTGGGGTGAATGAATGATTTCTTATATATATGTTCCAGTATTAGAATGTTTCATATATGTATTACAAATTTCCAGCCTTTTTCTCTTCTCCAGAAAGATGGGGAGATCACCGCCTTCACCTTCGAGTATGATTATCCGATCTTACACGAAGAAAACTTTCAAGGTGAAGCTATTTAGGCCATTGAAGACCAAGATGGAGCCTCCGTTGAAGAAAGTTCACAATGCTATGAAGTTTGTTGCAACTGGTTTTACTCTATTTGGTGGTGTCGAACTTATCGACACCAAAATGAATGGGAACCATTCAATGCAACAACTCAGTGATGGGTGGGCTACGGTCATACAAAGGTAACATTTAATTTTTTTTTTTTTTAAGATGTATTAAAAAATTAATGGTTTTTTTCATTATTAGATTACAGATCATTGGAGAACATCTAAAGGTTCCAGAGTTTCAAGCATTTGCCGCCATTGAAAAAGCAACCTGTCACGGACTTAACTTCTCAAGAGTACCGTGCGGCACTTAGCCTCGATTCACCCCTTGTGATCGCTTCCGCCCCTCTGTCGGATTTGGCTAAGTCAGCCTTACCCGTCCCTAAGAAAGTTACTAAGTAAGCTTGTAAGTGGGAAAGTAAGAAAGATTGCTTGAGAACTTAGAAAGATTTATTGCTCAAGTAGGATGCTACAACTTGGATGGTTGTTACAAATGAGGACTACACCTATTTATACTTGGAGCCTTCCCTAATGGATGGCCAAGATCTACTTGATCCAAGGGCTAGGAATGCTTCTCTAGACCCTTCTACAAAAATCCTACCCATGCTAGAACTATGTACAAGGTTATGGAGCCTTCTAGATGCTCCTACTACATGCTAAGGTATTCTATATGCTTCTAAGGTCTTCCACAAGGTTCTAGTCCCTTCCGGCATGCTCTACACTTGTGTAGACCTTTCTAGTGCCTCCCGGATCCTTCCGTTACCTTTCGACTTCTTCCGGACCCTTCCGGAGTAATGTGGAACCTCCCGGAACTCTCTTGAACGTCCCGGACTCGTGTAGACCCTTCCGGAATGTCCCGGACTTGTGCGGAACCCTCTAGAATCTTCCGGAACCTCAAAGGGCCTTGTTTGGTTCTTCAATTTGTCCCAGGCCGCCCCTGGGACGTCCATGTGCCTCCCGACGGCCCTACCTTGGCCAAATGCCTTGCCGTCACCCGTGAAAGCTCCCGTCTTGCCCGGGCCTCGCCCTGGGTGCCTCGTACCGCGCCCGGCTAGGCTTCCTGCCATGCCGGCTGTCCCGTGATGTTCCTTTCGGCCTTTACCTCGATCAAGGGCAAAGTGCTGGGGCGTGACAAACTGCCGCCTACGTTGCCGCCGACGACGCACGCACCGCTCGTAAACAAGCTGCTGCTGCTGCTGCTGCTGGAGCATACAAGTGGTTTCACTATTTGTATGTTTAGCGTATATTTTAATGGTAATATGTTGTCCGACTCTAGACTCGTTTACATAGATAAACGAAGTAGTATAGAATTTGGAAATCCAGTCCATATTTAGTTTCTTCAAGTTACCTGAACTCATTATCTTCTTTCGTAACTTTACTAAGTAAAGTCTTATTTTAATGATGTATGTAGACTGTAGTCAAACACCAAAATTGAACAACCATGCAAAATAATAAGATCATTTTGATCAAGTAGGAGTATATCATAAGTCCGTATCCTCTTTTATGCCGATGTGTGCAATACAATTGAATTATCTATGTTGTTACCTATCCAGTATATTCTTAATTGGTAGTATTTTTTTTTATTGGATTTCAGTGAACGAGAAAATGAGCAGAGCAACAATTCACGAGTCATTATTTGATTAAGTGAGAAGACATGTGCATATAGTTATTCTAAATGTTTGATTGTCGGCCGATTTAGGTGTTTAATTTAAAACATTAATTGGGCTTTAGTTTGATATTAAATGACTTATCATATATATCTAACTGACTTTCTGTTTTGCTGTCTTAAAAATATTTCATATACTCATGTATCTTTCTAAATAAAGTTGGGAATTCTTTGTATTATGCTACTAATCAATGGAGTTTCTAATATAATGTAGTGTTTATTTAATTGTTTCAGATAACTGGTAATGCCAAAGAAGTTTCAGTGTTGATGCCGGGTAACAATGTTCCTACCTTTTTCGTACAGCCAGCTCCCGTTCCTTGTCCTTCAGAATGTCGGCCATGGCCTTCACATCAACAGCAAGTCTAGAAAATTAACTACTTAGAACCTGAACCAATTGAGGCCTTCTTTTGTCCGTAGTGTCACGCCCCAACACTTTGCCCGACCACGGGGGCCGAGCGGACAAGGCATTTGATCGAGGCAAAGACCAAAAGGGACATCTCGGGACTGCCGGCAAGGCGGGAGGCCAAGCCGGACGTGCATCTTATCACCCGGAGCGTGGCCCGGGTCAAGGCAGAGACAATTACGGGCGACGGCAAGCCGTTTGGGCACGGGAAGGCCGTCGGGTGGCACAAGGGCGTCCCAGGGGCGGCCCTAAGCAATTTCAAGCACCAAACAAGGCCTTGAGGTTCCGGAAAATTCTAGAGGGATCCACACAAGTCCGGACGTTCAAGAAGACTCCGGAGAGGCCCGGAGGAAGCCGGAAGGTACTACGAAGGTCTACACAAGTGTAGAACGTGGCGGAATGGTCTAGAACCTTGTGGAAGACCTTAGAAACATATAGAAGCCTTTAGCATGTAGTAGGAGCATCTAGAAGGCTCCACAACCTTGTACAAAGTTCTAGTTTTGGTAGGAAGTTGTAGAAGGGCCTAGAGAATCAATCCTAGCCCTTAGATCAAATAAATCTTGGCCGTCCATTAGGGAAGGCTCCAAGTATAAATAGGTGTAGGCCTCATTTGTAAATCCATCCAAGAAATCCAAGTGTTCTTCAAGTTATTGAATTCAAGCATTCCCAAGTTCTCTTAGCACACTTTCTTACTTTCCCACTTACAACTTCCCTAACAACTTTCCTTCGGGAACGAGCGAGGCTGACTTAGCCAAATCCGACAGAGGGGCTGAACCGATCACTAGGGGCGTTTCGTGGCTAAGTGCCGCACGGTTTACTTAGAGAAGTTAAGTCCGTGACAGTAGGCTTTGAAAATCAGAATGTGATTGTACATATATTTACTCTGGTGGTATTTTGCATGCTATGGTAAATATCCAGTAACATCTAAAACTTAAGGCATCGTATTTCATATGACGAACCTGTGTTATTTATGCATTTTATTTTTATGTTTCTCAAACTGTCATGCCATTATTTGAGATGATTTGTGAGAACATGTTACTTAAATTCAAATTTATTGCCTCTCTATCTACATTTATATCATCTTGTTTTGATTATCTTATGGACGTGCTAATGCATTTGGCTATACAACTTAGAGGAATCAATTTTTTTTTTT
This sequence comes from Penstemon newberryi var. newberryi, assembly GCA_030819805.1. Taxonomy (NCBI): domain Eukaryota; kingdom Viridiplantae; phylum Streptophyta; class Magnoliopsida; order Lamiales; family Plantaginaceae; genus Penstemon; species Penstemon newberryi. The sequence continues at coordinate 44,823,668 of JAUALY010000005.1, read as the reverse complement.
TGAAAGTTTGTTGAAACCTTGTTATAATACTGAACTCTAGTGAAAGATGCTGAGTTTAATATTTCTTGTGATTGAAAATGGTTTGACTGTTAAAAACAAGTGGATTTTAAATAATATTAGTTCTGAAATCAACAATTTGAGTGCTAAATATGTTGAAACTTTATCCGCGTTGTTAATGTATACATTAGACAATTTGTTTTTAATGATTTAATTCATTGAAGCGTGTGCCTTCTGCTCTGCCACCTTTGTGCCTTTGTTAGCCTTATGCTTTTTACTTTTCGTTGGAGATCTTTTTTTCCATGTACTAATTTCTGCTTATTGGGATTTATTTTGGAAGTTATTCAACTTCAAAGAATGTGTGTTTGAATTGTAATTCATAATTTTATCAGAATCACGTTTCCTTGAATGAATGTTAATAACTTAGGGCAACATGGGTATTTCCAATTCTAACCCAAACCAGATGTCAATGCAGTTGTAGTCCCGTGACCATCACTGTCAAAGCTGAGGCCTACGACAAAGAGATTTTAGGTTTTATTTGGATGGGTTTTGGCTCGATTTCGTGGGTCTCGGTTTAAAAAAAATGATTTCGATGGTTTCGATGAAACCTTTGAGACCTCATTTGGATGGGTTTTGGCTGTTGGGTTTTGTGGTTTGAATAAGACGAAACCCCACTTGAATTGAGTTTGAATGTTGGGGTTTGGGGGAAAAAGTAGGTGGTATGTGTCAAATCAATGTCTTTTTTAGTGAAATTTGGGGGAAAAAGTAGGTGATAGATGTCAAATCAATGTTTTATAAGTTTAAAGAGTTTGAGTGTGAATTTCTGAATAGGTTTTTGATGATTTTATGGCTTTGACGAAAACTCATTTGAAAGGGTTTTGACTCGGTCTTACAAAACCTGCGAGACCGGGCCAAAACCCATCCACATACACCCTTAGGTTCAACTTCCATTAATGTTTGTATTTGTTTGAGTTTATTACTAGTATTTGGTAGTGCTTATTATTTATAATTTTTTGTACTTGACAGTTATTGAAATATCAAAAATCCAAACCTGATTCTAAACTTAAGTTATTATTTATATAGTATATTAATTTATTTTAAGAAAATTGAGTTTTTTTAGAAAGTTGATCATTACATCAATATCATTAATATCATTACATCAATATCACTAAATCATAAATCTATTGATTTACAATCAAATTACAAAGAAAATCAAGAACTAAACACTAAATTAAACTAAAAAAAAAATCCTACATTAATGGAAGTTAAACCCACGACCTCATGATTTTGAGGCCCAAATCTTACCAATGGCCTATAATCTCATTAACACCTAAGATATTGTGAGGTATGTAATGCATTTGTTTTGTAATTTAATAATAATTTTAAAAATAATTACAAAGTATGTGTCAGTATACTTGTTTTAGTCGATAGATGGATTTTGCTGAAAATAACTCGACGAGATTTACAATAGGCAAAAAAGGTTAGCTGTAATATTTATAGTACCTAGAATAACAATCGTCACTAATGGATATTCAATTTATTGAAAGAGACTAGTCCTCACGTTGTGATGAACTCAAATTTGAATATATGTTGTAGAAGGCCATATCCAACCTCCCTCAAAAAATTTAGATCAGCTATAAATAAAATAAAATACAGTAACACCCGCTAAAGTCGAACGTGATTTTAGCATTACCAATAAACGTTACCAATCACATAATCAATTTTCTAAGGATTCGAATCCAAACTCTATCCACGAAATTAGAAATCAAATTTGTTCAAGGCTGGTATAAATCTCCAACAAAGCCTAAACCTTTGTACATCTAAGTTCATGAAATTTTTGAAACTTCCATGTTGTCTATAATTTATGCCGTAAAACTTTGATTAAAAAGAGATGGGATTTAAAGTCAAAGAAACAACTTTTGCATTACAAACTTCTTCATCAAATAAATCCGTGTAATTTTTCATCCACAGACTTCATTTCAAATTTCGGCTAAACAGCCAGTTACTAACAGTGAGGCTGTGACACTTCCCATTACAAAAGAGATGAAGACACAAACACCCCATTGTCTAACTTCCAAAAAATCCTCCGTGTTATTTTAATTCCCAAAAGCCTCCATGTGTTTTGTTTTAATTACCAAACTCAATCCAAGTAAAATTTTACTTTTGACTTTTTGGCGAAATAACAAAATTACCTCTATATGTTTTTTTTAAAAAATTTATTTATTCTTTTTAAAAACCTAAATATATACTAATTAGATCGAATGTGGTATTTAAAATCAAACACATGATAGTTTTGGAAATTTAAAATGACACATGGAGATTTTGGGGAATTAAACAAAGCATAGGGAGTGTTTTTTTCTTTTGATGTCAGGGGTAAAATTGTCATATCAAAAGCAAAATGTAAACAAATATTTGCAATTTTTGTGTTTGAATCACACTCTCATTTATGGGAGTGTATTTGGCACTTAATTGAAATCACAGGAAATTTTTGGGAAGTTAAAATAACACACAGAGTTTTTGGAAGTTAGATAAAACATAGTGTTTTTGTCTTTCGCTCCACTGCAAAACTTCGTACAGGCAACAGCTACAGAAGTCAAAATATGCAGAGTATTACATAATAATCAGTAAAGATAATTACAACTTGCACCAGAAGTGCATCAAACATGTAGCAGACAACATGACAACGAAGCAATAAATTTAGCCAATTTCTGCGCCTTCTTCGAAGTTAATTGTGTACAGCATAAAACAGTAAGGAAGTCAAAGATGAAGGTACTTAGATGACAATGAACTATTGACAATATACCACCTGAGGGTTGAGTAGACTCGTCATGTTACATAGTACCCGTTAATATCATCAACAAGATAATCATATGGTGCGCCTCTTACGTAATCAAGCCTTTCACCTGGACTAGCCAATGTATTAGATGCAGAATAAATGCTTCCAGTTCCATCCTTCAAATTGGCTTTTCCCCTTCCCTTAGCATTACGCGACTTGTCGTTTGGGAACTCAGCACTAAGCCTACCCAATTGCCTTTGCAAATCAGAAACAGAGTCGTTAGTTAATTTGCCTTTGGGAGTTTTCTTCCCATCAACGCGCTTTACTTCAAGTCTATACAGAGCAAACACATCATATTTGTTGATTTCATATTCATAGAGGTGCCATTCAAAATTTTCCATAGGCTGTGGGTCCATGTAGTAGGATCTCTTCAAACCTCCAAATTCATTCATTACTTGTTTCCTCGACTCATGCCAGCCCCTTCCGTTATAATCTGGCAGGGATCGTTGCTTTCTATTCCCACTCTCAAATGCTCTACGAGGCTTGTCAAAGAACAGCCACTCCCTTATTGTTTCACCGTCCAAAACAGTAAGATCAAAGAGCTCTGTTCAAAACCAAGAATGAAAATCAACCACAAATTTGTTTGCCAAAGTGACTATTAGTATTTTTAATAGAAGCAATATTACTATAAAGAAAATAAAATCCTTAACATAATGAACAAGATGAGAAATAACCAACTTACCAGGGGCATTCCAAGGGGATTTTGCAGTAGCAGCACCCTCACATTCAGGAATACCAACATCTTTTCCTTGTGCCTTTGCACCAAGGGCAGCAAAAAGTAAATTATCCTTTAAGCCGATTCCTCCAGGTCGTATAACTGGAGGCCTACCAAGGTACCCTTCATTAGGGGCAAGGCTAGCATGATAAACACTGCAGTAGTCATCTGACTTTGAAGACCAGGCCAATCCCAGTGCTGGTCTGGGACAATCCCAAAGGGCACATTTTGGACCTAAAAAAGCAGAAGGTGGAGGACAGATATTCTGTTCATAGCCAGAAATCTTAGTCATAGTATCATCCCCGACATAGCCAGTGCAATTAAACCCAGAGAAGTACTGCTGCTCAATGTCTTGGTGGTAATCAAATGAGTGATAATCTAATTGCGTAGCCAAGTTCATATTATTCATTCCCATATTGTTATCTCCCATGCCATCACTTTTGCATTGACCAATCAACTCATACCCATGTTCTTGAGGACCCTTGGACATGTTAAAACCCTGTCCACAAACAAAATAATATAGTTGGAAAGTAACAACCAATTTACAACATTACAAGGTAGATAATTACACAACGCTTCAATGCTAAGACTGCAAAGACAATTAACTGAGAGCCATGTTAGAGAAAATTTGTTGGATAAAGGCGCACAATTAACAATAAGTAAACATGAAGAGCACATAAAATGTTGTTCTTCTTTAGGCACATATGTTGCACAATCAACAAAAAGTAAACATAGAAGAGAAAATACTCGTTAGGCACGTATATTGCATTAGGATTAAGAAGCTACAGAATACAAGTATAGATAAACACAAGATTAGCGCAGCTCAACCAAATAATTCATCCAAAGAAACTTTTGGTAAAGAGTACATATCCACAAATTCAGATCACAGCTCATGACCAGAAGCTAGGTGGAAAGCTAAGTGTGAGCAATGACACGGTACTGCCCAAATTTGAAAGAGATAAAAGCAGGGCTCAAGAATAATAAATGAAGCTACACAAAATCTTAAATCTAACAAAAACAGCTAACACCAAAGATGGATTTGCAAATTTGCAAGCAAAGAACTAACCTCTTGAGAAAGAGATACATCCACAACCTTTTGTGCATCAGGGTCTGGCTTTGGCACAGCTAATGCACTGGTTGCATCATCTTCCTCCTCACAAAGCTGCAGCAGCCGGCAAATCTCTGATGAAAATGAATTCAGGCTCCCTCCCTGTACATTGATTATCCATCAAATTTGAGACTCGTGATTTCCAGTTTTTCAAGGGTAAACGTATGCATGTTTCTTAGATAAAAGAGATCAGATGCTCATTAGAATTGCTTCATCAAATTTAACACAGATGGCCAAGGTCTAAAAGCAACTATCATACACCTATTTTCAATAACTTCCCACCCCTCAACCTCATCTGATCACAAACATAGCAAGAATATAATGTATAAAGCAAAAAGCAACATCTCACACATACAAGCATCACAGAGAGACCAGTGTAAATAAAGATGAATTATTAATTCCTTTGATCAGGATCAAACTCACTACTTCAGATCTAACTACATGTCACAAGATGATGAAAAGATTACCTGATGAAACGATGTAGCAGGCGAGGGGTCGTTGAGCTCGGCCTTCCATTCGCGAAGCATCTGGTGAACTTGCTCTTCAAGCAAAGCAACATCAACCCCACGGCTCTCCTTCCTGGCGGATTGAAGATCGCAGAACATGCCTTGTAAATCATCTACGCGGTTCTTCGCTCTGTCCTTGAAGAGCTGGTGCGATGCAGCACCGCTCTTCGAACCCTTCACCATCCAACTAAATAAATAGCAGTTAAACTAACCTAAAAAAGACTGCCAAAACCAGAACAAACAAACTATCAGTAATTTATAACCAATACAGAGAAAATTATCAAGTAAACAAAGGAACGAATAATTCACATACACAGGGCAGAAAAAAATCAATCAAGGCAAATCGAATTTCATTTGCAGAAAAAGAGTACGAGAGAGAGAGAGAGAGAGAGGAATTACCTGTTAGAATTGGGGAGAGAGGTAGGGTTTATTGTGTTGAGACTTGAGAAGAGTAAAGTAGTGTAGTGGTGTTTTCCTCTCCTCTCCTCTCCTCTCTGAATTTTCACTTTCTTATGGTTTAATAATTGACTTTTTATTCCTTGCTCGAAAAAAAAAAATTGACTTTTTATTCTCTGTTTGTAGCGAGGAGCATCAGTACTGGATTTCCCACTTTTGCCCTCCGTAAGTTGTGGTCCTTTCACTCGTGTGCCCTTGATTCTCGTACCGAACAATACCACATACTATCTTATTATATCTTTCATTTTTATATTTTAATAATATAAAAAAATTAATTTAAGAATAGAGGTCAAAAGGACGTTATTTCGATTTATCTTGAACATCCTTTGCAATTAATAAATTGCTCCAGCCTCCAAGTAAATTACATAAAGAGAAAAAGTTATAGAGGTTATCTAGATTCATCGTTTTTATTTTTCTGCTTATTCTTTTTTTTTTCTTCAATATTTAATCTTTTTTAAGACGCGTCGGACACATAAAGTGAAAATCTCTCCCAACATGAATTTAAATTTGAGTCCGCTACTCTGTAGTGACTAATCTCTTCCACTAGACCAATCACCTGTTAGTTTTTCTCTCTTTTACATCGATTTTAATATATTTAGCAATAATTTAAAAAGCTTATCTACTATATAAAACCGTGCAATTCCTTTTTGTTTTGTATATTAAAACAAAGTTACTAGTTGCCCAAGATTATGGAGGAATTAAACCACGATTTTAACGCCAACTGGATGCAATCGAACAAAAATTATTCCAGGCACATTTCATGTTAATCGTCAATTAATATGCGAAGATTACGCGCCAAAACGTGATCAGTGCTATAATTATAAATGGCAGCAGAGGAGTGCAAGAAATATAATGAGGACATTTGTGCATGAGGAAAAGAAAGATGATAATGCAAAGAAAGGCATAAAGTAACAAATTCCACTAACACCTACAAGATTCTTCTTGTCAATTTTTGGACTCCCCCATAGATAAAAGAGCATTTAAAGGAGTGATTTTGCATGCGAAATAGATCTTTTGAAGATAAGAAGCATCTTTAAATTCTTTTGTCTATTTTAAACATTATAATATCATTAATGAAAAGTCGTAAGTATCATTGATATTCCATTTTAATGCAATAATCAGACACTTGAGAAAGAGTGATTCTTTAAAATCATTTGCTATGGTTTATCAGAGATGAATAATTTGGACTTACTGTTATTAGTAAGAAGTAAAATTCAAAAAAAAAAAAAATATTGTCTGACAACTCAGACATTCAAGTTATGCGGTCTAATTGATTAAAATATTTAACCAATTAAATACTAATGAATCTGATTGATAAGATCCGTAGTCATAAAGCAAATATAGATTTAACTTAACTTAATATATTAAAAACCTAATCAGCATAAATAAATATTTTATTATATGTATATGTAGTTGTACACTTACATGCATAACATAATACCCCTCAGTCCAATTTATTTTGTTCCCATAGTACGGTCAACTAGTCAACTTGATTAAATTTATAAAAATTATAATTTTAATTAATATATTTCACTAATAAGTTGATATATATTAATATTTAAAATATTTAATACACCATAAATGTGAATAATTTAATATGATAAATCACTTAAAATATTGAAAAATTTGACCGAATACTATAACAAATAGAGCAAAATAAATGGGACAGATGGAGTATATTTTTATAACTAGTTTGAACAATATTTTATTGTCTCTAACTATCTTAATGTAATATTTTAAATTATTATCAATCTTGTATCTCTATTTTCACCATCAACATGAGTTAATCTAAACTATTTTGAATACCATTATGAACTTTGATAGTTAGAGATTTTAAATCATACAAACACCGAATCAAATAAAAATAAACAAGGATATATTACAAATACTCCCTGAGGTAAATTACAAAATTTCCCCTTACATTTTGGATATTACAAAATTTCTCTTAGATTTGTCACCATCTTACAATTAGCCTTGTATCCCTAAAAAGTTTCAATTTATTTGTCCTTAGGTATTGTTTGTAATGTTTGTAATATTTTAAAAAAATTAAAATTTGAGTGTTAATTATAATATTTCATTAATTATATATTTACCACCAAAAATTGATAAAATTGTACAATTGCAAAGTTTCAAAGATTATTAAAAAAAAACTTATTTTGACATATTTATAAACAATTTAATTTTTATAATATAAGAGATTTATTTACACTCAAAGCTAGGCAGATTCAATCTGAATTAAACCGATATGAGCTAGCCATAGTTACCAATATGACAATATTGCATAATTGTATAAATGTAACCAGAAAATGAAAATATATGGAATCAATCATCCGTATGAATTATTTTATTTAAATAGAATTCTCTAAAGAAATCGTTTGTGGAGTGTAACAAAATGAAGCCATTCCTCAAAATTGAGAAAACAACATCAAGATTTAATCAACAGTGTATTATTTTTTCCAACAGAAACTTGCTAGATTTCGATTTATCTTATTACCTTTGACAAATGAATAGAGCTCATGAATCACAATGGCCTGCATGGATTCAAGTCAAAATTGTTCCGTCATATTACCAATATTAAATGCGTTATTTCTCGTCATATCAAATAATCAAGCTGCAGGTGCTGGTTTAGCTTCGTCACCGTGTACATTTCTGAGATTAAACAAAGCGGCAAGTCCACGTCTCTGTTCAAGCTCTGCTAGTTTTTGCCTAAGAAGCTCCACTTCTTTCCTTAAATCTTCATCTTCTTGCCTCAATGCCTTGAAACCAAGATTTTTATGAAATGGGAAATTGAAAATGAGAAACTAGTGGATGGCTTTCTTAAATGCATAAAAACAAATTAAGTTTTGCATAAATCATTTAAGGTATGTTATAGTATTGTTGATAGAACATTAGGTTTAATATAAAAATCTATGTTCATTTTCATGTTCCTCAGTAGAAGTAGAACAAAATGGCGTTAGTGTGTTTCCTTGATGTGAAAGTTGGCACATAGAAGCAAGGAAAGTAATATATGGATGTATAGAATAATATGGATGTAAAAATGGGATGTATAGGAGGAAACCTCTTTCAACCTCAAATTCATTGAAATTACTAATTTGAAGTACAAGAGTTAAAAGGGCTCATAAGGACTAGGGGTAATAGTAATTGCAAATAATGGCCCATTACCTCCAGTTCTTGTTTGCGAAGTTCCTCTTTCTTGGCTTCTGATCGAGAATTTCTTTGCACCTCAAAGATCAGCGCAGCTACTCCTACCTAAAATTACATAATTATTCTGCATTTTATCAAATCCATTCCAAATTATTGTTATAAAATCCCAATATTCACATAGGGAAACATTAGTTTTACTATAGTTATTGTACTATACTTAGAGTAAGCTTACTAGAATCATCACTTCATTACATAGAAGAATCTTAACAAATGGCCGTATGTCGAGAGGTAATCAAAGGGTTCAATTATCCAGTTGAATCAACATATTCTCATCAACAATAATAGTAATATTTATTGAAAGGGGAAAAGAGTAAAAAGAAAGTGAAAAGCTGAAGTTGGAAAAACAACTACCGTGAACAGAAAAAATTCCCCCAAAAGATCCACAGCTGCGTGAACAGCCTTTTCTTCATTCAAAGGTCGAATTTCAACATCAGTAGCATGACTATATATGCGTCGTTGCATGGTTGTTGTCATTCGGTGATTAGCCTGGTTCCAATAACAAATACTTTTAAGGATAAATCTTTTAAAAACATGAATGTAATCAATCAGTTTCCAAATGGGAAATACTAAACAAGGCACTATAACAATAAACTAATCGAGGAGATAAGAGCATCCCGATGTAAAACAGGGAAGATAAAATGGGCTTAGTTATATCCGAGTACCTATTGACACTTAGTTAAACTCCGAACCCGATTCCCTTTGAGGGAGGTTGCAATCAGGACACTTTCAAGTTTCTAAGTAGTGTAATCCAACTAGACCACTCACCACAATGTGCTAACTTTAAACACACATATTAGCACAAACTACGACATTCTAAAGCCCATATGCATTTCTTCCAGGATCATTGAATTAAAAAGGGCAGAAAAAAGCTACCACCCACCCACCCCCAGAATGCGCCAATCCACCCACCCCCAAATGCGCCAATCCACCCACCCCTGTGCATTATGTAAAGATTTGCAGGCCATAGTGTGCTTCACTCGCTCTAGTTGTAAGTGTGACTATTCTTCAAGATTTGCAGGGGATACCTCTAGCGGTTATTTTTTCTTTAGAATAAAGTGTGGAAGTACTGCTAACAAAAACAACAAAGGGGTTGTTTAACAATTGGGTAAAGCATAGGGTGTGCTTTTGCATTTTACGCTTAATTTATCACCAATTTGTAAAGAATGACCAATTAAGAGAGCAACTCGAAATCAACAGAGTGTGAAACAATCAAATATTACGAAATCAAGAAACAACATTGTTTATAGCCGACGTCTCTAGTTATAATCACTCTTTTAAACAAAATCCATCAAACAAATGAGACATTTTCTTGGCATGTTTAAATTCAAAGCAAATGCAAAATAATAATGATAATACCTGGGCGATGCTGATAATGAAATTTCTGAACTTTGGGTGGATTCCAGCCTGTTGCTTGAGCCTATTCGCGACGGGTTTGCTCAAAGTTTTTAGGGCGAGAGTTCCAAGTTTTATTAAAGGAAAGACCATTACTGTTACTGATGATGATGATCACTCTTAAACCCTTTTCTTGGAATCTAATTTTTTTAATCAAGAAACCGAATTACTTGTACTCCTATTTTTATGTTGGATCAGAGTGGGTTAGTTTTCTTGTTTCTTGAACAGAAAGCCAAATGTGCGTGTAGATTAAGAGCGGTATCATCATGTATGTTTGTTTCAAAAGTGCTGTTTGTTTGGTATAAATAAATATTTCGACTGCGGCGTCAGTGAGTTGGCGATTATCTGAATCATCTCATTGCTTTGATTTGGTTTAGTTTTAGTAAGTTCTTCACCTAAAACGCGTTTCACAATTCTCGCTTTATAAATAAATAGCGACTACAGCTATCAAATTGAGACGGAAAATCAACGCCAACTTTATTTTAGGGTTGGGCCTGCTCTGTGTTTTTGTTGGTGTTAGGCCTGTTATAGGTTTCCTCATTACAGTTTTTAATTTGAATTCAATTCAAATTGATTAACCACGACATTTGCAATTAAAGATAGCTCCTTTCTTTAAGAGTGTTTTTTTTTTTAAAATCAGCTTTAAGAGATTTTACATAACAATTGTATAACTCTTCTCGTGTAAATAAACTAAGATCAGTTGAGTCGGGTGTAGGTTCCTCGATTGCAAAGCAAGTGTACTTATTTTGATTTTTAAAAAAAACACACGTGTACTTATAAATAGTTTCTTGATAAATGTATTGTACTAGAAAATAAATAACAAGAGTGATGCATTGTCACCTAAAACATCATCAGTTAGTTTATTGTTTTTATTCTATTTTAGAAAAATTATCATGAAAGTATATACTATAATAGACATATGAAAGTATATACTATGTTCTCTTACAAATTTAAGGTAATCTTATATGGTCAACCATTTAATGATATAGAGTTATGAAAAAATATTTTACACATTAAAAATATATGAATTCATATATTCTTAAATTTGTTGATTTTCTCATCTTTCTAATTACAAAAGGCTACACTTTTATATAATTTTAGCAGGACCGGAAGATTCCTCTTAGTCTTAGTTACACTAGTTTATAAACACATACACCCATGTGATTTTAGTTTTCCTTACAATTATGAGCAATTCACCTTTTGTACCGTCAATTGTACGTAATTATGTAGTACTTATCTAATTAACCGGAATTATAGACATATCATTATTAAGATAATTAGGCAGCAAAGCGATACTTGACAACAACAAAAAAGAAAAAATGCTTTATTTGTGGAGAACCACTTATTTAAATTAATGATCGTAGCTGAAACTATATATTACTATGGTCAGAATTAAGTGGATGTAGGAATAAGTAGGATCAAGAAAACAAAACTAATGGTGCTTGTTTCCTCTTAAGAAGGCTTCAAATTTGCATAACCATTAATTTCCCTCATTTTCCTCATCGCCCCCTCTATTGTGGCCGAATACCATTCCAATCCAATTTGCCTCTTGCCTTGCACCAAACTCATAATCACAAGTCTTGTGGCCGACAACATTTCTTCATTTTGTTGTCTTTAACAAGAATAGTTTTCATTCTCTTAAATTTTTTTTTTTTAATGATATATTCTAGCTGTTTTCCTTTAAATTATTCATGAATAAAAAAAATGGCAGGGATTGTGTACTTAAGAACAAACCGCTTTGAAGTTAAACTCGAAGGTATTACCTTCAAAACGAAAGAATTTGAATCTTTATGCATGATTGATTTTCTTTTTCCAGATGGAAAAATATGGGCTCGCCCGCCCATTGTGGGCCTTGATGTCATGCGCCACCCACGTGACCCATCGAGTCTTTTGATGCTACTTTGCTTCGGCGTTGGCTGTGTTATCCTGAGGTTGCGCACAGGGGAGCCACTTCCTTCAGCAATACATAACTTCCTGTCAGATGAGAGGATTCACTTTGTTGGCTTTGGTATACCAGAAAAGAAAGATTTGTTCCCATTTGAAGATTTGGGTTTGTCCAAAAGTAAAGTGGATATTGGTTATTTAGCCGCCAAAGTTTTAAAAGATCCCAAATTTAAAAAATGGGAATTATCGGATTTGGCTCGTAAAGTTCTTGGAATTAAGAGAATGGTGGGGTTTACTGAGGCTTCATCTTTTGAAAGACACGAGCAAATGAAGTGCGCGATTTGTCAGCTTTTCATTACAAGTGTTATTGCCATGGGACTTTTGGGTACCAAAGAAAAGAAAAAAGTTGATGACTTAGGTCACAAGAAAAGCTCATTTTTTAAGAATTTGAGTTCTTTACATGTACTAGCTGAAGGGTGGTTTAAATTGCCTTTAGGTAAGAAGAAAAAGAACAAGAAAACACTAGTTAAAGAGGAGGAAAAAGGCGGTTTTCATGTTGGAATCGGAGAAATGGAGGATTGTTTTAGAGATGTTAATGATACAGATAATGAGGGCCCTTTTGGGAACTATCTATTTGGTGCCAACATTCAAGATTTTGAACATGATTTGTCACAAGATTTATCAAAAAGTGATAGCTTTTATGGAGAATTTGATAAAGAGGGCCCTTTTGAGAACTATCCATTTGATGCCAAAATTCAAGATTTTGAACATGATTGGTCACATGCCAAGATTAAAGAGGATTTGTCAAAAAATGAACTTTTTAATGCTAAAGATTTCAATTTACGCGATGATTTGAGCAAGGAAACAACCAAAAAGCCGATAAGAGGTATATTAAAGTGTCCATCTACGAGTAATTTACAACGTTGCAACTCATCTCCATCCATGCCAGTAACACCTCCATCGACACCAAAAAATCAAGTAGCTGGTGGAAGTCAATTGAAAAGAGCAAATTCCAAAGGGTGCAATGTAACTTTTAAGTGTCAATTAATAGCTTAATTCGTAGACTCATATGTAGCAATTACTTAAGGTTATTCTGTGTGTAGATGGGATTAGTTCTCGTCTCTGTTTGTAAATGGGATTAGTTCTTGTCTCTGTTTATTTCCTGGTGTTTTCATTAGATCTTATAATTAATTAAGTAGATTATTAGCAATTTAAATTGTTGTGTGAGTGAAGGAAAATAGTTTGGGATTGTACATAAAGAAGGGTGCGCAGACATACTGATAATGATTGATCTTTTGCAAAAAAAAAAAAATATCATCTTTAGTTTCTTTTTCCTTTTAAATAATTGTCCCGAATGTAGTCTTAATAACAGGGATTGTATGATGTGGAGTAGCTAATTCATTTTTCTTGAATATATACGATAATTTGATAAAGAAATGTCAAGTTAGAGTATCTTAAACTTAAGAAAATAATTATTTTCATTGATGTATAAAATATTTGAAAATTTCAACAATGCTTCAATATGAATTATATGGTATAGCTTAATTAGGATTGCTAATGGTTCCGTTTATCAAAATCTAAATGAAAGTTTTAAATTAAATGAAAGTGTTTGTACCCAAAAAATCACCCTCGATTGATCGAGGAATATTAGCTCGATGATGGGTTGATGAACAATAACGGACCGAAAGCAATAGGGCCGAACGGACGTAACCGGGTCGGACCCACTTCGGCCCAGAAACGGGTCCAACCAAAATCAGAAACGGGCCACAGGCCCAACATAAATTGAGCTCAATTAAATCAAGACTCGATTTTGGCCAAATAGAAATTAATTAATTAATTTATGGCCCAAGAGGGATTAATTAATAAATGGCCCAAATGCATTTCCGGATGTGTCCCAGCCGACTTATAATGGCCCAGTAGCAAAATCAGTTAGCAAAATTAATTAATTATCAAAAGATAGTTAATTAAAAGAGATAAATACAACAAAGGCCACGTAAATAGCTAAGTTGAGTTTAATACAACCACTTCCCCCAAATATCTCAAAGTTGGTTGAATAATAAAAACTGGAGGTTGATTTCAATTCAAATTCAACTGCCAATTGCTGCTGAAATTTGAACGTGGGACAAGAGAGAAGATAACCGCCATTAGTGGAGGTTGTGGAAGTAGTGGAGGTTATGCCTAAAAAAGGGGGAAGTGGTAGAAGTGGACCTTCATCAGGATAACTGTTCGTCAGGAGAATAAACATCCATCAGGAGAACAACCGTCAGGAGAATAAACATGGCAAATAACTGCCAAAGTAGTGGAGAACATGCCTAAAAAAGGGGGAAGTGGAAGAAGTGGACGTTCATCAGGATAACTGTCCGTCAGGGGATTATAAATATCAGGAGGATGGCACATACAGACACACACAAACAATCAATCAATCAACTCTTCAGTCTTCACTGAATCCGGCATTATGCCCATCGGAAGTCCAGCATATGCTGCTTCTGTCAGTCAGTCGGCATTACCAATTCCCTGATATCAATCGTCAATCCTCCGCAGACAGCAGGACATGGCAGCCTGAAGTCCAGCACCGCCGCTCAAGAGTAAGCCGCAAAGCTGCTTCCGCCGTCAGCGAAGCTGTTTCGAGCGAAACCATTAGATCTCAGGCAAAATAGTACGCTGCAAAGCAAGTTAGTCAGCAATACCAATTCCTTGATATCAATCGTCAATCCTCCGCAGACAGCAGGACATGGCAGCCTGAAGTCCAGCACCGCCGCTCAAGAGTAAGCCGCAAAGCTGCTTCCGCCGTCAGCGAAGCTGTTTCGAGCGAAACCATTCGATATCAAGCAAAATAGTACGCTGCTAACCATCATGTAAGTGCCCACGTATTTACATGGTAAACTCATCAAGTAGCCATCTGCTTGATGGGCTCGTTATCATGTAGCCATCTGCCTGATAGCTATCTGTTGAGTAGCCATCTGCTCAATAGATGCCCTTTCCAGTGGCCACCCGCTGGTTAGGAGCCCGATTGGTAGCCATCTGCCAAGGTTGGGCGATCCATTGATGGCAGTCACCTGTTGTCAATGTTACCTTTATGCCAACAAAGGTGCATAATGAACATACCAGCTCATATGGCAGTCCTCTTGCCAACCAAGGAGCAATTCATCAGGGGCTAAAGGATTCATCAGCTCGTTTGGCACTCTGATGCCAACAGGGGGTTTAATTATAACTTTACATACTCTTTTACTCTTGTAAATCGAGGAAACATGCTTAGGCTAGACTTCAATGTATTTTCATTCATCAACTATGTTTATTTAATATATTGGAATGCTTGGCCTTAATCTCCTGATTTCACTCATGAGTATGTTATCATCAAGTGATTTTAATATGTTTTTGCTTTATATTGATAGTCTGTTAGTTCAGGTTTTAAATTAAGTTGACATGTTTTAGATTGCTTGATAACCAGCTCGATGGTTAATAATTCTACAAATCCCTTGATATATCGAGCGAGCCATTGATTTGGCTACAAAGTTTTGGCATTTCAAAAGGTTATCATAAATTGTTAAGTCCTGCGGCCAGGCAGGCATGGAAAAGAACTAAGGGTAGTGTTTGCCTACTCTGCCATAATCAATTGATTAGAAGTCAGTTTCATCAGGACATCTTACATGGATATCAATATGTCTTTATCAGGACATTTTAATTATGTTTACATCGATATCAATATGTCCAGTTTTTAAACCGTTATGTTTGCACGCACAAACATTGGCACGCCCGCAATCATTACACATCATATCGAGCCATTTGCACATCGAGGCGATCGGTGTCAAATTTATAGCAAACAATATTTTGGCACGCCCAGTGGGACTTGATAATCTTTTTGCCAATAAGTCAATCAGTTGATGCTAAACGATTAATCTTTTGCTGTTGTTAGATGATACCACAGATAACGCGAAAGACTCGATCTAGCTTGACGAGGACACGCTCTGATCTAACGCACTCTCTGGAAAATCTATCCACTGTCCCGCTAGCTATGGAAGGGACTGACAAGATAGAGGAACTGACAACGGAGGTCTGCAACTTCACTAAGGACCTTGAGGCCAAACAGGCATAATGGTCAAATGTCGTCAGTAAGTTCGAAAACATGCTAGGCTTGGCCACTGCAGCCAGTCAGGCCAATACAGAAGCCAGCAACATTGTGAACGCTTCCCTGATACATCTGGAATCGAAAATGTCTATGCTTGTTGAGAGCATCAATACCCTTGCCAACGGGATACAATCGCAGGCCTGGACAGGGCCGCCCAAAAGCTCTATTGACAAAGGCAAGGGACCCGCGATACATATCGGGGGAAGTGGATCGAGGGATGAAACGCCCTACAAACAGGGCAACGGACAAGCTAATGTCCCTGATAAGAAAGGAAGTAGCTCCAGAGCCAGGTGTCAGCGCCCAGACTCGGGGGGCAGGTCGGAAGAGGAACGATCAGAGGCCATGGGATATGGCCCAGAGGGACATCAGGCCATCTCATCGGCCTATGATCGGACAAATCGAGCCATGGAAGGGCAAGACGACATGTTGACGATGAATCAGACTCAAGAAATGTTCGTAAGGAGACAAGGGAATAGGGCATCAAGGTATAATAAGCCTCATCCATAATACATCGACCAGGTGCCATTCCCAATGAACTACAAGGCACCCAACTTCACTATGTTTTCAGGAGAAGGGTCTCAATCTGCCACCGAGCATCTGGCTCGATTCTCTCTGGAATGTGGCAACTTAAGCAATGAGTTGAAGTTAAAGTTGTTCCCAAACTCACTTATCGGTATGGCGTTCCACTGGTACGCCAATCTGAAACCAAGATCGGTCCCTGACTGGCCATCCATGGAAAATACATTTGTGATGAACCACTATCAAGCCCCGCTCGAAGTATCTGTCATCGAGCTATCCAACATGAAGCAGTTGACGGGGCAGACAGTAGAGGAATACATGAAAACGTTCATCAGGGCCAGAGGATTTTGTGCCATACCTCTGCCGGAAAAAGAATGTATTAAGATTGCCATCCATGGCATGCATTTCGAGTTGAGGAAAATCATGATGGCCCAATATCATGAAGACCTGTTTGAACTGACCGATCATGCGGTCCGATATGAATAGGGTGACATAAGGGAACAATGACTTGCTGACAGTCAATCAGGCGCTGGAAATGTTCATGAAAATGAAGGACATCAGGATGCCCCCGATACAACAAACCTCACCGTGAATACATTGATCAGGTACAATGTTTGCTTGATATGTTTTAATTCTTCCTGCTACATAATATTGTTCAAGGATGTTGTCGGCAACTACTAGGAACAATCAACAGACTATCAATACTAGATCAGGAGACAAACAAAATCACCATCAAGGCCAAATCGGCCGCATTAGCCGATGGCCTGCAGGACATACATATCGAGTATTGCTCCGATCATCGAGAGGTATGATGTTCCACCATTATCAGGAGGTCATATCGAGTATTGCTCCGATCATCGAGAAGTGTGATGTCCCAAAATTATCAGGAGGTCACATCGAGGCCAAATGAGCCACACTGGCTGATGGCCTGCAGAATATACTCTCTGATAGGAACAATGCTCCGATCATCGGGCAATCTACTACTGAAATGGGAGAGGAAGAAAAGTTCATGTCATGGCCAATGAAAACAGGCCAACCCCTGAAAGAGAGTCATCAAACAGATCGATACTCCTATGATTCACGTCATTTGATCGACACAGCCCCTCTTTACGACTCGGGGGGCAGGTCCAAACAGAGGTTGATCAAGACCATGGCGGTACAGATCTACAAGCTTGTCAATATCAAGATGTTCATCGATGTAATTCGTTAAACTGCCATCAGGCCATCCCATTGATAGGCAAAAATCAATGACACCGATATCAGAGGTCATATCAAGTCATCCTCCTGCATCAAGGACACTTGACTTGAAGAAAGACCCTGATAATGCCGCCACATAAGTGTTCCTGAAAAGGTTCACTGAAATAACTTCCCTGAAAATGTCACTGAAATTTTTATAAAGCAAATCAAGTTACTTATCAGATGTTGACATATCAGGACCAAACTGGCCACACAAGTCGATGGTCTGCATGGTCTACATTCAGAGTATTGGCAAATCAGCCACTGACAACAGAGCCATCATGTCGATCATTTTGCATTGCACGCCACTTGATAGGTGATATCTAGGAGTAAGAATTATGCACCCTTGCTACGGCTCGGGGGCAGGGTCGAAGGACGATCAACATCATGGCGAAATAGATTTACAGCCTGATCAACAACAGGACACTTATCATCCCGTTTCGCCAAAATTGCCATCGGGCCATTAGGCTGATAGGCGAAAATCATGGTTTTCCCTCAATCGACCTTTGGAGCTAGAAATTGAAGCACGGCGCAATTAAATTTATTTGTCGTCCCCCTTGTATATTATAGTTTAGGAAATTTAGGAGTTTTTCATTTTTATTTATTTCCGTGATTTCTAGAGTAGTGGTTAACTTTTCATTCAATAAAGCCTTTGATGCTCCCGATAAACAAGCTTGTATTGGAGATACATAACAGATGGCTTGAAAAAGCCACAACATATTGTCAATGGCAAAAGCCATCAGGAGTCTTGATAAACAAGAAAGAAAGAAGGGGTTGACGAGTCAACAATGGAAATACTATAGTAGGGGATCGACCCTCAATATCAACCCATATCATATCAATATCGAGACACGCCTCTCATCAGAACGAGGTACATCGAGCCCATGAGCATCGAGGCCCTTGAATCAAATTGAAGGCCTTGTTCATCAGATCAGTCACTTGAAAAAGTGAATTTGGTTAACTGCCAAAATTTTGGCTGATTACTAAGTTCTCGATATATTACTATAAGGTATATGATATCGAGTCTATTCAATATCGAAAGGCCCAGTGATATCAACTCGCTCATATCAATAGATGGCCTGATATCGAGGAATTCCGCACTGATATGATGCGAAGACGATCCACATTGCCCTGATATCGAGAGATCTGTCATCATCAAGGCCATTGTGATATGGTCTATTTTCTGCTGAAAATTTCGGTTTCATAAAGCCGGTTGTTGGTTATTAAATGACGCATTGTCCCAATTTCTCATCTTAAAAGAGAGAGAAAAAAACTTTAATCTAAGTCTAATTCGATTGAATTAATTTTTTAAATTAATTACATCGAATACGACTTACGGGGGGAATTGTTTGTACCCAAAAAATCACCCTCGATTGATCGAGGAATATTAGCTCGATGATGGGTTGATGAACAATAACGGACCGAAAGCAATAGGGCCGAACGGACGTAACCGGGTCGGACCCACTTCGGCCCAGAAACGGGTCCAACCAAAATCAGAAACGGGCCACAGGCCCAACATAAATTGAGCTCAATTAAATCAAGACTCGATTTTGGCCAAATAGAAATTAATTAATTAATTTATGGCCCAAGAGGGATTAATTAATAAATGGCCCAAATGCATTTCCGGATGTGTCCCAGCCGACTTATAATGGCCCAGTAGCAAAATCAGTTAGCAAAATTAATTAATTATCAAAAGATAGTTAATTAAAAGAGATAAATACAACAAAGGCCACGTAAATAGCTAAGTTGAGTTTAATACAACCACTTCCCCCAAATATCTCAAAGTTGGTTGAATAATAAAAACTGGAGGTTGATTTCAATTCAAATTCAACTGCCAATTGCTGCTGAAATTTGAACGTGGGACAAGAGAGAAGATAACCGCCATTAGTGGAGGTTGTGGAAGTAGTGGAGGTTATGCCTAAAAAAGGGGGAAGTGGTAGAAGTGGACCTTCATCAGGATAACTGTTCGTCAGGAGAATAAACATCCATCAGGAGAACAACCGTCAGGAGAATAAACATGGCAAATAACTGCCAAAGTAGTGGAGAACATGCCTAAAAAAGGGGGAAGTGGAAGAAGTGGACGTTCATCAGGATAACTGTCCGTCAGGGGATTATAAATATCAGGAGGATGGCACATACAGACACACACAAACAATCAATCAATCAACTCTTCAGTCTTCACTGAATCCGGCATTATGCCCATCGGAAGTCCAGCATATGCTGCTTCTGTCAGTCAGTCAGCATTACCAATTCCCTGATATCAATCGTCAATCCTCCGCAGACAGCAGGACATGGCAGCCTGAAGTCCAGCACCGCCGCTCAAGAGTAAGCCGCAAAGCTGCTTCCGCCGTCAGCGAAGCTGTTTCGAGCGAAACCATTAGATCTCAGGCAAAATAGTACGCTGCAAAGCAAGTTAGTCAGCAATACCAATTCCTTGATATCAATCGTCAATCCTCCGCAGACAGCAGGACATGGCAGCCTGAAGTCCAGCACCGCCGCTCAAGAGTAAGCCGCAAAGCTGCTTCCGCCGTCAGCGAAGCTGTTTCGAGCGAAACCATTCGATATCAAGCAAAATAGTACGCTGCTAACCATCATGTAAGTGCCCACGTATTTACATGGTAAACTCATCAAGTAGCCATCTGCTTGATGGGCTCGTTATCATGTAGCCATCTGCCTGATAGCTATCTGTTGAGTAGCCATCTGCTCAATAGATGCCCTTTCCAGTGGCCACCCGCTGGTTAGGAGCCCGATTGGTAGCCATCTGCCAAGGTTGGGCGATCCATTGATGGCAGTCACCTGTTGTCAATGTTACCTTTATGCCAACAAAGGTGCATAATGAACATACCAGCTCATATGGCAGTCCTCTTGCCAACCAAGGAGCAATTCATCAGGGGCTAAAGGATTCATCAGCTCGTTTGGCACTCTGATGCCAACAGGGGGTTTAATTATAACTTTACATACTCTTTTACTCTTGTAAATCGAGGAAACATGCTTAGGCTAGACTTCAATGTATTTTCATTCATCAACTATGTTTATTTAATATATTGGAATGCTTGGCCTTAATCTCCTGATTTCACTCATGAGTATGTTATCATCAAGTGATTTTAATATGTTTTTGCTTTATATTGATAGTCTGTTAGTTCAGGTTTTAAATTAAGTTGACATGTTTTAGATTGCTTGATAACCAGCTCGATGGTTAATAATTCTACAAATCCCTTGATATATCGAGCGAGCCATTGATTTGGCTACAAAGTTTTGGCATTTCAAAAGGTTATCATAAATTGTTAAGTCCTGCGGCCAGGCAGGCATGGAAAAGAACTAAGGGTAGTGTTTGCCTACTCTGCCATAATCAATTGATTAGAAGTCAGTTTCATCAGGACATCTTACATGGATATCAATATGTCTTTATCAGGACATTTTAATTATGTTTACATCGATATCAATATGTCCAGTTTTTAAACCGTTATGTTTGCACGCACAAACATTGGCACGCCCGCAATCATTACACATCATATCGAGCCATTTGCACATCGAGGCGATCGGTGTCAAATTTATAGCAAACAATATTTTGGCACGCCCAGTGGGACTTGATAATCTTTTTGCCAATAAGTCAATCAGTTGATGCTAAACGATTAATCTTTTGCTGTTGTTAGATGATACCACAAATAACGCGAAAGACTCGATCTAGCTTGACGAGGACACGCTCTGATCTAACGCACTCTCTGGAAAATCTATCCACTGTCCCGCTAGCTATGGAAGGGACTGACAAGATAGAGGAACTGACAACGGAGGTCTGCAACTTCACTAAGGACCTTGAGGCCAAACAGGCATAATGGTCAAATGTCGTCAGTAAGTTCGAAAACATGCTAGGCTTGGCCACTGCAGCCAGTCAGGCCAATACAGAAGCCAGCAACATTGTGAACGCTTCCCTGATACATCTGGAATCGAAAATGTCTATGCTTGTTGAGAGCATCAATACCCTTGCCAACGGGATACAATCGCAGGCCTGGACAGGGCCGCCCAAAAGCTCTATTGACAAAGGCAAGGGACCCGCGATACATATCGGGGGAAGTGGATCGAGGGATGAAACGCCCTACAAACAGGGCAACGGACAAGCTAATGTCCCTGATAAGAAAGGAAGTAGCTCCAGAGCCAGGTGTCAGCGCCCAGACTCGGGGGGCAGGTCGGAAGAGGAACGATCAGAGGCCATGGGATATGGCCCAGAGGGACATCAGGCCATCTCATCGGCCTATGATCGGACAAATCGAGCCATGGAAGGGCAAGACGACATGTTGACGATGAATCAGACTCAAGAAATGTTCGTAAGGAGACAAGGGAATAGGGCATCAAGGTATAATAAGCCTCATCCATAATACATCGACCAGGTGCCATTCCCAATGAACTACAAGGCACCCAACTTCACTATGTTTTCAGGAGAAGGGTCTCAATCTGCCACCGAGCATCTGGCTCGATTCTCTCTGGAATGTGGCAACTTAAGCAATGAGTTGAAGTTAAAGTTGTTCCCAAACTCACTTATCGGTATGGCGTTCCACTGGTACGCCAATCTGAAACCAAGATCGGTCCCTGACTGGCCATCCATGGAAAATACATTTGTGATGAACCACTATCAAGCCCCGCTCGAAGTATCTGTCATCGAGCTATCCAACATGAAGCAGTTGACGGGGCAGACAGTAGAGGAATACATGAAAACGTTCATCAGGGCCAGAGGATTTTGTGCCATACCTCTGCCGGAAAAAGAATGTATTAAGATTGCCATCCATGGCATGCATTTCGAGTTGAGGAAAATCATGATGGCCCAATATCATGAAGACCTGTTTGAACTGACCGATCATGCGGTCCGATATGAATAGGGTGACATAAGGGAACAATGACTTGCTGACAGTCAATCAGGCGCTGGAAATGTTCATGAAAATGAAGGACATCAGGATGCCCCCGATACAACAAACCTCACCGTGAATACATTGATCAGGTACAATGTTTGCTTGATATGTTTTAATTCTTCCTGCTACATAATATTGTTCAAGGATGTTGTCGGCAACTACTAGGAACAATCAACAGACTATCAATACTAGATCAGGAGACAAACAAAATCACCATCAAGGCCAAATCGGCCGCATTAGCCGATGGCCTGCAGGACATACATATCGAGTATTGCTCCGATCATCGAGAGGTATGATGTTCCACCATTATCAGGAGGTCATATCGAGTATTGCTCCGATCATCGAGAAGTGTGATGTCCCAAAATTATCAGGAGGTCACATCGAGGCCAAATGAGCCACACTGGCTGATGGCCTGCAGAATATACTCTCTGATAGGAACAATGCTCCGATCATCGGGCAATCTACTACTGAAATGGGAGAGGAAGAAAAGTTCATGTCATGGCCAATGAAAACAGGCCAACCCCTGAAAGAGAGTCATCAAACAGATCGATACTCCTATGATTCACGTCATTTGATCGACACAGCCCCTCTTTACGACTCGGGGGGCAGGTCCAAACAGAGGTTGATCAAGACCATGGCGGTACAGATCTACAAGCTTGTCAATATCAAGATGTTCATCGATGTAATTCGTTAAACTGCCATCAGGCCATCCCATTGATAGGCAAAAATCAATGACACCGATATCAGAGGTCATATCAAGTCATCCTCCTGCATCAAGGACACTTGACTTGAAGAAAGACCCTGATAATGCCGCCACATAAGTGTTCCTGAAAAGGTTCATTGAAATAACTTCCCTGAAAATGTCACTGAAATTTTTATAAAGCAAATCAAGTTACTTATCAGATGTTGACATATCAGGACCAAACTGGCCACACAAGTCGATGGTCTGCATGGTCTACATTCAGAGTATTGGCAAATCAGCCACTGACAACAGAGCCATCATGTCGATCATTTTGCATTGCACGCCACTTGATAGGTGATATCTAGGAGTAAGAATTATGCACCCTTGCTACGGCTCGGGGGCAGGGTCGAAGGACGATCAACATCATGGCGAAATAGATTTACAGCCTGATCAACAACAGGACACTTATCATCCCGTTTCGCCAAAATTGCCATCGGGCCATTAGGCTGATAGGCGAAAATCATGGTTTTCCCTCAATCGACCTTTGGAGCTAGAAATTGAAGCACGGCGCAATTAAATTTATTTGCCGTCCCCCTTGTATATTATAGTTTAGGAAATTTAGGAGTTTTTCATTTTTATTTATTTCCGTGATTTCTAGAGTAGTGGTTAACTTTTCATTCAATAAAGCCTTTGATGCTCCCGATAAACAAGCTTGTATTGGAGATACATAACAGATGGCTTGAAAAAGCCACAACATATTGTCAATGGCAAAAGCCATCAGGAGTCTTGATAAACAAGAAAGAAAGAAGGGGTTGACGAGTCAACAATGGAAATACTATAGTAGGGGATCGACCCTCAATATCAACCCATATCATATCAATATCGAGACACGCCTCTCATCAGAACGAGGTACATCGAGCCCATGAGCATCGAGGCCCTTGAATCAAATTGAAGGCCTTGTTCATCAGATCAGTCACTTGAAAAAGTGAATTTGGTTAACTGCCAAAATTTTGGCTGATTACTAAGTTCTCGATATATTACTATAAGGTATATGATATCGAGTCTATTCAATATCGAAAGGCCCAGTGATATCAACTCGCTCATATCAATAGATGGCCTGATATCGAGGAATTCCGCACTGATATGATGCGAAGACGATCCACATTGCCCTGATATCGAGAGATCTGTCATCATCAAGGCCATTGTGATATGGTCTATTTTCTGCTGAAAATTTCGGTTTCATAAAGCCGGTTGTTGGTTATTAAATGACGCATTGTCCCAATTTCTCATCTTAAAAGAGAGAGAAAAAAACTTTAATCTAAGTCTAATTCGATTGAATTAATTTTTTAAATTAATTACATCGAATACGACTTACGGGGGGAATTGTTTGTACCCAAAAAATCACCCTCGATTGATCGAGGAATATTAGCTCGATGATGGGTTGATGAACAATAACGGACCGAAAGCAATAGGGCCGAACGGACGTAACCGGGTCGGACCCACTTCGGCCCAGAAACGGGTCCAACCAAAATCAGAAACGGGCCACAGGCCCAACATAAATTGAGCTCAATTAAATCAAGACTCGATTTTGGCCAAATAGAAATTAATTAATTAATTTATGGCCCAAGAGGGATTAATTAATAAATGGCCCAAATGCATTTCCGGATGTGTCCCAGCCGACTTATAATGGCCCAGTAGCAAAATCAGTTAGCAAAATTAATTAATTATCAAAAGATAGTTAATTAAAAGAGATAAATACAACAAAGGCCACGTAAATAGCTAAGTTGAGTTTAATACAACCACTTCCCCCAAATATCTCAAAGTTGGTTGAATAATAAAAACTGGAGGTTGATTTCAATTCAAATTCAACTGCCAATTGCTGCTGAAATTTGAACGTGGGACAAGAGAGAAGATAACCGCCATTAGTGGAGGTTGTGGAAGTAGTGGAGGTTATGCCTAAAAAAGGGGGAAGTGGTAGAAGTGGACCTTCATCAGGATAACTGTTCGTCAGGAGAATAAACATCCATCAGGAGAACAACCGTCAGGAGAATAAACATGGCAAATAACTGCCAAAGTAGTGGAGAACATGCCTAAAAAAGGGGGAAGTGGAAGAAGTGGACGTTCATCAGGATAACTGTCCGTCAGGGGATTATAAATATCAGGAGGATGGCACATACAGACACACACAAACAATCAATCAATCAACTCTTCAGTCTTCACTGAATCCGGCATTATGCCCATCGGAAGTCCAGCATATGCTGCTTCTGTCAGTCAGTCAGCATTACCAATTCCCTGATATCAATCGTCAATCCTCCGCAGACAGCAGGACATGGCAGCCTGAAGTCCAGCACCGCCGCTCAAGAGTAAGCCGCAAAGCTGCTTCCGCCGTCAGCGAAGCTGTTTCGAGCGAAACCATTAGATCTCAGGCAAAATAGTACGCTGCAAAGCAAGTTAGTCAGCAATACCAATTCCTTGATATCAATCGTCAATCCTCCGCAGACAGCAGGACATGGCAGCCTGAAGTCCAGCACCGCCGCTCAAGAGTAAGCCGCAAAGCTGCTTCCGCCGTCAGCGAAGCTGTTTCGAGCGAAACCATTCGATATCAAGCAAAATAGTACGCTGCTAACCATCATGTAAGTGCCCACGTATTTACATGGTAAACTCATCAAGTAGCCATCTGCTTGATGGGCTCGTTATCATGTAGCCATCTGCCTGATAGCTATCTGTTGAGTAGCCATCTGCTCAATAGATGCCCTTTCCAGTGGCCACCCGCTGGTTAGGAGCCCGATTGGTAGCCATCTGCCAAGGTTGGGCGATCCATTGATGGCAGTCACCTGTTGTCAATGTTACCTTTATGCCAACAAAGGTGCATAATGAACATACCAGCTCATATGGCAGTCCTCTTGCCAACCAAGGAGCAATTCATCAGGGGCTAAAGGATTCATCAGCTCGTTTGGCACTCTGATGCCAACAGGGGGTTTAATTATAACTTTACATACTCTTTTACTCTTGTAAATCGAGGAAACATGCTTAGGCTAGACTTCAATGTATTTTCATTCATCAACTATGTTTATTTAATATATTGGAATGCTTGGCCTTAATCTCCTGATTTCACTCATGAGTATGTTATCATCAAGTGATTTTAATATGTTTTTGCTTTATATTGATAGTCTGTTAGTTCAGGTTTTAAATTAAGTTGACATGTTTTAGATTGCTTGATAACCAGCTCGATGGTTAATAATTCTACAAATCCCTTGATATATCGAGCGAGCCATTGATTTGGCTACAAAGTTTTGGCATTTCAAAAGGTTATCATAAATTGTTAAGTCCTGCGGCCAGGCAGGCATGGAAAAGAACTAAGGGTAGTGTTTGCCTACTCTGCCATAATCAATTGATTAGAAGTCAGTTTCATCAGGACATCTTACATGGATATCAATATGTTTTTATCAGGACATTTTAATTATGTTTACATCGATATCAATATGTCCAGTTTTTAAACCGTTATGTTTGCACGCACAAACATTGGCACGCCCGCAATCATTACACATCATATCGAGCCATTTGCACATCGAGGCGATCGGTGTCAAATTTATAGCAAACAGAAAGATCTAAATCGGGCGGGCTTGAGATTTGATAGTTCATATTTAATTCATTTATGTTGGAGTTTCGGCCTGACAAAAGGGGCCAAATAGCAATAGAATGTGTGATATAATATCCAAAATGATTCTCTTTTAGCAACCTAAAATCTGCAGGCTGTATTTAACCACACATCAAGTTATAAAGTTGGCATTGCATTGCTTGTGTTTGCAACACACTCAAGCTAGCGCAAAGTCAGAGACTCAAACCAATAATAATTCCTTGTAAGCAATATTTAATTGATTGTTGAATACACATGATGAGTATTTATTCAAAGCAAACAAATTTGAATTCTTGATCATATTATTATATAGTACTTAATTAATTGGCTCAAGCAATAGAATAAATCGAAAATGGAGTTTCGAAAGGAATACCTAGACCTGGTGTTGGTCCCATCTGGTCTTCTCATAATGTTCTCTTATCATATTGTCCTTCTCTACAGATGCCTTAAGCTTCCTCACACCACGGTCATTGGCTTTGAGAACAACGACAAGAAAACTTGGGTCCAAAAAGTTATGCAGGTAAGAAAAATCTATATTCACAATCTATTACAAAACCTTTTTTTTTTTTTTTTTATGTATATACCAATTCTGTTACATAAATTACAGTCGGAAAATCGGGACGTGAAAACAGCACTGGACGTGATATCAACAAACATATCGGCGGCAACTTTCTTATCATCAGTCTCCTTAACCCTAAGCTCACTGATCGGCGCGTGGATAGCAAACAACTCAAACATTTTTCAAAGCGAATTAATCTACGGCGACACTCGACCCGCAACCATGTCAATCAAGTACATCACTCTCCTGGTATGCTTTCTCTTGGCGTTTTCTTGCTTCGTCCAGTCCTCTAGGTGTTTCATCCACGCCAATTATCTAATCAGCACCCCTGACAGTGACATCTCCACGGAATACGTGGAATTGGCCGTGATTCGCGGCGGTGATTTTTGGTCGATAGGGTTGAGAGCATTGTACTTCGCTACAACGTTGTTGCTCTGGTTTTTTGGTCCAATACCGATGTTTGCTACCTCCGTTACTATGGTGGCCGTGCTGCATTACCTTGATAGCGACACGACTTCACTCAGTAAGAATCGATCGACTCAGGAAAACCACGGCTTCATGAGATTGGGGGGAAGAATTTGAATTTGAATTTGCAAAAGATGAATTTCGCACAATAAATTATTGTTAACTTGTACAGTGTATAGAAAATTAAATAAATTCGGGTATTTCTATATTGTTCTTGGCTTTGCTGGGTGTTTTGTATAAATCTATAATCGCAAAGTAATATATATTATACTAAAAACGGTGACTTTATAGCTTGTTTGGTTGTATGGAAAGTGAGGAAAAATTGTAGAAAAATGAAAAAGAAAGGAAAGGAAAAGAAAAGAAAAGGAAAATAATGTCATTTTCCTTTACATGTTTGGTTGTCAGGAAAACTATTTTCTTGCAGATGTTTGGTTATCAAGAAAGTTTAGAAAAAGAAGTAATATTTTTTATCTATATATATGATTAAAAATTTTAACTTTTTCTTTGGTTGGGATTTATGTAAAATTAGTTGATGTTGTCTTTTGCAATTTGTATTTTTCTAGTTTCAAGATAAATATTACATTTTATTTGGGTTGTTTGCGTCTGAAATGGGTGTTTTTGCGATATTTTGTGGGGGTATAATTGCTATTATGACTTGAGAGAGTATTTTTTTGCTAATAATAAATAAGCACAAAGGGGATTTTGGTAAAAAAAAATCATAAATAGGAGGTTTTGATAGTTAGACAAAGTACAAGGGTTATTTTGCAATTTACTCTAAAATTTTCCCAAGATTTTCCCAGCATTTCCCCATCAAATTGATGGGGGAAATTTTTTTTTCCTGCAGGAAAGTTGAAGGAAAATAGTAACTTCCTTTCCTGCTATCCAAACAACAAGTGAGAGAAAAAAAAACTGACTTTCCTTTACTTTCCCTCACTTTCCCGACAACCAAACAATACATTATAGAAAGTAATTGGATCTGAAACTGAATGTAGGTTTCCAGATTTAAAATATTATATCAACGATATATGGTTCTCACATTTTTTTATACTAGACTAGAAAGTCAATTAGTAAATTAAACATGATTTTCAGGTATATAAAGTATTCCCAAAGTTACATGGACTTTTTTATTTGCAAAACAGGCCGTTTCCTAAGAATTGCAATAATCCCTCTAGAGGATAACATACGTGGGTCGACCCGACTGAATACGATTTACCAAAATACTCCATTAGTCTACAACTCTACATTATAATGTCAATGTGGGCTTATTTTCTTTTTCTTTCTTTTTTTGGGCACGTTATTGGGCTAATCCATCGGCTCGTGTATAATTGTATTTGAGTAAATGCATGTATAACTGATAGTAGTAGATAGATCATTTGTAGGATTTGGGCTGTTAATGGGACGGATTTTAATCCAATTCCGGTCCGAATTCGATCCATTGGTATAAATATGCAATCATATTTAAATTGTGATACTAAATATGCATTTAATTATCCAGTGATACCAATATATATTATAAAGTGCCTTTTCATGGTATCGAAAATAAAATTTTCCCAAAAGTTCACATGAGTATTAAATTAACGTTCGTGCTACATGATGGTTTATTGGTTTACGATGAGAAAACGTTAAATTTCCTTTGCAAGAGAAAAAGTTAAAATAAGAGAAAACGATCTTACAAATGAATACTGAATACTGTGGTTTCGTAAATATGAAATTAATTTTCCTTTCCATGCATGTCTGACCAAGTGGAAGTGGTTCTTACTCTTTTGTTTCAATTAGAAATTATTTTAACACCCGAAGGGAAATAAGAATTTTATGTCAAGTATTTGATAACTATTTCACTATAAATATATTATATTATTCGGTATTTGGCCATGTTTGGGGTGAAATTTTGTACAACTTACATGGAGTGAGTGTTTTGGATGACTGATTGAAAGTCAAAATTAAGTCAAGATCGATCCACAATTTGCAAAAAAAAAAATAGAGAAAGGGAGACAAATTAAGGATGAATTCACCCTATTAAATTTTCCTCAAATTTCGTTCAAATGCAAGTCGTGATAAGGCTGTCAATGGGTCGGGCTCGGACCAGATCAGGGCCGATCCGGACCTGAGTCCAATTTTCATTTCTTCTATCTGGATCCGGATCCGTTCGGATCTTGAATATTAGCAACCGGATTTGAATCCGGCGGATATTCCGAATCCGTTTAGCACATTTAACAATAATTTTTTTTCTTCTGTTTTCCTCCAAATCACTTACATATTCCACCGTCATGAATTAAAAATGTAACATTTTACTTATTTTATCGAAACTATTGCCTGAAAATTGTAGAAGATGAAAACTCAATCTTGAGAAATGGAAGAAAAGACAAAAATTGAAGGATGAATGGTTATAGTTTTGATTTTTCTTGTTAAATAACATAAATTAATATGTTGTAGGCTCAATTAGTTATCAGGTTAGTCCAACAACATCTCTCATGCATTTCTTTTTAAGATTTTTTTTAATATAGTGAAAGATTTTAATGGAACATATGTAATTTTATTTTTATTTTGGTTTAAACACATAATATATAAACAACATATAGTAATATATATCGAATCAGTCCATATTCGCTCCATATAATTCGAATTAACAAATCTTCTTAATCGGATAATTAATCAGACTATTACCCTAATAAATTGGACCAAATTCATATTGAATTTGGATTGAAATCCGCTCCATTGACAGCCCTAAGTCGTGATTAGACTAAATGTCAGGTTGGCCCTTAGGTCGGCCTGCTTGCCCACCAGCCCAAATCCTTGTAACAACAATATTTGACAGCTGTGGAGATTTGGGCTTTAAATTCAAGATATTTATCCAATTAGATATTTTAATATGTATTGATGCAAATCATTATTTCTTTAATAAGAAAAAAAACCCGATTTATATATAAACTTTAAAAAA
The DNA here is from genome assembly GCA_030819805.1 of Penstemon newberryi var. newberryi. Classification (NCBI taxonomy): domain Eukaryota; kingdom Viridiplantae; phylum Streptophyta; class Magnoliopsida; order Lamiales; family Plantaginaceae; genus Penstemon; species Penstemon newberryi. The sequence continues at coordinate 44,792,507 of JAUALY010000005.1, read as the reverse complement.
AAATTGTGTATAAAATGTAAAAACACAGTAATAACAAGAAAATGTGCCCACGTCTAATACCATTAGTTATATTTTTATTTTATTTTTAATAAAAGGAGGGGTACATATATAGTAGCACCAGCTACTGAGTAAATTTTCAGCCAGCCAGTAAATACTTGTAGAGTCTAGCCATGGTCAATGGGTGAGTCAGGCTCATGAGATAGCTAGCTAGCTCAGACCGCTGCCAAGCTGACATTATCATAAACATCACATTAAAATCCAGTTTCTTTTCAACTTTTTTTTGACAAAATACATGAATAAATCCAACAGTTCACTCTCAAAATCTGAACAATTATCAAATTTGCCCATTTAAGCACTCAGTCAATTTGATGCTGTGCCTGTTTTTCCTCTTAGGATAGTGTTATAAAGAGAATCAAATACTAGGTTATATTTCCTTAAAATGACTCAGAATCTTTAATCTATGCTACCTATTCTGTCTCACTAAAGTTTACCTAAAGATTTTTCTCACTACTTGCTCACTTTCTCTTCCCAATGCTTAATTTATTTATACTAATAATATTGAAAGCAGATCAAAAGTGGAAGATTAATTTACTTTGGGTTGTTCAATTGAAAATATTAATTCTTTCTCATTCAATTTACTGTCACTTTTGTCATGTGTTCAGACAATTATTGCTGGCCCTTTTATTTCAGAACTACAACACTTGCTCTTTCATGTAGTAATTAACAATTTAAACGCTTCAACTTTTGTAAAGTGATCAGTTTTAAATACCACAACAGTATGTAGTATTTTATTATCTGAGAAGTTCTAGATTAGACAGTATCTTTTAATGCTCTATTCAATGAGTATGGCTTCGATTTGTATAAATGAGACTTTAGTTGTGTAAATATCTCAAATGTCAAATCACTTTAAAAATTATTTTCTTAGCTAATATAATTTCCTTTAATATTTCCATTTGAACTTTATTCGAGATTTTGAATGAAAGTGTAATTAAAGGCAATGTACGATCGATTTAAATAAGCTAGCATTTCTCCATGGGAGTAATTTGTTTTGTGAATATTTGGAATTTGTTTGCCGTACGATCTGCAGAAAATTGAGAGGAGCTATTTTTCACCCTTCTCAGTAGCCGACACCCTCTGCCTATAAAATGACCGGTCTTCCTCTTCTTTTTGGCAACTTCTCATGCTTTGCCAATTGCCACGTTTCTTATTCCTATTTTTGTTACTCCCACTTTTTTCCAAATATATTGCGTCTATGTATTACTAATATTTTAATTATCAGAAATTAAAGAAAAAAGGAATTACTAATATTTTGCTCTATTTTTTAACAAATCTAAGCAAGGACTATAAAGTCTATAATCAATGAATGAAAAAGGTATATCAATAGACAAAGTATTTGTTTTTTATGCCATTTTCTTTTCATTGAGAAAAAAGCGCATCAATCTAATAAATGATCAAGATTGTGACATGTAAATCCACTTTCAAAAATTATTTCTCAAATTGTAAGAATGTAATTTTGTAGATAATAAAGGTTTAAGTAAATCAAGGAAAAGAAACACGTAAGGTAGTCATTTTAATGCTTTTTTTAAAAAAAATTCTCCTTATAATCATTCTATACATTGTTTGAAACATATATGCAACATCATAATCAATTCTAATTATCAAAAAAAAAAATTATTCTTATATATTCCTTCACTAGATTCTTCTTTTTTTTTTTTTTTGATCAAAACAAACATACTATTACTAATAATAAAAGGAAAGGTTCGGTACAACATCAACAATCGGGAAACCCCCGTCGCAAAAACAACATAAAGGAATAGAATCTAAAGAAAGTTTATCCCAAACATTAAACAAAAAGGCCCAAGCGGCAAGGTTATGGGCCGCACAATTTGAGACACGGGGGATGAAATTGAATTTCCATTTTGGCCAAGTCGTCCAAATCTTCTTTGACTGCCTATCTCTCCTTCAATTTTTCATTTTTTCAAAATCTACTAACCAGACAAAAGATTATACAAATTACTCGGCATCTCTTCTTTTCATACTCTATAAACAACTTCTTTTATTTGCCAAAAAACAAAAAAAAATTACTATTTATTTTCCTCTCTGAAACAAAAAATAACACGTTTTTCTAATATGAAAGAACTTAAATTATTTATAGAATTTGACTTCATTTCTGAAATAAGTTTTCAAATGGAATAAAAAAGACCCATATATGATATTTTTTTTTTGTTGAGATTTTGGGTATTAAATTGATTGCAAAAAAATTCAATTAGCAAATAGAGGTAAATGCTAAAACACCTCAATTGGCCCAAAAATCTCGTTGTATTATTTTTAGCAGCAAAATATCTCATTTGAAATTACTTCATAAATCAATATGTCATGAGGAGCTTAACTTTTTAAGTGAACAAGGATTATTGCTAATTTTTAACGTTAACAAGGGGATTATTGTCAAGTTTTTAGGCGCACAATGGCGTTTCATAGTTTTTGGTGGTGTATATTGTCATTTTTCCTGCAAAATACGCTCACTATAATTTTTACTCTTGTTTTATTTTTGAGATGTCCCAAATTTTTTTTTCAAAATATGACGGTCCAATTTGGGATGAGTATTTTTACTAATAAAAAATAGCACATGAGTGGTTTTTATTAATAAAATTAACACACAGTTTCTTTTAAGCATATGAAATATTTTTGCTTTTTATGGCTTTTAATTTTTTAAATTAATATTCAATTTGACTACTTTATTTTAGTTTTGCTAAAATGCATTTGGTACTTACACCCATAATCATCTTAGATTTATACTTTTGATATTTCTACTTTTTCTTCTGCACGTATTAGAATAATCGTATTGAATGACTGGTTCAAGTGGAATTTTAAAGTAAGGATATAAGGTGAAATTAATCCACTTCATGAGAGTAGAACAAGCGAGATGCAAATAGAGGACTCGCGGCCAATGGAGATAAACAAGGCCATTTAGAAGCGGTAGCAAATAAAATATTTTGCTCTGATCGTGGCTTCATCAAAGAAATTCAAAATTTTGGACTTGTTGGCCAATATAGGGATTCAAGTTTGCCTAGAGAAATTCAAATTTTATCATCGCGTACAATCTTACAGCTTGAGCTTTCGATTCCAACTTGTCGGATTCATCAATTTATATTCCTTTTAATTTAATCCCGTTAACGTGTGTTGTGACAGGGGTTTTCTTTTTTGACTTTGTAATTTTTTATTAGTTTTTTGGTAATGAAGAGATAATTATAAAAAAAAATAAGAAAAACAAGTTTGAAATTAATCATTAATGTACTTAATTAATTAATGAATAAGACCAAAAAATAGAGGCACATTCATTATTCATAGTAGGAGAGCGTGTGGTTGACGTGACTAAAGTACGATAAAAGGGTGAGAGTAGGATTGAGAAAAGGTGAGGGGGAACAGTTTGAAACAGTGGTCAGTGGGGAGTGACCCCACAACACACAGGCAGCAGAAGCGGGTTCAGTAAAAGCCCGCGAAAAAGTCGAGGGGCTCTCTGCAAAAGCTAAAAAAGCCAAACCCTTTCTCATCAGTCCCTTTCTCTTTTCACCCTTCCCCCTTGCTTTTCCTCTTTCTACTTTCTACCCCTTTCTTATCCTCATCTTTCCCTTAACTTGCCTGCCTGCCCCTTCTTTTTAATTGTCTCTATTTGATTTTCTTTCTTTTTCAAATTCAATTACGTAGATTTGTACTAAATAGAAATCAAACTTTTTAACTACTTCCAATATTTCAATCAATATGAGTAAAGTGATGAATAAGATCAACTCCGACATCGGTCTGTCTAGAAAATTAAAATTCTAATTGTCATTACGAAACCATTCATGGACAAGCTTAGCCTCTTAACACACACTATGAAATTAGCACACAATCAAGGCAAGGTTAGACTCTAATACTACTATCATTATGTGAGGTATATATATTCCACACTAAGATCAGACCCTAATACCTCAGTCTAACATTTACTTGTGTTATTTGAAAAAATTAAATGACCATTTGTGTGTAATATTCAAACACGTCATATATAAATACTTAATCATTGACGTCATGGTTGATTCTAAAGGATATCACAAAATAAACAACCGAAATTCCTTCAATGTACTCAAATTCTATTAAAGTAAGAAAGATTAATGTAAAATGGTACAAGTCTACAAGATAAATGTTATTTATGCAAAAGGGTGATCATACGATATGATAAAAAGGATATTTACATTCATTGGCAATTTGGCATCGGCATCCTAAAATATTTGTCAAAGGCATGATTATATGGATGGTTAAGATAAGATTAATATTAAATCATCACAAGTACTTAAACAACATGATGTCTTAAGCATTATTTAAGTACTCCATCGTCTTTACACGAATTGCACGTGAGCCTTGCGGCTAAACTTTATTTCATAACTATCCATTTTTATTAGTTAAATTAAGGCAAAATGATTGTATATGCGACAAATTCTACATGCAATAAAAAAGGGTATGCGAACTCAGGTTCGAATCCCTGTTGGAAGAGGTTCCCACTTAATATGTCCGACGCGTTAAACCCTTGAGGGAAAAAAAAAAAAACAGATCTAGTATGAGAAAAACTAGAGTGGAATGAGAATAAAACTTTATTTTATTATACAATTGACTTACCAACCTTTATAAACTTTATCATCATTGATAATCCTCAAATATTTATATTATCATTCTGAATAGGTTTTTCTAATAATTAAAAACCTGATAATTTATTGTAAAACTATACTATAATAACTCCTGTGTTTTGTCTAATTGACAAAAATCTCTCCGTGTTATTTTTATCCCTCGGTAGTTTTTTATTAGCAAAAAATTATATGTGAAATTCTTTCATAAATTAATAGGGAGATTATCGGCAATATCTAAAATTAACAGAGGAATTATTGATAATTTTTAATTTAATAGGGGAGCTTTTGTATTTTCTAATGGAGGTATAATTATCATTTATCTGCAAAATATGTACTCCATCAACCATCATGGAGGGGTTTATCTTATAAATATTTGCACATGAGTGTTTTTGGTAAGGGATTTTTGCACATCACCCCTAGAAGATTTTCATTTTTACCCTTTCCCCCCTACAATTGAAAAAACATGTATGTGTCCCCAAGAAGTTGAAAAATGAGTGCACTTTGCCCCCTGATCATTTTTCAGTAATTTTCAAAGGGTAAAAGCGTCACTCAGGGACTTAGTGCAATAACTAAAAAATTTTGGGGGATTAAGGCAAAATTTTAAATATCCAAATGTGACTTGCAATTTGAAAAAATAAAAGTAATTAAAAAAAATCTAAATACACTTTTGTACAAAAAATCAAATTTACAAGTTTTTTTTTTTAAACGAAAAATTTACTAGTTCTTTTAACGAATTATTTATTAGTTTTAATTACTTTTTATTTATTTACAAATAAATTATCTTTATACTAAAAATATTTTAATCAAATCGAAGAAATATGAAAGTAAAACAATAACATAAAAAAATATGTTACAAGACTAAAATTAAATTAAATTGTGCTTTGAAATGTTAATAATCAATAACTTAAATTAATAAAGTTTTATGAACTTAGCCCCCCAAAAGTTTCAAAATATTGCACTAAACCCTGAAAATACATTTCTACCATTTGAAATCCAACAAAATATTGAGCAGGGGCAAAGTGCACTCACTTATCAACCTCTAGGACGTACTGTCATATTTTTTCAATCATAAGGGGGAAAATGCAAAAATTAAAAATTTCAGGAGGTTTTGTGCAAAAATCCCTAATGAAAATAACACACGGAAGCTTTTGCTAAGGCCATCTCCAATGGAGATGGCCGGGGTGGGGGCGGGGTGGGGGCGGGGTCGGGGCTGGGTGGAGAAGCCGTCTCCAGCGATGGGGGCTCGGGGGCGGGGTGGGGAACGGGCTGGGCGCAGGGATCGGCGGAGCCCTGCGCCCAGCCCGGGGTCGCGTGGGATTTTTCAGGAAGAAGAGGGCGCGCCCCTCTTTAAGTCAGGTGCCGCCAAGTGGCGGCACTTGACTGATCCTTTTTTTTATTCTTTTTATTTTTTTTGTTATTTAGGATTTTTATATATGCAAAATTAATTATTTAAAGTAATTTTTAATGAAATTAAATTTCCTCCTAAATAAATTAAATTTGTAGAATTGAATTATTTAATAAAATATTTTAGTATATTTATTGTATATTTACTATTATTTATTAAATATATGTAGTCACCAATTTTTAATTGAATTATTTAATATACTAAAATTTGATTTTTTTAAATTAAAATTATTAATAATTTATTAGAATTGTAATTAAATTTATTTATGGACAAATCATTAATAATTAAATTCAACATTTTATTTTAATTTCTTTTATTGCAATTAAAAAATTAATCATTTAATTACAATATTGGTGGTGGCTATATATTTTTTACTCTCTTTAATTACAATATTCTTGTATCAATTTTAATTTATGATTATTTACTCTCTTTAATTTTAATATTTAAATATAATTATATTAATAAAATAATTATTAGTATTATTAATATTAATATTAAAAACAAAATTAAAACTAGAATTATAGGTGAGAGTGGGCAAAGGAAGAAACTGGAATTAATTCCATTCCGGAGCCCTGCCATTGGAGACGACCGAGCAGGGCTCGGGGTGGGGGCAGGGGCAGCCCCGGGGCTCCGGAGCCCTGAACCCCCCCCCCCCCTTCCCACCATTGGAGATGCCCTAATTGCCAATGGGTGTACGTGGTGCGTAAAATCTTGATAAAGACAACCTTTCTTCCCCTGTTAAAAAAAAAACATTTCGATAAATGACATATTTGACCTTATATTATATATTACGCATTTTTGTTCATTTCATATTGTATTAGTGAAAGATTATATAAATATGCTTATATTTTAGGATAAAAGGTCAAAATTTAAGAGAGCTGATGGAGATGGCCTTATATAGTAAAATTCAACTACCGTTGATGCGATTGTATATTATGGTCACAAAGTATCTACCCTTCCAATGTGCTAGCACCAAGCAGGCAGACTATTTTTTATTTTTATAATTAAGGATTATAAATAATATATTATTCAAACAAAAGATTAGTTCCAATTTACACAATGGTATCCACCATCACAAAAAATCGAAATATAAAGATTAGATGGATGAAAAAGGGGGCATAGTTTGAAGAAAACGTCCAAGTAGTCAAATTATGGACGGCTCGATTTGCATTATGAGAGATAAATTTGAATCTCCACTTCGGCCAACACGTCCAAAATCTTCATATGTCTTTAATAAGGATAGAAGTGTCCCAATTGAGAGCATCATCATCGCAATTGACAGCCAAATACTGTATATCGAATTCTATCCAATTCGATTTATTAGAATATATACCCGATTAAAGATTTAGTTGACCTGATTTAATTAAGAATATACGTAATTCAAAATACATGTATCGATCCCACCCATAAAAAAATCCAAAAGTTCCACCAAAACCACTTAAATCAATTTTTCAAGATTAAAATCACACGAAATCCTTTCAACATTAATCCATATAGAGCCTAAATGTCTTGATGGACTTTACCAAGATCCGATTATAAGTAAAAACAATAGGAATAGGTGTTTGGCCCTCTTTTGTCTCGTATTTCTAAGAGTAGTTTCACAAGTAAAATGAGATTTCTAAAAGCTTATCGATTATCATAATGCTGTTTGTTTGATTTTTGTGGAAGTTATTTCAGAAATAAAATTTTGTAGGTATTTTTTAAGAGATTATGAGAAGAAAACAAACAATATAATATATAAATTATTTTATATCAAATCATGTTTGTTATGTAAGATAAATTGTGTTAGACATAAAATACTATAAAATTAAAAGAAAAGTTTGAGATGATAATTTTTTTTTTAAAAAAAATATCATTTGTTTAGCTTATTCGGAGAGGACGGATGATCATTGAAAAGCAAGACAAACGTGAACTTTTGTTTTGGTTGATTTATGGTAGAAGCACGTTGAAAAGGCGCGTGTGGTGGAAAGTAGACCCTAACAGGATAAAAACATAGGTCCAGTCACGATCAATTGGGCCTCGAGTTGTAACCCGTTTTGTCCGGGTTATTATTGTAGACCGTACCCGATCTACAGCCATAGCCCTCTGTTGGGTGTCATGCAATTGAATGGCTATCGATAGGGACTTGGCTGATTTCATTACTGTCGCGCTTTTGTCGTTGTTCTGCTGAAATTACAATTCTACCCTTCCACTACAGACATTTTATCGATTTAGTCCCCATTTAAGTTTATACAATGACTCTAGTTATATCATATGTGCATGGGGGGACCATGTTCTGCTTTTCTCGGCTTTCCAAAATTCCTTTTCCGGTGTCCTTTTAAAATGCTTTGTCTCTGTCAGTTTTCCCCATATATAAATCCTTCATTTACAAATTATTTTCTACATTGCGAAAATTCTAATTCTAATTCTATTTAATAATTCACACATTTATTGGTATATTGCCAACACAAAATTAAGGGTTATTAGCAAACAACAATATAGTAATTTGTTAAGTCTGTCCATTTCTAGCTAACTTAATTTGCTTAATGAGAATCTTAATTACTACTACTTGTAACTAAAATCTTGATATTAAATGCTAACCAAATTTTGTGGAATTGATACAAATCATGTGCAATTTTGGTTTTTTCAAATACGTGTAGGGCAAACAAAGAATCAAAACTAGGGACCATCTTTTACTACCGAAAATAGAGCCTAAAAACTCTCTTTATTGATGTGGCTTTGGGGTTTCCTTTGGCCAATAGCTCTCATAAGAAATTGAAACGAAAGTCTAAAGGGCCATTACAAAAAAAAACCCTAGCATTATGTGTGCCCAACACAAAAATTGGGTAGACAAAGTTGTTAGTAAGTAGAAGAAAAAGGAATAAGACATTAAAACGTTTAGGTACTGTGCCTTTCATGCCTTGACAATTTGACAGCTAAAAGATACTTTACCAAACTTCGTCTTTAATTAAAGAGCCTAATTACTTTAACACCCATGGAATTTAGTTTAATTTATAGGTCTACCTCCTGACGTTTGAGTAATTACCAAGATATCCTCCCATGACGTTAAGTTTAATTGAAAAAAGTTAACAAACTGCAAAAAAAATATTAATTTACTCTATTTCCATTGTTTGAATTTTTTCTTATTCAACACATTTAGTACGAGGTCTTAATCAAGTGGTTAAGGATGAGGCTCCATGACCAGGAGGTCATGGGTTCAACTTCCACGAATGTGGGTATTTTTTCCTAGTTTCATACTAGCATTTATCTAGTTTAATACTGGTAATTAGTTTATTTTGATATTATTGTAATAGTTTCGATTCGATATAATGTTTGATATAACAATATATTCACCATCTCAAAAAAAAAAAAAAAAAACACGATTAGTATAGTCCTTCAAGTTGATTGAATGTTGTTTTCAAGGAGATGGGCTAAGAGTTGAGAACAAAGTGATGAACAAGTGCATAACGCATGAAAATATACCGATCGCGTGTACATTCTTTCGATACAAGGGCAACCTGGTTGACATTGTTATTTACTCTGATCCAATTAAATTAATTTTTATTTGCCTACAACCATGGATCAAAATTTCCATCTTTTCCGTCGAAAACATCGAAAAGTTTCCGTTTTTGAGTCAACCGAAATGAATCCAAGATGCAATTTCGAAACTATTTGTTTGCCTTAAACTCAGTTATTTTTCTAAATTTAGTAACTTTTTTTACAATTTTTCCTTAGTGTTTCCGAAACATTTCCGAAAAGTCTCGAAAAGTTTCCAATATTTAGATGACCGAAACATATACTCGAAACGAAATTTTGATCCATGCCTACAACAACCTGTCTAAGATCGAGTCTCAAGGTAATTATTCATTAATATAAATTTGATTAGGATCGAGTCTCAAGGTAATTATTCATTAATATAAATTTTATTACATGCAGGCATCCCAATGCGAGACTTGAGCTGCAAAATTGGTTGAATTGAAAAACCATACAGTATTTTCTTGAAGCATTAGCACAACAATATAGTATTTATATAAGTGAACATGTTCCAAGATACTACGTATTAACGAGTTAGATTTGTTAGTTGTAGATTACCATGAAGAACAACCTTAAAATCACCAAAAGAATATGGTAATAATTATTAAATTAAAGTAATGTTAATGATACAGACCAAATATACTCACAACTAGAACTTAAGAATTATTTAATCATGTCGCTCACTTACTTTCAATATGTAGACTTGTAATCTAATTAATTATAATGCTTGCATATATGTAGGCTATGTGGATGGATTTTGGCCCAGTTTCGCGGGTTTTACGAGATCGGATCAAAACCCTTCCAAATAAGTTTTCGTCAAACCCATGAAACTCACCACAAACCTATTCACAAATTTATCTTCAAACTATTGAAACCTATAAAACATTGATTTGATACTCATCATCTATTTTTTTTTTTTCAACTTTCTAAAAAAGACATTGATTTGATACATATTACCTAATTTTTTTCTCAAACCCCAACATTCAAAACCAATCTAAGTGGAGTTTCAACATTTTCAGAACCACAAAATTCAACATCCAAAATCTAACCAAATAGGATTTCAAATGTTTCATCGAAACCACACAAACCATTTTTTAAAATCGAAACCCACATAATCGAGTCAGACTCCATCCAAATAGATCCGGGAGTCCTTGTTGAGTCAAAAGAATTGGAGTAGTTTATAATTAGATAATTTAATTTTTTTAAAACGAAATGACTTATTTTAAATTCTACTTTTTCATCCCAAGAAAAAGTTGTGCATTTTGTGCCTATAAAACTTCAGCACCATTGTTCTTTCTACTCTAGACGTCCACGCAGAGTGTCAACTCCCGTTCGCACCTAAATTATAAAAATATGAAACTATTCTAGTCAAATTTTGAAGGGAAAATGGGGAAGAAAATTGAATTAAATAAGGCAAAGGGACAGGAAGGAGATTTGTTGAAGTCGAAGGGGACAGAATAGACATCCCCCGAAAATAAAGGGGGTTTGTATTGCAGAGGAAGAGGTTTGCCCCTCTTTAATTTTCTTCAAGTCATCCCCTTTCACCCTCTCCCCCTCAACTAACTCCCAGAAATCACACTCACAATACACACTCCAATCAATACATACATACATACATACATACATACATACTGATGTATCAATCTATATAGACTGTGTATGCATATAATCTAAAGCATAGCCCCCCAGAAATAGCTGTTAATTTCTTCCACCATCCAGCAGTTGCAGCAGCTGCAAATAGTTGCAGCGCTGCTATTTGCAGCTGCTGCCTCTGCCACTTCTACACAAGTAAGTGTATATAAATATATTGTATGTATATGTTAGGATTTAATTAATTATTACTTGTGTTTGTATTAATAATTGCGAAAAAGGAAAAAGGTATATCAATAGATACTCAGATAAATAAAGTGCGATATGATATGATATACATTAGCAGAAAAGTACTTCGATATGTTTTTACTGAGAGAAAGAAATGCAGCGAGCGAGTGCGCTGCTGCTAAGTTAAAAAGGTACCCTACCTCTCTTCTCTGTCTCACGTACAGTCACATTCTCTAATCTCTATTTCTATTTGTTTGTGTGTAGAAAGTGGAATTGAAGACACAAGCGACGGATAATTTTGTTTATTTCCTTGAATTTCTCTTTGATTTGGCTGGTTAGGGTTTGAGTATGATGTGCGGCTTAATCGATTTGAATACTGTGGACAATGATGATGAAACGGTGTCGCACTCTGTTTCTCCTTCATCATCGGGGATCTCGGAACTAGCTACGGCGTCAGCGGTGTGTATGGAGCTCTGGCACGCTTGCGCAGGGCCGTTGATTTCTCTGCCTAAGAAAGGAAGTGCTGTTGTTTACTTTCCTCAGGGACATGTCCAGAACCTTCCGGAGCACCCTGCCGTAGCTTATGATCTCCCTCCCCATGTATTTTGTCGCGTTGTTGATGTTAAACTTCATGTAATGATTTCTCTGTTTTACTTTTTTTTTCTTCTTCTGAAATTAAGTATGTTGGTGACTTTTTTCTCGTCATTTTTTAGTGAGTATTGAGTGTTTTATTGGTAGGCGGACGCAGTTAATGATGAGGTTTACGCTCAAGTTTCACTAATTCCAGACCAACAGGTACGGCTAAGTATTCTACGGAGTTTTTGCATTGTCCGTGTAGATTGCAACTTTACTTTTCAATTAATATAATTGCAAGTTTTTCTAATTTTAAGGTGCTCCCTCGTATTAAGGATCAATACTAAAGTAAAACTTGCAGCTAATGTTTTCTTCATAAGGAAAAAGAGATAAGTTTGGAGATATTGGGGAATCAATGTCCTACCCAATGTAGATTTTATATGAAAATTGAAAATATTCCGCGTACTTTTTTTTATTCTTCAAGAAATTGTATTAATGGTAAACTAGCAGCTTTATCTTTCTTGGGATATGAATTTAATGGTTTCTGAAAGTATGAATGCTCTGCCTTTTTAGGAAAAGTGTATTTTTGCTCTTAAATATATAAATAAGCCATTGTGTCTTCTTAAAGATGCAAATTCTTTTAATTTGGGAATGTAGATGCAAATTTCCTTTCTTTGGTTTGATTTGGAAAATGCTGCTACAGTGTTGGATGTCTAAGCATAGGGCCAATAAATTCGTTTTGCAGATTGAGCAAAAATGGAGGGAAGGCATAATGGAAGCTGAGGGTGGAGATGAAGATGCTGAAGGTGTAGGGAAGCCTATGACACCCCACATGTTTTGTAAAACTCTCACTGCATCTGATACGAGCACCCATGGTGGTTTCTCTGTTCCTCGTCGAGCTGCTGAGGATTGCTTTCCTCCACTGGTAAAAAAATAACGACAACTTCCTTCTTTCCTCTTCATTGAGATTTTTTCTTTTTTACCTAATTTAGGTTCAAAGTTAAGTTATTTATTCTCTTTTAGTTTGTATAAAGATTGTTTTATGGTGTTGTGTAATTTAGGACTATAAACAACAGAGACCTTCACAGGAACTTGTGGCTAAGGATTTGCATGGTATTGAGTGGAAATTCCGGCATATCTACAGAGGTAGAACTTCAACCTTTACGTAATGGGCATTTAGATACATGGACATTGAAGTTTATTCTGTTCCTATATTTTTCCTGGATTAGGTCAGCCTCGAAGGCATTTGTTGACTACTGGTTGGAGTGCATTTGTCAACAAGAAGAAGCTGGTGTCTGGAGATGCTGTGCTGTTTCTAAGGTTGAAATCGAGTAAGCTATTGGAAGCTTCATTTCAAATTGTTCAATTCTTACATGTAGTCATTTTCTTCAGAGGTGGTGATGGAGAACTCCGGCTTGGAATCCGTAGAGCTGCTCAAGTCAAAAGTGGTGCTAACATTCTTGCCCCCAGTAGTAGCCAACAGTTAAATGCTAGCAGCATTGCTGCTGTAGTGAATGCCATATCCATGCGAACCACATTTAACATCTGTTACAACCCAAGGTACTTCAATCTACTCTACACTGGCGATTGTGGCTTGTAAAGTCTTATAAACAGGACTTAAAAGACTTTTTTTGAAATATGTCCTATGTGATTGATTAGTTTGAGCCATTATGTTCCTTCTCTTATTTTTAATTGAAAGTTTACGAGTTTGGTCTAGCATGAGGAACATGTGCATCTATATATCTACTGTGATGTAGTTATTTCATGAAAGAGAACTGATTAGATTAGGCAGTGACACGGCTTTGGAGAACTAAAAAAAATTACCTTGTTATTGCTATGTTGTTCAAAGTACTTGTTCACTAAGCATATTTTGTTTTATCTATGAGAATTTTTGCTAATGTCCCAAATTTTTCTATACCTTGAGACATTTTCTTAGGATTATTCTTGATTATGGTGCACATTTGTTTGCATACTACGCAAATTGGTTACATAATTCTGCATTTATTTCCTAAATTATTTCTGTTTCATCTTTCTCAATAATTATTGAACTTCCGATCTGACTACTACTTTTTCCAGGGCTCGTTCATCCGAGATTATTGTACCTTATCACAAGTTCTCCAAGAGCCTTTCTCATTCTTTTTCAATTGGGATGAGGTTCAAAATCCGTTTTGATACAGAAGATTCTTCAGAAAGAAGGTTGGTTTTGTTATGGTTTCTATATCTCATTCTCATGCAGTATCTAGAGAAATTAATATTGTTTAGTCTGATGCAGTGGGCTCATTGTTGGGGTAGGCGATGCGGATCCAGTAAGATGGCGAGGTTCGAAATGGAAGTGCTTATTGGTATGTGGTATATCACTCTGATTCTTAATTTCAAACATAGTTCTTTTGCTAGCTAATACAGTAGTATTTCAAGTGTTGTCAGTGCATTTGCATCCGGTATTTACATCGAAGTTTATCTATTCTGGGTGTCAGCGTTCAAAAGTTCTTTGCAAACAAGTCAAATTTAACCTTCTGGTATGAGAAAGATAGTGACAACGTATGGTGGTTTCCAGTTTTGGTTGATTTATGCTATACTCAGTCATTCGTCGATATAACGGTATTATATTATTTGGATTTTATCTGGGCCAAAATTGACAAAAACTTTATTGCGGCATCCATCATGGTGCAGTTTGCACATACCTGTTCAAGAGATAAATCCTCCCATATCTAGTAAACGATCTGATTGATAATTGATGTTCCAGTAATCCATCTAGTACGAATACCTTGTATATATATATATATATATATATATATATATATATATATATATACACATCGCTTAATCCGGTTTAGCCAAATGGTTGAAACCAAAATATTTTGGTTAAAATGGAATAAGTATATCTGGTTCATTTTTTTAATTGACTAGAAAAACGCACACGCGTTGCATGTGTCGGTTAATTGATATTTGAATCCTTTTATGTCATATTATGCTCACAAATATTATAAATATAGGTATTAAAAATATTGAACTTATTACAAAATAAAATAAACAGAAATATTATTATAACTATAAAGTAGCAAATTGTTCTATTATTAGCACCTATTAGAGGATGAATTATTCGAGTTGTATACTTCTCGATCAGAAAAGGCCATCAACTTACCGAAATAATATTCATCCTTCGAAGTGCATCTTCTCATTTGGTGTGGAATTATATAGAGATCTTGCCTCTGCAAGACATGGACTTTACACAATTCGAGCACACGACTATATTGTTTATATTACCATATATTGTATATATGTATCTGAATATTTGGAATTCCTTGTATATATATATATATATATTTTATATTTTTTGAGCTCAACTCTGTTGGCATAATGACATTAAGTTCAAATTGACTTGTGCAGGTGAGATGGGATGATATGGAGGTCAATGGCCTCAATAGGGTTTCCCCATGGGAGATTGAGCTGTCCGGTTCAGTGTCAGGACCCAACGGCTTTATATTACAAGGCACCAAGAGAAGTAGGGTCAGTTTTCCTGCAACGAAGCCCGATTTTCCCGTTTCCAAAGGTCCTTTGTTTTCCTATTTACTGATCTCTCTCTCAAAATATATCGATCTCAATTTTCCTGCTTACAAATTATCAATTAAACTATGTGCTTCTTCTTACAGATGGGAATGAAGTTTCAGACTTTGGGGAGCCTTTAAGGTTCCAGAAGGTCTTGCAAGGTCAAGAAGTGTTTGGTATTAGTACTCCATATCTTGGAGGGGAAGGTCCCGGTCATCATCTATCAGAAATGAGATGTTTTCCTGGTCTAGGTGTTCCAAGAATTCGTGCAGTAGGATCCTTAGAGGGAACTGCATTGTGTGATTCCTTTCAATTCCATAAGGTCTTGCAAGGTCAAGAAACTGTATCAATCCTGCCATATAGAAGAGGCCTGGAAGTTAACCACAAAATGCAGGAAAACACTGCTAGTGCTACTAATGTGATAAATGGGGTTCAGGTTCCGAATAATGGAAATAATTGGTCCACTCTTACCCAGATTTATAACACTCACATGCGCCCTTCACCTTCTACATTTAAGTCGTTAGTTGGTGTCAATCAGGAGAAGCTTGGGGCTAGCAATCAAGATCCTTTCTCCGATTTTCAAAGAATTCCAAATAAGTTTGCATCTTTTGAGAGTAACTTCAGAAAAGAAGACATGCATAAGCATGGAACTAGTGGAGGCTCGGAAAGGCATAACGAAAAGGGATTCTCACAAACTCATCAATTCTTTAAGGAGAATAAGGATTTTGTTTCAATGTGTAAAACCAGTTGCAGGCTCTTTGGATTTCCATTAACTGAGGGAAGGATTGCAGCAAGTAATGGGGATAATTCAAATGCATCTAGTTATGAAAGTAATTTTCTGCCTTGCATTGATGACCAGATGTATCAACCTCCATTGATGACAAAGGTAGTGGTTGGGAGTTGTACTAAAGTAAGTGACATGCATGCTGTAAGAGACATGCTTCTTGATATTGCACTGTAATGCATGTATTGCTAGCAGTGTAAGAAGGAAGGAATTGCCAACAGCACTGCAGAATCTCCTCTATCGTGTGTTTATTCAATCGAAGGATTGTGAACTTTTTATGTTTCATTTTGTGCAAGGATAAAGAATATGATGGCTGTTTACAAGGATGGGGTGTTTATCTGGTTATTGTTGAAGGAATGGCCATGAGTGTTTACTTCTCTATGGTTTTTCTAGTTGGTGAATCATATACTATTGAGCTCCATGTATGTAATATTAAATGTTTGGTTTATTGTTGAGAACCTATGCTATTGGTCAAACCATGTTATTTGCTATCTTGTCTAAGTGTAAATTAATGCTATATTGCCTGATAAGGTATTCCTCGGACTTGCAATATCAAATTTGCAGCTTTAAAATTATTGACTTTAGTGTGGATGAGATTCTTATGTGGTGATGTATGTTGTTCACTAGTCTTATATGATGCATCTAGTGCTTTTATACTTGTTTGTCTGGGCAAAATATGACTAAATTTCTCAAAATGACCCACTTTTAATCTTGTTTGGTGTGGTATAAGGCATCTTGTTGCAGGATTTCGAAACTGAATATATGGATAAATAAATGCTGCATGATGTACAACATGTATCAGCTCTCTTTTTTTTTTTTTTTTTTTGTGGGGGTGGTGGGGGAGGGGGGGGGGGGATGACGTGTCATATTATTGCTAATACTCTGAAATTGTTTAGATAGAGCTTCACTAATCACTATGATGGTTTATTGAAGCTTTTGTTCAGTCAATTCTCTGTAGCATTTTATTTTGTGCCATTTTGTGGTCGCAATAGAAGTCCAAACCTCCAAATAACTTCATCCAAGGACATGCGCAAGAGTGCCAGTTTGGTAGATAGGGTTGGTTCGGGATGGGTTGAAGATAGGTTAGTTCATGAACGTTTGTTGTTTTTTTTATGTAAAGAAGGGAGGGTTGAGCTGAATCAGGGCAGACCCTAGGTTTCTCGGGACCCTAGGCGAAGTTCAAAACCGGAGGAGCCTTTTTTATAAAATAAAATTTTCATGTAAAATTTTACTTTATTTACCTTAGTAGATGTAAAAATAATTATTAAATCTTCGTATTCTAGTTTTTTTTAACATACTTCCTCCGTCCTATTTTTTTTTATCCGGTGGTATAGTTGACCAGTCAACTTGACTAAATTTATAATAAATAATTAATTAATAAATATTAATAATAATTTGATAATATCATATGACACCATATTTATTAATATGTAAAAAGTTTAATACACTACAAATGTGAATAAATTTATAACATCATAAGTCACTTAACAGATTGAAGAGTTTGACCAAGTACTATAGCTAATTGAGTAAAAATAATGGGACGAAGGGAGTATATGAGAAAATATATCTAAGAAACATATCTATATTAATTACTTACAATAATGAAAATATATCTAAGAAACCTAACTAGTAAAAGTAATTGCTTATAGTAATGGCACTTGATAAAACTTATAATACCTAATACCCTAATCAAATATAAATATTAAACTAACATTAAATCTTCAATCAAACTCTTGGAATTCTTGAATTTTTTTTTTCTTTTAATTGTGAAATTAATTAACAACAAGAGCCAATGTTCATATGTAAAAAAAAGAGGCTATAATGTGGTTGTAGATGTGGTTATTTGAATTTGGAGTGGACTACTTTATTCATTCATGCATCCATATTAAATTTCTTTTTTTATTATTTAATTGTGGCATATATAGATAGATATATAGATAGATAGATAGATAGATATTGCATATATAGGTTGGGGGCCCCAAGTAAGTGGGGCCTTAGGCACTTGCCTACTTGGTCTAACTGGAAAGTCGGGCCTGAGCTGAATCGAGTCTCAAATTGTCCTCGATCAAGCTGATCATAATCTTTAAACTGAAATATATATATATAATAATAAACTAATATTTTTTATGTACCCTATAGTTGCGCCGTGCATGAGGGTCCGAGTTGCCTAGCTATATGATAACCCTGAAAAGTATGGAGGATCAGAACCTATGTATCAAAAAAGATTTCATTGTGATTGTGTGAACAAACATAATGAAAAAATTGTACCAGTGATTGGCCGTTTTTCTTCCGCCAATAGAAACAGAGATTAATTGGGTTTGAAACTAAAACAAGAACTAATTGTTTTGAAGTGGAGAATAATTGTAGGTAGGGTGCAGAAAATTTGAGAGTATGGCCATGTGGACAAATCCAATGCAAGTAAACAAAATGCATTATTGAAATTCAAATATTGTTTTGCGTATCATAAAAAAAAATTCACTCCAATGTATGTGTATGTAAAATAACTATGCATTTTATTTTCAAATTTTTATTATATGATCCTTTACATTTATTGTGCAATTACGTGGACAATTGAGAGTGCAAACAATTAAGAAAAAGAAATCTTCAACTAAAAATATAAATACTATTGAAAAATAAACCATTAATAAATCAAGTAAAACATTATCCAGCCCAAAACCCTACAATCAAATTAATAAATCAAATAAAATTAATAACCCAATTAATTAATTGCCCAGCCCACAACTCAAACCCATTACCAAACAAAATACATAAATAAATAAAACTTTTCTTCTCCACGTGGTCTTCTTCACAGTAGTGCCTCCACCCTAATTTCACCTCTTCTCCACCAACACAAAACTCTGTCAATTTATTATTAAATTTAGCTTGAATATTTATGGGGTAGTTTATGGAAAAACAATGGAGTACTTAAGGTAACGGTCATATGTCTTTACCGTAGGATCTGTAATTGCAAAATGTAAAGTGGATCCCATTTTCCTTATCCCCATTGGAGTGAAAAATCCACAAAAAATGTATGCAAAATCGCGGTTACACCTTTGCATCCCCATTTGCTTATTTGCATTGGACTTGCCCTAAGGACGAGGTTTCTTGATGATTTAATTTAAGGAAACTTGGAAAAACAGTCAAGCGGATATAAAACATAATTTTTTTTTACTGAAGGAAACAAACAAGAATTATATTGGACAACTATTTTTTTTATTTGAGGTAAAAATAATAAAATACTAACATGTTTTCTTTTATTTAAGGAAACAAATAAAAATTGACTTGTATGAGTGTTCTTTAAGGAAATAAAAATCAAGAGAATGACTTGTTTCTTTAAAAAAATGACAAGATTTAAGGAAATAAATAACAAATAACTTGTTTTCTTTTATTGAGGAAACAAATAAAAATTGCCTTACTCGAGTTTTCTTTAAAGTTAAAGGAAATAATTAGAGTAATAAATAACGATCATAAAATTAGGCTATTTTCAGAGCAACAAATATTGTTGTAAGAGCATAATTTTCTTATTGTCCAATTCACCCTTCTAAAGTCAAAAGTCTATTGGCATTCTTTCCTTTTTTTTCTTTTTTTTCTTTTATGTTTCAGTTAAACTAGAGTTATGAGAATCTTGAACAAAAAGAAGTGTCATGAGATTCTATACTTCGAACAGATAATCCAATTCCTCTTTCCAATTCTTAGGGCAAGCTATGGTCATATTTCTATCTTCCAATTTTTCATCATTCCAACTGAGTACAAAACCATTTACTTTCCACTTCACTTTATATGACAAACATTGACAACTTTTTTTCTTCGTCTTAATATCTTCTTTATCTGGTAATTATATTGTTCGGATGCGAATAGTAGATTATATCTTGCAAATTGATGGTCATAGACTTGAGCCCATATAGAGAACTTAACAGAAACAACGAAAATTTACAACGGTTAAAATCAATTTTTGAATTGAAATAAATCGGCACGCTTCAGACAAATTTCATTCTAGAGAAGCGCAATTGGTTGGGGGAGGAAATATGAGTTTGTGAAATTGTTTCTACAATTTAATGAATGAAAGATACATATTGAATATTTGCGATAAAAAGACGAAAACGTATGCTAACAGTAGTAAGAGGAAACCTTTGTGATTAGGAGTTATCAAGTTATGATTGATAGATGGGTCAACAAGTCTTTGTTTCGCATAGGGTAAATTTGAATTAAAAAATTATGCTCTGGCAGCAATAATTGCTGCTACGACAATATCGCTCTCATTCTCAAAAAAAGAAAAAAAAAATTGTTCTCTTTTATTTAGTAAAATAATGGGGCTGCTAATCGAATGTATTTGTTTACTAGAGAAGGGCCAATGTCATGCGATTGGCTTCCCCAATCAGAAAAGGCCCGATAGCCTATTTTCACCAATAATTTTGTTGGCCTAATTAATTAGTAAGACATTTGGTCGGATTTTGGGCTTTTTAAGTTTCTGGATTATTAGTCTAAATCACTCAGTTGGTTTGCACGAGGACCCATATAACTTCAAATGACATTAGTGCCCCTAGAAAATAAATACTTAAAAAAAAAGGAAATTATAAATACAATATTTAATTAGTTTGGATTAGTTTTTAAGAGTTTTGACTTATAGAGTTTCTGAAAGACCAATATTCACAATGCCAGAACAATTTTTTTGTTAATTTATGTTCTAATCTTATTAAAATTATTTCTATGTTGAAACTTCTCGATTAAATAATTATCATAACTTTTATTAAGTTATTTCTGATGTAAATTTATATCGAAAAGTGGAGGGAGAAAACTTAAGATTACATGAATACATGTTAATCAATACACATGCACGACTCAATTTAAGATAAATATTCGATGTTTATACAACTTTGTTATGTGGTAGGATTTAATTGTAATGTAATTTTGTAAAAAAATACTGTATTTTCCTTGAAGTTATTTAGTTAGGGTGTGTTCGTTTGCCAAAACTATAATATGCCCAATTGCTAGTCATGGCTAATTTAATACTCGGCCCAACAATTGAATTGGCCGTTCGGTCCCTAATCCGAGGTGAAATTACGGTTGGCCCAATTATTTAATTTTCAGTTCGGTTTGACCGATTAGCCCGAATTGACATTTTTACCCTTAAAACCATAACATATATGACCGTCCATTTTGTGGTGTGTTACGGCTGTTGGATCAACTTCAGAGATTCATTCTCATTCACACCCCGCCTCTCTTTCTTTTTCTGCCTCACTTCCACCATTAGTAAAGCAATTTCTTTGGTTTTGAGCTCCTAAATCCGTAAGATCTACCAAGTATGCATTTAATTAGAAACTAATAATCACATAAACAAACCACGTGGAATTTTACCAAGTACTTGCCAATTTAATCATAAACTAATAATCACAAAAATCGAAATTGAAAAACTAAACCAAAATACATGGAAATCACACAGCTTCACATAACCCCAAATTGAAAAACTATTGAAAAAATTAAACCATAACACATGAAAATCACACAGCTTCACATAAACCAAAATTGAAGAACCACAATTTTTCAGTAAAGAACTTATGAATCTCCCCGACTTCAATCCAAAGAACTCACTCTAAAAAGTTGATGAATCCTATGAACTTATTTGCTTCAAATCCGTGTCCTGCTGATCTCAAACCATGAACAAATGAGGAAGAAGAAGTTATTAAACCAAAGATTATTGCTTCTTTATGAAACTTTAAGAGTTGAAAATGGTGGGCTAGGGTTTGGGAATTTACATGACACGATGAAAGGGGAAGTGAAAATAGAAATGAAGGGAATTATAATTCTGGGTGTAATTACCTTCAAACTCCAGGGGCAAGTATGAAAGTTTTTATCGAAACTGGGCCGGATTACCTAATTGCTGGGTAGGAGAAAGAATTAGAATCGGGCAAATTAAGGGGCTGGCCCACACATAACCCGGATAACTACGGGTTGCCCGTGTTTTTATCAGCTTAACCGAACTGAATATATAACCCGATTAAGTGGCCTGATTGTGCTAATTTGGGCCTAATCTTAACAAATGAACATAGCCTTAGAGTACATGGCCTTTGCAACTTTCATAATTTGAGGATTGGCACGGTGAGATTTTAAATTTTTATACCATTTTTAAAAATATATATCTTGAAAGTAATAAATGAAAACACATAGTTAATATTTTATCTAAAAGAAAATCTGCAAAAGTTTTTTGTGCATTGTAGATTATCTGAAAACTTGAGAAACATAAAAAAAAAAAAAATAAGAGAGAGAATGTACCGTTGACAAGTGTAGAATATAATATTGGCAAGAATATGTTAATTTGGTAAGTGTAGAATATTAATATGGTTAGTGGTGTGGTAAAAAGAATTTAATTTTAAAAATATCTAAACAAACAAGTATGTTTGGAATTATATTCAAGAACGCGGTTCAAGTGTAAAATTTTTTTGTTGGCCAAATTTTTCAAAAACCATGAACAAAATTAGGACATCCTATAAACATGTTTACTAAATTTTTTCCGTGCAACAATTTTCCGGTTCAAGTCTTCGAGATCTCCTAAAGTCGGATGCACCGTTGGCAATTTAGTTGCTTAATTAAAAATCAGGCTGTCATTCCGTACAACGATCGTATTTCCTTAAATATCCCCGTCCAATCCAAAACTTAAATGCAATTTTTCTCTCCCCCACAAAGAAAAATAACGAAATTTAAAGGAAAACTATAATTAAATATGATGAAGTTTTGGGGCAGAAGCTCCACCGATGAATCGCCGCACTCGGTGTCTCCTCGGACACCCGTTTCGGCGTCGTCGCCAAATATGTCCGCTGGACCAGCGAGGCCGATCCGCCTAGTGTACTGCGATGAAAAAGGAAAGTTTCAGATGGATCCGGAGGCGGTGGCGCTGCTTCAGTTGGTGAAGGAGCCAGTTGGTGTGGTTTCGGTTTGTGGTCGCGCTCGTCAGGGCAAGAGTTACATTTTAAATCAGGTATTATTGGCTATTTTTAGTGTAATTAGTTACTTGGTGTTATTTGATAACTTGATAATGATAGAATTGGCTTAATGATAAGATTATTGTTTAATTCTTTCGTAATATTTCTCTATTGGATTGATTTTGGTTGCGAATTAGGGTTTTCGTACTTTTAAAAAAGTTAGGGTTTTGAACTTGATGCTTTTATGAGTAACGGATTTTCTAATTACTTTGGCGCGGTTAACCACAAGATTACGAGCAAGATTGTATTCTTCTCTAATGCGAAAAGCTTTTTATGGGATTGAAATAATAGAGTAATATAATGTCCAAGGTTGTATTCTTTCACATCTCTGCAAGATAAATTTTAAATAAAAAAAACTTTGTTGAGGAACTTTTTTAAATTACCTGATAGAGCAAGATTAAAAATCCCAGGCCTTAAGATAGATTTGTGGCAGTAGATGTGCCGTCTGTGTTTTTGATTGATGTACTATACTGCTCCCTGGAGGGTTAACAGTTTTTTGTTCTCAATCTTTTTGTATTTGGTTACCTTTAATTGCAAATTAGAGTTTCAATTTCTATTTTTGATTGAAAACAGGTTTAGAGAGGATTTTGTAGGTACATATTTTATTTATATACTCATTTTATGGGGCATAAAATGTGGTGCAAGAGAGTTGAGTATGAGTTGTAGTCAAGAATTTATGACTGCATGAGATTGCAATTTTATGTCTTGAAAGCATTTAAACTATTTATCTTGAGGTAATCTCGTGAGCACTCTTCACACTGAGTGATGTTATGGGAATTAAGATCGGCTGGAAACAGCAGAGACACTCCTTTTTTTTTAATTTTTTTATTGCTGCATTGTTGATTGTTTCTTTCCTGATGAAGGACACTCTATTCCATATGTTTGGCATTCATCTTTTTTTTAATGTTTTATTTGCTCTCAGAAAGCCAGTAATCAGGTGCCTGTGGTGCTCTCTTTTAGAGTCTCGTGATCCATAGATATATGCTAATCAGCGCCTCATTTTAAATTTTATCATTCAGTTTAGGATTTGTTTTGTCAATTGAGCTCTAGAATTAGTTGGGCATTGCTTATGGGTTGAGTGGCAATTGTTTTTCACACCTCGCATTATGTGTTCAAAGTCTGCTGATGTCATAATTTTGCAAATCCACATTCCAGAGATCTTAATTTATGTTTTGAAACTGGTGAAGATGATCTTATGTTAATCTAAGATTTCAGGCTTTCAGAAGGACTTTTGATTGTCAAAGCTCTTGTTTCTCTATGATATTGATGTGTGTCACCTTGTGCTTGCTATTTTTAAAAGGTTTTTTTGAACATATTTTAGTAAAATGATGATCTTTTTCTTATTAATTATTTGTAAATTTTGATGCTTCTCTGCAAAATTGAACAGTCACTTAAATTAATGGTGGACATATTTGAAAAACGAATCATATAAAAGGCATCGTTTCGTTAATTTAATTTTTTTAACTGGAACAATTTTAAATCATATATGTTACTGAGCAGCTTCTTATGTGTGTTGTTATAGCTTCTTGGGAGGAGTAGTGGATTTCAAGTCGCATCAACCCATCGTCCTTGTACAAAGGGTCTTTGGATGTGGAGTACTCCTCTAAGGAGAACTGCGCTTGATGGAACAGAATACAATCTTCTACTCTTGGACTCAGAAGGAATTGATGCATATGACCAGACGGTGAGATTCTCTTATTGTACTTGTCAATTCGACAACTATCATCATTTAACCCCTTGATCTATCTTGTTGCTTTCTATTAAGTTAAAGTTATCTTTCATTTATGATCTCAAATTGTGCTACTTACATTTCATCATCAGCCAATATTTTGCAATCATGCGTTGATGCTTGAATGGGACATATTTTTTAGTTCAGTGGTCATGATTGTACTTACAAGTGTTCAGGCTTTATTGCCATGCTTTATATTCTTTTCGCAGTCTTATCTATATTGTATTCTTATTACTTTGTTTTCGGACTTCTGTAATTTTCAGGGAACATATAGCACACAGATATTCTCATTGGCTGTCCTCTTGTCAAGCATGTTTGTATACAATCAGGTAAAAGAAATTCGTGCCCAAAGCATTGGCTGTTTACATTCTTAGCCTGTCAGCGATAATTTTCTTCGTGAATATGGTCAACTCAGTGATGGTCCTCCTTAGTTATTTTCTAGAATTATCTATGTTTTTGTAGTTATCCATGCAATTGGAAATAGTTAACATAATTTTTATTTTTATTTATTTAGATGGGAGGTATTGATGAGGCTGCTCTGGATCGCCTGTCTCTTGTGACTGAGATGACCAAGCATATTCGTGTCAGAGCTTCCGGGGGGAGGAGTACACCTTCAGAGCTTGGACAGTTCTCCCCCATCTTTGTCTGGCTTTTGAGGGTAATTTGAGAAACAGAGATCCTTATATCTGATAATTTCTTAGCCAGCTGATGCATAGGATTCAAAGACATTAACGACCTCATGTTTGTTTTTATTTTATTTTGAATTTTAATCTTCATGGAGCATATGCTAATTTCCAACTTCATGCTGTAGGATTTTTACCTAGACTTGGTGGAGGACAATCGCAAAATTACTCCGCGTGACTACCTTGAGCTTGCTCTGCGTCCAGTTGAAGGAGGCAGCAGAAAAGATGTAGCTGCCAAGAATGAGGTTACCTTTTTTTTTTTTACCTTCTCCTTTATGGGATCTGTATTTTGGTACTTATGTGGTAAATAATAAATGGTGTTGACTGAGCTTCTATGGACTGTATCTTTGACTGTTAAGCATTTACTGAATATGCCTTAATGATTGATGTTTTCTTAATAGATTCGAGAGTCCATTCGAGCTCTTTTTCCAGATAGAGAATGCTTCACTCTTGTGAGGCCTCTAAGCAATGAGAGCGAACTTCAGCGACTTGATCAGATTCCTGTCAGTAGTAACTTTCTTACGTTAATGTTCATGTTTTGCTACTTTGTTTAATGTTATCCTCTCTCTCTCTCTCTCTCTATTATTATCTTTTCTTCTTGGGTTAATGCCAATTTCTTGTTTGTATGCAGTTGGACAAATTAAGGCCAGAATTTAGATCTGGTCTAGATGCTTTGACAAGATTTGTTTTTGAGAGGACAAGACCCAAACAAGTAGGGGGAATGGTGATGACGGGGCCCATTCTTGCTCGCATTACTCAATCTTTCCTAGATGCTCTTAATAATGGTGCAGTGCCAACAATAACCTCTTCATGGCAGGTTCGATTGCTTTTATTAATGCTATGCAATTTTCATTCGCATCTTCCCTTTCTCCTTCAGTATTTGTATCATTCGCCAACTTTCCCTTCTGTGTTTTACATGGAATTGCTCTAAGTGTGACCTTATTTCTGTCTTTCTGGTTGTTAGTGGATTTCTGATTTGTGGAAAAAATATCCGATGCTGTATTAAATATGTATACTATAGCACTATGACAAGTACATCAATGTTCAACTATCAAAAATAGATTACCATATAAAATGATTTATATATTGTATATATTAGATAAGTTCCTTCGGTCCAAACCTGTGCAAAATCTGAACTACACAGCCTATTTAATCATGAAAAATTGAAAATTATGATTTTTCTTCCTTTATCCTAGCTAGCAAAGAATAGCTTTTTGATTTTACTGTATACACTCTGTCTGCATATAACTGTATTTCCCTCTTATAAGCTTTTCAAGAACATGAAATGTGCGTATGTTGAAAGTTCATTCAGAACACCTCTATAAAAGTTTGTCTGCCTATGCATAACAGAAAACTTTATGCTTTCACAATTATATCAATCAAATGCCTACTGATGGAGCCATATTTCTGAAGATCTCTTTTTTGATGACATTCTTTGCTTCTCCACTTTCTTTCTTTTCCCTTTCCCGCTACCCTTCTTTAGTGCATTTGATTGACAAGGGTAACGGGAAAGGGAAAAGAAGACATGTAGACTTCTTGTTAAGTTCTGAATGATTTATTGAGCCCACCTCTTTGTGAGAAATGTCAGACTTCATTGTAATTCATTGCCATATTGCACTGTGACAAATAGAATTTAATACGGAGTACTCTTTTTATGAGGTTTTGATCTTTCTTTATACAGAGTGTTGAGGAAGCTGAATGTCAGAAAGCTTATGAATTGGGTACTGAAGTCTACATGTCTACTTTTGACAGTTCCAAGCCTCCTGAGGAAGTAAGTCCTGTTTATGTTTGCAGGTTTTGCTTATTTTTAATTGCTTGCTAATTATGTACGATCTTGTAGGCTACATTGAGAGAGGCACATGAAGATGCAGTTCAAAAGTCCATGGCTACATTTAACACTACCGCTGTTGGAGCTGGTTTGGTTCGGCAGAAGTATGAAAAGCGTCTTCAGAGTTTTTTGAAAAAGGCATTTGAGGTAAATCTTTTCGTCATCTTGTGGGGATCGGCTAATTAGAAAAGAATATATTGTAGGCACAGTTTCCTTGAAAATACACTTTATTTTTCAAACCCGCCCTTGTTTTCCACCAACTATAATTTATTTGTTTATTTATATATTTTTTTAGTTGACGAGATTTGCTTTTCTGATAACATTTTGCTGGAAATTGAGACCTAAACAAAGGGATGTGAGAGAAGTTTATAATTTCTGATTTCACAAAAGAGAAATGTTCTCTTCCGCATGCTTCTAGTTTCTATTTTCTCAAGCTCTTATTCAATTTTAATTTTCTCTTGATGGCCTTGAGTAGCCAATCCTAATCACCTAAAGTTTCAGGGTATGTCCGAC
Source organism: Penstemon newberryi var. newberryi (assembly GCA_030819805.1). Classification (NCBI taxonomy): domain Eukaryota; kingdom Viridiplantae; phylum Streptophyta; class Magnoliopsida; order Lamiales; family Plantaginaceae; genus Penstemon; species Penstemon newberryi. The sequence continues at coordinate 44,764,480 of JAUALY010000005.1, read as the reverse complement.
TAAACCTACTTAGTAGTGAAATCCTGCGATTAAAGCAAAATGGACTCACATTGAGATACATAATGGAATTATGCAACCATGTAATAGGTTTCATTTAGAACAATTTCTAGCCTAAAAGCGAGTATGGTTAACGATGATCTCTCCTAATCCTTACCCATTATGCTCTGTACATCTGGGATACAGTTGAAATTGTGTTCTGAAATTGTAGGCCTAGCAAGATTAATTTATTCTGGGATCATATCGTGATTTTTGCTTTGAGGTTTTTAAGGGGTTCATGGAATTCAGAAACTCGGAATTTGGGTTATAGTTAGGCACACAAGTTTATGGTTCTACGGATAATAGTTGCAGTTGGCACACATTTTGATATCGAATCGCTGTTGATTGCAGGACATTAAAAGGGATGCTTTTAGAGAGGCATATCTGCAATGTACAAGCACCATTGAGAATATGGATAAAGAGCTAAGAAAAGCTTGTCAAGCTCCTGATGCTAAAGTAGATATTGTTTTAAAGGTATTTTCATAGTCTAAAATTGATTCTTCTGAGAAATTCCCATCTCTTTATTTGCAGTAGTATAAGAGCAATAGATTTCATGGAAAGTGATTATCTTAAATCGTCTGCAGGTTCTTGATGGGCTTTTGTCCAAGTATGAAGTTACATGTCATGGACCAGAGAAGTGGCGTAAAGCAATTGTATTTTTACAGCAAAGGTTCGTGTCTGATTGTGTTTTATGTTTGTATCAGAAAATGTATCTAATTGTGTTGGTTGTATTGATTCTCCAGTTTGGAAGGTCCCATTCTTGACTTCATCAAGAGGCAAATAGACCAGATTGGAACAGAAAAGAGTTCTCTTGCTCTGAAATGTCGATCAATTGAAGACAAGATGGTTTTGCTTAACAAACAACTTGAAGCAAGTGAGAAGTATAAATCAGAATATTTGAAGCGTTATGAAGATGGCATCAACGACAAGAAAAAACTTGCAGATGACTACACAAGCCGTATAACCAATTTGCAGAAAAAGTGTAGCTCTTTGGAAGAGAAATGCTCAACCTTATCAAAAACACTTGATACAGCAAGGCAGGAGTCTATGGATTGGAAAAGGAAACATGAACTGGCTTTATCAGACCAGAAGGCTGAGGAAGAGCAGTTCAGTGCGGAACTTGCGATGCTCAGATCCAAAAGTTCTGCTGCTGAAGCAAGACTAGCAGCAGCTCAGGAGAAAGCACATTCTGCGCAAGAAGAAGCAGAGGAGTGGAAACGCAAATATGATATTGCTGTTAGAGAAGCAAAAAATGCACTGGGGAAGGCTGCTGCTATCCAAGAACGCTCAACTTTGCAAACACAATCAAGGGAAGCCGCTCTTAGAACAGAGTTCTCTAGTGCTCTGGCAGAGAAGGTGGAATACTTCAAATCCCTCTCTCCCACACTAATTTACTTGTGGACTCCTGCTTATAAAGGTTTTAATAGTTGATTTTATGCATATGATATGGCAGGAGAATGAAATAAATGAAAAGAGGACAAAGATTGAGCAAGCCGAGCAGCGTTTGACAACACTGAGTTTGGAATTAAAGGTAAGATTTGGTCAAATAATCACTCACATATGTGTGTATCATTACATTAGTATCTAGGTGTTATTGCTTTGTGTATAACTGCTACTCGTTATTCTTATTCTAATTTTGTGTCAGGTATGTGGCCAGTCCTGTATATTAAAATTTGTCATTGATGTTTTTTTAACAAGCCAGATGATTGTGTTAAAGTAAATGATTTCAAGTTAATGGTATTATTCTTTCATCCTTGGAATGCATTCAGTTTTCCTGACTTCTGATTAGAGAAGAAAGTATTGGAATCTTATATGATTAATGGTATAAATAGTTTGAGAAAAGATCTTATTTAAATTATTATCAAAGCAGACGTAGTTTGACTGTTGGTCAAATTTAGTCTAAATAAGGATCATACGACAGTGAGTCTATTAGTAGTTTACCTAATGTCTCCTTGTTTGTGTGCCTCTCTCAGGCTGCCGAGTCAAAGACCAAGAACTACGATCTAGAAATATCAGCATTGAAGAATGAAATCAAGGACTTGATTGAGAAGGTAGAAAGTGCAAATGCTACTGCTTCATCAGCGGAGAGCAAAGCTAGGATTCTAGAACAAGGAAAGATTTACCTGGAGCAAAAGTACCGAGCTCAGTTCAACAGATTCGAGGAACTTGAGGAAAGGTGTAAAGCGGCTGAGAAAGAAGCCAAAAGAGCTACAGAGGTAGCTGATGAAGCAAGAGCAGAAGCAGTCTCTGCCCAGAAGGATAAAAGTGATTTTCAACGAGTGGCAATGGAAAGACTAGCACAAATCGAGAGAACCGAGAGACGTGCTGAAAGTTTAGAAAGGCAAAAGTCTGATTTAGCTGAAGAAGTAGAGAAGTACAGAGCAGCTGAAAGGGATGCTCTGTTTAAAGTAGAAATGCTGGAGGAAAGAGTTAGAGATAGGGAAAAAGAAATCGACACATTTGTGCAGTCGAACAACAGCCAGAGGAAAACTACAGTTGCAGTACTTGAAGGTTTATTGCAAAGTGAGCGTGTGGCCCGTGCAGAGGCTAATAGCAGGGCAGAGTCCCTCTCAGTTCAGCTACAGAACACACAAGCAAAGCTCGATGAACTTTCTCAGGAACTGAATGCTTTACGATTTAGTGAAAAAGCGACTAGAACTGCTTCGCATGCCAAACGAGGCAGAACAGAGGACTTTGAAATGGGGATCGATTCAGTACAAGATACAGGAATGAATGACCAATCAATTAGAAGAAACAAGAGATCTAAAAGTAACACTAGCCCTTTAATTATTGAAGATGGTGGTTCGGTTTTTAGGGGAGATGAACAAACTAATAGCCTGCAAGCTAATTCCAAGGACTATACTAAGTTTACAGTACTTAAACTGAGGCATGTGTTGACGGAACACAACTTTGGTGATCAATTGCTCCAGTTGAAGAATCCCAACAAAAAGGACCTTATAGCACTCTATGAAAAATGTGTTCTTAGAAAGTCGTAATCTGATCTCTTTGGACCTAAATGTTTTTCTTGATTAGAAGATGGTCTTGCTAGTGTTTGAATCTTGTTACTGTAGGACAATGAGGGGGTTTGTGGCTTTGTACCCTTTCATATGGAGGCTTGTATTTATTAGTTGGGTAGGATTTCAGTTTGTGGAGTTTGTAACATTAATACTGTTTTATTATCCTTTTGTTATTCATAATTGAGGATTGCTAATGTATGGGTGGTGCTCCTACTTTCTTTTCTCTGTTGTTGATTCTACACTTTACTTATTATAGACTGATGGTTTGGGGTTTTACTTGATGAATTTACAAAATCACTAATTGTTAAACAAAAAGAGGATTTCACTTCTCGTTTACAAAGGATGGCAAAGGAAGCCCATATTTCCTTGAAGATCACCTCTGCTGCCCCCCAATCCTCTCTCGTCAATGGTCACTGCCAAATAAAGGTTTTTTTTAGCAATCAAGGAGGCTTGTTCATTTTTTAAGATTGATAATGTTATTTTGGAATCTGACTGTCTGAACATTATCATGGCTATTAATAATTGGGAGTCAAATCTGGATTGGAATATAGCAGAAATCTTTGAGGAGATGAAAGTTTTTTCTGACTGTTGGCAAGTTTACCGTTAGAAATGCAAAATGTGCTGTCCACAATCTTGTTTCTTGGGCTTTCAGTTTGAAATGAACTACCCTTTTTAGTCCATATAATATTCTTATTTCTGTTTTTTGTGATGGGGGATCCACCTTGTTGACTGGTTTAATTTTTCGTGTTAGTTTGGAATGAAAGTTTGTTTTATTATATAAAAAAAACAAACGAAAGGAACATACCAATGTTTAGTTTGAATAAATACTATTTGACCTAAATTGAATTTTGGAGGGGAGAACTTTTTTACAATCGAAACTTTTACGAGAATCAAGATTTCAAAAAAGAGTTTCAAATCCATTGTCAAGTGTATTCACTACAAGAAAATTGAACTTAAGTGACAAAAAATTAAGTGATGACGTGGAAGTTGTCACTCTTTGTATGCATTTAGTGATAAAAATATTAATTTTGTCATAATAATAATGGTGACAAGTGCAATAGTGACAAAATATGTTTTTAAGTTGTCACTAATAGCTATTAATGACAAATATATGGTGGCTTAAGTTGTCACTATTGAGAATTAGCGACACCCTTTTAGTGACAACCTAGTGACAATAAATATTGTCACTATGGTTGAGTGACAACTTTTTTGTTGTCACTTTTGGGGTGTCGCTAAATGTCAATAGTGACAACTTTTTTATAATTCTTGTCACTAGTATGTTTATGAAAATCATTTTAGTGACAATATTTTAGTTCTTGTCACTTAATATATATAAGAAGTGACAATTTTAACATTGTCACATGAAATTTTATCACTAAAATTTAATTTTTCTGTAGTGATTCAACATAATAGGTAATATTTTTGGTATAATAGGCTAATGTCGGTATGGTAATGTTTTTCAAAAGATTATGTGCTAGGTTTAAATCGAACAAACCCTTCTAAAATAAAGATTCAACCAAAATGTACAAATTATCGTTAATTAAGTTGGAATACAAGTGAATTTCATCGCACCCCAAATGTATTACAAAAAAAGAAAAATACTACATACAATGGGGAAAAAAAGGCAGTGTAAACTGAAAATTAGAGTAATATTGATTGCAACTTTTAGTAGATAAAGAAAAATGAAAATTTCCCTTTCCTCATCCACCTTAACTTATTCTCCCAACAAGCCTTTTACTACAACAAAATTAATGTCCTCATCACTTCTAACCTAGTACCACACATATTTGATACCCCACCCCCCACCCCAACAAAAAAAAAAAAAAAAAAAAAAAGAAAAGAGTTAATTCCCTATAGGCTATAGCTCATTTGCCTTTGTTTGCATTTGAAGGCAAATGTAAAAAAGATAACCCATCACCATGAACAACCAGATTCGGAATCAACGCAGATGGGCTGTCTCTGTTAATCATCATCATATTCATATTCTCATTCCCAACATTGTTGTTGTTGTTATTGTACGGCATAATTAATGGAGAAGAATTATAGTAGTCCACAAAACCAGCAGCATTTCTCACAAATTCATCATTAATACTCTTGCTCGATGACCTTGATTTGGGAATTAATTTATCAATCTCCTTGATGCTTGACGAGCCACATTGTCTGGGCTGTGTTTGGTAGAACACTTTTGATAAAACCAATTCTCCATCTTTTTCCTCTTCATTGTTGCCTAAATGGTATTGATGCATAACCCAATTAGTCTTCTCGGGTTTCCTTTGGCGACCGTAGTTTGTGTAGAGGACAAGTATTTTTTTATAGCCTTTAATGATATTACTAGTACCGGAAGTTGAAATTGGTCTCGTCTTGCCTGTTTTGTGCCATCGGGTTTCGCCCCCATCCGCATCGTTGTGCACCTTTCTTCGTTTTCGAGTCCCCGTTGTGTATGCCTTTGAGGGCCTGTGGAAGAAATGCCGCACTTGCCCGTCTGTGTTTACTCCTATATATAGAAAAAATAAAATGAGTAATATATGTATATCATTTTAAATTGGTAAATATTTCCTTTTTATTTCCTCGTATCAAGTGTGGAGAAAATCGTGTTTTAAGTGTAGTTTTTTACACTGATTGCAATGCACAAGTTATTCGAGTAGTCTTACTAGGTGACATGTCTCACATATGTTAATTACAACTAATTAACGAAATTGAATTTAAAATATAAGAAAATAAGTTAAAACACATTTCATTTAGACTGCAGGTCATCATACACCATATTGAATAATGTGTGTATTCATTGGATCCTATATATATATAGGACATTCTACTGCTAATAAAAGTACTTGATCATTTCAAGTGCTAATTAAACACATTGAAATTTCCCGAATAAAACAGCACAAAATCGGTTCAATTATTTGAATTAATTAGCTAAGGAAGACAAGAAAATGCTATTATATATATATTAACCATGTAAGTTCACATTTGTAACCAAATGGAAAACTTTGATTTATAGATCGGGAACTATTTTAATTAAAAAATATAAATAATGAAATAAATAAATACCTGGTAACTTCTGTGGATGAGTGTAGCAAATTCCATTTTCACCGTCAATTGTGGGAATAAATTCATCAATTAAGGGATGCAGTTTCCTTGTATCGGAGTTCACTTTGGCCTCCAAATGTTGAAGTATTTCTTGATCAGATGGATCAAACTTCACCCCAGCAGGTAGTCCCGGCAAATCTTGAATTCCCGACGTCTATATTTCAATTTATATATGTATATATTTTTAGATTACAAAAAATAATGAAATTCGTGTGAACATGTATAAAAAATCGAAAACATGAACCTGATCTTGAAGTTTTACGGTGTGACCGCACGAAGGGCAGGTGATAGTCTTCAGTTGATCATCAGATTTTGAATTTGCAATAATAGTATGATGATCATCTGATGATGACATAATTTGGACGGCTGATGATTCTTCATCATGATTACTACTAGACCATGTGATCATTTCTCTTCTACTTGTGATCTTATGCCCATATATACCAAATTGGGGTTTCTTCTACAGTTCCCTTCCACCTCTTCAATCTAATCAATAATTGAATTCGTCTTTGAGTTTTCTTGGTTTATATACTTCTATTAATTAATTGTGCGAGAAAAACAAACTATCTAAAGAAAGAATTTGTGTAGAAAAACAACTAGCTAGGTTGCTTGGACGTCAAGTTTTGGTTTTGTTTCTGTGTGTTACTATATAACAAATATTTACACTCATTTTTATTACTATAGTCTATAACTAATGATATATGATGACTTATTAAAGATTGTTGCATTTATACTGAATGTTTTCAAATATGGTAATTAATCAAATAAAGTTAGTAAGTCAAAATGACAACTAACTATTAATTAAAACCCTAATTTTGATTTGAGATTCTTTTTCTTTCTTTTTTATATTTTGTGTGAATTAATTAAGGGGGTAGAGTGGATATGGGGCAAGAACTGATTCTTGGGGGGACGTTTCACCTCTTTATTCAGATTCAATGTCAAACTAGAGTGTCCCTAAAGCTTGTCAAAAAATTATATAATCGATCGTATGTCTCAATATATAAATACGTACCAACTAATATGAAAGTAACAAATGGTGAATTTAAATTAATTGTTAATTATAAAATGAATTGGTGAATTTAATTACATGTACCAAACCTCTCGTATATTTCATTTTCTTCTACTCTTTTACTTTTCTTGGCGTAGACTTCTCTTCCCAAGCAAGGTATAACTATGCATGACCTTCCTCTTTTAGGTAAGTTAATTGCTTTCTCTTTCACGCACAAATACACACACATGAATTCGTCTTCAAGAAATTACTATCAAATTAATACCTAAAAGAGTGGAGATCTAGTGGCTTAAACGTGTGTTTGCGTGTGTGTATATATATATATATATATATATATATATATATATATTATATTTTAAGGAACAATATTACATTAGTTATTGTATCAGTAATCTATTCAATCACTATCAAAATACAAAGATAAATAAACTATTAATTAAGAATAATAATTAAACTAGATAAATACACACATTAGTAACAATCGAACACAAATTTTTTTGCTCTCTTGGTGTGTACATAGACTAATTAGTTAGTCATGTATTCAATTATTGTTTTTGTGTTTTGGCTTGATTATTAGTTAGTTATTAGTTGAGTCTAGTTGTTTAATGATATTTTAGCCAACCGGTAACATATGAAAATACTCTAAAAAGTTATATAAATAATAACTTATATTATATTATGCCTTTGTTAATAATCAATAAGGGTGCTAATAAAACGAGTCAATACGTATGATCATTTTGAGTTGAAAATAAAATTGATCATACTCGAGTTCTTTTGGTTCTTAGAGTACAGCAGGGATTTATTTATTTCAATCCGCTATCGATTAGGAAGTTATATCAATTATTAAATAATAGATTATAGAAATAATTAAAGAAAAGAGATGAGAAAAGACAGGTTCTTCCCAAGTAGCCACAGCCGACATATCACATATGAACATATTTTTGGTTGCAATTTCATTTGTTTCTAAATAAATAGCTTTCCAAAGAAGCTACGCAACTTAAAACTTAGTGAGGAAGCTTTAAAAATTAGGGTTTACTTTGACGTATGGGCGAGGGTTTTGTTTGTGGATTATGTCAAAATTCCTTTTGAAGTCTCATTTAATTTCTACACGATTCATTACGCTTAGGTCTAATTGATAAATACATGCATCCTATATTTTTTTATATGTATATTCTGTTAATATAGATTAGTAAATAATTAAACATATCCCTTGGGTCCAACAAATGTAACAATATATAATACACCTCTACGAACTAAAAACAAGGTAAGTTTCATAATTAATTAACTTCGATCGCCGATGATTATTTCTTCTTTTAAAATAACAGCAGAGCATATGAACCCTTGTTTTTCAGCTTTTCTTGCTTTAATCAGTTGAAATTTTTTCCTTTTTGTGTGTGTGTTGACGGCTAAAGGACCGGCTTGTTGGGCTGGGTCACGCGGCTTTGTTGAGTTGTTCATGAAAATGGCGTGAAGATTGGGATAAATATATCAATACAAACAAACAAACAAACAAAAAAGTTAATATATTGTAGCGAAAATGAAAAAGAATTGGATAAATATTTTAATTTGTTTGGGGCTAAAGGGCTTGTTTGATTGGTGTTTGGCCTTGGAGAATAATGAAGGTTTGTAAAATAAACTCAATTTCCGTAATGTTGTTTGTTTGGATTTTGGGAGAGTGCTTTGAGAAAAAGGTAAATGAAAGTGTTTTTTTAAAGGGATTAGGTTGTAGGTTTAAGAAAAATAAGTTCATTTTTTGAAAGAGAGTGTTATTTAGGGACATTCCGAAAAGGAAATAATAGCAAAAATAAAGGGACATGGAAAGTATAAGTTGTGTAAGGCGTCTGTTACTTTATTTCAAATCAATGTAGAGTTTGTGTAGATATTTTTTAGAAAAATAAGAAAATTGTTGTTTTTTTAAGCTTTTAGAAAAGTAATTGGAAAAATTGACAGAGGATAAATTTATTTCAGAAAATAGAATATATATTTGTCTCGCTTGTTCCGAAATATGAAATAATTTTGGGAAATGGGAGATGAACAGGCCCAAAGTATGAGAAATTCTTATCCATACCGGGTTTGGCTACACCTAAAGTAACTGCATGGCAAATACAATACATTTTCTTTGAAATTTGATAAAACTCTTAAAAGGTGATTAATCGCAAAACAAGTACAATACATTTGTGACATAATAGAATGAGTTTGGCCAATTCATATTTGGAGTTTGAACAAAAATTCGCCAGAGTATTTAGATATAGCGAAAAATTTTGTGTGACCACAAAATCATAAGCTAGCAGCTGGGCCAGAAAAATCCGATATTTGGTCTAAACTTTATAGTGAAAATAAGATATATATTGAATACCATCAAGAACTTGGACACTTCAACATACTGGATCACTGTGAAGCCCAAATTAGAGGAGTTGTTGGGCTTTTCTTCACACCAATAGTAGGGCTGTCAATGGAGCGGATTTCAATCCGATTAAAGATTTAATCACTTGATTCGATTAAGAAGATCCGTAATCCGAATTATATGGAGCGAATATGGATCTAGACTGGTCCAATCCGTTACAGATCCGTATCCGATATGTATTACTATATGTTGTTTATATATTATGTATTTAAATCAAAATAAAAATAAAATTATCTATGTTCCACTCAAATATTTTATTATATAACCTTAAAAATAATACTCTAAGATTTTATTCCTACCATGTAATATCAACTAAAATTAATTTGACCACATCATATTATATGCAACTACTTCATAAAATAAAATCATATCTTATTTTAACTCACACTTCATTCTTTTTAAAAAATAAAATAAAACTCACACTTCATTAAGCTAAGTATTATGTATATTATGTCCTTTATAAATTAAATAGCCCGGACCCTTTTTTCTTCTAAGACGGAGAATTTCTAATCTCAATATTTTCACTGAGGTTGTGATTTATTTTTTAGATGAATCAATGCGAGAAAGAACTTAATCTCAAGGAATTGCAGCAAGGTCAAATTGTATTCTTTAGATTTTAGTATCTCAACATATATCTAAGTCATCTTACCATCGACACATGTTTAACCTACAATATATGACCCTTTGTAGTATATGAATAATTTCAAGCTTTTTGTTATTTCAAAATATCTATTTCAACTACAAAAATAAAAATAGTGCATCTTACAGAAAAAGTGACAATATTGAGAAATTAAATTAAAAAAAATAACTCAAGATTTTTATATAGCTACATACGCTGAAAGATATGGACAATATGATAAGTCAAATGATCAAGTGGTGACAAGTTAGAGGCAAAAGAAAGCAAATTCGACTTAATACGATTTGCTCCCTTCCAAACCTCAACCACCTCCACACGCAAACTCGCATTAATTAAAATCGCCACCCACATTGGATAAACCACCGACCAACTTGGAGTCAACAACCCACAAATTTGCAGCACCACCCATAGTCAAATTAAAATTTTCCTACTTTGAGAAAAAATAATATGAAAACACAATTTGACTAAGATGTTTTATCCTCATTTTTATTTTGATAATTTGACGTTTGAATATATTGGAACGAAATGAATATCAAACCAACTAAAAACTTGCAAGTCCCATTTCCAAGTTACTTAAAATTACCACAATTTGATCAGTAGAAGGCCGATTTTTTCTACAATTACCAACACAAGCCAAAGCAACTCTAGCCAATCTAAAAAGAGGCTCAACATTAGAAGGAATTGCTAGTCTAGGGTCCAAATATTCACTAAACTTCATCTCTTTAATCAAAGGCAATGCCCATTTCACAATCGACCCCTTTTCACTTCTTCTCCCACTCAACAATTCCAATAAAACAACCCCAAAACCAAACACATCACATTCCTTTGAAGCACCTTTTTTCTCAATCCAATACTCTTCATCAACATACCCCACAAGTCCTTGCTTTTCGTTGGGTGCCAAGAAATGTAGCCCATAGTCACAAATCCTAGCACAAAATTTAACATCTATTAATATATTTGATGGCTTCACACAACCATGAATTATAGGCGGCGCCACCACTTGGTGCAAGTAATGAAGTCCCTTAGCGGCCCCGGCCGCAATTCTGAGCCGCCTGTCCCAATCAAGGAGTGCCGCCCCGTCAGTATTTTGATGCAAATAAAAATCCAAGCTCAACATTCCGCCAAATTCCATCACTATAATTCGTTCACCTGGACCTTCCGAAAAACCTGTAAAAGGAAATTGAAATAATATTATTAGCATTTAAAAATATGATCAGGAGGTGGCCATGGTTTGCTTGTATTAATTACCTGTAATTGGTACGACGTGGGCATGATCGGCTAAAGAAAGGCATTTGAGTATTGAAGAGAAGCCAAAACCTGCATTGTTTAACACAAGGCGTGGGTGGATTCTTTTAACCGCCACCAGTTCTCCTTTAGGCATCACAGCCACATACACGGTGCCCAACCGCCCTTTTCCGATAATTCTACGGTGGTTAAAACCGTCCGTGGATGCGTCTATCTCCGTTAACGGATACGAGGATGCAGAAAGCTTAGCGGCTGGAATCACAATCACAACTTCTTCCTCTGTACTGGCTGGTTTTTGTTTGCAGAGAACGAAAAGAATGACGGCGAAAATTATGATACACAAAGAGAGAAGGGCCTGAACAAAATAATAGATGATAGTTATTATTTCACCAGAACTCATTTTCTTGATTACTCAGGGGATGTTGTACGGCTATGGGGTTATGGACTTGAATTTGGGTAATGTAGAGTATATATATATAAATGGGATTCAATTTCAATTAATTGGAAAGGGAAAAGTTGATTGAAAAAGATATACTTCTATTCTATCTTGTTTGAGTAAATGTGTAGGCTTTGAAATTCGGGTTTGATTGGTAGGAAAGGGTGGAAAATTATCACTTGCTATGTTACTTGTATGATATCTATATGTTAGGTTGCTTTTAGCCATTAAGTTGCTTACCTCTTAATTCCACAATTATATATATAAATGAAAGATTAAGTAATGGCATTAATTATATCTTCTGTTTAATCAATAATAATTTGGAAATAACAGTAGTAGAACTGTATCCCATTGGATTTGGTTAGATGGGCTGTCAAATCAATCATGAGGTGCTTGGAATACATTATTGCATTCGTACATGTCTGATTATTGGAGTATTTCTCAATTGCATGTGTCAGCAATTTTCCATATTCTAATTTTATAGAAAAATCTAAATTCTAAGGGGTGGCAACAAATTTAGATTTAGTATACCGACATTTGGCTAATTTGATGATCGTCCATCTACCTTCACCTAACAGAAGCTGAAATGGAGAATTTCTTTGGTTAATTTTGGAACTATGGTTCAATTTCTTTAAATATATTGTGATGGATTTTTATATCACAAACATACTGGGTTATTTGAATTTGAGTATTGTTTGAGAATAACTAGATCAATTATTATGAGATTATATATCAAATATTTTATTTTACAAAAGTAAACCCGGCCTTTTATTGGGTCTTATCTTCACGAAACATTTTCAATTGGACTTTGGACCTCCATTCTTATATTGGGTTTGTCAGTGGCCCGCCAGAACTACTTGAGATTGGAATCCATGCTCATTAAAGATCCGAAAGCCCAAACGCTGCTGAAGTTGGAATGTTGGATCCTCATCAACACCTCTGTCCACTATTTATACATCTCAGTCAACAAAATCGCCAAAAAAATTAAAATATATTAATGCTTATTTTTTGTTTATCTATTCATAAAATTGAACCATTTATTTTAAGGATATCTTCATGTAGTAAATTGAATACATACTTATTTATAAAAATATTGAAAAACTATGGAAATCAGTATATTCAAATACAATTTTTATTTTCAAGTAAAGTACAACTCAAATAAGATTTTATTAATATTAAAAGGAAACCAAAAGTGCCTAGTATATATTCCGTTGATTATGTAATAGACTTGTTTATTTCCTAATGAAGGCCAAAAAAAATAAAAAACTTTACCAAGTGTAGACGTCAGCGAGAAAAAAGAGCAAAGAACCATTAGGCTTTAAAACAATAAAAACACCAGCGGAACTCCAATATAACAGAATCAGTAGCATTCTAATGCACTTTAACTGAAGCTTCTAAACAATATACACTGAAAATGAGGCATCAAAATTTGCTTTTTAGCACAATAAAGGAAAGCAATATCACACTCAAAGCTAAGTTCCATACCCAAAAGAAGAAGTATAATCCCATAAAAGAAGCCACCTCCAAAACTTTAGAAAACTATAATCAATTAATCACTAACAAACTTGAAATGGAAATCATAAGCTTCTATTTCTTGCAAGGCAAAACTAGCTAAACTCAACTTCCTTTCTTTCCACTCAAGCCAATCATCCCATTACCTATAAATGTATCATCCCACAAAAACCCAACTCAAAATCAACAATTCCCAAATAAAAACACATAGAAATGGATATTAAGATTGATAACGAAACAAATGTAGAGATCAATGAACAAGAAGTACCCTTAATGGTAAACAAATCCCTTCCTGAAGTAGAAAGAAACCTCATCCAACAAGCCATTAGCCAAACATTCGAAAGCACGGCCCACCTAGCTAACCTTCTGCCTACTGGATCAGTGCTCGCCTTTCAACTTCTGTCCCCTGTATTCTCAAACCAAGGCGAGTGTGACCCAGTTGGTCGATTCTTGACTGCTGGTCTAGTAACTCTCTGTGGACTGTCCTGTATATTGTTGAGCTTTACTGATAGCTTCAAGGACCAAAAGGGAAATATATGTTACGGGTTTGCAACTTTTCGTGGCTTGTGGATTATAGATGGCTCAGCAACTCTACCACCTGAGATTGCAGCAAAATATAAGCTGAAATTTATAGACTTTGTTCATGCTTTGATGTCGATATTGGTTTTCGCAGCAATAGCGCTGTTTGATCAAAATGTTGTTAATTGTTTCTACCCGACACCATCAGCTGGAATGGAAGAGGTTCTTACGACAGTGCCAGTTGGGATTGGAGTCATCTGCAGTATGTTGTTCGTTGTTTTTCCCACTAAGCGACATGGAATTGGCTTCCCTGTCACTTCAAATTGATTTATTTGTAGTATTAAATTTGATGCATATATGATATATTAATTTTCATCTGTGTAATGAATCAATATATGTAATTATGTACGGAGAATCACAGCTGATTAATCTGTTGTATGATCACGGATAACCAGCCTAAGGTCTGGGATTAAATAAATATCCAGATAGCTTATAGGGAGTGTAACTTCAAGAAATGATTACTTATCAAAATAAGTACCAAAACAACTCTCAGAGACCTTGGGGAGAAACTAAATTTACAATTATTTGTGATTTTCCTTTACCCGATCAACTAACAAAGGAAAAAGAAAAAATAAACTAAATGCTCCCTTAACCGCCTATCAAAAATGGGTATTTGAAGTAATTTTGAATCAACATCAATATGACACCCCAAATTCACCGCTTCAAGTGGCTTGTGCGCTCAAGCATAGCCCCTGTAGAGATATTCATTCAAGAATATATCTTTTGCGATCCCAAAAATCTCTGGATTCATTCTAATTAGTATATCCTCTGTTGACATGAAATTAGTAGTCTTTTAATCATTAAATCAAATAGGTTGCGATCGTACAGGAAGCCATTAAAATACCTGCCGTGTCGGCATCAAGTGTGTAATTTGCTATTTAGAAGACCTTTTTCCTGAACAAACTAGCCAGTCAAGATAATATTTTGTGAATTTGTGATTTGCTTCGGCCACATCATAGTCGACTTGTTGCCCATATCTGTGTCTTCCCATTTCAATTCATTTTCTTTCTTGATTCCTTATCAGTTTCTCATAGAAGCTTTTTGTCAAGCAGATTCAAGTGCTTGCTGATTACATGATTCGAAATCAAACTTGATATAAATTTGCCCTAATTTTATGACATGACAGGAAGTCGGAGCGGGTGCTCAACTTTTGGCGCCTCTTCTTTCCAAGAATTTGGAAGGAAAATCTTATTTTCTCCACATTTGTATGAGGTCAAATGGGCTGGGCCGTGGATAGGATCTACAAATCTGGCCCAACAATGTGTTGTTCAATAAAACAATGCTAGCGATATTGCCATAGTAACAATTCATGCTGTCAGAACAATATTTATATATTTTCAAAATTACCCTTGTCATTAAATACATTGCAATATTGATTTTAGTGCACAAATTTAATTTTTGCAATTAAAACACCCAATTATCATTTCAGCTTCTGTCTTTATTCAATGCTAATTAATATCACCGCCATCACACTTTTTTTATTTGTTTTTGATAAATCACCACCATCACACATTTTATTTTTTTAATCACCAACATCACACTCCAACAAACCCACATCTTCCTCCATTAACCCACTCAAGAGAAGCACAATATGCAACTTCTTCTTTCTTTTTCTTTTCGTTGATTTCAAAGTTTGGTTACAAATGGATAATGAGTTTTACACTTAATTATTTCATCTGAATATGTTTACTGAAGAATTACTATCGGTGGTGTAATTAAGTGCATAATTATACAATTGATTCTCCTCGTATTAATTAATAAAATTTCCTGTCTATTCTCAAAATAAAAGATGAAAGATAATTACAAGGAAAGTAGAAAATGAAAAAAGGGTTTGGGTTGGGAAAAAGAATAATGCTAGTTGAAATTGGAAATTTTTTGTCCAAGTCTGACTTGACCAAACCCATTAAACCATCAAACAAGTGTATTGCACTTGCTTTGTGATTGACCACTCTCCTGGGAGTTACATCCAATCCCAAAGCAGGTGTATTGCACTTGCCTCGTATTTACTTTGGGTTCGGCCAAACCCGGCGTGGGTAAGAATTTCCCGTTGTAATGAACTAAAATCAATTCTAGGAGAAAAACAACTAACTTTTTAAGAAATTATCGGAGAAATAGGGGGAATTAGAAAAATAAGTTATAATTTCAGGATTCATATCTCTTTGGATTAAGAAAATCAGTCTCGATTCTGTATTAAGAGGTATATATCTAAATTTAATGTCCATTTTATTTTTATTTGACTAAATATCATTTCACTTCTCTTTTTCCTTTTATGAGTTACAAAGATGATACGATATAACAGAATAAATTGGTGAAGAAAGAAGAAAAATATTAGGAGTGATCAATTAATTGGTGAAGAAAAAGGAAAAAGATTAGGAGTGATCGATAGTATGAGACATTAATGAATAGAGAATGAAGGATATAATAATTAAGTGAGAGAAGGATAATTAAGGCAAGGGCATATTAGGTAGCTAATAAATTTTGCTATGGCAGTAACAATTGTTGCTCTGGCAATATCGCTAGCCATAAAACAAAGCCCGACTCCATTACATTGATATTTTGTTCCACTAATTACATACCACAAGATGAAAAATTCTTGTTGAAATCTAGGTTGATCAAACTCATCTAACCAACCACATAATAATTTTGTCTTGTAATTGGTTACCATGCCCGACCTAAGGGGTAGGCAAGTGAACTTGTTGCCTAGGCCCCCCAAACCATTATGGCACCTACCCACTACTTATTCCCACTTTATTGTCATGACTCATGAAGTAAATTAAAAGTCTTTTTGCCAATAAGAAGAAAAAAGGGAAGAGGCAACTAAATTAATCGTGTTCTCTCTCTCAAACACACATTTTTCTCCCCTCTTGATCCAACATTTCTCCATTTTCTTCTTCTTTGATTCACTTTTTTCTTTATTTTTTTACAACAATAATTCATAAACCAATCCCCACCGGCTTCAGATCTCCTGTTACACACATGGATAAGCGCCATGTGTCCAAGTAACATCGATAAACCATAGATTGCATTACATAAAAGTATTTTCTTTAATCAATTTGTATAATCATCAATTAGTAATTTAAGAATTAAAAGAAAAGCATATCCAACTCATCTCTTCCAATGCCCGATATCCTTGACTTCAAATTCCCCTGCCTCCTCCACCATGGCCGCCGCACCACCATATCCAGCCTCCATCACCACCCTAATCATTCTCTTCCTCCTTTGCTAACACCTTCTTCAGCCCCAACCGCAACAAATCCAGCGTCTCGACCAAACCTTAACAACCCATGGTTCAAAACTTTTAAATCTAGGGTCAGCCATGCCATCTCCACCCATACCCACCCCCACCACCCCCACACATAGTCATACCAAATTAAACTTTTCATTAGCACCCCACTCCAAATTTTAAATAAAAATTCTGGGATTTACTTAAAAATCAGAAATTTTCTAACTTTTGTCAATTAATATACAATTGATTTACAGAGGTGCCCTGATTGAAATCTCGATTATATCATTCAATTTAGGAACTGGGAATTTTTATGGATGTTTTTGAAGGATTTTTGATATGCTGGAAATCGAAATACCCAAAACCTTAGTTTTGTGATAAAGGATATTTATTCTTTATCTTCTATTGAAAGTTGCAAATATGGAGGAAGGTGAATATCCACTGTTTTCATTGGAATTCTTGTCTGTAAATTTGGAACAAATTGATTTTTTTTTCCACACCATCTTGCTAACCATCATAAGAGAGGTAGAAAGAGGGGTGAGATGGGGCTAATCAGACTGGATGTCGTTGTGACTAAATGAGTGGCGGCGGCGGAGGCGGAGGCCGGAGGAATTTGAATTATTTGTTCTTTTATAATTCTCATTAATTAGATTAATAAATTCAAGATAATATTAAATTGTTAATAAAAAAAATTTAAATTATTAAGAATGAATTTCTTCCTTAAATTAATTAAGATAAATATATTCCCATGTATTGGAGTCTATGGTTTATTGGTATACTTGGACACATGGCGCTCATCCATGTGTGTAATAGGAGATGTTACACAATTGTGTAACAGGAGATCTCAAGCGATCCCCACCCCCCCTAAATTGGGATTTTTTAATCCTTAAACATATAGATAATATAAATCTAGCTATGCCATTTATTTATACCTAATTTTTTAAAATAAATAGTATAGTGTTTGAGTATTAGTTTGTTAATTGTCATATGATCTTTTCTTTTTATTTTGTTAATGGATCAATCGGCCATTTGGAAAAAAATTGTATGTTCTATGTAGTGAGGTCCTAAGAGATTTTTTGAATCTTTATGTTTGACTAGCTATATCACAATAAAAAAGTGAATTCACCATTTTATTTATAGAGAAAAATAAGTTAGAAGAACTAAAATATGTAAATTAATTAATAATTTTCCATTTAAAAAGCACGAAAATTTAATAATACATAAAATATAGAAATTTTATTCATTAGGGGCCCCATTTCTAATTTCTCCTAGGGCTCCAAAACCCTAAGACCGGCACTATTGGTTACTATTCTATAAACTTTATCCATTCCAAAGTAAGTGTATTCACTAGTTATATAATTATTTTGGTTCGGTCAAACTCAATTTGTGATATAATTATTTGTTTGAATTTTCAGAAATGATTGAATTTTTCATAGATGAAATAAATAGTAGATTAAACTTTTAGAAATTTGCAGCTCTTTTTCGAGAGATTGTGGAACAAATGTATGCTAAAACATAAGTTATTTTTATGCTAAATCAAAATTGTTACCTGAGTGAAGTAGGGTAAGAGTTTTGTTTCTTAATGAAATCAAAATAAACTTTATGTAATATGAGTTTATTTTTGGGAATTGAGAGATTTTTTTTTTATTATAAACCAATTTTTAAATTTTTTTATGACTTTGTAGACAGCATCAAAATGTTAAACAAGATAAAACAGGACCAGAACTTTCCGTGCAATCTTCAAAATAAATTTTGTTTGGGACGAATAAAAAATGGGTTCTCGACCGAATTAGGTTAAAATCAGATACACATTCACTGGCCCAAAAGAAGTCCTAATTCCTAGAATTTGTTGCGTAGTCGAGTTTCTCGTCCGGCCCATATTGTCTGGAGCCCACTCGTGCGTATAATAAAAGCCCGGAGATTCTCGTATAGATTGCAGTCCATGAAACATAATTAATTACGAACCCAAAAACACCCAGAAAACACATTAGAAAGCCCTCCAGCGAATATTATAGCAAAAACAGAGAAATAAATTAATCAAAATACGAAAAAGAAAAAAGAAAAGAAAAAGAAGACACCCACGCTACGATGAATGCAAAAACATAACGAATCAAGTCCAGTCAAAGTTGTATAACCCCCCCTGTTTTTAATTACAAACAAGGAACTCAATAAATTCTCGTCGCGATTTGAGTTGAAATCAATTCTTTTTTAAAACAAAAAAATACTAGTAAGATGGAATTTGTTAGTAGAATGAAGAGCGTAATAGAAATAGATTACTATTCCTTTTGTTTTCTTTTTAATTTCCTAACATTACTTCCTCCTTGGATCTCAATTTGTTTTCTTGTTAATCTTTATCTAGTTTTCACATTCGTATTCCAATCACACCTGTCTCTATATAATATTATCCCTTTATTAGAATTAATATTATTATTGTTATTTTGTACATCGCATGCGAGTCAATTTTCACTCGCGTTTGGTTTCTTTCCTCTCAAGAATCAAGATTGGGAAAAGTAAATGTATTTTTATGGTTGTGTGAACCCTAGCGGCAAATTAGATATTTAGAGTTTCGCGAGTTGCGGATTGATCTGTAATGGAAGGCGATTCTGAAGGAGAGATTAACAGAGACAGGAATCAAGCCGAAGGTTCCAAGAGGCCTAAGCGTAAGATGAAGACTCCATATCAGTTGGAAATGCTCGAGAAGACATATGCAAGTATGTTTTTGTGAATATTGTTCTTCTCTGCTTGTGTATGAATTTTCTGGGGTTTTTTTTGTTTAATAAATTGTTTTTTGATGAATTTGATTGAGATTATTAGTTTTGGAATAAGTTATGAAGACTTAACTTGGATTCAAATGTTGGATTTTTGGTTGGTTATATGTGAAGGGGTTTTGTTTGTGTTGACCCTGTACATAGCCAATGCTTGTGTGTTTTAGAAATTTAGTTCTTCTTGATAGCATTTGGCTTCTTTGTGGTTCTTTTATGCAGTGGAGATGTACCCATCTGAAGCAACTCGTGAAGAACTGTCACAGAAATTAGGTTTGACTGACCGACAATTGCAGATGTGGTTTTGTCATCGGAGATTGAAGGATAAGAAGGAGGTAGTGGGCATGGCTTCCACGAAGCCAAGCAACCCTGGGTCAGCTGGGAAGAGATGTTTGACTGATTCCCCCAGAGAGGAACTGATGGCAACTGAGCCTGGCAGTGGACGTGACTCTGGATCTGGCTCAGAATCGCCTTCGACTCAGTTTGATAATGAAGATGATATGCCAATGGTGCCAATAAGGCATTATGAGTCACCTAGGGCAATCATGGAACATAGAGTGATAGCTTGTGTGGAGGCACAGTTGGGAGAGTCTTTAAGGCAAGATGGCCCAATTCTTGGGATGGAGTTTGAGGAACTTCCTCCTGGTGCTTTTGGTGCACATATAGGTATGCTTATGTGGTCCTGTTATATTGTGTCTTTAGGGTAGTAGTATTGGTCTGCTGTTGACTTAAGCGGATTTCCTGCAGTTGTTACTTTTTATTAAAACGGCAGAAATTTAAACTAAAGATATGAGTTCTGTAAGATTTTTTTGAATTATTATACACAATATGGAAGACACAAATTAGATGACGGGTAAAGCAGCACCTTTTTTGGGGGAAGATGATTGTGGATTGATTGAAAAATGTCATCTAAGTTGCTTTAGGGATTTTTTTCCCCCTTAAATTGCATTATGAGTTTGCTAGGTATATACTAACATTTCTCTATGTTCTCTATAAAACAGTACCGAGAGAGCAGCAAGACAGATATGGACATTCTTATGATAGCAAGTTATATGGACAATATGATGCGAAGCACCTAAAAGTTGGTTTTCTATCTATTTTTACAATTCACATTCTGCTTATAATTATTAATTTGTGAAATCTAATGAGTAATCATTAGTCATTGATTGGCTGGCTTACGAGAGTCAGATTAGTCAAGATTCATGGTTCTCTTTCGAGAAACACCTTAGTTCCAATCCGAAGGTTGTATGATGATTGTTTTCTGTTATTGGATTGTTTACATTCCATGCATTATATCCATGTCTCCTGCTTAAATTCATTAATTGCATTAAATATGGAAGCACCTACATTTGGGCTTTCTGAACTTCGCTTCAATTAAGAGGACCCCCGACACTCTATAAATAGATGAATATAATGGAGAAAAGAGAGAAACTGAATCTTCTTCAGTAGATATCGTAGTAGCATTATTGATGGAAAACACTTAATTGAAAATTAACACTAGCTACTTCAATTAAATAAACAAACGGTTAAAGTTTTAGCAACTTTCATTCTCAGGCTACGTCAGCTGATCCCAATGGAGCCATGGAGTCTAAAATAAGGTCCGATTCATATGGCCATGTGTCCGCGGGATACCTTTATGACTCACCTGTTGTTGGTCCTATTGCTGCAAAGAAGAAGTCGCTTATGCATGGAAATGAGCATATGCCCAGAGAATACGGTGTTGATGGTCAGGTTTCAAGCGCTGAGATATTGTCGCAGCCAGTCAGGCGGGTGCCATTTTCATCTCCGAGGAATACAGACTTTACTGCACTCAATGAAGATATTCATTTGGAGAGGAAACGCAAGGTACATAAAAGATCATTTTATTAACTTCTGTAAATATTTATTTTTCTGCTGCAATTCAAATGTTATCACATTTTGTAGAGTGATGAAGTTGGAAGAGAAGTGCAATCACAATCCCATGAAAAGAAGATTCGGAAAGAACTTGAGAAACAAGATCTTTTGAGACGAAAGGTTCAAACTTTGTGGTTGTTTAATGGCATCAACTTTCTTGTCAACAAACTGCCTATGGGTTGAAAGATACTGCTTTGCCAAAATCTGAGTCTATTTTTTTTTCCAGAGCGAGGAGCAAATAAAGAAAGAAATGGAAAGGCAAGACCGTGAAAGACGGAAGGAAGAACAGCGGATGATGCGAGAACAGCAGAGGCAGGAGGAAAAAATTCAGCGTGAGGAGAAGCGTGAAATGGAACGGAGGGAGAAATTTATGCAGAAGGAGCTTTTGCTGGCATGTTTACACTATTGTCTCTCTTTATGGATTTATTCTAAAAAAAAAATTTCCTGGTTTAGTTAGCAATTAATTACTTCTGCTTTTCTTTTTGTTTCTCCAGGCAGAGAGGATGAAACAGAAAGAAGAGCGCCGGAAAGAGAAAGAAGCTGCAAGACAGAAAGCTGCAGCGGAGAGAGCAACAGCACGGAGGATTGCTAAAGAATCTATGGAGCTAATAGAGGATGAGCGTTTAGAACTTATGGAATTGGCTGCTTCAAGCAAGGGATTACCTTCAATTGTGTCTCTTGGTTACGACAGTTTGCAAAATCTAGAGTCATTCCGAGGTTGGTGTTGCATGATAACAATGAGATATCATCTACATAATCCTGGCACAGTTTAGGAGCTTTTTTTTTAATGCGTGGTTCTTCTTGTTTATCATTACCGAATTAGTGTTCTTTATCAATCCTCAACTCAAGTCAACTCACCAAAGCCTTATCTCAGTCTTATCTCATAAATTATGCAATGACTAAATGGATTATATTCATCAGGCCCTCATCATAAACGATTAAAACTTAGAGTTTCCTGAGGTAAGATGCTTATTTTGAAAGAGAGCTGTATCTTTTTACTGTGAATTTACTGCAGGTTAAAGTGCATTGACAAACTGTCTGAATAGTGTATGAAGTATAAACCATCAAATATCCTCGTACATTACCACTTTCCTTTCTTTTGAGACAATAATTATGTTCTAATCCTAATGGCCCAAAATGATGATGATTTTATTCAGCCATACTGCATTTTTCTTTTAATCTTTTTGTTCCACATTTCAGATTAAGTATGGGACAATAGGTTTTCTCTGTGTTGATTAGTTGTATTTATCCTGAACATCAAAAGATGGCTGTGACCTTTCCGTCATTTCTAGTACTTGTGTTAGTTTTAGCTAATCATTTTGTTTAAAAAGAGTTGGTACTTCTTTATCTGCTTTAATAGATCAAATCTCATAGTGCTGATCAGAAATTTGTATTACAGAGGCTTTGTGTGAGTTCCCTCCAAAGTCTGTCCAATTGAAAATGCCATTTGCAGTTCAACCTTGGATTAATTCAGAGGAAAATGTTGGGAAACTTCTGATGGTATGTATTTGTGAATTTGTTCTCTATCTTCCACAAGTTTTTTTTTATTATTTCTTTTTTATTTTGATTGAGAAATTAGAGCTGTTCTGTGCAACTATGCATCTTTTTTAAATTTTATGAGATGATGGTCCTTTTTCAGGTTTGGAAATTATGCGTCACGTTTGCTGATGTTCTTGGATTATGGCCTTTTACCCTCGATGAGTTCATACAAGCTTTTCATGACTATGTGAGTTTTTTAAGATGCCTCTGGCGTTTCAGTAATTCATCGCTCTCTGATCTCTACTTAACCGTCTGACAATCTCCTCTTTTATAGTTATTTATACATTGCACTTTACTTTCCTTTTTCTTTGTTCGAGAAAATTCTGAGCATCATACTTGATTTCCTTCGTAACCGCTTGTTTGGGTGCATCCTCTCTGGAGTTATTTTTCGTCTCTCTCTCTCTCTCTCTCTGGGCTGGGCAGTGGAGTGGAAGAGGGTTGTTCTGAGTATTCATGCATTTTTTTTCATTGCACAGGATTCAAGGCTGCTTGGTGAGATACACATCACTCTTTTAAAACTCATTGTAAAAGATATTGAAGATGTTGTTAGAACACCTTCAGGTGGACCGGGCACGAATCAATATAGTGCTGTTAATCCTGAAGGTGGACATCCACATATTGTTGAAGGGGTAATTAGCCATTCTATGCCATTACTTAAATGATTATATCAGGATAATTTCTTATTGCTGCAATCGTGTTTATTATATATTCATATCAGGCATATATGTGGGGTTTCGATATACGTAACTGGCAGAAGCACTTAAATCCATCGACTTGGCCTGAAATATTACGGCAATTTGCACTCTCTGCTGGATTTGGGCCACAGTTGAAGGGTATAGATCGAGTCTGCGGGAATGATAATGATGAGGTTTTTTTTTATCTAACTTCTTTACCCCAATTTGTTTTATATCTACTGGAGCATGGTTTTTTGCCAAGTGCATGCATGCAGAATACTTTTGAAAAATTATAATTATGTAGTTTGGTTTACCTCCAGTAAGAGTTTTCTAATTAATATGAAATTATGCTGGGAAGTTTGGATATATTCTCCCCTTCCCATAAATCTCCCCATGGCACTGCTGCTTGGGTATATTAATATGCCATTGAACTCTATAACTGCATCACCATGACAACTGCACTTGTTATTATTCAGAGTAAAGGTTGTGAAGACATAGTGTCCACTCTGCGAAATGGTACGGCAGCTGTGAATGCAGTTGCAATTATGCAAGAAAAGGGTTTCAGCCTCCAACGCAAATCAAGGCACCGTTTGACACCAGGAACTGTTAAATTTGCTGCTTATCATGTTCTTGCTCTTGAAGGAAGCAAAGGGCTAAATGTTATAGAGCTTGCTGATAAAATTCAAGTAAGTAACAAATCGAGTTTGCATGCTATGTCTCTTCATCTTTTCCTTGTCTAATTTTTTTCCATTGCAGAAATCTGGGCTTCGCGACCTGACAACTAGCAAGACCCCAGAGGCTTCTATATCTGTTGCCTTGTCAAGGGATCCTATACTTTTTGAAAGAATTGCTCCTTCTACGTATTGTGTACGTCCAGCTTTTAGAAAGGATCCTGCTGATGCTGAATCAGTAATTGCTGCAGCCAAAGAGAAGATGCAGAGATATGCTAATGGTTTTCTAGCTGGTCAAAATGCTGATGAGGAAGAAAGAGATCATGACTCAGATAGTGATGTTGCTGAGGGTGCAGAAGTTGATGCTTTAGCTACTCCATCTGATACAACAAAAATTGTTGGAAGCAATGAAGCTGCCTCCTGCTCTGGAAATGCTAAAGACAAGCTTCCTATTGACGCTGCTCTGCAAAATGGAATTGGTGTTGTTGGTAATAATATTGATTTGCTTCTTGCTTGATACTACTAGTTTTTCCCTTTTTTTTATTATCTTTTCCATTTATCACTGATTAAATAATTGATGTTTTTTCTGAAGATATTGTGTCAAGTAATCCTCATCAAGAAGTCGAGATTGACGAAAGTAGCTCAGGTGAGCTCTGGGTCCAAGGACTCACTGAAGGGGAATATTCCGATCTATCTGTTGAGGAGCGTCTCAATGCGCTTGTAGCCTTAATTGGTGTTGCAAATGAAGGGAACTCCATTCGCGTAATCCTTGAGGTCTGACTTTCTGATGATTTACTGAAAGTAGGAAATTTTAAGTACAGCTCCTAATCACTGTAACTTCTGTCAAATTGCAGGATCGGCTAGATGCTGCAAATGCTCTCAAAAAGCAGATGTGGGCAGAGGCACAGCTAGATAAAAGGAGACTGAGAGAGGAGATTATTACCAAGTATTATAATTCTTCTTTTAATACTCCGGCAGAGGCGGGTCTGAAGGATGAGTCTTTGCTTATGGATGACGATCTTCATAATTCTATTGATATTCCATCTCAGCAGAATACATCCATTTGCGAATTCATTTCCCCAGCACAGCAGAATGGATATACAGCGGAGAGGTCACGTTTGCAGCTTAAGTCTTATATAGGTCATAGAGCAGAAGAAATGTATGTTTATAGGTCCCTGCCTCTTGGTCAAGATAGAAGGAGAAACCGTTATTGGCAGTTTGTAGCTTCGGCTTCTAGTCTCGATCCTGGTTCGGGCAGAATTTTTGTGGAGTCACCCAATGGCTCTTGGAGGCTCATTGATTCTGAGGAGGTATTTCCAAAGCATCCTGTGGATTTGCATCTCTTATCTAGGCATGATATTACGTAAACTATGGTATCATTGTTTCATAAAGTAATCACAGTAATTCCTTGTGCAGTCATTGGACGCTCTATTGACATCTTTAGACACGCGTGGGACTAGAGAATCTCATTTGCATATCATGTTGCAAAAGATTGAGGTCTCCTTTAAGGAATGTATTCAAAGGAATAAGTCAATTCCTAATAGTTTGGACGAAAGTATACATGTTAGTGTGGAGAGTCCTAGCAGTGCAGTCTGCAATCCACATTCTCAGACATGGGAACCGTCGCTTTCGTTCAGAATTGATCTAGGAAGGAATGAAACAGAGAAAAAGAACTTTTGGGAGAGGTATGAAGAACTACAAAATTGGATATGGAATATATGCTTCGAGTCATCTACTTTATGTGCCGTTGCATATGGAAAGAAAAGGTGCTTGCCTCTCTTGGGAGTTTGTGATGCATGTCGTGGTACGTATGATGTCAAAAACGACATTTGCCCTTCTTGCCATTTGATCCGCAGCACTCTTGGTAATCAAGGAGATTTCACTGAGCAGTTTAACCATGAAAACAACTTAATAGATAGGGACTCTAGAATCAACTCAAATTCATCTACACCAAGAAGTAGATTAATCAAGGCCTTGCTAACTTTGCTTGAGGTTATGGATTGGCTTATCATCTCTTCTTAATTCATTCTCTATCTATTCTATGACTAATTACCCTCATCATTTCCGACAGGTTTCTGTTCCATCTGAGGCTCTTCATTCCTCATGGACAGAAGACTGTAGAAGTAGTTGGGGCTTAAAACTGCAGAATTCATCATCTAGCGAGGAGCTTCTACAGGTTTCAACTCATTTATATTACTTTGACATGATTCTGATGTCTAATGAACATTGTTTTGTATTTCATATTATGGCATAGACTTCAATAATTATGGTACTTTTTCCTTCTATCCAGTTTTATTTAATTGGAGCAATTTGTTGCAGATCCTGACTCAGTTTGAGGGTGTCATAAAACGTGATTTTCTATCAGAAGATTTTGAGACAACAGAAGAATTGTTGTCCTCTTGTGCCTCAACGAAGTATGCTGCTTACGATTATAATAATCCTGGATCTGCTTCTCAACTTCCTTGGATACCAAAAACTACTGCTGCTGTGGTTTTGAGGCTTTTGGAGCTGGATTCATCCATCTCCTACACTCCTAATCAAAAGGCCAAGTCTCATGATGAAAAGGAAGTGGAAGCTTTTCCAGTTGAGTCCCTTTCTCTCTCTCTCTCTCTCACACACACACACATTCTGCTGGGTCAGGTCCACTTTGCCCCATACAAAATAAATCGAATTGATCTGTTTCATATTGGGTTGACCAGTTTTGCACTGGGGTTGAGTCATAGTCTATCCGTTAGATAGGCAGACCCGCTCTGTAATGGGTCGATCTGTTTTTTTGGGTCGGTTCGGAGTCTATCCGTTGTAAAAAAGGCAGGAACCACCCTTTGGTACAGGGTTGACCTTTTGGTACAGGGTTGACCTGTTCTGTACCTGTTTCACGATGTATGTTTTGTGTTGGGATGGGGCTGAGTCCACCTGTCAACAATAAACAATCCAATTCTTTTTGTATGGGTCAACACGTTTTTTGTGGGGTTAGGGTCGAATGTTAAAAATGATCCTTGTCAGACATGTTTGTGTAGTTTTCTCTCTCTCTCTCTCATTCATTTGCTCTTAGAACTAATTTTGTGCTGTATGCAGAATTTCACTTCTAGGTACGGCCACACAAATGATATTCAAAAGGCTGAAACTATGGAATTGGATAAATATGGATCTATAAAAGAAGAAAAGTGGGATCATCTTCGTGATACTCCTGGTAGCTCTGGATACAGGCAAGTGGTTCGGGGGCGAGGTGGCCGCCCACGTGGAAAGTCACAGAAAAGCTCAAAATCACAATCTGGGAAACGGAAGACGGAACATACTGAGTCGTTGACAAAAGTTCTTATGCAGCATGGAGGAAAAACTAAGGGCCATGGGTGGGGTCGTAGAACTGTTAGAAAGAAAAGAACAGAGAAAAAGTTGGTTGCCTTTAAGAAAGTCGTGGACAACCCAATTCAAGAGAAGTTGGTTAATTCTAGCGCTAAAAATATTGAAGTCGAAAATGATGACAGTAGCAATAGCAGTGAAGCACCACCAGCTTATTATGATGATAATAATGCTGATGAATATGAAAAGTGGGGAGCAGCACCTTATGATGTAACACCCAACACAGGTGACGAGATTGAGATTGTAGAAACGAGTGAAGAGGATGCTGATGAGATTGAGGATCAAAATAGTTATGATTATGAAGAAGATGGTGAAAATTTGGGGGACGATACTGAAATAAATGAAGATGATTCGGACAGAGATGGAGTAGGGAATAGAAATGAAGGGTTTAAATCCGTGGATTCTGATGAAGATTATAGTGACTGAGGTAACAAAATTTTGTTCAAGTTCCTAGACCAAAAAAATATTTGTAGATTTTAGTACTGCTCCATTATATTCTTTTAGGATGCATCCCTTGAATAGGCTGTTTGTCTGGTGTGTAATATTATACATCATAGGGTATGTTTTTAGTGCTACTATTTTGTTTTGTACTCTTGTAGGATGCAGCTCTTGAATTGGCTGTGGTCTGGTGGTCTGGTGTAAGATTATTATACATACTGATCTCTTGTGATTGAAATATAGTAACTTATCCCTAACATTAGTTAAGTTCAACAAAGAAAGGTGATTATGTATCTAAGTTATGATTGTGTAATATACAAGAATCTTGATGCCAGTCCTCTAGAAACAAACTAAACAGAAATGCAAAACAAAAATTCGAAATTCAAGAAGAAAGTAGCTTCTTGATTCCAGATTTCTGTTCAGCCGACAACCTAGATGGGAACTTAATATTAAACTTAATCCTCAAATTGCCTCTTCTTGTTGGTTCTTTAGGAATGGGCATTCCTTCTTTGGGCACTACCTCTTCGTAAGTTGGATGAATCACACTACTGTTTATAGGTATAGTCAAGTTCCTCCCGTCTATTGTTGTTACCCGAACGGTGTAGCCTGTTAATGCTTCGGCAAGTGTTATTTTCTGTGTGATTATAAGATCGTTGCCTTCTCTGGTGAACACGCTATGTGGCTTCTCGTCTATTTTGAATACTAAGTCCGAAGGAATGACGTTTGGTTGTTCGTTTCCCTTTTCTGGAAATGTGATCTTTGACCCTTTTTTCCAGCCAGGTTTAATGTTGATCGTCAGAATTTCTTCAACAGGCATGGTATTCCTCCTGTACCCAAAAACAATAAAACATCCAACTGAGAAGAATGCAGATTGAAACAAGCAGACTTTGCAAAAACTGAAACATACCCACTGGCGTCTAAACTTTCCCTGGAGATTTTCATCCTCTTCGTAGCTCCTTTGTATAGTTCTTCCAAGCTACAAGGCAACATTTGTTCAATTGGGGGCGCCTTTCTCATATCTCCACCAAAAGAAGTAAATATGTTGTCATCTCCACCACCAAACATCGAACTAGAAAACCTCGTACCTCCACCACCCATACCGCCAAACGGGCTTGAAAAGCCGAAAAACTCCGCAAAAATGTCATCGGCGTTTCTAGGATTAAATCTGAACACATTTGGTCCATCTCCTGTTTGGAAATATGTTGCTCCACCGGCAGCGTCGGGTGGCGGCGCTTGACCCTTCAGCCCTTCTTCTCCGTACTGATCGTAGATGGCCCTTTTTTGAGAATCACTCAAAACCTGATTTAAAGATAACAAAAAATAATTAACATAAGAGATAAGTTACAATTTTTTAATGAACAGAGAGAGGGAAATCAATAATTTAATACATCATAAGCTTCAGAAATCTGTTTGAATTTGGCCTCAGCTTCTTTTTTGTTAGTGGGGTTTTTGTCGGGATGCCATTTCATTGCTAGTTTTCTGTAAGCTTTCTTCAATTCTTCATCTGTTGCGTTCTTGTCCACTTGCAATATCTTGTAGTAATCCACACCCATAAGAGTCTTTCTTTTCTTCTTCTAATTTTCTGTGGGGTTTTTTTTTTTTTTAATAATATATATAATAATGATAAACTCTGTGCAGTTGATGGAAGATTTTAAGGAGTACGTGCAACAAAAGGACTGATGGAGAAATCTGGAAAATCAAAGGAGGGTTTTTCTATGGTTAGTACCACTTGTGCTAAGTATTCATTAGGTCCCCCTTTAATTATCGTTGGATCTTATTTATTTTTTAATCTACCATTCATTTTTTTTAAAGGTGATCTGTGCTCTAGGTTATTGTACTACATAAATTTAATCTCTTTTCTTAAGTGTTCACAAGTAATTAAATCTTATTGCAAAGTTGATCTCATTACTTATGTTGACTAACAATTTTACCCCATAATATTTCAACTTATCAAAATAGTCTCACATCTTCAAATTTATTGACGATTTTAGTCCACATTGTTGCCAAATTTAAAAATTGACTCGAATAAGACCACGTGCAGACCAATTTGAAGATTTTATTTATTATATTTACATAACTGATTTGATTTATGAATAATATTAATAAATTAAATAATATTTGAACATAAAATATCTAAAGAAAAATTAAGATTCTTGACTGATTTAACCCATTTTTCACTAATTTATCGATTTAAGTTGTTTTTTACCGATTTACCCTATTTTTTCACCGTTTTTGTCCGTTTTCCCACTAATTTCATCGATTTTAAACCATTCGCGACCGATTTAACTCATTTATTCACAGTTTGTATAATTTTTTTCACTAATTTCATCGATTTATACTGTTTTTGACCGATTTAACCCGTCGTCTAACTTATTTCACTGATTTAAATTATTTTTGACCGATTTAGCTCATTTTTCACCGTTTTATTTCATTTTCCCACTAATTTCATCGATTTAAACCATTTTTGACCGATTTGACTTAATTCTTCATCGTTTGCATCGATTGTTTTCACTAATTTCATCGATTTGAACGGTTTTTGACTGAGTTAACCCCTTTTTTCACAAGTTTCATCGATTTGAACCGTTTTTTATCGATTAACCCATTTTTCATTAATTGCATCAATAAATTATTTTTGACCGATTTAACCCATTTTTTCACTAATTTCATCGATTTTATACATTTATGACAGATCTAACTCATTTCTTTACCGTTTGCATTGATAAATTAGTGAAAAAATTGGTTAATAAAGTCAAAAATCGTTCAAATTGATGAAATTAGTGAAAAAAATGTGTTAAATCAATCAAAAACCATTCAAATCGGGTGGGGTCGGGTGGGGTCGGGTTTTTTAGTTTTTTTTAATTATAATTATAATTATTTATTTTATTATTTTAATAAATATTAAATAATTTTTAATTAAATAATTTATTATTTTAATAAATATTAAATAAATTAATATTGTTATATAAATTTTAGATTTGAAAAGAATATGTTTACTTAATTTTTCAAAATTTATGTTAAATATTATTTATAAATCAAATTAGTTATGTAAATATAATATGTAAAATTTTCAAATTGCCCTGCACATGGCTTTATTCGAATCAATTTTGAAATTTAACAACAATGTGGCATAAAATCGTTAGTAAATTTAAAGATGTGGGGCTATTTTAGTAACTTGAAATGTCATGGGGTAAAATTATCAGTCAACATAAGTAATGGCATCAACTTTGCAATAAGACTTAATTGCAACGTCACCACTTAAAGGTGATTTTTAACGGTGGTACCAAATGTGAGTGAATTTGTGAAATTATGGTACAAAATGTGTTGGCCTCAATTTGTTTGGTACCAAAAGTGGAAATTGATATATAACTGAGTACCAAAAAATGCAATTATCTCTTTAAAAAAATCATCTTTAAATCATTATATTTTCAGAAGGTAACAGGTCAAATTTAGTGAATTTTAAAGGGGACCTAATAAGAATTAGCACAAACTGAAACTAACCACAGAAAACCCCATCAAACGAGGGGTGTTTACTCTAAAAAGACGTGGAACATTCGGGATTTTGTTTTGGGTGCGGTCTTGTACAATTCGCGGTAGTTCAAATAAAATCAAGTCTCAAACCGGTTTGACCCCCAATTTATATTTGAATTGATTCATCTTTCTCCAAGAGTATTTCAATGTTCTTTAGATGACCAATTCAATTTCTTTTCATAAATAAATTTATTATCTTTTAATTTTTAAAAATAATTTTAACCTAAAAAATTCTCTTATCTCTAATAGAATTGAACAAACTCTACTTTAATTTGTTATAAAATAATAAGACTGTCAATCGGGCCTTTTGAGCCGAGCCTTAAATGGCTCAAACTCAAATACTGTCGGGCTTCAAAGCTATGGGCTCAAACTCGGCTCATAAATTTTCTAATTTCTTTGGCTCAAACTCGGCCCATTTAACTTTTCGGGTTTCGGGCCTATATCGGGATCATATTCGGTTTGTTAATTTAAGTGATTTTAGCTCGACATATAAACATTTAAAATTAATGAAACACATATGAATAGACTACGATTACTTAATACACGAGTATATATAAATTCCATAAATGTACATAATATAAAACATTAAATAATATTTAAACTGAAAGATCGAGTCATTTTTCCACATTAATTTTTTAAGATACGTTTGATCTATATGAACAAACAATAGAGTTTTAAAGTCCCAAGACTTCGATTTATTGATCTTTTGTGTCAACTTTTGCTTTTTTTTTGGTTATTTCTTTTCCTTTGAGCTTTGACCTTCAATACGTAACTGATATACTAACATATATGTTGGTTTACACTATAAATTTTTACAAAGTTTTCTTGTTTAAAAATAAAACAGTAATTAATAATATAACTACAGTACAAATAATTAATCATAATATTTAAAACAATTATATAGTTGGGCTTTATTTGGGTTGAGCCGTATTAGGCTCAAGATCGGCTCATAAATTAATCGAGTTTAATATAATGGCTCAAGTTCGGCCCGTCTCACAAATATTCGGGTTCGAGCCAGTTTTAATCGGGTCGAGCCATCGGGCTTCGGGTAGGCCCAGCTCAATTGACAGTCCTATAAAATAACATATCATTTGCACTACTTATTTCACATAACATACATGTTTTGACATAAAATAACGTTCATCTCTCATCCATAATTTCTAAAAAAACTCATCTCTAAAATATATATTATTTATTTCATCTCAAAAACTCAAATAAAATATATTATGAAAACCAATTTTCCTATAAAATCTCAATTTATTTTTTAAACTATTTTTAGAAAAGTAAGACAAATGTGCCCTAATTTTCTAACATAATTTCATTCTTAATTTTTTTTTTTTTTTGGATAACTTTGCCCTCAATTACTAAGCTAAACTACAAATTAAAACAATAGAAGAATGTGCATCATTTACTTAGGTCAACCTAATTAGAACCTGGTCGAATGTATCAACCCTAATAATTACTCTGCCTACACACATACTATTTTGGTATAGTTTGAAACCTAGTTCGAACTTGTTCTGACTTAGCAATCGAAGAATTAAAACAAGAATCACTATATACATCTCGAATTCGATGTTCTAACTTGATTCTGACTATTGTTCGAACTAGGTGTGACAAGTAAGCGCCAAAGTTCAGTAAATCGCAATTCTTTTTGCCGAGGTTTCTCTATCCAAAGAGTGGGCTAAGAGTGATTGTCTTTTAACGAAGTTTGTAGCTAGAAGCTCAATACGAAAAGTTGTCGAGTAGCTTCATGAGAATGAGGAAATTATTTTGGTCTGGTTACTCTGAGAAATCATTTCTTTCTCGTCCACTCAAAGGGGGTGCGGACTGCGGACACACCTATGTGGATTACAAACTACAATTACAAGAATTGACTGAAAAGACTAGCCTACATCAATCGTACCCTAGTAAAGAATTTGGGTTTGAACTTGTTTTGACTTATTAATTGACCAAGCCAACGTATTGTACACGCATTTAGCCTAGATCAATCACTATAGTTGTTTCTCAGGCAAAAAGGCAATTTTAGAATATAAGGCTCAGTTCGGTAAGCTTGATTAGACCAATATTGTGTTAATTGGGCCATGTAATCGGGCTCAATATTCAATTCGGTAAGGGCGATTAAATCACGGGCATCCCGTGTTAATCTTGACAAAAGTGGGCCATCCACCCTAATTGGCCTGATTACAATTTGTGGTCCAACCCAGAAATTAAATAGTGTGCCCAAATTAGCATATTTTATTCCGAATTGTTCCTGGAATTTACGATTATTTACATAAATATGCCACTCCCTAATCGGATGTAATAATAATAAACAAAAAATCAGAAATTTTTTCCCTCATTTTATTTCTCCCGCCCCGCGTACAGGTAAGAACTTGCAACCGTAGTTCTCAATTTCTCCCTCAAAATCTTGCTTCAAAATCTCATTGCATTGTTTGTAATCGGCCTCGTTTCAGGGTTTTGCATTTGCAATTTGTCAGCTACCAACCAAAAGACCGCAACTGCTATTCCGGTGAGTAAGAGATTTTTGAGGCATTAGAAATGCATTCAATCTGTTTGTGTTTGTGTAAATGTAGTGGTAGTGTTTTGTATGAATGTCAACTAGATTAGGATTGAGTGAAAAATCAGCAGCTGTACACAGGGGGTATTTTGCTGTGATCACAAGGTTTTTTTAGCTAGGAAATACATAGGGTACTAGGATAGGATAACAAGAGTGATTTTGCAATAATAACAGGGGTGTTTTGGCAAGTATAACCGAGGTGCTTTTGCAATTATGACGGGTGTATTTCCTATAATAACAGGGGTTCAAATGTTCTATAAATATAGGGGGGTTCAGATGGTTGTGCTTCAAATGAAACCAACAGCTGAATTTCAGTTACAGTAAGGATATAATAGTAAAATGAGCTTAATCGGGTAAACCGAATATTATTAATTTATTGGGTTGAACCCAAAATTCACCTACAATTACATCCCAACCCCCAATAAATTAGTTGGACAAATTATTGAATTGACCCAAATTGTCAATTGGCCCAACAAGAAATCAGGCCTACCGAACTGAGCCCAAAAGAAATTGAAGCAATATGAAGTCCCATGTCCTCTAACTTTAGCCTTAAAATAGTCCATATGAAAAGAACAGAAGTCCATGTGCACAAAATCCCACGAACTTAAAATAGTCCATATGAAAAGAACAGAAGTCCATGTGCACAAAATCCCACGAAAGGAAGAGGCAAATTCTTGCCTTGATCATTTCCATCAAATCAAATTCATATAAACGTCGACTAATTTTCTTCTTTCACTACAAGAAAATTCTTCCAAGTGAAACGTGGATTAGTTTAGAATATGGAGGCTAGTTTGTTTCGCTTTTCATAGAGTATTTTGGGTCTATTTAAAAGATTTTTTGCTCAGTTTTGCAAATTTTGGATGATTTCAATTGAATCCATGAAATATTATATGTATCTAAAATTCACTTAAGAAACCAACAAGTCAATTCAATTACACAAGAAAAATTGTCTCTAACTCTATCTCAAATCTCATAATTCACAATAAAAAATCCAAAAAACATATAAATTATAGAATCTACGGAACACTTCAATCTAAATCTAAGTCTTTATCCAAACAATTAACTAATATTCTTCAATTTTGACCCGTTCATTCAACTCATGCTCATTTTATTGATAAATCATTGCCACTCAAAAACCGAGTATTAGAAGAGAAAGGAAGAAAGAAAGAAAAAATGTTAGTTTGGATTTGGGTCGCGTCCAGGTTTGGGCTCGACCTGGACCCTTTCATTTGAGTAAAGAAGATTGGATCAGGTTTTGGTTCAAACCTGGTTATTGATATTAAGGTAGGGTTCGTGTCTTTTATGTTATAAAAAAAGTCAAACAAATAGCTCCTTCTATATTAACACTTTCGGTATTTTTATCTTTCTTGTTTTTTTTTTCCTTTGGTTTCTGAATGGTGCGTGGCAGACATATATTATATGGAACCTCCTCTATACCACTATTAGTGTACCATACTTGTGTACCACTAATAAGTAATTGCCACATGTACATGTGGCAATTATTATAATTGTTACATGTACATGTGGCAATTACTTATTAGTGGTACACAAATATGGTACACTAATAGTGGTATAGAGGATCTTGAGCCGATACTCAAGTGTTACAAAAACATAAAAGAGAAAGAGTTCGAGGTTCAAAGCCCAACCGATTTCATCTCCGCCGTGCTCGGCCACCGTAACACTTATCCATAATAAAAGACGATGAACTCCTCCGCCACCTGAAGTTGTCCACAATGTCTGCGATTACAATAACAAGCAGATTATTCCTCCCTAAAACACTCACTCCACTCAATCGCCTCCAATTCTCAATCTCACTTAACCCTATGCGAAGTCACTCAATATCCTCAATCGCTAATGGATGTAATGACGTTACTATTCAACCGCGACAGTCCAAACGACAACGCAATGGAGCAGAAGAATGAACAGTGAAACAGTGTGGTATTTGCTGTCTTTTCTTTTCCCTTTTTTTTAATTTTTTTTAATTTTGGGATTAGGAGTTAATTGGAGTTAATATTTTCATGTCTGATAAAGTATCTATATGTTGTGACTTCTAGTTTTATATATCGAAATGTTAATCTCATTATCTTCATGGGTTAAAATTTTGTTATTTTCAGTTTTATATATCAGTTTGCCAAATGGATTTTCTAGCGACACTGGCCTATCCAGTATGGGGGTATGACCCTTTTTTTGGCTTTAGATTTTCTGTGTATAATTAATTTGAATATGGATTGATAATTTTCTCTAGCTATATCCGTGTGTTGATCACATGATTGAATTCCCATTAATATAATGTGTTGTGCACATGTCGAATCCCATAAAGTATTATACTTTATACTCTATTCTATGTGACGAGGAGATTAATCACAATACTTAAATAAAATCAATAAGTATATGAACCGATAGGATGAGGAAGAGTGTGCTCAAGTGAAAAGGTTCATTGGCTAAAATATCTAAAGTACACAGAAGATATTATTTTTTAAAACTTAACAATCAATACCCTAGATTAGCTTCTCGCAATATTGAGATACACATATTTAAACTGGAATTTAATTGGGCCCTTTAAAAGTTTGGTTTGGACTTTAAACCTGTTTGATTTTTCTTCTTTCATTACTATTATCGTCCCACATTTATTTTGGATTGCGTGGAAATTTTAAGTCTGAGTTTGATGTAAGTTTATTTATATAGCCTCTAACACAATCTCATCCATATATATAGTGACCAACTCTGAACATCTTCGCGATCCATTATCCCTCGTCCTAATTTGATAGAGATTGGCAACAAAATTTTGTCATATCTACTTCAAACACACTTTAATTTTTCCATGGTATGAGTTATCTTCCAAGTTAAAAGCATGCATTAGAACTTTCTCTTATTTTGTGCAACGGTAGACCTTATTTGCATTCATTTTGTTTCGTTTTATATTTACAGGCATCTGGAAAAAGCAGCATTGAATATGCAGAGGTAAGTAATCTTATTTGGAAGGTCTTTCATATTCACATAAATTATTACAGTTTTAACTGTCTTACGTTTCTATATATAATAAATCACACAACTATTTCAGGAATTCATTTCCAGTTCAAGAGGAATGAAGCTTTTCACATGCAGATGGATACCTGCATACCGCGAACCAAAAGGACTAATCTTTTTGTGCCATGGATATGGAATGGAATGCAGCATGTCGATGAGAGGTAAAAATTTCAATTCAAATCGTTCATTTAGAAACTAGAGGACCCGATAGCACAGATGGTCCGGGACGGGGAGTACAGTTTCCTAAATGAATGATAATCAACAAACTTAATATTAAAAAAATTAAACTAAACAAAATTTTCATCTATATTACATTTAGGCTATATATTTGTAATTTGGATTTTTAGTAATAATGGTAAAGAAAATGAATACGAAAAAAAAATAAAGACAATATTTTGGTGCAAGAAAACTTGTATTTTGCTTACTAAATTCAAGAGCCTAACACAGCAGTAACAGTGGATTGTGGTGATTTTATAAACAGAATGTGGTATTCGATTTGCCAAAGCGGGTTTTGCTGTTTATGGGATAGACTATGAAAGCCATGGAAAGTCATCAGGACTTAAATGTTACATACCTAACTTTGATGACCTTGTTCTTGATTGCTCTGATCATTTCACCAGCATTTGTGGTAAAAAAATGCGATTTCCTCTTCACTTTCTTTATTATGCATGTATAGTTTTCTATTTTGCGCTCCAATTTGTTAGAACAGAGAAATTTTTATTCAATTCAGATATCTCTATCTTTACACATAAGACTTGAGTTCATTTATGCAAAGTTGTCTATGGCATTTTTTTTTGTTTTTTTACTGCAGATATATACTACATTTTACATTCTCAAGGTAAAGTAAGGATGTAAATGAATCAATTATTGTTGAACAACAAATTGTTGAAGCTTGATTTGAATTTTGTATCGAGCTTGAACTTGTGTTTGAGCTTGGTTTGTTTGTTAAACAAACTGAGCTTGATGAGCTTTTATCGAAGAACTCGAGTCGAATATCGAGTAGCTTGATATTTTTATATGTACTTTGTCAATTTTAGCTTATCGAAATGAGCTCGAACCGAGCTTCCAAAGTTTTCAAATGATTTTAATTCCTAGGTAAAAGGACCAAAATTTACTTGTTTTTTTAAAGTAGGAATAAAGAATATGAAGAGACTATTCTTGGTTTCTCTGGTCAATATATTTATTCTAGGCTTTAGTCGGATGTTAAATTTTGAGTGACAGAACTTAGAGATTGGTGTTCCCTTTCACTTCTATCATTAAAATTTAAATCCAATTTGCACGAAGAAAATATTATGTACCAATATAGTATTTGTGATTTGTTCGACTCTGACACAGATGACAATTTATGCAGAAAAGAAAGAAAACAAAGATAGGATGAGGTTTTTAATGGGAGAATCAATGGGAGGAGCAGTGGTTCTCCTCTTACATAGGAAAAAACCAGATTATTGGAATGGGGCTGTGCTGGTTGCACCTATGTGTAAGGTATGCCAAACCCTATTTAGTATTTACTATTTTAGTTGTTATTCATAGTACAACTTACCTTAAATTCCACGCAAAAACCTAATGCAAGAGTCTTGGTACATATTTTGTAGTATTAGTCTCCATTTATTTACCATCTCATGTAGAAAACAAACGATGTTGGAATCTAATAATGAATTCAAACTTAGACGACATGTGCTAAAAGATTGGTTAAAACATATTGCATATTTTTTAAATGTGGAGATATTTTAGTCTTTATATCTCAATAAATGACATGTAAATGATGTATAACATGGTTATTTACTCATTATGACATATTTGTGAGTCATTTTTGTAGCATAGTTATTGTAATATTAAATGGCATAATGTTATATTTTTAACTGGACAGACCCATTAACCCTTTCATTTATCTCAAAAGATATTTTGTACGATGGTTGTGGCCCCCCTAAATGCGAGGCCATCATCGTAAAGTTGTTTGTTCCGGCCCTACTAATACTATAAGTTTATTCTTGCATATTGCATTATAGCTATCGATTTATTGATCTTGACATTCTTTACTAATTACCTCGATTTCAACTTTTGCTAACCCCCACCCCAACAACCCCACAAAAAAAAATAGTAGGACCTGGTTTGTTGTCATATTCATGCTTGTGCAGATTTCTGATGAGATGAGGCCGCATCCTCTGATGGTCTATGTTTTACCCAAGCTCGCGCGTTTAATCCCCACATGGAAAATTGTCCCAACTCCAAATATCATTGATGCAGCCATTAGAGTTCCAGAAATAAGGAACAAGGTAATTGTTATATATACATCCTTATTTCCCCATCTTATGGTACATTGATTAATTTTGTCCTTGAGAAACAATAGATTCGATCAAATCCATTATGTTATAAAGAACGGCCTCGTTTGCAAACTGCTTATCAACTCTTGAAAGTGAGCTTGGATCTGGAAGCAAGAATGAGAGAGGTTTCATTGCCGTTCTTTGTTATTCATGGTGGAGAAGATAAAGTAACTGATCCATCAATTAGCAAACTTTTGTACGAAGCAGCTTCGAGTTCAGACAAGTCATTCAAGTTATATCATGGGATGTGGCATTCTCTCATTTTCGGAGAGTTGCCTGAGAATATTGAAATTGTGTTTTCAGACATTTTCAGTTGGTTGGATGAGAGAGTTTAAAGTTCCACTAAACTCTGATGCTGGTGAAGCTCTATCAAGCATATGAAATGCATATTTCCTTACTAAGTTTCTTATAATGTATTAAATTATATTTATCAGTTTATATACCATAACCAAATACATCAATGCGTTTTAATTTTATCAATGCCTCGTTTAGATTTTAACAAAATTAGACTTACTTGTGACGGCCAGGTTGGGCATGTTATGATGGATTTTAGACAGGTAGGGTCTGGATTTGGGTCGACCCATCTCATTTTGCAGCTATAAGCCTATAACTAATACAGAAAAATAATTACTCGAATGAACATTTTGTGTGAAGTATAATGCAAAGGCTAAATTCAAATTAGATTCTGGTTTTTAATTACATTTGAAAGACTTTGAAAAATTACACTACTTTAGTCGCAAGAAAGAAATATCAAATTGGAAGGTTCGGAGTTCCATTGAACATGAAAAAGTTGTTACCTCGCAAGCCAAAAGGTTCGCTTCCCTCAGTTGAATTCGGATGACATCAAGATGTTCAAAAATTTATGGAGTGCCCGACTTCATAATCGGTACAAAATTTCGCTTTGGAAAATCATCTTTGATATTCTCCCCACAAAGAAAAGGTTAAATAGCTTTATTCATGTTAACGCCATCGAGTGCCCCCTCTGTGGTGATGAAGCCGAAAACCTTGACCATCTCTTCCTCCGGTGCCCATTTGCTAAAGCAATTTGGTTCAACTCTAGTTGGAGCTTGAAAGTTGAATGTTTTGCTAATGTGTCGGTCCGAAATTGGATTGCAATGTTGCTTGATAAAAATGCCAACTTGTTCCCGTCAAATGAGATCGGGGAGTTTTTCCTCATTTTTGCCGCTCTCACCTTTGAATCTATTTGGTTTAACCGTAATAAAGTTACTCATAACTCCACCCACTTCTTTTTTTTTTTTTTTTTTTTAGGAGAACAACCAGATCATATACATCATTAGAAGTGGGAGTCATTTGTTACAAAGTACAAAACAGAGCTAGGAAGCTCAACTCCTAATGAAATATTTCTAATTACAAGTCTGGCTATGTTATGTGCAACTAAATTAGCATGATGTAAGATGTGATGAGCCTCGAAAGATCGAAAAGAAAGTGCTTGTTCGATTTGCAGGTTTTGATCCAGATTTTGGAAAAGAAAGCTAAAGAGCACGATTCTGCCCAAAAATCTATTTGTGTCGCTACAGCTCCCAATTTCTCTTCCAAAGGTTGGCGCCCCCCAAACTTTGGGTGGATCACGGTTAATACGGATGCATCCTTCAAAGATGAACTCAATGAAGCTTCCTTAGCTATTATCATCCGTAACCACAAAGGTTCAGTCCTATTTGCCAAAAAATTTTCTCGCCCCTGCTTCAGCGCCCTAGCGGCTGAAGCCTTTGCGATTGTTGTGGCGTGTTCCCGAATCCACGATGTGAAGGCTAAGAATGTCAATTTTTAAAGTGATTGTCTTGTTGCTATCAATGTTATTTTGAACCAAGTTGGG
Source organism: Penstemon newberryi var. newberryi (assembly GCA_030819805.1). Lineage (NCBI taxonomy): Eukaryota > Viridiplantae > Streptophyta > Magnoliopsida > Lamiales > Plantaginaceae > Penstemon > Penstemon newberryi. Next base: position 44,722,688 of record JAUALY010000005.1, on the reverse strand, counting down.
GATATGGATTGGGCAATTCGAGAGCCTGTTGACGAAATTAGAAGATTTTGGGTTTCTTGGCCCAAATGGTGTTTAAATTAGAAGATTTTGGGTTTTTTTGGCCTAAATGGTGTTTTAAATTTATTGCTCGTGCCCATAACCTAGCTTCTTGGGCAGCTGTGTCAAAGACTTGGGAGAAAATTCCCTTACCCTCTCTTCCCCTTTGTTGTCTTTCTGATGGAGGCTTCCCATGTGTTGATTTTGTTCAAAACCTTTACTTTTATTAAGGAAAAATTATATTTTTGGTACCATAGGATAGACTTACTTGCAATTTTGGTCCTATTGGATACGAAAATGCAAATTTGGTACCATAGGATAGGTTTTCATCGCAACTTTGGTATCAAACCCAATTTTTCACCAAAGTTAATGATAATTTAACCACTATGAAATACATAATGTTCAATTTACCCTCTCGTGGTTTAAAAAAGAGCATTTTACCCCCTGCAATTTTGTAAAAGTTGCACATTGCCTCCCTGATATTTTTATAAGCGGCACTTTATTCATTTTTATTATGATAATGTGGCATTTTACCCCCTATGTTATGATAAATATGGTAATTTATCCCCCTATGTTATAAAATAGTTTGCATGCCTACTATAAATTTCGGCAAGTGAGTTACACTCTCCAACTTAAGGGGGTAAATTGCTTCATTAAAAAATTTACAGGGGGTAAATTGATTTTTGTTTCAAATTATAGAGGGATAAATTGAATATTATGCATTTCATAGAGGGTAAATTGCTATTAACTTTGTAGAAAAATTGGGTTTGGTACCAAAATTGCAATGAAATCCTATCTTATGGTACCAAATTTGCATTTTCGTATTCAATGGTACCAAAAGTGCAAGTTATCCTATCCTATGGTACCAAAAAAGCAATTTTGTAATCGATTTATAAAATACCACTTTCCAATAATTAGAATCTAATAGGAGTAAATGTTTAATCCAAACAGCCCTTTAGCAGTAGTTGATATAACCTTGCAGATTGTGGTTAATACTCACAAAACACACAAATTACATGGCAACATCGTTAATAGTGCTTCCCGCCATACTCGTCTATCTTTTTGTCTGTTTCCCCCAATCAAATACCCTAGATTTAACAATCGACTGCCAAACGCCGCCGTCCTGTTTCAGCCAGGAAAACCATGACTCTTTCGCATTTGAGCTGGAAGAGGCCAAACTTAGAATAGCTCGATTGGGTAATTTTCCCTATTCTTAACCCTAATTATTTTCAATTAATGCTGAATTACTAAAGTTGTTGAGCGCAGAATCTATTCTTGAAGAAAGAATTGAAGATGTAAATAGGAGATACCAGTATATGAGAGAGTGTGAGAAGAAAATTGAAGAGTTGAGTATAGAGATTGATCGTCTGAAAGCCGCATTTTCGACTTTAGGAGATGATTACTTGCGTGCAAATCAAAAGCTCATTGTTCTCGAGGACGAGGTCTGGTGTAAAAAAATTACTTATTTATTGATTATTATTATTTTAGTGTTTTAATTAACAGGTTAATAGATGGTGGAATGATGTAGGTTCTACAACTATGGGCAGCCTCTCGGAAAAATAACTTCGAAATTCACGCTTTGGAATTCAAAGCGTTAGAGGCTGAAACAAAATTAGAACAAGTTACCTCACAAGTTGGAGAGGTATGTCCATAATTTAGCTGTTCGATGATTGTTTTAGCTGAAATTTATGTGCCCTAGAAATTTTTGGATTCCTATTTACCCCATGATGGGGGCAAAACCCATATTTCTTTGACCATTATGAATGTCGTTCATTAGTTCACCTTTCTTTAAGTTTATTTTTGTTTGTTGCAGATGGCTGATATTGTATCTGAACAGTGGATTCAAATTCAGCAACTTGAACAGGCAGTTCACATGGCAGAGGTATTTGAATGTTTCCTATTTTCTTGCAGGATTTATGTTCAAATAATGGAATGAAAACTACCATGTCAATCTTTTGCCTTAAGGCTTGCATGTATTCCAAATCACAGGTGAGAATGTCAAAGATTAAAAAGGAATTCTGGAGAAGATGTCCATTTGTGAAGGTATAGTGCCTCATGAGTTGATATAATTCTCTCCTTTTTGTAAAATGAAAAAATGAGTTTAATTCAAAGTGCCGTTATGTTTTTGCATGCTGCTTTTAATTCTCTGGTTCTTATAGTTCTTTTGGTAATATTAAAGGGGATACTGGATCTTTACGTTCCAAGAGATGGGTCCGTGTTGAATTTGTGCAAGTCTCGAGTTCTGCAGATATTCTCAGCTATACAGCATTATCATCACCAGGTATTCACTTCATCCCCCCTCTTCCCGTGTAAGTGCATTAATCCACTTTTTTCCTTTTCAGTTGATTTTGGCTAGTTCTTCTGCATTATATGTTGTCGAGTTTTGGAAATCTTTCTGTCGTTTGTGTGAGTGTGTGTCTGAAGTTCAAACAAATTTCCTTCTGTCTTGCATCTCTTTTGGGCCCTAAGGCAGTAATGTTCCAGGATGGCTTGGAGTTGGGAGTGTAGATTTGAGTTGTTGGGCGTGTATTTTTTCTTAACCAATTTGGATGATAATAATCCCGACCCTATTATTTGCGCTGCTTTTTTTTTTTTTTTTTCATTTGTTAAAGCTGTAATGCAACTTTAGGTAGTTTTACAACTGAAATAGGGTCGAAAAGCCTTCTTTTACACACACAAACATGAGCGCCAGTAATTTTAGATAATATGCCATGTCTGAAAATTGTTGAAATAGAGAAATCTGAGCGAATTGCAAGTATCACAAATGTGAAATTTCAAATTTGCAGTTATCACGTTGTTTATGTTGGACAATCAAAAAGGTGTTTACCCATATGTGAAAGGTTGCATTTATGTTTTCTTGGCAAAGTTTGATTAATCACTCAAAGAGAATTTGCTCTTTTTATAATTCTTTCAATTTTGAGGTTTATGCTCTAGTGCTAATTATTTGGATCTTTGGCATATCAAAATCAAAATTTTGGAGAAACAGAGAGAGTCAACTCTCTGAGGTTCACAGTGAACCAGACATAAACCATGCAAAGTATCTAGCAGCTAGTTGCTCTGTCCCCAAACACATTTACTGCCTTCGAAAGTCCTTGGATTTTAGGATTCAGCTCAAAAAACACATCCTTTGTTTTAAAGACCCCGGGGCTGCTAGGTCCACCAGTGTTGAGACATTATCCAAGTGTGTTATCCTCTAAAGTTGTTATGAGCTTCATTTATTAGGACTACCTACCCAACCTAGTCAATCCTCAATGCTAGGATATACATCTTTCGATCTATAATATTTGTATCAACAACAATAATTAGATCTGTAAGTTCAAATTTATTATGTAGTTGATTTGTTTCAGCCCCCTGAACTCCTGTACCATATCTGAGTTCAATTATAATTTGGTCCCTAAATTCATAAACGTGGATTATGGCTTATTCACTGCGGCAAAGTCCTGTTTGCTTTTTTGTATTGGAAACTTTTAGTGGATGAGGATGTCATAAAAATTATAGGTATTTAAATTTTGTGAGAAAATCTCAAAGGAAGATTCCAACTTCGGACCTTGGTCTTAGTAACAACTAATTTTTATTCTATACAGACATTTTTTATTCGAATTTTTTAGTTGCAAGGTTTCATAAAGCACGCGATGAAAAGCAATGAACTTACAGCAGCTCTTGCCCATTCAGAGGTGGTCTTTTTTGTGGTAGGTTTCTTTTCCATAATACATCTATAAAGTTTCTTCTTGCATAAAGTTTTTTAACCACTTTCCTATTATTTAATTTATCAATTCAGGCATCAGCTGTAGTCGCTTTTCCGATAATGACTGTCTGCATGTTACTTCTATCGCAATTAAGCTAGCTGGAAGTAATCATTTGTGTGTTGGCAAAGGTGTTTGTCCTAATTCATCAGTAATGCATCATGAATAACACTAGTATGATGTTTTAAATCGACTTTAATCTGAGGAATTAGCTGTTGTGCTATTATCAGTTGAACTACATATCTGGAAGGTGAAGCAGATGCTGCTGCTTTCCATTTGTTTCAGCAGGTATCCTTACTGACATATGTTAAATAAATAATATGAGAAGAAATCAATTGCTTGTGATATTACTAAGCCTTTGTTGTATACTTGTACATCGAATGGACTTGGTTCCAGATTAAGAATTCATATAAAGAGATCAATTTAAACATTTGACACGTTTGCAAATGAAAGAGTTGGTATTTTATTGCTGTCTCGTGTTTGATATAAATAATAGATATATTAGTTTGAGTTTGTTTCGTTTGAAGTTAAATAGATTAAAATTAAAAAAAATAAAAGCTTACAAGCCGTACGAAAATAGAATCGAATTTAAATAGACAGTATTGTTTTTACACTGTTTTAGTGTTTACCTGCTTCCCCCTCCAAAAAATAAAAAAGGAAAAAGAAAAAGAAAACTTTATCCAAACGCATTTTTGACAGAAAGAAAATCCATGGAAAAGACGAGTTGGGAAGAAAAGGTTCACGCCTTGACCCACATCCTAACCAACCCAACAACCTCACCGCCCCTCCACTCCCAACTATTCATAGCCACTCAAATCCCCTGCTACCTCAATTGGGACTACCCACCGCTCCTCTGCCGCCCCTCCTCCTCCGCCTTCCCTCCGCCGCTCCTTAAATGGGCCTTCTTTCGTTTCCATAAACGGGCTTCTCGATTCGGGCTTCCAGATACATCTTGGCGGTCCAAGTGCCCGTACCAAATTCCTCCGCCATTAATTCTGGCCAACGGAGTGGAAGAAGCTCGATGGGATGATGAAGAAGAGAAGAGAAAATACGTCCGCAAAAGATTTACCAGAAAAAGGTTTGGGAGTAATGTTCACCCCTTTATTCCGTTTATTGTTCCGAATATGTTGTTGCTTTGTGTTCTATTCTGGGATCCGATTCCAATTGATCAAATCTGATTTTTTTTTTCTATTTCATCTATTTGATAAATAATAAAGGAATAAATAAATATGTGTAAGCATTACTTCTTTTGTTCGATCTATTATCTGCCTAGTGTGATTGTTTATTTTAATATTTTCATTTCATTGAAAATTACATTATAATACTTGAAATGTAATTAAAATATATTCACATCACATCAGGGGGGTATTATTGTAATATGCATAAAGTCAGGGGTCTCGTTGTGAATCATTGTAAAAATAATTAATTTAATATTCAACACATCGAACTAATCAACAAATAAATATTATTGCAGCTTTCGGATCCAACGTAGTCCGGCCCGGTTTTAACTAGACAACATTATTTTTTAATTTAAATTTGCGTAACTTCTAATCATCTGCTAGTTGTTAATGTTTTCAAATATTAAAAGACATGTTAAAATTGTTTTATTTATTTTTATATGTATATGCAAGTCAAATCATCAAGCTTAATATAATTTGTATTTCTATATTTAAATATTAAGAATGTATGATGATGCATGATTTTAATGTCAAAAATTAATAAGAAGATAACACTTTATATGCATTAAAAAAAAAAAAAGGTACAAAACACAAATTTATTTCATAACATTTTGCAGGATTGGGAAACTGTTCTTCATTCATAAAATTATCATGCATAAATTAAAAGATATCTGATTTTACATTTTAACATTTCTCTCTTCGCTTCATTTTCAATGCTAACTAGATAATTGGAGGGTTTGATTTAACAACACCCTCAATCTTTCCCACATTTTTTTTTTTGGAGAATATCCTAAACAATTTTCCTATTGCATCAAACATTTTACTACTATTTTCGCTATGCCAATAAAGAAAAGAAAAATACTACTCGTAGAAGATTTTTCTCTGAATTTTGGAAATATGCATATGGTCTCACGTTTCTGGGAGGCTATTTGTCAACCTTGCTACTGGTGTCCATAGGTAGGGGACTCATGTCCTTTTAGTTGAAAATAAAAAGGCAATGCACATGATTTTTTGATAGTACTGGGGAAATAAATTAATGACTTCATATTTTTAATAAATTAAAGTATCATTTTCAATTGAATTAATAAAAACGCCATTCCGCTTTTTAAAGGCACACCGCCTCCCCAGACTACATTATCAATTCATAAGACAAATAGACAACTAACTATAGCTAATCAAGTACTTAGAAATTACTCTCGAAGTCACACTCGGACTTTTATAATACTCTTTCTAGGAATTTACTACTTTAATTTACCAAATTAATCACGTTGTCTTTATATCCTTCATTGGTTAACAATTGTCTTAACCATGGAGAAGAAAAAAAATTAGTGTATGTTTCAGTCAATTAAATATTGAAATTTTTTGAGAAGTTTTTAGAAACGTTTTAGAATTCTAAAAAAATTGTAAAAATAATTACTATATTAAGAAAAATAAGAGAATCCCAACTCTCAAGACAACAAATAATTTCATAATTATATTTTATTTTTCTTTTCATTGATTTAAAAATGGTAACTTTTGGACGGAAACAAAAGAAATTTTGATCCTTGCTCTTGACTACGAGGGAAAAAGAAAAGGAACTATAACTGGCTCCGTCATTAGAAATACTGGTGTTTAATGGGTATGATTTGCAATTACGTGGAATATTTTGCAACAAAGTTATTTCCGCTAATCGCGCATGAACGTCGATTTGCCCAAGGAAAAACAAATGTAAAGGTGTTGACAAAGTGAATTGAAAAGGTTTATTGGTCAACACAAAGCTAGCAGACCGTGATTTAGTGATTTGATTGGTCAAGCATTTAATAATAATTATTTACAAGTACATTGTCAATATTTTTCTACTAAATAATTTTTCTTTACATCTAAGGTTAGAGAGTCGTAAATTAAAATTAGGAGAACGAGAGCAGAAAATTTTAGATTTCTCTAAAAGTTATCTTAGAAAGAAAATCCGAATGTTTATTAGTGTAGTATGGTTCGTCGATAACTTTTTTTTTTCGAGACAAAAAATGATAACGTTTAAATAAAAAATATATCGAATTATGATCAAATTATAATGTAAATCATATTCAAGACCTTTTAATCTTGATACCTCAATCTTATCGGTCAGACTTTGGTCTCATTGACATAGTTTGTAAATATTTACATGTAATGAAATATTTTATTGAATTAAGACGATTGTGAACAAAGTTCCAACTAATCATTACATATAGGGTGATCACAAAAAAGAGAAAGGTAGTGATTATTTGAAATTGCCACCAATGAAATACTAATACTATTCAAGTGACACAACTAAAATTCTAAACTTCCATGCCCAAGTTTAATATATATAAGTTTGACGAAAATCGTAAATATACTTCATATAAGTTTATTTCTACAATAGTTTTTTTATCATCGAGATTTTTAAGTTGTAATAAAAGTATAGAACAACTTATCAAGGTAATTCATATTTAAAAAATATATGTTTGTTTGGTGTTTGGGAAAATAGTTTGAAAGAGTAGAGGAGGTTTGTGAAATAATCTCGATTTGCGTAATGTTGTTTGTTTGGGTTTTGAGAGAGTGGTTTGAGAAATAAAGTAGGTGTAGGTTTTCTTGGAAGAGTTTGGTTGTAGGTGTAAGCAATGTTATTAAAATCGGACCGGGCCGGCCAGTCCGATCGGTTCGACCACGAACCGGAGGGTGGTCCGATCCGGTTTACCCCCTAAAACCAGCCTGAACCGGGTTCCGATTTTTTTTCTTTTTTTTTTCGATTTTTTAAATTTTATTAATGTTAAAAATAAACTAAAAATTGTTGTAGAAGGTGGGATTTGAACACCTAACCTCTTGCATGAAACATAACTTCCTTACCAGTTGAGCTACATCATTTTTGTTGAATGTCTAGTACAAAACAATTTTATAAATTACAGAAAACCTGTAGCCAAATTTGTTTATAAATTAGATTATAATAACTCAAATTAACATTTTACACATTATCAATGAAAATTAATACTCAAATAATAATTTTTTATTAAATTTTGTTCTATAAGATATTTCTATCCAATATTATTTTAGGATAAAGAGTGTCAAATTTTAAAAATCAAATCGATATATTATGCAAGTTTGATTTTGAATATTAGACTTTTATACATAATCATATTTTAAAATTATTAATCTCTTAGTTTGTTGTATTTTTAACTTACACTTTTAAATGTTTATAAAGAAATATAATCATATTATATTTATACGAGCTTACAAATTAGTATCATATTACAATTATGATATAAGTTATGTAAATATTATGTGATTTAATTTAAATATATTCTAAGATTTTATATATTTTTAATCAATTGTAGGATAATGTTTAAATTATATGCATATTATTTATACTTTAAAATTAAATATATTTATTATATTATTATGACGTCATCCGGTCCGACCGGTTCGACCAGTAAAACCAGTGGCCAGTTGGCTCACCGGTTCACTGTCCGGTCCGGTTCTGAAAACATTGGGTGTAAGATGTGTAAAACTTTATGTCAAATCATGTTTGTTATGTGAGATAAATTGTGTAAGAGATATGTTACATTATGTCAAATCAAATTAGAGTTTGTATATGTTTTGTTTAGAGATAAGAAAATTGTTGTTTGTTTGGCTTTTGAAAGAATAGTTTGAGAAAATTGAGAGATGAAAAATTTATTTGAGAAAGTAGAAAACATGTTTGTTTGACATTTCCCAAACACGAAATTTTTTTGGGAAACGCCAAACAAACATGCCCTATATATTCTCTAAGAAGTACAAAGAAAATATTGGCATTGCAATCTTAACAGCAAATTAAATGTCATAAATAACAATTTCATGATTGCCAATTATTTCTTACTTTCTAATTAATGATCATCAGTCACATGCACATTTAGTTTCATGAAATAGCACGGGGGATTGTAGGTGAGTTAGGTCATTCAGTTAATATTAATTCAATAAGAGTCCTGAATTTCAAATAAGTTGTTTTCAAATATTTATGCAAACATTAAATATGAGCCAAACATGGAGTATAATGCATGAGTTTCTATCTACCTCCCAGCCAAGATATGTAGTTATTTATATTGCACCAAACAGAACCCCACAAAATTAACTTTTGAGAAAAGGAAAATTTTACTCATGGTTGTAGTTTATTTGCAAACATTTAATATGCCCAAAGAAGAAAAGAAAGACATGATTTTCTAGAGGACGTAGAAGATTATCTGTCTAGTGAAAGGGGTCTCATCCATCCAACTTTTTATTGTGATATTGTGGTACATTCTCAATGATGATGTGTTATATTATTTCGTGTTTAACTATCTAACTGCTACTATCGAACTACAAAGAATTGTGAGATGTAACAATTTTAAAGCTAAAATGGACAAATGGAAACACAAATAAGTTTAAAAGTGCAGGGGAAAACGATATAAAGTTGGGTTGGAGGGTAAATATTTGATGATCCCCTTAACTTCCAAAACATAGCACTCTCGCTCTCGCAAAAGCAAAATAAAAGGCTTCTATTTCATTTATGCTCACTTATAAAAGTGCTAGTATGAAGAAGAAAATTGTGTACTAAAAAAATACGTTTGGAGAAGAAAATCGTATCGGAAAGAATGAACAAAAAGAACGTCTACGTTTATTACTCTTGCAAAAAGCAATGTTTTCAGAACCGGACCGGACAGTGAACCGGTGAGCCGACTGGTTACTGGTTTTACTGGTTGAACCGGTCGGACCGCTGGTCGGACCGGATGACGTCATAATAATGTAATAAATATATTTAATTTTAAAGTATATGCAATATGCATAAAATTTAAACATTATCCTACAATTGATTAAAAATATACAAAATCTTATAATATATTTAAATTAAATCATATAATATTTATCTAACTTATATCATAACGGTAATATGATACTAATTTGTAAGCTCATATAAATATAATATGATTATATTTTTTTATAAAAATTTAAAAGTGTAAGTTAAAAATACAACAAACTAAGAAATTCATAAATTTTAAAATATGGTTATGTATAAAAGTCTAATATTCAAAATCAAACTTGCATAATATATCGATTTGACTCTTTATCCTTAAAATAATATTGGAAAGAAATATTTAATAGAACAAATTATAATAAAAAAATATTATTTGAGTACAATTTTCATTGATAATGTGTAAAATGTTAATTTGAGTTAATTATCTAATTTATAAATAAATTTGGCTACAAGTTTCTATAAATTATAAATTTTTGTACTAAAAGTTCAATAAAAATGATGTAGCTTAAATGGTAAAAAAGTTATTTTTCATGTAAGAGGTTAGGTGTTCAAATCCCACCTTGTACAAAAAATTTTAGTTTATTTTTAACATTAAAAAAATCCAAAAAAAGGAAAGAAAAAAAAAAATTCAAAATCGGGTTGAACCGGTCCATACCGGTTCACCGGTAACCGGTATGGACCGGTTCAAACTGGTTTTTGAGTCAGGCGGTTTTAGTGGGTAAACCGGACAGGACCAACCTCCGATTCGCGGTCGAACCGGTCAGACCGGCCGGTCCAGTCCTGTTTTAATAACATTGGCAAAAAGGCTCTAAGAAATCTAACTTGAATTTAATGCTTGAATGAAATGATTTGGGAGTTGAACGTAGAACTAAAATTGCTTCCCCTTAAATTTTATATTTAAGTCACTTTTAAAATTATAATTTTTTTTAATAACTATTCTTAATTTGTACTTTCAACATGCATGGATGACGTGCTTAGAAAATATCGAGAAGAATGAATATTTGAAAAGTGTTTGTATCATTCCCAACAATTCAAATCAAGAATTTGTGAGAAATTAGTCTTTTTTGCATCAATATATATACACGTAACCGCTCAGATACTTGTAGTGCAATTAGTTGGAGAACATTTACCTCGTCTACAAGCATTTGAATTAGTAGAAAAAAAGTGTTTTGCATTGTTCAATTGCCCCAAGTAAAAAAAAAATGAGTAGATAAAAATATATTATTGTTGTGGGGACCTATGTTGATAAGCATGCATAATGTGAATGAGAATGAGGATCCACAACAATCCCATAAGATGTGTAGAAAGTTAGGTGTACCCCTTAATATTAGACAATTTTTGGAGGGCACATGCTTTGAGCACTCAATGTAAGTTCTATTTTTCATGCCCCACCCACTCCATAATCCCCGCATCATTAACCGGGCACAACTCTTTCATATTTCTTCCCGGTTTTTCCTTTCTTATCTTTTATTTCCTTCTTTCTTTTTGGGTCATTATTTGTCAGCTCTAACTAAAGATGTGACTCTATTTATTGCACATCACTACTGTCAACTTAAAATTAGGTTTACCATCCAACATCAATTAGCCTTTATTATCCGTGTTTGAATTTAATCTCTATGCTTATGTCAAAATGTTGTAGTAGATTTAAGAGTGGTAATCGAGGAGACAGGTCAAGTGGAATGGATCATTAAAATGGAGAATTTTCGGGATCTGCAGTTCCATGAACAAAAGTTCCGATTACGATGAGACCTACAACTAATTCTCACTAATTTTGATCTAAAATAACCCAACTTAATTAAATATTCTTCACTAATTTTGACCGAAAATAACCCAACTTAATTAAAAACTGATCTTGTTATAAGACTATTCACACTAATGGCTTTTGGAGTATGTTTGGCTCTGTTTTTTTGAGTAGTTCTTTGATTAAAGTGAGTAATACTAAAACCGTGAGTAGCATATTATGTGTATGATAAAATATTGAGCTTTATGTTTATCTTTTCATTTGAATTTGACTCACCAAAATCTATTCCAAAAACAAAACATTATTATAAATCATACAAACTTATCCTTGAAGAATTCTAGTTGATGGTCATATGAAGTTGTAGCGGCCGCATATAGTGCTGACAAATACAGATGAATAAAACACTCAATCCCTAAACATGAAATTAGCAACATAGACACCAATTACAATACTATTACAACAAATTGTCTCTAATAAGACCTATTTTGAAATGGGACCCAATTTTTACCTATAATTCCGTCCCCATTTCACCAAATATCTTGAAATTTGAAACATACACAATAAACACCACACCACCACAAAATTAACACTCTCTCCACAACCCTCTATAAAAAGATAGAATTCACAAAACACTACACACACTCATTTTCTCTATCCCCTGTTTCAATGGCTTCCTCAGCCAACCAATTTTCCCTTTTCCTCCTTTTCATAACACTCTTGTCTTCCTCACTGCATACTCATGCAAGAGACAGCCAACTCTTTAACAAAGTTACCACTAACAACAATGTTGTCCCCAACAATAAACAACCTCAGATTAACCAACAACAAGAAGAAGAAGAAGAAGAACATGAACCCAATTTCCTCCCGGAAAACAAAAATGGATACGGTCTTTACGGCCACGAATCCGGCCAACTCCCTCCTTCCACCACCACCACCACCATTCCGTACAACAAACACCTCCCCAAAAACTACAACCCTGTTTCATACGTCACCGAGCCAGAAAACAAAAATGACAACAATGAATTCACAGAGGAAAAAAGTTTCGCCACAAATCCAACAAATTATTATTATAACAATGGCGAACAACAAGAACAGGAAGAAACAGAGTTCAAAAGCTACCGCCCAACCACCACCACTAGAGACAATAGAATAGGTTATAAAAACAATTTCTACTACAACGGTGGCAGCAGCTTCAAAAGCCGGCCTAGTGACACCAGATACAGGGGCGGCGCCACATTCAAAAACGGCGGAGATGTTGATGGCTTTCAGCCGCAGGGGATGAGTGATACGAGGTTTTTGGAGAAGGGGAAATACTTTTATGATGTTAATTCGGAGAGGTACAGTAACAATCACCCGTATGAGAGTTTGAAGGGAGTTCGAGCCAGGAATGAGTATGGAAATAGAAATTATTATGGTAACAGTGAAAATGTCTATGAATTCAACAATGGGAATTCCGATGTGGGAGGAGATGAGTTTCAAGATGTTGATGAGGATAATCTGCCTTGAAGTTTATGATGATTTGGATTGTTTTATTTTAAAGTTTATTAATGGTTTGTTAAGTAATTATTAGGGAAACAAAATTTACAGATTTTAATTATGTGCTCTGTTTTTTATGTGTTTGGATGTCATGGTTGGAGAAAATTGAAATATATGTGAGATGAGATTTTAATGTTATGATGAAGAAACTACATGTTGAATAAATTATTAATTGTATAATTATATGTTGTTAATTTCAAACAATCTACATCTTGATCTTTTCTTAGAGAGAGCTAGTGTACTTAAATACGGTCTCCACCTACTACCAAAAGTAGAAAAGTTTGACTGATAAACGTTAATTAATTAGTGGCGGGTTCAGCTATTTCGAGTTAATGCGTTAATGAATAGTATATTTGGAGAGACTGTTAACTGTACGGCTTTTCTCCTTGGCAGATGATGGATCGGACTATACTCATCCCTTATAGGTCCAATAGCTCATCCCTTATAGGTCCAATGGTCCCCATATACAGTAAAAAGAGGTTGTGAGAAAGACAATTATAAACTCTGTTGTGAGGAGTTATTAATTTTTGTTTCAATTTTAAAATTAAGATGAAGCTTTAAATTCAAAAAAAAAAAGAAAAATAGGAACTTTCTCATAGGACTACGTTTATAAAAATAATACTCCATATTTCTAATTCAATTTGACAATCACAAGAGTAATTGTATTCAACAATATCTTTTTATTGGTTAGTTTCCTTTAAGTATTAGAGTGAAATGCAAAGAAAAATCTTGTGTTGTTAGCAAAATCCTCCCTCGGAAATACCCTTTCAAGCTGAAATGACAATTATACCTTCACCAATGGATGCAAAAACACCGTTCTTAACATGAAATATATCAATAACCCCCTTGTTAACTTTGAAAATTTTCAATAACCCCCCTATTCACTTAGAAATTTGACAAAAAATTCCCTATGATTTATGAATGAATTTCAAATGAATCTTTTGGCTAATAAAAAAATAACAAAAAGGGATTTTTGCTATATAAAATAACACATAAGAATTTTTGATAGCCATACAAAGCACAGAGGGTATTTTTGAATTTAGCTCTAAGTATTATGAACAAACAAAATTCTTCTTTTAATAATTTGAGTGTCGGTTGAACTCAGTTTCACCTAGATTTACCCCACTTCAAATAATTGATTTATTCTTTTTTTCCTTTTAATTTCTTTCCAATGAAGAGTCTATCAAGTTGACTATGGAAACATAATTTACTGAAGTGCATATATTTTTTCTTTTTCACAAATTACTAAAGATGCATATATAACCCTGAGAATTTTATTAATCAAAATTATTAATTTTTGTACTTTTAAGTGTTGGGATTTACCAATGGTATGCCATAATTCGTCCGGCAGTGTCCCATCACACACTTGTACTGTGTGACATAGGGGTTTCGAGTCTAGAAATGAGATCATGGAGCATGGGCACAAATAAACTTGTATATAGAAATTACTCGTCCGTTTTAATTGTTTTTCCTATTTTCTTTTTGAGACTATACGAAATAAGGTTTATTAAAATAATTATTTCTCAAGAAAAATCATTAAAAAATAATTAGTGTAACGCCACTTATTCTCAACTAAGACTTCACATACAAATACATAATTTTCTTAAATTTAATATTTAATTTATTCTATAAAAATGAAATATTTTGGTAACTATACATGTCTTTCAAAAACACCCATATATAAGAATTAACAATACTTTTTTTTTTAAACATAGAGAGTATTAATATGATAATATGTACCACATAAATGCATGGCCTATCTGCCTCATTAGATATCAAGTTCGAACTATCTCTTTGTCCAAATATACTATTTTTCTTTCATATAAAATATTTCAGTTGTCAGTGTCAATTTACACAGCTGCACAATCGGATTGGAGTGGGCAGTACTTGTGGATGAAGTGCCCATTATCTAACGATTTTTGACAATTTGTATTACATGTTGATCTTGAACCACTGGCACAGAATTTTTCGGATAATGGAAAGATCCGTGACCAAATTTATTTACTTAAATCCAAAAATTGCAAATACCCAAATATGAGTTCTCTTTTATTTATTTTTCCTGTAATTCTAAAAATAACAAACTTTTAAAGATGTAGGCCGGTCAAGTTCTTCCGCATATAACGGGACTGACCATTAATTAATTGGCTCAAAGCAAAACGTAAGGTTTAAGGTTAACTTTTGATATTCTGAATTTGCAACCTTCCAATTCATATATGGTTTCTGTTTGCGTAGTTTTCCAGCATTCTTTAGTTATATATGATCACTTTAATGAAATTTGATATTTTGATTTAATGATATATTATACAAATGTTCCATTAAAAAACTGTTCAGTTTGTATCACATTGGATCTTCTAATTGTAGTATTTATGGAGTAATTAATATTTAGTATTGAAGTAAGGGGTCCCTCTGTTTCAAATTAATTGGCACATATGTAAAATTTTTATTTTTCAAATTACATGTCATATTTGGTTTCTCAACGCATATTTTTTCAATTTTATTATTTCTTACTTCTAGGCTTACACAATATAATAGAGTGCCGAAAGATCAATGACATTAATTAAAACAATCATTAAAGGATATTTTTGACATTTTATCGTAGAAAACTGATTAATTATTGAGTTTCTTAATCTGTGTAAAAATATCAAATGTTTGAAATAATTTGAAACGGAGAAGTACTTATTTGATTAGAATTAGAAGGTACTCATGATGTAGGGAATAAAATGGTGAAAACATGGAAGGGCGTGTGGGGTTTGTCACAAAAGTTACTGATGATGGCTTCCACTTCTTACAGATTTCGGACCCTTGCAAATCATTTGGTTAGTTATTTTTTTTGTCAATTTGTGAGAAATTTTAGGTTAAACTCAATTTGATCTCATTCAAATAATCTATGAAGAAGCCAAGAAAACAAGAAATTGATGAGTGGACCATAGTCGTTATGGTGGACTAAGTGGAGAAAATAATTTTACATTTTTATTCACATAGGATGAAAAAGATTAAGCTGAAATGTTTAACAGCAAAAATATATTAGAAAAACATTTTGTTTACAACTCCTAAATTGTTTTATGGATTGATTTGGGTCGGTTTTGGTCGATGAAATCGAGACAAACCCAAATTGATTCACAATTGCCCAATAAGAAGAGGTAATTTTTTTTTATTCAGTTTGAAGCCAACTTAGTTAAACTATATTTCAAAATTTTAATATTCACTAACTATAGTACTTTATTAAATTTGAATATCTCAATATTTTACAAAAATAAATCAAAATTATGTTTCAAAACTTTTGCTTATCTAAACCATTTTGGTAGCCGAAAGATAGTAAAACCGAGCTACAACAAATCCATTTACACTCGTAATGATAACTTAACTATGCTATTAGTTTTCTACTGCTCTTGACTTTGGATGGTTGGTCTTAGTTGGTAGGGATTGGCCTTGCATGGCATTTTGTCAGTTTGTTGGTCTTTTTATTTTGCCTCTGTAGGTCGTTACTTTGCTTCTGTGTAGACGGTTTTTTTGTTGGCTTTTTACTTTGTCCTTGCTTGGTCTTTTGCGAGGGTGTTGGCTGGTTATTTTGGTCATGCGTGGTCTCTTTACTTTGTTGTCTTTTTGTGGTTGTAATTTTTGCCCCGATTTTCTGGGATACCTTGGACCCTGTTTTTTCTTTTTTGCAGGTCTAAATAAATTGTGGTTGCCCTCACCACTTTTCATTAAAAAAATAAAATAAAAATAAATAAATAAAAGTGACTGCAATGATTTAACTAAGATGAATAAAACACCTCACTCTGAGTTGTGTTGGCAAGACAAGGTATCTGCTGGTACTCTTTCGGCTTTCTCCATGGATCTAAGGATAGAACCATTTTTGGGTGGTCCGGGTTTGGTTTATTCACATTTCAACTTTGTATTTTTGTTCATAGAAATCATGTCACCAATTAATGAAACCAGCCAAGAATCGAAATGGAGGGCTCGAGGATCTTGGTATTGTAGATAACTAGATGAAATTATTAATTCAAAAAATGCTTAATGTAATAGTAGTATTTTGTATTTGGACAAGGCCGAAGAATACGAGTTGGAATGGGCCAGGGCTGCAGTAAATACATTCGGAAGATTGTTTCAACTAGGGCTGTCAATGGGTCGGATTCTGGTCGGATCAGACTCGTTCAGATCCGATTCTATTTATATCGGATCGAATTCTATCGGATTCGGATCGAGCTCGGATTGTGCTCGGATCAAGATTTTTTTAATCCAACGGATCTTGGTCGGATTTGGCCGGTTATCGAATATTTTTCGGATCCACTAAATTTTCATTGAAAAAATTAAATTAATATTTTTTCCTAAAACAAGTTTATTAACTTTTCAATTTTATTTAATTTTAGCTCACATGTTCAAACTTTCTTTACTATATTCATATTTGTAGAATGAAAATATTGGTTTAAATAATTTTATAAACGAGTTATAAATTACTATCTTCTTAAATTGACGGAGAAATATTATTAATGATACTTACTTTTATAAAACATTATGTATATATATCATTCTTTTTATTTATTGTCGGATACGAATCTTTAACGGATCGGATCGACCTAAATCCATATTCGCTCCATGAGTTTCGGATTAAAAAATTTCATAATCGGATCAGGTCCATCGAATCTCTAATCGGACAATTATCCTAATAAATCGGACCGAATTCGGACGGATCCGGATTGAAATCCGCCCGATTGACAGCCCTAGTTTCAACTGTGGGCCCTAGTTGAATATGAAATATGTGCCTCTTGGTAGTCCACTATCGTTGGGCTCCAAACAGATGAATGATTTCTTCGAGTTTTCATTTTCTTTTACTCCAAGAATTTCGATTTTTTCTACTGTTTTTCATTTCGACTATTCCTGTTAATTAAAAATAGAGACGACAAAGAACGCTGCAAGCTAAAACCCAACAAAGCCCTAAAATCTGCCATAGACACCACCACACATTTACCCAACACTTTGCCATCCGCCATGGCCACCTTCGCCGCCAGGTCAGTCCTCCGCTCCGCCCGTGGTGCCACCGCCAGAGTTTCCACCGGTATGAAGCCTAGTGCTGCTCCGTCTCCGTTTCGCATCTCATCTGAAAAACCCATCTCCGCTCGCATTTTCAGGTAATTGTCTTAATTCAAAATGTAATTATAGGTGGTTTTCTCATATCTATTTTTATGCGGCAGGTCACCGGTGGAGTTGAGAAGTGTTAGCGTTGTGACAATGTTGCCGTACCACACTGCAACTGCATCTGCGCTGCTCAACTCCATGATCTCCGTGGCTACGCGTAGCCACGCTTGGACTATTGAAGGTAATTTTAGGTTTTCTAAAGAAGCAATCTGATCCAGATGCGATTTATATCATTTTTAGGAGCATATGCATATGTTTGTGCATTTAATTCATGTTTAATTTTTCAATTAGGAATTAGAAAATTAGTTTTGGATAATACCAGCTTAGTGTTGAACTCGATGTCCTTAGATTTAGTTCGTGTTCTTATTTTTATAGAAAGGGGGCTTTTAGTGTCCTAGTATCGTTGACACTTCTAATTAGGCAGGTTGATAAGGATACAACATTTTGTGATTCTCAATAGATTTGAGGTGTTTCCAATTGACAGAGTTTTTTTTGAGAGGGGGGCGGGGGTGTAGGGTATATATAATTAAGTATTTATGCTAATTAAATGTTCAACGATTTCATGGTACTTAATATTTATTTGAATTAAATCGATAGTAATATATGGCATTTATCTATTGAGCCAACCTCTTCTTTCACCTAGTTTTATGCATTCTTTTATTTGAGGTACAGCATCCAGCTCTCAAAATAAAAAGATGTGTATTATTTTCCATCTTGTAGGGCGAAAAAGGGATAGATGAAGGTCGTCAAAATGAGGTGAAGTGATTCAAATCTCTTTATTTGAAAATGAATCATTAGGTCGATTCCTTAATTTAAGTGGCTAAGCATCCATCTGAAACATTTCATGGAACTCTCTTGCTGAAGGGTGTATAGGAAGAAAGATATAATTAACTTGACCTGGCAAGGAGGGAGGCTGTTTTGATGATTCAGACCTGTCACCTCTAGGTAATGATGGAGCAACCTGTCCTTTGGGTGTCGTTGTGTCTCATAATGAGTGAAAAAATATTCGATTGAGCAATTTTGCGAGATTGAAGTTTCATGAAATCAGTTTAGCAAAATTCTTTGTTAAGCAAATTTATGACTAATGTCAAAGGAATATAGTGGTGTGGGGTTGATTTTTGTGGGATTTAATTAATTAAAATTTTGAAAGTTGCTGATAAAGTCATTGAGAGTAATAGTTTGGTTGTAACTATGACTAGTAAGAGAAGTAAGGGGACGACATACCGTAAAGCAATTAGACCTGGAATTTTTTGGGCATGGTCATGTGGCCCGACGACATGTTGCTTTGTGCAACTGATACCTTGCGAATTTTATCACTACAATGACCTGGTTAGTAAATTATCAAAAAAAGAAACACGTGGTTAGTTAGGCAACATCCTCTTGTGCTAGCAGCCAACTCAGGAACAGTTTAGTAGATTATGAAATTAAAGGAGCTTTTGCCATGCGTACCTTATTCAAATTGGAAAAAATTAACTATGCTATCCAAGAAGTGCACTTTTAAGATATTGAAAAACTCAACTCAGCCCCATAGTGATGTTTCACATATTCTCTTTTCCTCACTTCTCAGTTAAGTACCACCTCCAAGGTCTAGATCCTCTCTGGAAAAGTTGCAAACTATATCTTTGAGCTTCATGTGCTCCAAAATAGAAGGTAGTGTTGGAAGTATGCCTATTCACTGATTGGAATCTTGAAAGTCGGATACTTGATGTATGTTTATGAATGGTCAACCTATAGATGCAATTTGCAACACTAAGACTAATATATCTTTGAGAGTTAATTGCCTCATAATTACGATTATTAATGCGTTCACTTGAGATGAGGGCGGTGATCGACCAATTTTCGAGGTGGGTCATTTTACTTGTTAAGCTTTCTGGTTGATGTCCTATTTATACTTGAAATGCGAACTTGGATATAATAACCCCTCATCTGTGTGGTGAGATTGCTTCTTGCTGGAAAATTGACTTAAGGTATTTGCAATAGGCTTTAGACTCTTTAATGCTCCAACTGCTATACTAAGGCAAGTCTAGCTTGTTCATGAATCATGCGGCTAATATTAATTGTCGAGGAAGGAATTCACAAATCATTGCTCTTGATAAATTAGATTTCATAAAATAGATAACCTTATATGAAATCTAAGGTGGAAAATCATTTCTTACCGTTTTTTAGCTACAGCTATCGATAATTCAGTCGCTTATCGATCATGCTAATATGTGGTATTCATCAGATTGCAATGATGATGTATGATTACCCTTGGATGGTTCCACCGAAGTATCGTTGACATCGCTCTAGACGAATGCGTGACAACTAGAGTCATGAACGAGGTCGCCAGAAGAAATTGTCAATTTCTTTAGATTTTCTTTTTATTTTATTAGACTGCCAAATATTAAGATGAACACAGGCTATTTGGTTGCTTTCGATGGAACTGTTTTATGAATATGGTAATTTAACTCCTTGAGAAGCTGTGGCAAACACTTTTATGGTGGACTTGTTGCACCATAAATTTGTAAATTAAGTGGGCAATCCTTTCTGTATTGTTTTACTTTTTTTCATAATTTTCATCAATACTTTGCGAAATTGTGTTGAAACAGCTGAGACATTGCAACCAGTCACCTTTTGACATGGGCTTTTTTTTCTTTTTAGGGTTGTGATTACTGCTCATTGGCTGAGTTTGGGCCTGAAGATTTTCCAAACTCTCCCCTTTTTGGTTTAAGCTGAAACTTGTATTTTCACATTGGGACCCGGATATTAACTCTCTTCGGATTCATATCCATAATAATTTTCCTTTACCTGTACTTTTGATGTATGATTGTTAGAATGGACATGAAATACTAGTAGCGGAGACATTATCTTCAACACTTATGCGTGACAGTACTGGGAGTTGAAACAGTTTTTCTTCTGATTATCTGGAAACCCAGTTTTGAATGTGGATATATAATATAGGTGTATATTTAGTGGATTGTCATGGTAATAGCCTAATAGGGTTTATTTGACTCCTGTCCTGTCCCATAATGGAATCACAGTTTTCGTTAAAATCTAGTTAATGTAAACAAATAGCAATCCCCTTCAATGAAACGTATTGAAATGAATGCAGGATATACAGCTAACATGAGTATTTTCATATGATTGGGTTTTCTTCCGAATCTTACTCCAAGAGACTATTAAAGAAGCTGGTAAAACAAATTAATGATTTACGGTGTGCCACATTTGTGCGAAACATTACAATTGATGTGCCTCGTTGGACCCAAATGTGCATTGGCAGGAATAAGTCGGACCTATTAAATACCATTGGCAGGAGAAAAAAAAAAAAAAAAAAAGTGATGTTGCCACAGGTTAACGCTTAACTTGTTCTTTTTACAAACATTTTATCTTTTCAAATTAAAAATTATTTAACCATAAAGTTTTAAATTCAATTTAACAGGATCCATATACGTCCGCCCCAAATTCAAGCCAATTAACTTGGTTTTAGTTTTCAAATCGAATCCAACTTTCAATTGACGTGACATGTCCATGGTAATGTGAAACTTTTTTTGTATTTTTTTTTTTGATAAATCATGGTAATGTTGAACTGCACAAACAGAACCCTGACCTATATATACAGAGATAAAACTGAAGCAAAACGGAGTGTGACTCATAAACCAAGCCAACCCCAATAAGTGGAAAATACAGATGAGAAAGGTATGTCCTTAACCGTAAAAAAGCCACACCCCAGAAACTCCACATGCAATCACTTATAATAAGAGACATCAATAATACTCACGACAAACTAAGATAAAGCTAAATCAACATGCAGTCATATAAGAACTAAAAATCACCAATCTACCAATAAACCTTAAAAATAATTTCCTAAGAGGGCTATATAAGGAAGAACCAAGGGACAATCTTTTTTACACACCAACCAATAAAGCCAACATTAGATTAGTCCTATCAGATGTTAATTACCTTAATTTAGAAAACAAACTAATCAGATAATCTTTATACCAGAACCCAATAGTCACAAAGTATATTTTTCAATAGCATCGACGTATCATAGACCTTTCACGATTCAAAAACATTAACCAACTCGTAATCTAGTGTAGGCACTTTCAAGCTTCAACATTAACCAACTCGTACTCCACTAGAGAAAGATTGTTGTCCTCTCTTACCACAAACTTTGCAGGTTCGGTAGCCTCAACACGGCCCCATTTATCCACAGCTAGCCTCATGGAGCCCTTAAACATGTCAATCTTTGCATTCCGAAGTATCACAGTGTTACCTGGTTTCATTAAATCGACTGCAAAAAAGTAAACTTTCATTAGCAACATACATAAAGACTAAGTGGTACAATGCAATGTGGACTTATATCCCAGCATAAGCAACCAATAATTGACATTAAAATAGCATAGAATTCAAAACATCATATAACTTGTAGTTGTAAGATTTGTAAATTTCAGTCACTTCACCTCTACTTTTTTACATTCTCATGTAGTGTAACTCTTTAGATAGTGTAATATTATAATACAAAGCATTCCCATGTTGTTTGATGACATTCTCGGAAATGATTTCCAAAGCACAAATATGATTCTTTTAACCTCTAAAATTATCCTAAGGTTTGCTTCCCTAGTACGAATCTGAACTTTCTGAAAGCTCGTGGAAGAGATGATTATATATAATGAAAGATGTAAAAATGCTTATTCAGCATAGCCTAAACTGGATAAAAATTGCACGATTCAGACACTTTGATGCTTGTAAGCAAGTATACAGAGAGAAAAGCCTTCAATATAGTATATCTCAAGAAGTTAACATATAATGAATCCACTCGAACATGTCTTAGAAATACAAAACCTCTACATTCACAACACAGAATTAGCCTAAAGGCACAGACTGAACCACAAAGGAACAAAGTGTGATTGAAAAGCAGTTCCAAAATAACTGCATCAAAGAACCAAGGCCAAAATCGAAAGGCAATAATAATAAAGAACATATGTAAATCGCCAACAAATTCTAAGACTTCTCACGTTCTTTGCTTATGTGCATTCAAAGACACAATTCAAGCATTCATCCTTTTAAGTACAAAACATTCCAAATTGCAGTACCTTTAGGAAATAATCGTTCCAAAGATGGAGGTTATACCTTGGTCGTTGCGAGCAGTGAAGAGGATAGTGGCGGTTTCGTCTCCGACGAGGCATTCAGCGATTTTGTTATTCTGATTTTGGGGACCGCGAAAAGTAGGGTTTCGTGGTTTCTTGTTCA
This sequence comes from Penstemon newberryi var. newberryi, assembly GCA_030819805.1. Lineage (NCBI taxonomy): Eukaryota > Viridiplantae > Streptophyta > Magnoliopsida > Lamiales > Plantaginaceae > Penstemon > Penstemon newberryi. The sequence continues at coordinate 44,699,330 of JAUALY010000005.1, read as the reverse complement.
GCACAGCGCTTGCATTCACTACTTTTACTACGAGTGTGTGCCCATTTGTTCCAGGCTTCAGTGCGTCCACTTTCACGAAAACAGGCTTCCGCAGCCCCGGCTTTTCCTGTTGCGGCGTTGATGTCGTCGATGAGGTTTTGGTAGCCATGAAACAAGAGTGATTAGTTTGGGGTTTCTGGTGGAAAAGGTATTTGATAAATGAGAAACCCTAACCCTAATTCGATGATTCTAAATAAACTGAAAAAAAATTGCAGTTATTCGTCAAACCATTTTAGAAGTCGGATGGTTATTTTGTTCAACCATGAACGGCGGCGTTACTCCACGGGCTAAGGCCCAAGAGTCCTGGACTCATAATGGCCCAACAAGATAAAAACGCCAACACTAAAGTAACTTGCTTTGTATAATTATTAGTCTTAAAATAAACTATCAATGTTTTGTTAGTAATTTTTTTTATAATAAGTGTTATATATCTTGAAAGGGATTAAATTATATAATAATTAAATACTTTTTATAAATCAAAAAATTAAGAGAAATAAAATACAAAACAAATTGAGGCACAATTTACTTGCTAATCTCACACATAAGTCTATCATCAATTTATCAGCATGTTAAATTATGCAATGCCCTTTATTTAGTATATATTTTTCCATGTCTAATTACTTAAAGATATGCAAAAGATTGAGAAAATTATCAGGTCATCTGCTTAAGTTCTTAATCTTAAGCTTATATCAATTGTATTGAGATTTAAAATATATGTTGTATTAATTATTTTTCTTTATTTGTTAATTATAGTTCTAGATGTGACGGTAGATTTTTTTTTTTATGAGTCTATAATAGTGGTTCTACATATTAATCTTCCTGTTACTGTCTTGATCTTCTTTATTATTACTTAAATACTCTCTTCGTTTCATAATATCTGTCATTTCACATGTATGCACACAAATTAAGAAAATCATTAAATATGGATGAATTCTAGGGGGAAATAACGAAAAAGACTAAGATACTCTTTAATTAATTATCCTCCACTAATGTTTGAGAAAATTTATGAGCATAAAGGGCAAAAATGAAAAAAAATAATTAATGATTTATTGAAAATACAAAGTGACAGATAGTAAAGCGATAAATATTATGAAACGGAGAGAGTACTTCGTACATGATATTTTTTTTCTAATTTTAGAATTAATGTATGCCTTTTACGACCCACAAAAAAGAAACGACAAGTCAACGAATAAAAAAAAAATGAGGCAATCAATTAAGTGAAACTAAAAATAGATAAAAGCCCAAAATGCCGTCATTTTTAAATCTACCATTTATATCGAGTGTCATCTCTTCCAATTACCGACATGGAAATCTGAAAAAGTCAAACCAGCTTCCATTACACACAAATCAATCGTAGAGACAAAACCACCATCTCCATTTCTTGAATTCAAAGATCAGAAACCGGAAATTATCCACAATATATTTAAAAGAAAAAAATCAAAATAAACAACCATCTTCTTCTATTTGTTCTTCCCTTTTATTATTCAATCTCATTTCAGTGCTCTTTATTTTTATTTTTTCGAGATAAATTAATATTTGTATTAATTCATCATGGACTCTGATTTTTGGAAAACACGCATCGCTGCCGCGAAGAGGCAATTCAATTTGCAGCATCAGAATCACCACCACACCCCTCAATTACTAGGTTCGTATCTTCTTTCTTGATTAATTGATCTGAGATTTGTTTGTTTCGAATTTAAATTCAGTTTATTTATTTATGTGTATCGTTTATTGGTTTTAAAGATCGGTTAAATATGGACGATTTTGAGGTTGAAGAAGAGGCCCGACCCGATTTTCCTTGCCCGTATTGTTACGAGGAGTTTGATATAGCATCCCTTTGCTCACATCTTGAGGATGAGCACTCGTGCGAATCAAAAGCCACCGTGAGTTTCTCATAATTTCTTCTTTTTTGTTTGTTCGTAATTTCTTTAGACTTGTTATGAACCGATTATGATTTTGGTCTTGATAAAGAGGCTTTTGATTGAATTTGATGAAGTTTAATAATGCTTTCCTTTTCTGGATATATTAATTTGCTTCATGATGGTTAAAGTTGTGATCTTTGTTGTGCTTTTGCTCAAATGGTTCTTCATTTCATGATGCTCTGAATTGCTATGTTTTTGTTTTCCATCTTTTGTTATATGTTTGATGAATAAGTGGTTAAGGCCGGTAACTTCGCTGTCCATGTTAAAAGATCACCATCTTTGATTTAATGGAGTCACGGTTGTAAATTTGATTTTTTTTGTCACTTTCTTACCGATGTTTTCTTACAGAAAGCTTAAACTTATCGCACCTAACCCAAAGTTTTATGATAATAGAATGGTAATGGGGCTTTCATATCGCCTGTTATCTAAAATCCTATTTGAATGATAGATCTCAATTCAAGAAGAGAATTGGTATTTAGTAATACACACAGAACCATCCATCTTTTTTCCTACCATTTATAAAACAAACTATAATTAGCATAGCTGTCGGTTGCATATGGTCTGCATTTGGATATGACACTTAGATCAACAGATCTAAAGAAGATGTGTGACTGATGCCATATAATTAATGGATAAATCTTTCTCGAGTGGAGTCGAGTTTGCCATAGGTGACGTCAAATTCAAGCAAAATTGTTTCTGTTTTAATTCACTCTTTATCATGTGCAAAACCAAAAAAGAATCAATTTTTTCTGCATGTTTTGTGCTTTCAGTATAATGGCTTATTGTGCTGCTTTACTCTTTCTGCAGGTTTGTCCTGTTTGTTCGGTCAAGGTTACTCGGGATGTGCTGAGTCATATCACGCTGCAACATGGACATTTATTCAAGGTACATATACATACACACTTTTTGTTAGGATATTAGATAAATTTTCAGATTCCTAAATCCAAAGTATAATATTGCAATTAAAATTTTTGTAAAAGATATATTTAACTTGCAGAGGCGCCACCGATTGCGTAGAGTTGGTGTTCCCAACAGTCGAGCACTATCACTATTGGGAAAAGATCTGAGAGAAGCCCATTTACAGGTGCTTCTAGGGGGTAGTGGTTATCGATCAAATACTGCAATGTCATCTAATGTTGCCGCCTCTGATACTACTACTTCTCTCTCATCTCACTTTTTGAATTTATTTCCATCTGAAACTGACGAATTTACAAAATCTGTGATGTTAAGTATGGAGGATTCTACCAAAAGCAATTCTTCACAACATATGTGGAAATCAAGGTAATGGAATCAACTTCCCTTTGTACTTCAAAATATTTTTCCATTGATGAAATAAAGGGCTGGCATTAAAGAACTCGGAGAAAAAAAATGACACAAGGAAGAAAACATACATAGAATTTGAATATTAAATATGAATGGACTAAATTCATTTCTAATGTAATATAAGTGGCGAAGCGCTACTCTTGCACCCTCGAGCAGGCTCTGGCCTATTTTTCTCCTGGAGGATGTTGTTAGACTGTTGGCCGAAGGTCTTTTCACTACGGAAATGCACTTAGTCAACTGGGAGAAATATAGGCTGGAACCTGGCCGGAGGTGCATAATGCCAATTATCATGTGACTAAAAGGTTGAAAATTAACTTTCTATGGTGCAAAGTTTAATCGCTTGTATTTGCAGGGTTGAATTCGCAACTTTCCCCTTGGAAAAATGCTCATTATTATTCTCTGTAATATTTTTCCTTTGACCTTGCAGTTTTGATTCTTCGTTGAGCCATGAAGAGCGGGAAGAGAGAACTAGACAAGCAGCTGGAAGAGCTGTTTTTGTCCAAGATATGCTAGTCTCGATTCTATTGGCTGAATAGTGAAAATAGTAGTAAGTCTTTTGGTTAAAATGGGTGGTGTAATATTTCGATTATTTTGGTGCTAAGCGTATTTTTGGTGGGTATTTATTGGTTTAGAGTTGCTAAAGCACCCTGTCTTTGCCTCATTAACTTGTGGTTTATTCCACATATAAGCATAATATAATAGTTGTCTAATCAGCTCCTATTTATCAATATAAATAGAAGATGAATTTCCCTTACATAATCAAGTTTTGGGCACGAATAAGACCAACTACCAAGTAATCTCTTTGTATGATTCTGTTGCTGACCTGATTTTCTGAAAGTTGGTAGAAAATAGGGGACTATGTATACAAGTTTTAGGGAAAGAGATCATTATATGTGCATTGGGAATTCTTTCTTGGCCTTATTTTTTTGTGCATTTGTAATTTGTTTTGCTGTCAAATGTAAATATTTATCCATTATCTTTCAGTAGTTTTTTTGTTTTTGTTTTAATGAATATCATCTTTCTGTAGTGGCTAATAGGGGACTAATGATGCATACAATCTGTTGTTAAAGAAGAGAAACTTTGAATTTTCTCTGTATCTCAAGTTAGATAACCAAAAAAAAATCATGATACATGTTTGGACTATAGACTTTTCCAGAAGATATTGCATCTGATAATGTATCGTAATGAAGCAAGAAAAATATCATGATTCTTTAGTAGTCATTTTGTGTTGTTTTTCAATTAAAATTATTAATTTGAAGTCTAAATAATATTGGAGTCATTTTAAATTCTTTCACAAAATCATTTCGCTAATTCAAATTCCTCAAATCAACATAGGCCTAGTAGTATTTCAACATATTTGTAAAATATATCCTGTACATATAAACACAAAATTAAATTCGAGCAAAGATAAAATTATTTCCAAGTCTTCAATTATTTGGTGCAGCACACAATATAACTGTATAAGCCATAATGAACCATTGGATTGAATATATATGACCTGACGCTAAACAAACCAAGGCCGCAAACTTTTCAACAGGACGGTCGGATCGGCGGTGGCGGTGGCGGTGGCGGTAGGCGGTGCCACTATACAGTCTACATTTATGCACCACATATAATCATAGAATTGAGAAAACAATTAAAAAAAAAAAACTCGGTTTTGGTTAAACAATTATTGGCAGATTGATTCTCATAGAAAATGTAACGCCGTTCCCTGTACTTATTAGGCCAAACCAAATGGGGGGGGGGGGGGGGGGGTGCTAGGGGGAGGGGTGGGGGTGCTAATAATTAATGGAGGGGGTGGTGGGAGGGGTGGGGCTGGAGGGGGGGTTGGGGGTAGTTGGGGAGCTCCTTGGAGCTCCCCAAGCTACCTTGGCAGGCGCGTAGAAGCGCCTGCCAGCTGCCTGGGCGCGTGCGCCCAGTTTAGTTTAGTTTTTAGTGTGTATTATTATTTCATAGTGTAGTATATTTATGTAATTTGTGATATAGTTTTTAGTTCAAATTTTTTTGTTTAACTTTTATTGTTCAAATTTTTTATGACATTTTAATTTCATTTTAAAAAATGATAATTAAAACTAAATCATATAAATAGAATATAGGTGGTTATATATATATTTGAACAATATAATTTTTAAAGTACTTCGAAAATATAATTTAAACACTTAGACAAAAAAATTCAAATTCATACTTTATTAGGTATATTTTTGTAAACATATTTTTGTGTTGAAATTTTTGTTAATATATTTATCACAGTAAATCACCAACATGAATTTTAATAACTTGCAATGAAAAATAATTCGAACAATACGATTGGATTTGATTAATAAAATAAGAACAAACAATTTAACATACACTTAAGCAAGAAAACACTTAAACAAAATAAAAACAAACAAGTGGAAAAACACTTAAGCAATTTAACGCCTAAACAAAATACGAATTAATGAATGTTTTTATTTTTATTATTCTTAATTTATATATTTTAATATTATTATTATTGTATTTGTTATTATTATTATATAATTATTATAATGGTGAGAGTGGGGAAAAATTAAATTGAAATTAAATGAAGTAGAAATTCCCAGAATTGAATTTGGATAAGCAGGGGTTGGAGCTGGAGGCAGGGGCAGCTGGGGAGCTCCGGAGCTCCCCCCCTACCCCCCAGCATTGGGTTTGGCCTTACCTACCCAATTAAATTCTCCATTGTAATTATTACATACAAATATAAAAAAACGTACATAGGTGTCAAAAAAAGGAAAAAAAAAATAATGGAATTGCAGTGGTTGTTCAATCATATCAGCTGATTAAGCTGTGATGACTCAGACAAATTAATTAATATTTTAACGTGAAATGAGTGTATTCCAGTTCAGAAATATTGTTGCAAACAATTATGGTTGGTATTATCAATTATTGTTAATTAAAGAAGTACGTACAAATTAAATACTAGTACTTCTTTACTCAGCATTCAGCAGTATAATAACTCAAGATGTCAAATTCAACTCAACCAAGATAAATAGACATTTTAATACATTTCCTCCTCGTAATCTTTTATTCTCTATCATTTTGTATAATTGATCAATTAACTTAAATTAATACATTTTTATAATGATTTCATAATATTATATATGACACTACATAAATTAGTGTCTAAAATGTTTGTGTTCTAAAAAATAAACTTTTACGAGTACTTCGACTTTTATGATTTTTTTAATACGATTTTTCCACAAAACCACACACAATTATTATTGACTAAATAATTACATATTAATGAGAATAATGGTCCTACGCTAATAGGTCCACTCTCCCCAAAAGGAAATTAAAAAATAAAGTCCACGTCATGCCACCCATTATATTATTATTGTACATTTCTTTTTATCTGACCAAAAAATTGATACTAAATGCAAAAGCACCATCCTATTTTTACTAGCTATAAAAAAAATGTGAATTTTTAAAGTTAGCAGGAGGTTTATTGATAAATTTTAGATTAAAATGGATGTTTTGGCATCCTTGGTTGAGGGTATAATTGTTATTTCGGCTTGAAAGTTCTTTTTTTGCTAGTGAAAAATAAACACAGGGGGTTTTACGAACAAAAATAATACAGGGAGGCTTTTGATAGTTAGACAAAGTATAAGGGGTATTTTTGCATTTCACTAAAAAATATCTTTACCATTTCCATAAGAGATTTTCTAAAATGCCACAAACAAAAATTGAAATTACTCAAAGGCCATTAAATGTTTAAAAATTTCATAAAAGTCATATGATTAATTAACCAACTAAACTAAATTAATTAACTCTTCCTAATTAAACTAAACTTTAACAAATATACCCCAAAATTTTAAAAATTCAAAATCAACCCCACCCAAAATCAATTCAATTTCTCTCCCAAAATCAACCCCAAACCCTAACCCATTTCACACAAATTTCACTCAAATCAAGGAAGAAAAGGAAGAAGAACAACATAAAAGGTAAGCATTTGCAAGTTTCTTGAATTTTTAATGTATTATTGAGTGATTTAGTTCGCAAAAATGGAGAAATATTTCGGGCTGCACAATCCCGTTTTTGGCGTGTGGCATGTGGCATTTGCCAAATGCCACACGCCATGAAGATAAACATGGCGTGTGGCGTGTGGCATTTGTCAAATGCCACACGCCATGCTTATCTTCATGGCATGTGGCATTTGCCAAATGCCACATGCCACACGCCAACATAGCAGTATTCGAATTCGAGAATGCATTTTTTATTTAGATAGTTTGTGTATTAATTTTTGTTTTTACTTGTAGGAATGGACAAAATTATAATATATCTTCGATATGGCGGTGATTTTACACGCGAAATGGATCTAGATGTCCTCAACGCGGCCAGAGTTCGGGCAATAACGAAAGTGAATCTTAGATGTTTAGTGAATTTTGTAAGTTGTATTTGATGTTTATTGAACAATGTTTGATGTAATTGATGTTTATTATTGGCATGTACTTGATAACTGTAATTTTTGAAAAGTTAGGGACCAAAATGCAAATTCGTATTGAATGAACATTTTAATTTTGTGCAACTAATGGATTGAATCGCAATTATGAATTTTTTATAAATTTTGTGGGTAAAATTGTAATTTACGAAAGTTAGGAATAACCTCGCCGCGGCGAGAAATTGGAGGAAGAGAGTTTGCAATAACGAAAGTGAATCTTAGATGTATACTGTTCAAAAAAAAAATTGCAGTTGACTCGTTTCATATGTCAAACGCCAAATGTCAATGAACATGGCATTTGGCGTTTGATCACACGCCAAATGTCATGTTCATTGACATTTGTCATTTGACATATCACCCGAACCCTAACCCTAGCTTCGTAAATATTAGCCAAATTTGTAAGATTTGGTCAATTTATCACCCGAACGAAGAAGTAACACTTACAGTAACATTATATCCTCCGTAAATCATAATTTCGTACATGTTGGTCAATTTTGTAAGATTTGATCAATTTATCACCCGAAAGGAGAAGTAACACTTACAGTAACATTATATCATCCGTAAATCATAACTTCGTACATATTCAACAATTTTGTAAGATTTGGTCAATTTATCACCCGAACGAAGAAGTAACACTTACAGTATCCGTAAATCATAACTTCGTACATGCTGGTCAATTTTGTAAGATTTGATCAATTTATCACCCGAAAGGAGAAGTAACACTTACAGTAACATTATATCCTCCGTAAATCATAACTTCGTACATGTTGGTAATTTTTGTAAGATTTGATCAATTTATCACTCGAAAGGAGAAGTAACACTTACAGTAACATTATATCCTCCGTAAATCATAACTTCGTACATATTATAATGTTACTGTAAGTGTTACTTCTTCGTTCGGGTGATAAATTGACCAAATCTTACAATGTTGAATATGTACGAAGTTATGATTTACGGAGGATATAATGTTACTGTAAGTGTTACTTCTCCTTTCGAGTGATAAATTGATCAAATCTTACAAAATTGTTGAATATGTACGAAGTTATGATTTACGGAGGATATAATATTACTGTAAGTGTTACTTCTCCTTTCGAGTGATAAATTGATCAAATCTTACAAAAATTACCAACATGTACGAAGTTATGATTTACGAATGATATAATGTTACTGTAAGTGTTACTTCTACTTTCGGGTGATAAATTGATCAAATCTTACAAAATTGACCAACATGTACGAAGTTATGATTTACGGAGGATATAATGTTACTGTAAGTGTTACTTCTTCGTTCGGGTGATAAATTGACCAAATCTTACAAATTTGGCTAATATTTACAAAGCTAGGGTTAGGGTTAGAGTTAGGGTTAGGGTTAGGGTTTATATGGCGTGTGACATTTGATATGTCAAATGCCAAATGTCAATGAACATGACATTTGGCGTGTGATCAAACGCCAAATGCCATGTTCATTGACATTTGTCGTTTGACATATGAAACGCGTCAACTGCAATTTTTTTTTTAACAGTATACATCTAAGATTCACTTTCGTTATTGCAAACTCTCTTCCTCCAATTTCTCGCCGCGACGAGGTTATTCCTAACTTTCATAAATTACAATTTTACCCTCAAAATTTATAAAAAATTCATAATTGCGATTCAATCCATTAGTTGCACAAAATTAAAATGTTCATTCAATACGAATTTGCATAGAACACGAATTTGCATTTTGGTCCCTAACTTTTCAAAAATTACAGTTATCAAGTACATGCCAATAATAAACATCAATTACATCAAACATTGTTCAATAAACATCAAATACAACTTACAAAATTCACTAAACATCTAAGATTCACTTTCGTTATTGCCCGAACTCTGGCCGCGTTGAGGACATCTAGATCCATTTCGCGTGTAAAATCACCGCCATATCGAAGATATATTATAATTTTGTCTATTCCTACAAGTAAAAACAAAAATTAATACACAAACTATCTAAATAAAAAATGCATTCTCGAATTCGAATACTGCTATGTTGGCGTGTGGCATGTGGCATTTGGCAAATGCCACATGCCACACGCCAAAGCATGGCGTGTGGCATTTGCCAAATGCCACATGCCACACGCCAAAAACGGAATTGTGCAGCCCGAAATATTTCTCCATTTTTGCGAACTAAATCACTCAATAATACATTAAAAATTCAAGAAACTTGCAAATGCTTACCTTTTATGTTGTTCTTCTTCCTTTTCTTCCTTGATTTGAGTGAAATTTGTGTGAAATGGGTTAGGGTTTGGGGTTGATTTTGGGAGAGAAATTGAATTGATTTTGGGTGGGGTTGATTTTGAATTTTAAAAAAAATTGAGGGGTAAATTGCAATTATTAAGAGTTATTAAGTATTATTAATATTTTTTCTTTTTTTTTTTAAATTGAAAAAAGGCCTTTGGCATTTGTGTAATATCTGTTTTTGAAAATGGCATTTGGAAAAATGGCTCCCATTTCCATCTTTTCTACACTGACTTAGAGAGTTGAGACCTTCCTCCTATAGTCTATATAATAAGCAAAGTCGAAACCAATAATATATTCTGAATTAGTGTAGACAGTTTATTTAAAGCTCAAAATTCAACATATATCTCTTGATTTGTGAAGATGCTGGAGGTATTCCTGCTGGGGTGCACGGGAGTTGTGGTGTTCCTTCACGGAGCCAATTTCTTCTTCCATGCTCTTTCTTCTCATATCGCCATCCGTGCTATCAGGTAAAATCCCATTTACTATTTGTTTTCTTGTGATCTCCAATATTCCGATTGAATTTTTCGATCGCGTGTCTGAATCTGGGAAAGAAAAAGGAAAAAGTTATGCAAACAAAATCAGAAGGAAAAAAAATAAAAGATTACAAATTCTGTCGCGAAATTTGACTTTCCTTGAAAGAAATTTCGCAGTTGATTTTTTTTGGTATAATCATTGTGGAAGGTACTGAAACTATGGTCCCATTTAATTATTAAAATATATATATATATATATATATATATATATATATATGATCCCATTTTAATGCAATTATTGTTGGGGGAAAATATTCAATAAAATTCTTATCAGATTAATTATTCATTTTGGAATCTTTGTTTGTTTCACCTAATTTTCTGCTTTGATTTGATTGTACCAAATATTATCAATTGTACAGGAGTATTTGGACTTGAGTCCATGCCTTCAATTTATTAGATTTGACTCGGATGTACAGGACAATCAAAATTCATTAACAATATCAGAGTGCACTGCTAAATTTGAAAATGTACTATATGATATATATATATTGAAAGCTTCTTTGAAAAATTCTGTTCTAAACTCAGATTAAATTATCATAATATATACTCCTATGTTATATATTCTCCATAAGTGCAGCACACTTATTACAGAATTGGATAATAAAACATCAATCACAATATATATATGATTTAATTATCTTGTTTTCTATAACAGCGATTATAACTTTCCATTACTAATATTCCAAAACGAATTGCTCTGTTATTTTGAAGAACTCTGAATTATAATTTCCGCACCCAAATTTTATTGTATTTGTAAGTTGTAACCTAAACCAAAAGAAAGTTGACTAATTTAACGAGTATTTGTTTCTTGTAACAGTTTCCTGGGATTTGTAGCTTGGTAGAGGAAGGCACATATGTTTTTTTCACTGCCATTGAGTGGCACGCAATTTGTAAATAAACATACTTATATTAGTACATAATCTCATTTGATAATTGTAATAAAGATCTTATTATTTTTTTTTACTCTATTAACTACAGCGTGATGTCGAACTTTTTAATCTTTTAAATAACTTATCTAGTTGATTTATTTTTTACATTTATTGCTTTTTAAAAATATATATATTGTTATCTAATAATCGAATTATTGTTTAAATAAATTAATAAAATTATTTATTATTCAACTGTATAAAAGAATAAAATATTGTGGGACTAGGGAAGTATTATTTATTACCACTTTAAACTTTAAAGGCAGTAGTACATCAACTATTTAACAACATTTGAAAGGATTTGTGTTGGGCCTAAATCCCAAAACCAATCTCATATGTGGCCCTAGTGCTTGATATAGTTTATTGTTAGATGATTTTTGGCAAATTACATCTCCTAATAATATTTTTGGTTTAAAATTACGTGTTTATGAAAGAATTGGAAAAATGATAAGTAGTTATATGTTTTCAAGCATTAAAAGAAATATTATTCTGGAAGTGGAACGGCTATACAAATTGAAATTAAGAATCTAGCTAGCCACATGTAGATAAGTTTTTTTTTATGAATTTTATAGTGATGATGATGCATTACATTGTAAAGAAGAAAAAAACAAAACCTACAAAACGATAATAATTTTGATTTTGCTCCGCGAAATCATTGGTATTGAATAAATCAATATTCATGCTGAAATTCAAGAGTCTAATGTGTTCTGCATTTCTCAGTATTTTTTTTCCTTTGAATATTTCAAGGAGAGGACACGATACACCTGAATCATAGTCCAGTCCACTGGGCCGAGTTATGGGCTTTTTTAAGCTTTAATTCCATTTTGGCCATTTATGAGGATTTCTTTTGCTGCCAAGTCCCTTCTATCTAGATTACTATGCAGAAGTGGTCACTAAATTCAATCTTAAATCCATCTCTAATATACTGTTATGACGCCCTGTGAAGAGAAGTTATATAAAAAGAGTATTTGTTCTTTGTTTTCATATGTAAAAGTACAGTACAATTTTATATAATTCAAATGATATATATATATATATATATATATATATTGGACCTTGTGTTGAAAATATTTAATTTCTTCCATTATAGATTATCTTTTGAAAATGATCACTACTATATAATATACCTTTTTCCTATTACAAAGAACCTTAGTTTTTTTTCGTAATGATCACTTTATCTTCAGTTGAAAATTCACCCCAATCCAATTCTCAGAAGATATATTATGCACGTAACCTCTATATTTTTGGAAAATTGACTTAATTAGACATAGATACCACGTGGTCAACTTTATAAGTTTAGTGAAACTGAAAACCGACCATAATTTGGCTAAAAAATAAATTAAAGAAAAAAAACCCAGATTTACATTGACCCTGAATTAATAAGTCAATTGTTGTTTAATTAATGGCTAGTGATATTGCCATATAGAAGATTGTTGCTGTCAGAGCAATATTTTCATACAGTATTTCCTAATTTGTCTCTCATAATTAAAGACTATAAAATCTAATTTTTCAATTTCCCAATACTCCTCTTTAATTATAACACCATATTTTCTCTCATTAACACATTGGTTATCTTTTTCTTTTCATAAAATCTTTAAACATGAAAATTAATTAACTTTGTCTCTTTAGTTTTTTTTTTCTCTTCTAATAATTAATTAATTAATTCCCTTTTTATAAAGTCAAATCTTCTATCTTAACTAACATCTTTGATAAAAAAAAAAATTAATTTATATGTTGAATGGATTCGGAAGAGCATCCTAATTATAGTTGATAATTTTTTTATATATTAAAAAGAAAATTCAAAAATTACAAGAGAGTGAGAGACCCATTTAAAAATTATTCCGTCTCTTTAAACAAAAATAATTTTTTGATATGTCTGAGTTTTACTTTATATTATTTGTGTTTTTTTGCCCATTTTTCTTTTACTATCCTTTTTACATGAATTTTATTTAAATTTATTTTGTGGAAACCTTATAAATTAATAGTCATCAATAATCTTAATCTTTTACATTGTTCTACAAAGTTGGATTTTATTTTTTGTAACCTAGGGCATAATGAAAAGTTTTAAGTGTAAATCAAGAAACCACTTTTAAAAAATACCAACCAGAGAGAGAATTAATTTTTTTGATATAAAAGAAGTTGTAAATATTATAAATCAATAAAACTTTTTAATTGTGACAACTTGAGTATAAAAAAACCTAGAAAACAATAGTAATTTATAATCAGATTTAAAGTTATGCTTCATAAAAACATAAAGAAATTGGTATGTATTAAAGTGAGAGAGGATTAAATAGTTGGCAATGCACTGTATTCGAAAAATGACAATAAGTAGTTGATATAATCAAATTTATAGTTTTAATAAAGAGGGGCTATTCAGGAAGTTAAAATTTATTGCTCTGGCAACAACAATTCATGCTCTGACAATATTATCTTTTGAAAATGATCACTACTATATAATATACCTTTTTCCTATTAAAAAGAACCTTAGTTTTTCTTCATATATAATGATCACTTTATCTAAGAAGAAAATCTGCAGTTGAAAATTCACACCAATCCAATTCTCAGAAAATATATTATGCACTTATATAACCTCCATATTTTTGGAAAATTGACATAGATACCACGTGATCAAAGTTCAGGTGAATATCAACTCAGGCACATCCCGCGATTTACTTCCGCACATTGCTGAGAGGCCAGTGATGGGTGGTCCAGGACTTAACCTGGGTAAAAAAAAAAAAAAAAAAAAAAAAAAAGTTCAGGTGAATACTTAAAACCGGCCATAATTTAATTAAAAAAGAAATTAAAGAAAAAAAATCCAAATTTACATTGACCCTGAATTAATAAGTCAATTGTTGTTTAATTAATAGTAGTATATATTATTGGTTTCCTCGAATTTGCTAATCAGTGTCGTCTTCAGTGTGACCATTAGGTGTGGACGCCTTGCGCTTGACGGCCGCCCTCTTAATTTGCTTTCAAGCTTTGACTATTAATTCAGAACAAAAATTGGACAGGTTGTAAGAAGATGCCACTTTGACAATTGCAGGCATATTCCTAAAGTTTTGCTACCATACCATGGTAGTTAGGAGTATAATCATAAATAATTATTTGAATCACTCAAAGTTTCATGATAAATAAAGTAGACATATGTTTGCATGATTGTATAATTTGTGATATGTGAAAGTTCACAGTTCATTCAGGAAAAAAAAAAAACATTCTATTATGAAATTTACATAAAACTTTTCTTCTATTTTGGTTTTATCGACATGAATCTGAAATTCATGATATATAAATATATTTTGTAATGAAGAATTCAAAATTGAATAAAAATGTAATTAGTTTTTATTTAGTAACATTAACGTTTTAACACAAAAAAGTTACTGAAAAATTATGATGGATGGATTTTGTAATTATGACAGGAAAAATTCTTGTGCAAATCAGGTTTGATCGAACTCATTCAACCATCAATCAAGTGCAATACACTTTCTTCTGATTGGTTGAACGTTATTAATTCCCTAAACAAATGTATTACACTTGATATGTGAATGTTGTGGGTTCGACCAAATTCGATTTGAGCAAGAATTACCCGAATGATATTTCACTTATTTATCTTTGCTATTTTTATTAGGGAAAATCTCACTTTACCTCTAATTTGTGAACATTTTCTCAATTTATCCCCTAACATTTGTGAGTTCTCATCTAACCCCCTCAACTATTAAAAAATCCCAGATCACTAACTTTGGACGTTGGCCGACGGAATATGCAAGAATATTATGTTTTTCAGACTCCACGTGGCTTTAATAAGGAGCAATATTTCTACATTCAAAGGTTGGGGTGACAAATTGTAAAAACATTCAACTGTTGGATTGT
Organism: Penstemon newberryi var. newberryi; assembly: GCA_030819805.1. NCBI lineage: Eukaryota > Viridiplantae > Streptophyta > Magnoliopsida > Lamiales > Plantaginaceae > Penstemon > Penstemon newberryi. Next base: position 44,683,991 of record JAUALY010000005.1, on the reverse strand, counting down.
AAAGATCAAAATATTTCGAGGATTGGTAGCAAAGTGCAAAAACATTCAAAAGTTGAATGGAAAAATGAGAAAACTTTCAAAATCAATCATTAAAGTTGGATTGAATGTCCTGTTAGATTCTAGTTTTTTGTATCTTGAAGTAGATGGCTGCCTAATAAATGAGGAGGTTAAGTGGAAATTTGCAAATACGAAGGAGCAAAATGAAAAGAATGAAAAAATTATTTTTTTGCTAGTTTAGAATAATATTACAAAAATGTATTATACTCCTTAGTCCTTATATCCATATATCTCAATTATCCACGCGCGACTCAAATGCGTCGAGAGCGTATGGTTTTATGTCAAAAATATGGTACCTATCCTATTTCATAAATACTGCGGGTGGGTGGGCATGCCGCCATGCCGGCTTTGGTACTTATATTTTCCGACACGCGTACGCTATGTTCTCACACGTGCCTGCTTTTCATTGGAAATATTACCCCCACCTAACAAGCAAGAACCGTGCATCACAATTAGAAAGCAATTACGTACTTCACAAATGCCGCCGCTTTGATTTTTTCTATTCTTTTCTTTAATCCGAAAATATAATGCAATTGAGAGAAAAAGTTATCTTCCATTTGAAAATATTTGGTGGAATTATTTAACTCTGTGAAATACACTAATTAGAGTATTTTGTAAAAAAATTGGGAGGTGATGATCTTTTTCTCTTTGCGTGAACTGATCTTTTAATATCAAGCTAATCACAATAAATCTAGGAAAAGCGGGATTTTGTAACTAGACGAATCAATTATTCTCTGGTGAAACAATTATTATTTAATCATAGCAAATTATAAAGAATGTCAAATACAATCACATAGTATCTAATTACAATGTTAATACTAAATAATAATGTTATCCTTGTTATTGGATTCAGACTCATAACTTAATCATCATACTAAACTTTTGCGACAAATTCCTTTTACCATTGCATAATTTATTTTTGAGCTCCTTTATATATATAAAATAGACAATGCCTCTATCGAACAGTGATTTTTTTGTCCAACTGCCTGCTTCATTTTTCTATTTATTTTTGAGCTCCTTAGGCCATCTCCAACAGCTCTCTCAAATTTCAGCCTCTTATCCTAAAATATAACTAATGAACAGTGTTATGCACTTCCACTTTTTACTCTGCACTCCAACAGCTAGTTTATATTTTAAGAGACTACTTTTTAACAACCGTATCATTTTACTCCAATAGCTAGTTTATATTTTAACAAATTACTTTTAATTATTATTTTATATAAATAATAATGATATATTTATAATACTAATTGATTTAATTTCATAATAAAATATTTATAATACTAATTGATTTAATTTTATAATAAAAAATAGTATTTTTTAAAAAATATTAATTTTTATTATTTGAAAAAAATATTCCGACGTTTAAATTCCAACCGGCACTACAAGAAAAATGAATTTTTTTTGATAATATATTGAGTTATAAGGTCAAACTTGTCACATTTTATAATTGTTAAGTGACAATAAATTAGGTATTATCATTTCATATACATATTAATATTATTGTCCAAAATAATTTATTGTTTTGTAGGAAAGTACAAAAGTACAAAAGTTTTTGTACTTTCATGCAAACAATTGCAAATAACAATTTGCATTTGGCCATGGGTATTTGGCCATCCAAACCCATAAATTTTAACAAGACATAAATTATACATGTGCTCTTGGAGAGCAATTTTGATGATAATTTTAACATAACTCTTATAATTTAACTTATACATGGGCTCTTGGAGATGGCCTAATAAACGACGTCTAGTGCGGGTATAAACGACTTCGAATCTCAAACTCGTTGAATATTTAATTTCCCTTGTAATTTTTTTACATATTTCTTTTAATAGGTAAGAACTTCTCTTCTATTGAAAAATTAGGCACAAAAAGTAAACAAATAATTGTTTTCTAAAAAAAAAAAAGACTAATCAAATAAAATTTTACTTTAATTAATACTTTTGATTTTTCACATAGTAAACAAATAATCATAGATGTTATTTATTTATTTATTTTTTTATAACCCAGGTATCCAAGCTTGTACCAGACTAATCCTGGATCCTCAGAACCCTTGCCCTAGAATCCTGAAGGATGTAAATCGCGGGATGTGCCTCCACCAAACCTCAGGATCCCACCATACTGCTGTACACTCTGCGATCAAAGGGGTCTTGATCACAAATGACCCTTAGACAGACTCATGATAATGCTTCCATCCAAGTTCCAAACGGGACTCGAACCCCCACCCATGTTGCTGGCAAACCACTAAATCTTTTAGCTTATAACTATTGGACGCCTTTGTCATCATATAATTACAATTATATATCTTATATTCTGGAGTGATATATTGATTCTCTTTGTAATGTCGAACATTATCCGTAACACGGCAAATCACGTACGAAGGATTTTGTCAACATGTTATTAACTAATTGCGTCATTTAGCTCAAGCCACGCCAAAAAAATCTTTTAGTCCAAAGCTTTTGGAATAGTATATGCTTGTTACTCTTATATATATAAATATATATAAACAAATTAATTATTACATATAAAAAAATAATTCACGATCGACATTGCGTACTAATATTATAAATAGTACTCTCACATATAAAATTGAAATCAGAATCTGTTGATCTTAAGAACTATGAACTCGTCAATTTAATAGTATCCATATTATATCAAAATTCTTTTTATCTAAAGATAAATGCCTAGCTAACTCCTTGTATATTTTGCTTAATCCTACATGTCGTCAATATAAATTTTGGTCCTCTAAGTTTTGACGTTGAATTGTAGTAAAGAGATGAATGAAAATATTTTAATTCTTAACTGTTTTTATATTTATGTCCTTAAAAATATATAATGACGAAAAATTAGTGGTATTAAATTACTTTGTATTACTTTGTGCATGCATTTAAGCGAAAAATATTTTACGAAAGTGAGTAATTTTTGGATATTCCCAAATAAATTAAAGCAAAAATGAAGTATAAATGAGTAATAAATTTATGACCTGCGAAATTCCTTAAAACATTTAATTTTGTCAAATCTATGAGCTCATAAAGGTGTGGCCGCTACTAATAAATTTATGACTTCACAGTAGATTAGCTTAAATATTCATATCCATTATGCAAAAATAATTTTAATATAATATCCTTAATCCATATATAATTAAATTATCCAATTGCCAAAAAATGGCAGAATATAAAATAACGAATTAGAATATAGGAAATAAAAAGACGGAAAAAAACTCCTAAATTGTGGAACACACATACACATAGTAGGACAATAAGACATGCAAAATCCTTACAGCAGTCAGATACACAACCTAGACACTCGTTCACACACTCCACGCATCCACTACTGTGTGCCGCCAACGTAGTCTAGTGGGACCCATTGACCCCCAAAAGGGCGGCTCTTTAATCCATGGACCATACTACCCTTCCCCTTCTATATATTTCCCCTACTCCAATTCTTCACAAAACCAAAAATAAAATTGAGATCCAATGGCACCGAGATCGAAAGCTACGGCGGCGGCAAGTGAAAAAGAAATGCATTTTCGTGGGGTGAGGAAGAGGCCGTGGGGGCGGTACGCGGCGGAGATCAGGGACCCGGCGAAAAAAAGTCGCGTCTGGCTAGGGACATTTGACACGGCGGAGGAGGCGGCAAAAGCTTATGACAACGCTGCCCGACAATTTCGCGGTTCCAAGGCCAAAACGAACTTTCCCCAACCTAATCAGAGCTCTAGCCAAAACAGCACTGTCGAGTCTTCCAGCCCGGAGACATTTCCGACAGCGGCGGCGGTGCCACTGAGGTTGCCCTTCCAGTTCCGATACGTACGGATGGTTCCGGTGGAGACTACGATGCTCAACCTACGCCCGGAGTCGCGGCAAGAAATCGCAGATTTAATGAACAACATCCGGCGCGTGGAAGGCGCGTGCCACAGCGAATCGGACTCGACATCAGCCGTGGTTGACCTGCCCAACTCGCCGGTGAGCAAAGGGCTTGATCTGGATCTCAACTTTCCCCCACCGGAAAACATCTGATCTGATGCAATTAATTAATTGAATATATTGAAGATTAGACTTGATAAATTTTGGGTAATAAGATGAATGTTTGTGTGAATACTGAGATATGATGAGAGTATCTTCCTTTCTTTTGTTTGCAATTAATTAACGGCGATACAATTTTGGTAAGTAATTGCAGAACACACAATTAAAGATGAATGCAATTTACAGCTGTACGTTATGGTAGTTGTAGATTTTATTGCGTTTCTAATTAAGTTGGATATACTCCTAATTCTATCTATCTATCTATGAAATAAAAGTATTTATATATCAGTAAGTATTGCTTTTAGTTCAACTAGTCTACACTACACTAGTGATGGTCGGGAAATAGACCGGGAAGTAAGGACCGGTTTTGGCGGTATGATATGATAATGGACCATGTTTGTTTGTACGGACTATAGTATAGCATATATGAGATTTAACAATATTGACGATGGGCTAGCTGCCACGTGTTATGTGGTGCTCTTTGGGTTTCATGATTTCATTGCATCAGTAGCCTCCTAATAATACAATTGCATGTAGAATAAAAATTAAAATAACAGCCCAATTAATTTAGACTGAGAGCTGGACTTCAGAAATTCATTCATTGAAGGGGTTGGACCCAGGCCCAAGCCCAGTAAAACACCCTTACCTGGGGCTGTCCAGTTTTTTCAAATAAAGCAGGTTAAATTCTTTCGTGATTGCTTACTGTAATGAGATTAGAATATATATATATATACACACACATAAAAGATGTAAGAGTAGCTCAGCCTAATTTTTAATGAAAATGATTGCAACTCTTTACGATAAGTCAAAAGGTTTAACATGCATCGAGACCCACAAGAATGGGGCAAATTAAAATGGTGTGCCGTCCCCAAAAAGGTGCCCAACTAAATGAGCCAGTTTTATCTTAAACAATGCGTGAAATAGAAATCAACTATCCACGAAACACCTTTAGTGGTCCTGGCCCCTTCCAATAAAGACAAAGAAAGGACAAAAAAAAAAAAAGGAAATCTTAGACCTTGACTTTTAATATATTTTGATACGCATTAAACATATTTAAGTTGAATAGAAAGATTTATATTAGACAAAGTATTGTGTAAATTAATTTGAAATGACTTGAAATTTTTTATGACTCATATTTTTTATGTGGTTTCGCCAATAAAAATTTGAAAATTCATACATACAAAGCGAAATGATTTAAACTGACAGCAATGAAATCATGGAAATTTGTGTGAAATGCAACTCTTCTCAAATACTCAAAAAATAATTGAGTAATTGGGTCATGGGAAACCATGGATCGAAATTTTTATTTTTTTCGTTAAAAACATCGAAAAGTTTCCGTGTTTGAATCAAGCGAAATGAAAACAAGATGTAATTCCGAAACTATTTGTTTGCGTTAAACTCTGTTATTTTTTTAAATTTAGTAACTTTTTACAATTTTTTCTTAGTGTTTCCGAAATATTTTCAAAAAATCTCGAAAAGTTTTCATTGACGGAAACATACACTCGAAACAAAATTTTGATCCATATGGGAAACTTAAATAAAAATATGGGCTAATTAATGCAGTCATCCCCTTAAAGAAATTAGCTTAACAGGAGTATATAGTATGAGATGAGGTGTCGGATTAAGACAAACAATTTTGAGTTTGGGTCGGGCACGAGTAGGGACAACTCTAGAGAACGACAGCAATCTCATTACACGCCACGTTTTGCGCCAACAGATAAGAAAAACAACTTAATTCCTAGAGAAACCAATACCGCTTTTGATTTATTGGGAAACGCTTTCAGGTGAAGGATAAAGAGAAACACAACCGTAAATAAAGGAAGAAAATCTGCCTACTCTTCGGCCGGCCAACGGAGAAATTATTTTCCTACAAAAAAAAAATATAGATTAAGACCTCAAATATTGGTCCCATGTAGAAGACGTGATAATTTCACAAGTAATTAATCAATATGTTTTCACAAGTGTTTAATTATTTATTTGTGTTTAAATTATATAATAATGAGTATTTCATAATTTAAAATCATTATTTTGTCGTGATATATAGTGAAAAGGAAATATAATCAATTTTGTGGAAACAAATACCTAATTTTAGATATTGTAGAAAAGAAATAAGCGAAAAAGAAGTTAAGACGAATTTAAACTTCTAGTTAAATTTTAGCAACTATATTTGAAGTTTTTAAGTAGAAATATATTTAATCTAAACATTAATTTTATATTAACTTTTAAAACGAAAAATTAAAAAAAAAAAAAAAAAAAAGCGAAGGAAGTATATATAAGTCTGGTACTATTTATTTTTCTAATCAAAGTAATTAACTCAATGATTAAGAGAGGAGGTGCACCCTTATTGGACGACCGTCAACGCCCACGCATAAGTGGCAGCCGCATTATAGTCAGTCCACAAACACAACCACCCCAAATAAAAATAATATTATCAAACAAACAGGTCATTATCTTTTACAAATTTTTGTAAATGTACATGAAAGTTCAAAAGCCTTCGATGTTGCCCGACAATATTATAGAAAATCGAACTATGTGGGCCACTTTTATATCATATTATATTTTTCTGTAGATTAGAATATAAAAGAAATTTAATCAAAATGCTACTTTTAAAATATACTTTTTTCTTTGTCCTATTTTTCTTTATTTATTGGTGCAGTTAATCAGTCAACCTGACTATATTTATAAAAATTATAATAAATAATTTAATTATTATATTTCACTAATAAGTTAATGATATCAGAGGACATTATATATATATATATTAATATTTAAAAGATTTAATACACTATAAATATGAATAATTTAATATGATAAGTCACTTAAAAAATAATAAAACGAAGGAAGTATATTCTAAACATATTTATTTAAAAAGCTATCAAATACGATAAATTAACATAAAAAAAAGCAGTTAGCAGCGACTGCCAAGTTCTGAAAGAATCTGCCGTGGCTTATATATGACGCTTTATTAGGTATAGAAGTGGGGGACTAATTTTAGGTCTTACTATACAAATCTCTCACCCAGTTACACACTTCATACGTTTCAAATTAATTAACATATTTAACATTTTCACAAAGATTAAAAAATCTAATAATCAATTATTTTTTTTAAAAATAAAATATCAAAAACACTCTTTTAATAATTGATTTAATTAATATCATTGATCTTTGTGCACTTTATATTATTGTGTAAACCTAGAAGTAAGAAAAATTAAAATTAAAAAAAGATGCATTTGAGAAACTAAATATGACAAGTAATTTACAATATATTTTTTTTTTACAAATATATCAATTAATTCGAAACGGAAGGAATATCATTCTTCACACCTTTTGACTAATTCTAGTTTTATTCCTTCCTCCCAACTCATCATGTGATCAAAATTCTAATATAGCTAACAATATAATGCAAACATTTTAGTTTTCCAGCAATAGAATATGTCCGAATAGAGTAAGATCCAGGACTACTAATTTTATTAATTATATAAATGTTATACTTTCTCCGTCTCTTTTTATTTTTTTACTTTCTTCAATTTTTACCCGAAGTTTAATGCATGCTAAGTGTTGAAAAAACGAAATTTTTGAGAATATTTACTTCTTAGGGTGTATTTGGTTGGGTTTTGGCCCGGTCTCGCGAGTTTCACGAGACCGAGCCAAAACCCTTTCAAGTGAGGTTTCGTCAATTTCATAAAACCATCAAAAACTTATTCAAAAACTCAAACTCAAACTCTTCAAACCTATAAAACATTGATTTGACACCTACTATCTATTTTTCCCCTCAAATCTCACTAAAAAGACATTGATTTGACACCTACCACCTACTTTTTTCCCTAAACCCCAACATCCAAACTCAATGCAAATGGGGTTTCAACTTATTCAAACCATAAAACCCAACAACCAAAACCCATCCAAATGAGGTCTCAAAGGTTTCATCGAAACCACCCAAACCATTTTTTTTAAATCGAGACCCACGAAATCGAGACAAAACCCATCCAAATAGACCCTTAGCATGTCCTTAAAAGTAATTGTTAAAATTTAGTGGTGTCAAATTAATCATTAATTTATTTGAAAGAGGAGTATTTTTGAAAAAATAAATTAATTTATGAAAATGAAGTATTATTTTGCGATACTCTAAAAAAAAGAAATAAGAGTAAAAATTTAAAAACGAAAATAGCATATCACGTTGCACTTAATATATTTTTTTACCTTGGCTCAACGTACGTTTATTTCTCAATCTATTAAAATTTTAAAGGGTAAATTGTCATTGACCTGGTTTAAATTTTATAATATCTTAGTTTTGTTTATAATATTGTAGTATATATTATGATATCACTGAGTAAATAGCCAAATATTAAATATATGGGAATACATTAATCTTGATAATGATGGGTGCAATATATATCATGTCTCCCCAAAGAAAATAAATTTTTAGAACACACTATCAATAATAGGAAATGGGTTACCTTTACGTGGACTGTACACTGGCCACCAACGTACTTTAGTATCATTTTACTCTAGGAACAACGGTTCTACAATTTTATTTTTTTATTTTTTTATTTTTTTATTTTTTTATTTTTTTATTTTTTTATTTTTTTATTTTTTTAACCAGATTAATATATGCATAATGATAGCTGATTACTAATATCTCATGTATAAGTACTTAATTATTATAATCGTTTTATTATAAGTAATAACTGAAAGAATCTATCGAAAGAATAAGAAAATAAATGTTTGACAACAAAATGATGGCCCAACAGGCGGCCCTTAAATAGTTCTTTGTTTGGTCTTTGTCGTTGCCATTAATAATTGTTTAAGACATACAATATTTAGCATAGGCGTACTATATAGTGTGGTACTACCTAGTTTGAATATCTTGGCTTTACGTGGATGAATTTTGGTTCGATCTCGTCGGTCTAGTGAAATTGGGTCAAATTTCTTTTAAATGAGTTTTAGGATTTTTAGGTTTGGTTCGATCTCGCCGGTCTCGTGAAACTGGGTCAAATCCCTTTCAAATGAGTTTTCGTTAGATCCATGAAACTCAACACATACTCATTCACAAATCTATATCAAAACTCTTGGAATCTATTTTTTTCTCCAAACTTCAATATCTAAATCCAATCCAAGTGGGGTTTCAACTTTTTCAGACCACAAAACTCAACATCCAAAAACCTAACCAAATTTGGTTTTAAAGGTTTCATCGAAACCAACCAAACTATTTTTTAAAAATCAATACCCGCTGAACTGGGCCAAAACCTTTCCAAATAGGGCCCTTGTTTTTTAACTAGCTATTATTTTTTTAATATAGTAAATATGCTAATAGGAGTTTATAATTGACTCTTTATGGGTTATTTGGCTCAATAGCCTTAGTCCAAATGTTTTTTGCAAAACTAGCTCTCCCTTTTTTCTTGGTTTTAATAACAATTAAATCTAATTAATCAATTAACCTAATAATAATAATACAAAACATCCATAAAAATTCATTTTCACTCCCAATTCAAATTTCTTTCACTACAAAAAACTCTCTAAAAATTTCATCCCAATTTTTTGTCACTTGTCACTTGGGCGCCCAAGTGACTCGACGACATTGCCGCCGTGTCACTTGGGCTCCCAAGTGACAAGCGACATTGCCGCCGGGTCACTTGGGCGTCCAAGTGACCCGGTGGCATTGTTGCCGTTGTGCCACTTGGGCTCCCAAGTGACTCGGTGGCATTGTTGCCGCTGTGTCACTTGGGCGCCCAAGTGACAAGCGGCAACAATGCCGCCGGGTCACTTGGGCGCCCAAGTGACAAGCGGCAACAATGCCGTCGGGTCACTTGGGCATCCAAGTGACCCGGTGGCATTGTTGCCGTTGTGCCACTTGGGCTCCCAAGTGACTCGGTGGCATTGTTGCCGCTGTGTCACTTGGGCGCCCAAGTGACAAGCGGCAACAATGCCGCCGGGTCACTTGGGCGCCCAAGTGACAAGCGGCAACAATGCCGTCGGGTCACTTGGGCATCCAAGTGACACGACGATATTTTCGGGTTTTTTTTGTAATTTTTTATTTAATTTAAAGTTAACTTAATGGTATGATTTTTTTTTACATATGTGACAATTGAAATGAAACTGATGGAGTATTGGGCCTGTTTGTTTAGCATTTGAATAATAGTTTGTGAAATAATTTCGATTTGCGTATTGTTGTTTGTTTGGATTTTGGAAAAGTGGTTTAAGAAAAACAAGGTGGGTGTAATTTTTTTGGAAGAATTTAGGTTATAGGTGTAAGATGGGGTTGTTTGCATTTTGCACCCCCAAAATATGAAAAATTCTATCACTTTGTACCCTCTCTTATTTTCAGGCAAAACTGACTACCGGAGTCAAGTGCAAAATAGATATCAATTGTAGATCTTTGGCCCTTTGTACCTCCAAAATATGAGAAATTGACACTTTGCACGCCCAAAACAGAATTAACACTTAGTACCCTCTAATTAAGAACAACTCAACAACTTACACCCCGAAACACAACAAATGGGCACTTTGCATCCCGAAACATGAAATTAACACTTAACACTCTCAAATCAAGCAATATGCAAAACTATGGAGCTATTATAAGGAAACATTTGTGATAAATCATGGGACAATAATAAAAATCAAGTGCAATTGTGCCATGAAAAAATGAGGGGTATTTACCATGTGTCGTGTAGTTTGAATGGTAAATCGATCCCAGTAGTTCATTTGACCGTTAATTTTGTGGGATTAGATTTCCGTCCTAACTAAGAAAAGGAAGTACTACTTATAATTGATTTTGTTTTTATGCACTTTTGGCATTTACCATGTGTTGTCTAGTTTGAATGGTAACACTAAACGGTTTGAATGGTAATTATTTTTTCATTGACTATATTTTACTTGGAGTTATTTAAATTTGTCTGAAACAATTAATACTTCAATATAAATAGATGTGTAAACAAGCTGACAGATTCTAAGGAGACAGAGAAAGGGGAAAGCTACTCAAAAGCCGGCACATGAGCCACGCGTCCCAAACTCCCCGCCGGCTTGGCTCACCATTCACCAATTTTATATAAATAATTACTCCATATAAATTTATTAATTGCCAATTCCTATTAAAAAAAAAAAAACCCTTCTCGTAGTAGTAAAGTAATTTGGACTTTGGAGTAGTATTTTTATTTTTATAGTGGAGTAATAATAAAGGAGGAGATGAAGGGTCACATCGAGGCATTCCCAAAGTTTCTCAAACCCATGTGAATGTTAACCTAATCCGTCCAAGAAATCCAGGCCGCAATGAATATGAATATACTGTTTTCATACAAATCGTATGCTAGAAAAAGCACTTCCCAACCCTGCAAGAACCTTGTACTATTAAACCCATAAATAAATAGTAATCTAAATTTTCAATCACTTCGCCTCCCCACACGCTTGCTCACTTTATTACACACACTTTAATATTCTTTTCATTACCACTTTCCCTACTCACGTGATCATGGCGCGTCAGCCACCAAATATCCTGCGCGTGTTAATGAAACAATCTACGTACGTAGTACCATCACTTAATTATATGACCGTAACCGTATATATATCATCTTAAGATAATTAATAATGTAACAAATTGCAGCTTAACTATTGGATAAACTACTGCAACTTTTTAGTTAAACAAGTGTAACACATGTATATCTACATTAATTAATTAAACAACAACAAATAAATAAATGTTCAAAAATACCAACTCAACATTCTATATCTCGAAATAAAAATAATTAAGCAAAATTCAAGCCAGATTAAAACCTTAATGCACTTGGAAAGTAAAAAATTAACTAGACATGCATGGCTTTGAATAATTCTAGTAAATAAATCCAGGCAACAATTAGAATTAGTTGTTGTGATGACAAAAACCTCATGAAACAAATATATACATGGAAAATAAAAAGAAACATTTTTTCCGATAATATTCGATCGGTTTCTGCTCAAGTCAAGAAAATCCCCGTTGTCCGAAAGCATCAACAACACAAGCTAGGAAATTCACAAGAAGGAAAAGGAACCTAACAGCCGAGGCCAAGAAAAGAAGAAAAAAGAAAAAAGAAAAAGAAAATAATTAAAGATGCCGCCTATATAGCTAGTTACATCCACAAAGGTGGAGGCTCATTCAAATCTATGGGCAACCCACGTCTCACAATCCCAAAACATTTCACCGGAGCTACCTCCTCCGACACCGGAGATCCACCGGAAACAGCCACGTGTCCACCATTGACCTGAGGAACAACAACCCCGGCGTGGAGAAAATCGTTGATGATAATCCGACCCGGCGGCGAGACCCAACGGTGTTCGGACGGCAAGTTGAGGTCCAAAGACAAACCGGGATGCGGCGGCGGGAAGTTTGTCTTGGCCTTGGAACCCCGGAGCGATCTGGCGGCGCCGTCGTAGGCCAAGGCGGCCTCCTCGGGGGTGTCGAAAGTACCCAACCAGACACGTGTCTTCTTCCACGGGTCGCGTATCTCCGCCGCGTAACGTCCCCACGGACGTTTCCTCACGCCCCTGTAGTGTCCCTCGCGCGTGGAAGCCATGGAAAAAGGCTTTCGGAGAAAGAGAAAGAGAGAGAGAGGGAGAGAGAGAATGGATTTGATTTTGGGGTTGTAGTAGAAAGAAAGAGAGAAATACTCTACTATAATAATTAAAGGAGCGTTTGTTGTTATGTTTTGTGGTATGGTATCACACACTGCGTGTGTTTGTGTGTGTGTAGTGGTGGGACCCGTTAGAGTCTCCCGTAATCGTCGGCTGGACGGCATGAACCGCTGCTTTATATAAACAAACAAATTTACGGGTCGGGTAAACGGATACGAGTACATGTATGAACTTGTTATTTAGATCTACCCCACCTTTATATCTAATAAACTTTACTCGTGTTCTTAACTTATACTATAAATAAAACAATATAGGTGAATCGGACATCATGCATGCTGCATATGTTTGACATCAAATTACTAAATTAATCAAAGTATATCAAATTTATTTGCAAATTGTTGAGTTATATGTGCAATTATACATATAAAATATTATTTAAGAAATAAACATGCTCAAATTTAAGAAGAGAACATTTTATGTGTTATATTTTCCTTTCAAGATGTCCAAAAACTAGAATGTCTTTTTAATATGTAAGTGAAACTTTTTTCTCTCAAATTTAATAATTTACATGAAGTAATAATTTGACTTATTCTTTTTCAGAACAAAAGTTTGAAATATATAATAATTTTACTTTTTCAAACATTTACCTAATACTCCACGCAAACCTACTAAAGAGAATAAATTGGAAAGGCACTAAGTTAATTATTTTTCAATTATAAAATATTGATGATAATGCAATGTGTAATAAACAATAATAAAATTATTTGTGATTGTGATGCTACGTACAAGAGGGAAAAAATTGGTCTAGTCCTGCAAATCATTTAGGTTGATCGATTTAAAAAAAAAACTATAATTACACAACAAAATATACTATATCATAGGTCAACCGAATTTATCCTACAGAGAAAAAAATGAATGTATTGCATATTCATTGTAATTAGTCATTCTTCCATAAGTCTTATTCAATGGTACCATAATTAACATGTAAATATAAATATATATTTTTAATTTAATGAAACATGATTGGAACAAAAAATAACACCCCTCCAATCCCGTCGTTCCATTTAGATGATGATGTTGATTTTTAATCATAAAGTATCTTCTAGTAAACCTTGACTAAAAGTAAGAATTTTTCCATTTAGATAACTGCATGAGTACTGCAGGGAGCAGAAGTGTAGGTAGAGAAGCAAGATAAGTTACTCCGTAATTAAGGACAGAAATGGTCCCATAAATAAACAAATATTTAGTGAAAAGTGTGGTAAATTCATTGTAATTGTGGGGCTGGAGGAGGCAGGCAGAAGCCGCCAGTTGATAAGACGTGTCGCAGCGTGTGGGTGTGGGCTTTTTGTCATTTGACTACTCAAACACGTTTGCTTACGTATGCCCTACCCCTACCCTACATCCCTGTACGGCGCCTCCAACTTACCACATTTTTCTTTATTTGGTTTAAAAAGGACAAATGTGGACCAGTATATATAGAGAAGATAGAGTTGCTGCTGTGCCTGTATTTTGTGTTATTTAATTTCAACGGATCACGTTGCTATCTATTCAAGAAAAATAAACAGTAGGAGTATTAAGAAGAAATTATCTTTTAATTTAATTTTTCAAATCCACTAAGGTTTACTCGTAATAATTTTCTAAATATGTACATTTAAAATATTTTATGATTATGAAATTCTCTAAAACTTTAAATCCTTTAATAAAAACAAAACAAAAAAAAAGAGCTAAATTAACAACATCAGTAAAAAGAACTCCTCGGATCAAGTAAAAATGACTAATGAAGGATAAAGACTTGTTATTACCAAATTGTTTCATTAAAATTTTCCTCTAGAACTGAAGAACTCATTTACGCATGAAATCAAAATTAATTATTCTTTTTTTTTTAAGTAGTAGAATATATACTACTACTATTTTTTTCTCCATAATTATATATGCCTACTATATATACAAATCTCAAAAAAATTTGAATATCTAAATGATTTATCAAGTTGGATTTTTTACATCTATTGCGTTTTAAAGCTTTTGAATAATAATACACAAGGTGTTCTATAATATTATATATTAATTGTATTTAAAATAAATAAATTAAATTATTTATTATAATTTTTTTAAATTTGATCAAGTTGATTGGTTTAATTGGTAGAAAAATATTATAGGACGGATGTAATAATATTAATTAGGGAGTATTATAAGCAATAAAGTAGTGTACTGTACGGTAAATTATCAAAAAGGAAAAGTAATGTACTGTATATGTATATGTATATGTAGTGTCAAGTGTGGTAGTGGTAGAGTGGCATCAGGTGGGCAGGTGAAGGAGGGAGGGATATGGTGTGTTCGATTATTATTGGGTAACAGTACGTAGTTTGTTTTGTTGGTGGTGGGGGCAATTAAATCATTCCCTAGATCTGTAAAAAGCACTGCCTGGAAATTTACGTATTTCAAATTAACCTGTTCAATAGTATAAAATTTTGTATTACGCATAAATTAATACTCCAGTTGGATCCTTAAAATACATAAACTTATTTAAATGATGATAAATTTAATAGGAGCAGTACTACTAGCTAGCTCGGCTTGGCTTGGCTTGGCTTGGGAGTGAAATGATTAAATGGAGTCAGGTTCCCACGTGGATTGGGATTACGTGGTGTCTGAGTTGAAGGAGACAGCCGAGTTTACATCGGGTTTCGGTTACGGGTCAAATCAATTTTGTGTGCTACCCCACTTCTTTTGACTCGGTTCTTTGGCCGGTGAACCGGTTGTGGTCCCCCGATTCTCTGCTCTGGGGCCTTTTCTTCTTCTTTCTCGTCTTTCTTTATTTTATTTTACAGAGTGGTGAAAAAAGTTAGTAAGAGAATAGCATTAATTAAAAATAATACTCACTCTACTACAGTAAGTATATGACGTAGGTTTGAGTGTTGCGTGGGAGCTACTCTGTAGCGGCGGAAAGGGTTTTTATTTAGGTAATGGAGTAGTAATAGGGCTAGATGACGTGTTAGGTATTTTCGGGTTTTGGAATATATATATATATATATTGACCTTTTCTTTTCTGTAGCTTGCTATTTGATGGATGATTGAAGACGATACCTCTGTCGTCATACGTCTCTTTCTTTCAGTTTGTAATAACAATCACTTTTAACTTATTTTTTTCCAAAATTAGATAATTTGCCAAATATTTTGTACAGCATTAATTTTTGGGTTAATAAGGTGTAGTTTAATGGTAATGTTTCTGTAAAACTTGAATGTGTGTGTTTGATTTCCACTTTAGTAAAGATAGTTTTATGAAAAGGGAATTGTTAAATGTTAAACTAAGAATGTATTAGTATTTAATAAAAAATATGATAATGTTTTTTTTTTTTTTGTAGAAATATCTTTCAGAAAAAAAGATTATGTTCTTATTTTATTTTCTAAAATATACATCCTGAAAATTGTTGGAAAAATCAGATAATACAAAGCAGTACCACATTACCTTTAAATATTTTTTTTTTACGAATAAATTTAGATCATAGTTGGAATGTCTAATATGAACAATAGTTACATGTCTTGTAAATAATTGTGTCTATTATTAAATCCTAACAGAGATGGGCTCCCATGTATACCAGCCCAGTAAATTTATTAGGATGGCCCATTTTCACTAGCCCAACCCAAAGATTAGGACAACAATTTCTCTTACGTTTGGTGTCACTCTTGATCACCATTTCCTCAGCTATATCTCCTTTTCTTTTTCTTTTTTCTTTAATCAATAGCTACATCTCATTTACCAAATAATGAATGATATCATAAAACTAATGTACATTGTACAGTTCTTCATGTAGTCGTAGCATGTCAAGCATCTCCATTCAACAAAAGAAAAAGGATATGCATTCCAAGCTTTGAAACCAAATCCCAGATCTGAAACTAGGCAAGCAAACTAGGCCCATTCTCAGCTGCCGTTCTTGCATTATCATTGCCATAATTTGTCATTTGTACATCACGATTTAAACTTGTTCGGGCTTTTGCATACGGAGCAATTCTCGCTAAGCAAACAACAACAAAAAAATATCTCGATAAAGATTTCTTATTTCCAAAGGTAATGTAATACATATGTTGCAAAATGGAAGTGCAAATAGTAAAAACTAATATCAAAGCTATAGAATAATTTTCTCAAAACCACATAAAACCTCGTACATTAGAATTAGAAATAGAAATTAAAAGTTGTCCCCCCTCTTAGGCTTACATGATTTTAAATAGCCTCAAAT
The DNA here is from genome assembly GCA_030819805.1 of Penstemon newberryi var. newberryi. NCBI lineage: Eukaryota > Viridiplantae > Streptophyta > Magnoliopsida > Lamiales > Plantaginaceae > Penstemon > Penstemon newberryi. Next base: position 44,667,079 of record JAUALY010000005.1, on the reverse strand, counting down.
CCTATAATACTAAAAATAGACTCAAAAACTCTAGAAGACTGAACTACCAAAATTAAATGTTAATAGTATCGAAATCCTAAACAATTTCTAATTTAGAAAAAGAAAAAGTAAACCTGAGTTTTCTATGAAAAGTTGTATATTAATGTCCTAAAATCATCAAAATTAAATGATGTAGCCCGGACTAGTATAATTGATTTAAAAACTTTACCCATTTTTCCCTTCATAAGAATACCATATTCATCGCATTTATATATGTACTCTATAATTTGTCAAAATTCAAGACAATATAAACCCACAATACAGTTAACAAATTTAGCGATGAGCTTACCTGCAATTCTCTGTGATCGGAGAATATTTTGCCGTCTTTTCCACCAACACGTCAAGCAAGTAACGATAAGAAGAAATAACAAACAAGCCCCTAACCCAATACCAATTTTAGCACCTGCAGAAAGATGTGCTCCGCATGGTGGTAAACCGGGTATGCCACAAAGGCCAGCATTATCAGTAAAACTGCATTGGCAAGCGAATAAGAAAAAGTCTTATATTAGCAAGGAATGAAATGATGTAGTAAAATGATTATTAACAATGTAAGAAATTTATGAGCATATGACATAGGTTAGGACATACTTAAAGCTAGCTCCGTGCAAAAGCCTACCCCCAAGAGCAACTGGAACTTTTCCTGATAAAGAGTTACCATTAAGGTCCCTGTTTGAGAACATCATATTTACATTAGTATATGTTAAGTGATTTCATTCATAGGCAAATTACATGATGAAATTTCTTACAATATTCGTAATGAAGTTAGCTGTCCAAGGCTTTCAGGTATGGATCCATTGATCAAATTGAACGAGAGATCCCTGTCATTAATTGTAATTGTTCTTCTTGGATTTATTGAATTGGAACATTCATAAATCACATAATATAAAACTAAAAAAAATAAAGGACACTCATTTTTCAGATATAATAATGACTAAATGTTCATACATTTTTCCTTAATCGTGTGCCAAGAAATGAAATCAGAGGTAAAATGTTGAAAGCAAACAAATGAAACTGTGTACTTACAATATCTCGAGGCTATTTATTGTCCCAAGTGAAGATGGAATGGGCCCAGAAATGCTATTTCCACTCAGATTTCTGTAAACACAAAAAATTAGACAAATGATATTAGGTATTATCAAGGACCTTTACATTCACATTTTAAAAGTGCATGAGCTAAATGACCCAAACAAGGGGGTGTGATCTTAAATACTAAAGAAATCTTTGTATAGAAGTATTTATTTGAGATTATTTTTTCTTACATGCTCTGCAGATGACGAAATCGAGATATGTCATTTGGTAAGAAACCTCTTAAGCCCTGGTTGTCAAGACCACTGACCTTGCAGTAAAAAATAATATCAGTTTTATGAATCGACTAAATTACCTTTAAACAGAAAACTTCAGAAACCACGGCATGTTTTCCCTTCTATAAACCAATATATTTTGATTCTCAATCACTAATTTTGATTAATTTGCACACATTTTTTTTTTTATTTTGCTAGAGATGAAGAACATACAGTCCATCAATAACATATTTACTGATATTTCTGTCGTACTGACAATCTACTCCACTCCATGGATGTTGCTTAGGAACACAAGGATCACCATTCCACCCAAACCGCAGAGGAAGACCAAGTGTGCTCTTCAATCTCTGCAAAGCCTTAACTACAACAAAGACAAAAAAGAACAAGTTGAACTTAAGTTCCATAATTTAATAAAAACACGCCCCCAGCCAACTAAAAATATAAAAAAGCAATTTGAAAAACATTCTTGCTTACTTTCATTAGGAAATGTCTTGGATTCAGCCGAAACAAGGTCCAGAAGCTCAATGGCATTTATTATAGCACCAGTCCCTTTCGTAGGACGCAAGGTTATTGTCAAACTCCTACCACTAACAACAACTGTCGTATTTAACACAAGAGCACTATTAACACCCCCAGCCATCTTAACAATATCCACATCTCGAAACACGATATCACCATTAATCAAAATGTCAAAAACCCTTTGCCCAGCACCAGTAATCGAAGGATCTATTTCCGCAAAATGTAACCAAAGGGAGTAATTTCTAGTAGGTTCAACCTCCATTGTATATGCTAAATCAGGCTCACTATCAGAACTAACAAGAGCCGTTCGATAAATGGCCTCTGGGTAAAAGTTGGGAGATTGAGATGCCTTTTTGATTCCGTTTAAAGTAGATATAGCACGAGCAGAACCGAGCTCGAATGTGTGGAGGGATTTCCAAAATCGATCCCCACCCCAATGGTCAGCACTATAGTCAACGCCAAATTTTGAATCATTAGCAGCACAATTAAGTCTTCTATCAGTTCTGAGAATCGTACCTTGACCGTAACCTCTCCCGAAATAGTAAGCTCTATTACCAATCTGAAGAATTTCGATTGCAAGTATTGCTGGATCTCCGTGTCCAGTACTATGGAAACATAGAGAGGCAGTGCCATCTTTGAGAAAGATCAGTGCTTCGACATATGCTCGTTCGTCATCTTGGTTGCTCCAACCGGAGGGTAATGAGTAAATTAAGGTTCCTTCAATGGAGACATCAAATAGAGGTTCATTGTCGAAACTAGGTTCCGCTACTAATCCTAAGTAGATTCTTACCAAGTAATGTCCATGTGGAATCCTATTTATATTGTAGCAGTTTTCAGGACCCTCGGAGAACGGGAAATAGCGAAGGGTTTCTAGTGAAGGAGAGATGGTACTTGGTCTAGTTGCGTTTGTAGGAATCCCACCCGTGTAAGAAAAATCTTTGTACCATAGGGTATTTCTTGGAGGACTATGGATGTCATTACGAGCTCCACAGCTTATTCGTAGTGCATATGGTTCTGTAAAGGATGCATAATTCAGATACACTTGAGGAGTGAAAAGGATCTTAGACATGTAAACATCAGCAATTAAAAGATACTACAGAAAGAAAAGTCACTTATTAAATGCCTAGTTCATACGAACTAATATAAAAGGTTTATAAGCAGATCTACTTATTACAATCCTATATATATAGGCACTACAGAGATTACTGAAGTACAATTGTTAATCTTAAGTAGTAGTAATTTATTTTGTACTAGTAAATGAAATTAAACACTTAAGTAACAAACAAGACTTTTAATGGTCCCTTCTTTACATCATTTTTTTTTTTAAATTATGATTCAGAACATCATAACTCATAAGCAAAGGGTTGTTGCTAAATCGTCTAAAACACCAAAAAATCTCAAAATTCCCATTTGTAACTACACCCATCAGAACAAAATTAAAGAAATCACCCAAATCACAGCTTCCAGAAAGCTAATCTAACAGTTCATTCTATACACAAACCAGATTCAATTGGGCTCTCCCATCATTTACCAAAGAATATTCAAATTAAACTTGTAAAACGCAATTAAACAGTTCCTTTATGAATGAACTAATCAAAACTCCGTTCAAGTGCGTGTGTGTGTTTAAGAGAAAGAGAGAGAGAACAAGAATGAGAGCTGACCTCGAGAGAGAGAAGGTCTTGGGGCTAGGAAGAAAGCCAGTAAAAGTAAAAGCACTCGGATTTCCAGCATTATGCTTCGCATTTCAGTTCAAAATTGCTAAAATTGAAGCTCTGCTGATTTTATCTCCTTAATTTCCATCCAAGCATAAACTGCAGGGGCATGCAAGTAGAGACATCGATTCGTTTTATTTTATTTTATTAGTAACAGTAATATGTATGACTGTAAACAAACAGACTTGACCCGTGAAGTAGATGTGGGGTTATGTTACAGTACAGGTGCGGGTTGTTTTGTAGTGCAAGGGCTGAATCCCACGTGGCCCCAACAACTTTCCAAATTTTGGGTCTATATATATTAGTTAAAATTGTTTAACATGTCACAATCTAATCAGTGATTTTGGATTTTCGTCTCAAGCTATATCACTTAGTCAAATTCGTCCTGTAATTTTATATTCTTTTTTAATATCGTCCCACTTATCACATGGATATTTACGTGTCAAGACGTATCAAATTTTAGCATGAACAATTATACAAGATTGCAGAATCCGTCCCAAACTAATTACATATTTTAGTTTTTGGTCCCAAACTATTAATTCACCGAATTTCGTCTTACAATTTGTCATTTTGCATGAATTTAGTCCATTATTGAATTTCTAATTTAATGAAAATGACTATTCATCTTTTACTTTTTTAAGGAACTAATGGAAATTTATCCCCTGTGATATTCATAATGTTCAATATACCCCCTGTAATTTGAATTTGAAAGGAGCAATTTACCCCCTGTAAAAAAATTAAAAAAGTATTTTATCCCCTTGAACCGGAGAGTGTAACTCAATTGCATAAATTGAGAGTGGGCATGCAAAGTGTTTTATAACGTAGGGGGTAAATTGCTACATTTATTATAATACAGGAAGTAAATTGCCATATTTATCACAACACAAACTGCCATATTATTATAACACATGGAGATAAATTGAATATTATGAATTTCACTTGGAAGTAAATTGCCACTAACTTTTTTTTAGGAGAAAAATAGTATGGATTTTTGAAATTCTCGTGCGCTTTTGAGAAAAAAATCTTATCTCAGTTCTTTAGGAAAAATTTGTGCATTTTCTTTGTATTAATAAATAATAAATATTTATAATTAGTTTGGAACGAATTCTTTTTCCCATGTCATTTCAATTACAGGACGAAAGTCGGCGTGTTGATAGTTTGGGATGAAAAATCAAAATTTGTAATTAGTTTGGGACGAATTCTGCAGTCTTATATAATTGTTTATGCTCAAATTTGTCACGTCATGACACGCAAGCATCCATGTTGCAAGTGAGACGATATTTCAAAATAATATAAAATTACGGGACGGATTTGGCTAAGTGATATAACTTAAGACGAAAATCCAAAATAGTTTGAGACTTTTTTTTCTGTTTTGCCTATATAGGAAGATAAGATTACAAATACTCTTATTAAATTAAAGTGATAGATCACAATTATGTGTAGATTATAATCATTTGGAATGATAGATTAAGATAATTCACCCTTAGCATTTTCCTTTTACTATTTCTCTATATATTTCTCTGTTTCCTTCTATTTTTGCTGGTCCGATATTGGATGAACTATGCTCCTAATCTCCAGTCTTATTGTTGTCATCTTTGGCCACAGATTAAGGATTGCAAGAATATGTTAAAGAATAATTTGACATGCATACTTTAACAATTTTTAAAAAAAGTCAAATTACGTTGCGAAATTTTCTTTAAAGTTTAACAAACTAAAATGCCATATGTTACTTTGGATAGTAAATTACCTAATCTACGAGACATTGCTTAAAATTTGTAATAAATTATTAATATCGGGTAGTCCTAATTGTATTTGATTGACTTGATATATTACATCTTTTCATTCTTAGATTAATTGGATAGGCACAATCGACCATAATCTAATTTAACAGCCATCTCTTGATTTTCTTGAATAAGATTGTATTCAAACAAGCATCAATAGAAAAAGGCATGTAAAATTCAAGGTGGGGAAATAGCAAAATGAATAATATTTAAAGTTGAATCTCACGGTTGAGGTAGTTTTCACTCTTTGACTGGACTTTAAATAATTTTATTGGACTTCTGAATGCTGATCCTTCGATAGTAAACAAACTATACCATATTGAAATGTGCAATCAACGATTTCCAGAAGACTTAATACTCCAAACGAAATCAAAGTTTTTTGCATTCATAATCATATTTTGTAAATTTTAAGGAAAAAATGAAATAAATTACCTATTTTACCTCTAGATTTGTTTGACCCCGGTGGTCAACTCTGCTGGAAAAAACAAGGGGTGTTAGTTACTGACTTTTTCTTAATTTGATGGTGTTAAATGTTAATTTTGTGTCTTGGGGATGCAAAGTTACCAATATCGTGTTTCGTGTGCAAGCTGTTGAGTTGTTCTTAACTCGAGGATGCTAAGTGCTAATTTTATTTTGGTGTATAAAATGCCCATTTCTCGTGTTTTGGGGTGCAAAGTGTCATAGATCCACAAATGAATTACCAATTTTGCCCCTAGATTTTTTGACTCCGGTGGTCAACTTTGCCGAAAAATAAAAGAAGGTGCAAAGTGCTAAATCTGTATTTTGGGAGTGCAAAATGTCTATTTCCCATGTTTCTGGGGCGCAAAGTGCAAAGACAAAAAAAAAAAAGAAAAAGCGATTCACAGCACATCAAACCACCTCATATCAGACCAAGGGCGGGTCATGGGCCGAATCCTTGGGACCTGGCCCATTTTCCACCCTTATTTTGGGTATGGCTGAGTTATTTGTGTTCGCTTGATCCAATTAACTGGCTATGAGTTATACAATTTAAACTGTCAATTGCTTGGGCTGGACAAGGAAAATAAATATGGACATAGTCCGGTATTAGCCCAAATTTTAAGACAAAAATAAACTATCATATTCCATGAATTGTTGTCTTGTTTGTGAAGTCTACTTAATAACTTTTTTTTTCATATTTGCCTGAACCAACTAATAATTAATATTTAATACTTGTCTTTCATGAAAAGCTCATCACCACTATAATAAACAAATAAAAACTTGCTTTCTTCCAACAAAAATGTTTTGCTTTTGAATTAAACTATAATATAATTTTAAAGAAAATTCCAAATGAACTTGTGTTTGTTTTATTTATTATGGAGTTTGTAATAATAAGGTTTTGAAGTTCCCTAGTGCAATGTAGTTTATGTGAAAATATTTTAGTCGCAACCATTTAGAAAAGGACGAATATTGTTTTCTCTCCCCATGTTTTTACATAATACGTAGATCAATATATATAATTCACGTGCCAATAAAAGAAATGTAACATAACTGACATATATTCACATTTAGTCTTGTAGAAAAGTTGTGTTTTATTTCATCACGTGACCTCTTTAAATTGGCAAATTTAATCCTCAGCCACCACAATAAACTAGGCAAATATGATCATGAATCCTAAATGTGGCACTAACTACCTTCCCATAATGTATATTAATTGTTCCCTTCATTGTTATAAATTGAAATGATATTGCACTACGACTTTGTAAAAATGTCTCTGTTAGCTGTAATGAGCGATCCATATATTAGAAATTGTGGAAAGATTACCTCAGTTTGCAATGTTCTCTGCAGCTCGGAAACATGAAGTTGGAATCGTTTGGAATTATTCTACAAACAAACGTGCTAGAATTTTTTCTTACATGACAATATTCTATACTTTTTCAAAGTCCAGAAAGATAATAATGTTGAAAAATAGTAAGTTAATGGAGTATTTTGGACATAATTTTAAGTGGGACCCACTTTGAGAAAAGTGTCGGGTCTTTGCGGAATTATATTCTACTCCGTGATTAGATTAAAACGTTATATCGTATGTCCAAATCGGAGTTCGGGTGAATGAGAAACTGACACTCCAATATCACGCTTTGAAATAGAAGAAAAGCAATGGAATTGGTTTTATCCCATATTGGAAGTGGAGTGAAAAATCTTAAGTTTTATATATGATTTTGTATAAAGTAAACATCACTTTGAACAAAAAAATTACACTTGCAAATATAAATCTAGATTAAAAAAAAATACATAAAATTGAAACGAAAAGAAAAAAAAAGTTACAAAGATTCAAATCTGAAATCGAAAAGAGAGGCAAAAGAAGAAAAGGTAAAAAATTATATGTTCAAGTCACCAGATAATTGGAAAGGGAGGGAGGCGGCGACGGAGAGGAAGGTGGAAGAAGAGTTTTTTTTTTTTTTTTTTTTGGAGTGGGGCGGGGGGGAAGGTGAGAACGGTATAGCCGTGGTCGGAGGTGGAGGTGGAGGTGCGGGTGGGGGTAGGGCGGCGGCCGAAGTGGAGGTATGGGTGGGGGTGTGGCGGCGGATTGAGAATGGGTGAAGGTTAAATGGAAGAATAGTCGGAGAAAACATATATAATATGTTAAGTGTGTGTAGGTTTAGGTTTATGTTAAGGTTAATTGGGCTATACCCTTTGCATTATTCGATCCGAGCTGTAAATACACAGTCTAGTAGATAAAAAAAAATTGGCTATAATATTTAATTGGGTCATTTGATTTTGGGTTTAATTTTATATGAGCTGATTTTTATTTTATTTTTGGTTACATATGAGTTTACTTTTGATTAGTTTGAGTTTTTTTGTGATTATATTTTATTTTTACTTAGGTTAATTTTATTTGAATTTTTACATATAGTTTTTATGTTATAATTTATATTCACTATCCATAATTTTTTTTTTCTCGTAGATGTATCAAAATATATATTTTATTTTCTTGTAAATACAACACGTGGCATCAAGAAATCTTATCATGATGTAATATAAAAAATTAGCAAGATATAATATTTATAATATACACTTTAGTCTCGTTTCTATATTATTGTATTTCTAAATAAGTTTAATTTTGTTTTAGTATCAATTTGACATAATTTTAATTGTTTTTAAAATTGATGTTTCATTTTGATGGTTGTACATTGAAATACAAAACATTTGGCCCCAAAATACTTTGATGGCTTAGGATTGATTGTAGATGCCCAAAAGAGCCAAACAAACCTAGAGTTAGAACTAAACCACCACATAAAACTCGGATAATCTGATGGTATTAATTAACATGACGAGATGTGGAAAAGTATCTATCAAATTTATAAAAATATGAAATATGACTTATAAATAGGCGTGGGTTTCATCACTTCTTTTTCTAAGATAATCAGATTCATGCATTTCAATTGTACGATATTTACAAGAAAAGAAGTACACTCAACGCTAGTGTGCTCGATTGCGTGCGCCTGGTTGCAATAAAAAAGTTAGGGATTAAAGCCGCCTTTGCTGCTTTATAAGCCCTAAAATAAAATTAAATGCCATCCTCCGTCGAGGCTGTGTCGCCGCCGCCGCCGAAGCCCTCTGTTCCCGATAATGATGACAGCGAAGAGGGATTTGAGTACGAGGAAATTGAAGTAGAAGAGGAGGTCGAATTCGAAGAGGAGGAGGAGATAGAGGAAGAAGTTGATGACGACGACGAAGAAGAAGTAGAAGACGAAGTTGAAGAAGAACCCGAAGAAGATGAAGAGCCTGAGATCGGGGAAGACTTAACTCCTATACGTGAAGAAAATCAAGATAGCGGTGAGTTTCTCATTGTTGATTTTTTGTCATTAAATATTGTTTTACTATTTACTTGCCTATTTATTTTATTGGGAAACCAATTTATTTATTTTCGTGTTATTTGATTTTTTTGAATGGTACATAAATTTCATGTTTTTTCACAGTGCTGCATAGAGAATGCCCTTTGTGTTGTTTACATATATTCGTTTACAGAGAAGCATTGTATTAGTTACCTTTATGCAGAGTAGTGAATCACTCAACAAGATGTGGTTTCTCTTACTCTAGCTATGATTTCCCCGCTCTTAAATACATGGGCTAGGTGCTAAACAAAAAAGAAGAGATGCTGTGAGTGATTGGTTTCAAGGTCACTATATTTTTAGAGTTAGTACTGAATTTTTTAAATTTGCAGACAAGAACTTTTATTGACACGGATGAGATGGCTGGACAGTTATATATATGCACCACATAAAAATTACCGCGTGTGTAGGTTCATGTCCATGCAAACTAGCTCAACAGCTTTAAGAGAGAACTTTAGCTTAATTTTGGATATGCAAATTCTCTTCTCTGTAGATCTAGAAAACACATTGCCATTCACATGGCTTCTCTAAAAAATATGGCAGCAGAAGGGTTTGACTCTTAGCCATTGGTTGAAAGAGGACTGCCTACTGAAGTGGTATGGTTGTCCTTCCGTTTTTGTCTGCATTCCGTTTCAAAATTTTAGTTTCTCATGTGGCTTGATGGAATATATTTATGACGTGGTAATGAAGACCTATAGGTGTCATGCAGACATTGCAGGTTATCCCGCTTTAGTTGTGGGATCGATTAGGTAAGTTAAGGTATTCTATTGGTCTGGGAAATTACCCTTGTCCTCTATTGATGAATGAATGGAAGGTTGTACTAGTCTTGGTTTTCCAAAATAGTAGAAAGAAGTTGGTGTTGAGGTAGTTTAGTTGTTTTCTCGATCGATGCAAATTGGTATATTAATACAACCCTATAAGTCAAAGCAATTTCCGTTGGTTTAACTTGCGATTGAGTTTAATTATTTGATAGTTTAATCAATAGGAGGAATTTAAGAAGTTGGGCCTTAGGAAGTATACGTGATTCCTTCTTCCAGTTTTTCCTACACAAGTAGTCACTAAATCGAAGCGATATGATCGCTGGAAACATGACTTGCATATTCTCCTTCGTAAAGCTATTACATCGGCTATGCTGTCTTCTTCAAACTTTTTGAGACATCCGGCATGATTTTGTCAATTAATGAAGCTTATGAACTTTTGATAAGTTTACCTTTAAAAAGTAATAATTTATCTTAACGACACTACTGATTGTAGAAATGTAAACATAAAGCTAGTTCTATATGGTAATGTTTCAAACCATTTACAAAAAAAATGTTGTAATAAAATTATATTTGTTCATCTAAACTCATTTTCCAGCATGAGACCCACCCCTTTGTAAAGCTACAATAACTATAAAGAATGATACCAAGAAGGGCCTTAACGGTTTTAGATCTTTGACCTCTAAATTGATTCTAAATCAACTAGATTCTTATTGTGGTATTTCCAAACATGACTTAAAACTTGTACAGATAATATTCCTATTATCTTGAAATAGAAACTTAATAGTAATAAAAAAAATTAACGCTTTACTGTTTCGAGTTAATCATGTGCATAGTAGTTAATAAACCCAACAGCTCGCGCTATAGCATGCTTCGTAATGAGGCGCAGCCCCTGTGCTTCACAGCGCCTTGCGCTATAGTATGCCATCTAGCATGTGTTATGTATGCTATTTGCGCTATAGTGCGCGCTATGAACTTGAAACAACAATGCTGAAAGGAGATATTGTGTGGCGGCTTCAAGTCCAAAAAGCGTGCTATAGCCTTTGGGAAGCCTTTGTGCTTCGCTGCGCTGTGAATAGGATTTGGGGCTTTAAAGGGATTGAGGTGAACATAAGGAAAAAAAAAGGGAATTTCCTTATCTTAATGGAAATATGCCCTTGATTCAGAGGTTTGTATGCTTGTAGTTAGAGTATGAGAAACTCAATTAATTCGAATATGTTACTTACCAGTTACCATAATAGATGGAGAATTATTACTGGATTCCGAGAAATAAAAGAAGTTAGTTGGTAAACTCAACTATCTTATAATAACACTCTCAAATATATATTTCTTGACTATGATAAGTCAGTTCATGTCAACCCCATATGTACAGCACTTGAAAGGGAGCCCATGGCAAGGGATTCTCTATAAATAATTCGAGAAATAGTTTGACTCATGGTGTTTGTATATCTAAATACTACAAGTACATGGAGGATTCCCTTCTGACAAAGCTCCTTACATATCTGTCTGGTGCTCTCTGTTCCAATATTTACTTAGTTTCCTGCTCTTCCTTGTAGATACTAATCAAATTATGGAGACTGAGGTGCATGAAGTACACAATAAATCAGAGCCTGTGATTTCTGTGACTCCAGGAGTATCTGTTTTAAACCAACTAACAGATATTCCCGATACACTGGAAGGTGTCGGTGATTTCAAAACGCTCGAGTCAAATGAAAATGAATCATCGCATGTCCATGGTGAGCTATTTTAGTAGCAAATGATATGGAATTATGGAAATACGAAATTTTCCTTTGAGGAGATTATTAAGATATAAATTGTTCTCATATTGCGCTGTAGCCTTTATTAGCTGTTCTTGAGATCTGTTTGTGAGAACCACATAGTCTGAACTAATAATCACGAGGTTCTTGCAGGGGAAAGAACCTCTGGAGACAATGATCTAAAGGCTGTTTTGGATGATGGTGGAGAAGTGGGTGACGTGCAAAGAAAACCGTTCGTTGGTGATGTCAATGTGACATTGACGAAGAATGATGCTTCTAGGGAGAAGGATAGTGCTATTCTATCTGTAGTAGTTGAAACCAATCACATTGCTGTAAAAGCTATGGAGGACGTACATCAAATCTCACCAAGGTTAAATTTACGTTCAAAATCCCTTTGTCACAAACCTGAAATATGTACGATGACTTTAAGTTATATTGTAGTATCAGCTTGTTTTAGTCTTCGATTCTGGCATTAAGTTTTGACAATACTAGGTCTCAGGTTGCATGTGCCGCAGATAAGGTTGCGAGATTCGTCCTCTAGTGCTGAATATGATGGGGAGAATAAAAGACAAAAGATTGTGTGTGAATTTCATGCCAAAGGGTGGTGCATTAAAGGGAATTCTTGTAGATTTCTTCACATAAAGGAGGGATTAGATTCTGCAGTGAAGAAAAGTGAAGTCAAGAGGGAAGGTAAATACTACATTTTTGGTATTGCGAATCCTAAGTTAATTCTGGAAATTATGTCTTGCATTATATGTTCATCAGACTAATTAAAGATCAGTATTTTCTTTTTTGGCTGTGGCAGCAGCTTCTTCAAGTGTCTGTATTGAACCACGGCATAGTGGGGAGAACTCAAAATTGAATGGTGGGACTGATAAGTTGATTCTCCCTAAAGATGGTGTGTTAGGAAGTGATCTTTCCCAACCCGACAGAGAGAGTGTTGGACAAAACTCAGTCATGGATAATTACAGCTGTTATGCTCACCCATTGGTCAGAGGCAGTTCAATTGATAGGAATAGCACATACCCTGGAAATTTCTCTGGTTTCCCTTCTATTTCGAAGGACCATTATCATAACAGTAGGGCTTCTACTTTTGGGACAGCATTGGATAAGAAAGGTGACATGGCGCGGAATGATCATAGGTCTGCTGATGTATCATTTTCTCACTTTAGGCGACCTTTGCCTTTAGGTATGTCCTCTTGGACCAGTAATGCCCTTGGGACCCAGAACCTTGTAGGGAGCAGTGTGGAGCATCGTGCTTCTGTACCTTCTTCTTTACAACGAAGCACTTCACTATTTTCTTGTTCTGAATCAAAAAGTGTTTTAGGGAATTTTAAGTTCAGGGATACAGAGCCAGACATATATAAGTCTAAGGTATCTTCAAATGATTGGGAGCCATCTGCTCCTTTCATCCCATCGCATGTTATTACTCGGGATCTGTTAAAAGAAAGTCTATATGACCCAATACATGATAGCATTGAACATGCAGATACCGGAGATGGGCGGACAAAATTTTCTTTTTCTGGCCAGGGATCTTCTGTTATGAATGTACATATGCAGTCAAATAATTCACAAGAAGAGAAGAAACATTTGAATTCTTTTAGTGAAAAAGATAATAAGTCCAGCTCTAGTAATGATATTAGACTTGATAAACCAAGGCACAAGACAGAATCGATAGTTGATGGATCTGAAAAGACCGATGAAACAAATACCGATATCAAGAAAGATGGCAATGTGCAAAACGAGTCGATAGCTCTAAAGTATTTCCAAGCTGCACTAATAGATTTTGTTAAAGAATTGGTGAAACCAACCTGGAAGGAAGGCCTCATGAGCAAGGATGCTCATAAAATGATTGTTAAGAAGGCAGCTGACAAGGTTCTTAGTACATTAGAACCCCACCAAATTCCCAGCACGTCTGAATCAATGAAGCTTTATCTTTCTACATCGAAGCCCAAAATTGCAAAGCTTGTTGAGGTTAGTCTCTTCATCATTGAATGTGAGATATGTATGCTGAATGAATTGTGTTTGCATCAATTATCTTCTATGGTGTTTGACATCTGGTCATTGTTGTTGCAGGCATATATCGAAAAGTATGGAAAATTTTGATATTGCTGAGTGATAAGTCTTTGTTATATATGCGTCTCCGAAAAGAAAGGCTGAATCCTTCTTCGCGTCCCTCAAGTTTTATTGTCACTGCTAAAACAGCAGCTGGTGAAATCTTAAGCCTCTGTTTGTAAGCTTTCCTGTTTTATGGATGCGAGTTAATTAAGCTTTGTAGATGTCTATTCTCTACTTGAGATTCTTTTGGTGACTTAAATTCCATAAGTTAATGTCTATAAACAGCATTGCCAGTATTTTTGTTCTAGCTCATTTGAGGGTAATCATATGGTACAACTTGTTGCTACTTCTTTATGATAGGAGTTGAGTAAGAGCTAAAAAAGGTTTTTAACTTTTAGACATCTTTATGTCCTTCAAAGTAATAGTTGAGAATAAGCTATGTCATATCATTATTTTTATGTGAGGGTAATTTTGAGAAAAATAATTCCATTTTAGGTAAGGATTATTTTGGGACATCTCAAAAGGAATTAGAAGTAAAAGATTTTGGACAGACGGAATAGTAGTTAAGACTATTGATACATAATTATTTGCTCTTAACTGAACCTTCACAGTAAGAGTACCAACTAGGATCTAATGTTGATCCGGTCTGGATCTGATGAGCCAAAGGTTAGAGTTGTATAAAACAAACTCTAACAACTGTATGGACTTCCCCGAACAAGATTGATCGGGGTTTGAGGAACTCTGAGTATACCTAGGAATAGGCTAACGCTCTAGAAGATCATCCAGTTACCATGACATAAATTCGTATGATAACCCCTTGATGACTAAGCTTGCTCGAGTCGAGCTAAGCTCCGAACACACATACGTCGTAGGCGAATAGTAAGTGTGCTATTCCTGTGTGTTAGCAATAAGTGGGTGGTTATTTATAGTAGGAGGATTTATCTTGGTTGACCGGTTCGGTTTGATTTTACACGGGTTGGCCCGGTAAAATGACGCGGACCGTTGGATAAACCGCCACTCTCCTCGATTTTAAGATTTCGGTCCTTAGGGTGCCTTGTTTGATCTAGAGCGTCAGTCCGTTTTGTTATCTAAGGATCAGACTATCGGATTAATGACGTCTGTCCATGTGTGAGTTTGCGCGATTGATGTCAACTGAAGTGTCAGTCGTTTTGTCCCATTAGAGTATGCAATAGTTAACACTTGGACTGAGTTTGCCATCGCGGTCCGAATGTTCTCCGAATTACCAGATAGCATAGGTCGATTTGCCTAGCTCGAACTCATATGGAGTAACTGGCAATAACAATTTAGTAAGTGATCGAACAACAAAATATGTCTTGAACCGGCAAAAATAGGATTGACTTGTAAAAGGTTAAACGATCACAAAGCAAGTGAAATTGGCAAAACACGAATTGGGCCGATCCGACAAAATGGATTATATCGACAGAAAAAGGGATTGACTAAAAAAAGCTTAAAACAATACAAAGCGGGTTAAATCGGCAGAAAATAGGTCAAACTACAAAAAATATGAAAAAATGGGTTTTCTTGATGAAAACGGTTCGACTCTCCAAAAAACGGGTCCAACCCGAAAAATATGGGATGGACAAACAAAAAATGAGTTAAACCGACAAATAATGGGTTGAACGACCGGATAGCGGTTAAACCAAAAATGGGATAAGCCGGCACAAGATGTTAATCCACGAAAAATTGCATTCAACCGAAAAAAAATGGGTCAAACCAGAAAAATGGGTTAAATTGGCACAAAAAGAGTCATTTTTAGATCCCATTGGAATCTATTTGAATCCAGATTTGATCTAGCCTGCATGTATTCACTCCATTTGTCAACCCCATGATTTAGCACACAACGGTCCATCCGTCTTAAATATGCCAATTTTTATTTAATCCAAATATGGCTCCGGTCTATATGGATTCCAATCTATTTGTCCATTTGTCATCCCTATGATCTGGCACAAAACGGGTGCTCAACAAGAAAAAGGTTGATTCAACTCAGTGTGGGTCTATCTAACACAAATTGGGTCAATTCGAATTCATTTCATTCTGGATCTGGTTCACTATGGATCTGATCTAATACAGTCCGATCGAATTGGCATGATACACAATAGGTTGACCCTACTCAAGAAAGGTTGACATAAAATGGGTCGACCTAACCTGATCTTGCACAAAATTGATAGATGCGGAACGGAACAGATTAACTCGTTACAAAATAGGTGGACCCAACGTAGAACATGTAGATCTTGTATGTTTTCAAAGAGTATTTAGACTCAGATTTGAGTACGCATGTTATTCGTAATGGATCCATAGTGAATCCTTGTGAGTTGACTAAGATTGTCAATGGATGCGATCCAGATCCGTTTTGTTGATCCATTTGCCACCCCTACAACATATTTATGTTGTGGCTATCTTGATTTCTGGAAATCAAAGATTCAGGTGGACATGGTGCTTGTCACGCCTTTAGCTTATCTATGTTACTTTCATGTGTATCTGGTTATGGTGTTAAAGAATGGGAGAGCGTTATTGGCAATCAATGGCATTCATACCTAACACTCGTAATACTGTCAAAACACAATCACCTAACTCTGCGAATACGAGCAGTCTAGTACGCTCATGATAAACACTTGATTCTAATAACACTATTTCTCATTCTTAGAGCATTCTCAAAAACGAAAAAGTTTCAACTAAAATCTAATGAGATGAAATAATGCGAATACTGATGACAATTTTCCTACACTCATAGTAACTCTTGAACATCAATCGATCAACACAAACAATTCAAACAAACGCCAAATATTGCAGCAACAATCAATTGGTAACTTCACCAATCACAAGAAGAAAATTGTTTCCACAAGACAGATCAAACAAATGTGGTCCCCCACTTTACTGAAATACTGCAGATTAAGAACCCAATAACATAGCTGTATACCAGAATAAAGATTACCAAAACTGTAGCTATTGTGAAAAGTCGAACCATGACAACTAATTACTACAATATATTCAACAACTCGAAGAAATACAAGGACGATGGAACTACCCACCACTAAATGATTCAACCCATTAAAATCGAGCGCGGCGTAACTGATCTGAAAAGGTAACTATGAAGAAGACTGCACAGGAAGGAGGACAAAACCAGGTTATGGCCTCCGCACAAAGACTCACTATTTTGTAATAATTGAAGAGATAGGATTCTTCTTTAAATATTTAGTAAGGGCTACTAAAGCAATGTAGTACAGAGTGGACATTGTCTTCTGCAAATTTATGTTTCAGTTTTTATCAAATGTACTGAATTCGTGTATGAATCTAGGAATGTTGTTCTCTTTTCTTCTATTTTTCTGGTAATTTGCTTTCTACTGGAACTCTTCAATTTGAATGTTTCAGATCCGTTTTTCTCTGGTGGCCTTGGATTGGTGATTTTAAATCTTCCATACGTAAAATTTTGCATTGGACCTGGGTGCTGATTTGGATCATGGATGCCGGCTGGTTTTGAACGAAAAATTTTCAGCTGAAGTTTTCTTTTGTGGGCACACATATTTGTGGAGCCAGCCATTGCACAGCCGAATTCAAACTCTGACTCTTGTTTTGTTCTTGTAAGCTAATGCTCTCTGATTGACGACATGTTGAATACACCAAGTGAGAGCGATTTCACTTGAGACTAAATTTATGGAGATGGCCAATGAAGTTTTCTTCTCTTCGGTATGCTTTTTTGAACTATTTAAAAGTTCGTTGACGGTGAATGTTTGCAGTTTGTATATTGTAGTTGTGTACACTTGTGTGTTTTCTACTGCTCTTGTGCATACATATCCTTTGTCCAGTCTGAGGATGTAACTTTTGGTTTTTGTGCAGATTTGAGACTGTAAGGAGACTTGTTGTAGGAAAACAAAGTCTGGATTTGTGTGTAGAATTGCATTACAGATTTTGACGTTGTGAAACATAATTGTTAGTATCATAATGTATATATGATGATATGATTCATTTTGTAATGTCCGCATGTGCAATAAACCCTATGCTCGACAAATCATGACATTTTCACTTGTAAAAGTATTTAGTTAATTAGTTGGGTTTTTAGCAACTCGCCAGCTATGGTGCTTAACGCGCGTCAAAATAAAAAGTTGACATACATCATATCTGTTTTCCTATTTCCGAAGAAGTGGTCCTTTATATATAATACTAAAATAAATATGAGATCCATATTAATAGTTGATTAATTCTTTTCCATAAAAATTAAAAAGAGTACAAATTTTGACCCCAAATTTGTTCCCTGAGAACAGGGCAAAACCAATAAAAAAATTCTCGAGAGAAATTGTAGGAGATATTTCAGCTTCAACCCACCTATTTATTTGTATTCAAGCTAAGCAATAATACATTTCACACTCAATAAAAATTAACTAATAAGAAAATGGTGTTGCTTGATCAACTTTGGGATGATGTTGTGGCCGGGCCGCAGCCCGAACGTGGCCTCAAACAACTCAAAAAGGTCTTCACAAGCAAAGGTTAGAAATCAGAACACACACCCAACACGTGTTACTGTGTGTTAATTAATATAAGACCTTTTAATTATGGACTATAGTCTCATTCATATGTACTTTTATGATTTGTTTTGATTTTTTATTAGATGTTGGAAGAGGAGATGGTAGTAGCAAGTTTCAGAGGTCTATGTCTATGCCGGCGAGTCCAGGAACTCCGACGTCGACACCGGGAACCCCGACTACTCTTTCACCAACCGCCGCGCAGAAGGATAACGTGTGGCGGAGCGTGTTCAACCCGGGAAGCAATCTTGCTACTAAGAGTATCGGGTCCAATTACTTTGATAAGCCAGAGCCTAACACCCCTACTGTCTATGACTGGTATGTATTAATGGTCCAATAATTAGTGCTTATTAAATTAAGTGATCTAATATGATATAAATAAATGAATTGAAGTTGGTTCGAATTCCATGAAATATTTATAACAATTCTCAAGATTGTACATAATAATGATAGACAAATGAAAAAAAAGTCTCAAGATCCTTTATGCATGTCACTTGATCTTCTATTACATATGTATGTCATATTTTGTGTTTTGGTAAATTTTAAATTTTTATACTTTATACGTGTGTCACCAAATTATAAGTAATAGAAATTTCATCGAGCTCATAAATTCATTTATTGAATAAGTAAACAATTGAATTTAATTTGTCTGAGTATTTCTTATAGAATCGATAATTATATTATAATAACGCATTTTCATTTTTGATTACTTTAGGATGTACAGTGGGGATACTAGGAGCAAACATCGCTGAAAATAATTGTTGGGGTCACCAATTTGGGGTGCGGCCAATCTGAGTTTGATGTTAGAGTCACCGGTGGTTGCATGTAAATAATGTCTTTCCTGCACGGCTGTGTGGGACGAACAGTTTCAATATACTATAGTTAAATAAATAAATTTCTAATGATTATTCATCTAAGCTAGTTTATTATGTAATTAAACCCAGGTTTTAATTTGTTGGCTGATACTTTTGAGTTTTTCTTATCATACACTTGTGGTTTGTTGATCTACTAATCGACGGTGTAGATCTGCTGTAGTAATTTTATATTCAAGTAAAGAATAAGTGGTATGTGAATTTTGTTATTTGTTATAGATTAGATATGATGTCATCTTATCAAGTTGATGTTTATATAACTTGTTAAAATTTGAGACCTAAGAGAATTTTTTTCCTAAATATGCTTCATGACAAAAATATTGACTAAAATGTCTTTGTTGGCAAAGTTATTCCCGGAATGTACCTTTTGCTTAAACTCGCAGTTGCCAACTGCGATTATTCAGAAGAACCGCAGTTGGCAACTGCGAGTTCACTTAAAATTTAAAAAAAAAAAAAAAAAAAAAAAAACTAAACTCGCAGTTGCCAACTGCGAATTTTCACTAAGTATGGATTAATTAATTAGCTTTGCGCTAATTAATTAAACATGAACTCGCGGTTGCTACCTGCGAGTTTTAATGAACTCGCAGTTGGCATCTGCGAGTTTCTTTAAGTTACTCGCAGTTGCCAACTGCGAGTTTATTAAACTCGCAGTTACCAGCTGCGAGTTTTTAAACTCCTATTTAACCAATCAGAAGCCCTAGTTCCCGTCACTTGTGCGCCCCTCTTTGTTATTCCGCCCATTCATTCTTTCATTCTCTCACTGTTATTTCAAAATTGAAGTGCATAATTCCACTTGCCCACTGTCCGTCGTCCGCCTCCTTTCGTCGGTTGATCAAGTAATTCTCGTTGATTTTTTTTTCTTATAGAATTATGTATTGTATTTTTTCTCAAATTATACTTTGAATTTCATTTTTTATTGTGCATTAATTTTTGAATGTTTTGGTTTGATTGGATTATATATAATGTTCGCATTATATAGCTTTGAACATATAGGATTAAGTTTGTGTATGGCTTTGTATGGATTGGACAGAGGAAATATTTTGTTATTTTAAATTTGATGCGTACTAATTAAAATATTTTCATAAATTAAGCAACCTTGTTTTGTAACTTTTACTAAGTGGATAAATGAACATGACAATTAGTAAAATTGTTCAAAAAGTGATTTATAATTATTTTTTTAAATATTTTTCAGGTTTGTAATGGATGGCATACCAGTTACGTTTTTGTGCTACTGGGGAGGAAATATATTGAACCCACATAGTGGTTGTGAGTATGACATTCCACCAAAACGACCCCTTAGGGCGAATAGCAGATGGAGTTATGAGAATTTAATAACAGAGTTGTACAAAGTTACTGGACTAAATAAACGGGACTTCAAATTGGGAGTGATATGTAGATTTCCTATTTCATTTGACCATGGCACTGCTAATTACACTGCCCTTCACATTAGTGATAATAGTTGTGTTGAAGCTATGTTTGATGCTTTTACTTATTTTTCGGGGATAGGCAGTTTACAATTGTACTTGGAGATAGAGCCGATAGACAACCTAGGATTTGCTACTGACACTGAGGTTGGATGCAGCCATTACGTTGGTGGCATAATTGATTCACATGTGGACGAAGGTAACCCTGGTCCGTCTACTTTTCAGTCAGATGTTGGTACAACTAATCAAATTGACCTAGTAGTACCCACGGATATTAGTCCTCATGGGCCTCGAAATGCAAGGGGACTAAATGATGATTTGGAGACTGATTCTGAAGACGATGAAGATTATATTGAAAATAGACTAATGGAAGAGGACGATGGAAGTAGCAGTAGTAGCAGTGACATTGGGGAGACTAGTACTGAGGATAATAATATGGGTGTCAATGAGCTTCCTGAAAATCGTATAAATGATATAGATTGTCCATTTTATAAGGAGATTGGTGAAGGATCGTGTGCCACAGATATTCGTGCAAGTCAAATTCAGTTGTCGGAGAGTGACCAACTGGTTAAAGGATTACTCTTTAGGTCGAAGAACGACATGCAGTGTGCTGTCAAGAAATATCATATAAAAAGGAATTGGCGCTATAAGGTAAGGAAGAGCACTGATAAAACATGGGCAATATGTTGTTATAAGAAAGAGTATCCGTGCAACTTCTATCTTCGTGCTAGTTTCTTGCTGAAGAAGAATGGATTGTGGGAGGTGACACGTTACCGGGGACCGCATACTTGCTTGTGTGCAGGATTAGGTCAAGATCATTTTCACCTGGATTCTAAGTTGATTGCTTGGGATATCTTAAATCTTGTTAAAGTAGATCCAGATTTGAAGATTCGTGTCATTGTTGAATATGTGAAAAATAGCTTCAATAAAGAAATATCATATAAAAAAGCATGGTGTGGAAAACAGAAAGCGATTGCACAAATCTATGGAGATTGGGAGGAATCTTATCAAAGATTGCCAAAAGTACTTGCAGCTATCAAACAATACAATCCTGAGACAATTGTTGAGTACTACAGACCTCCTCTACCCGGTCAAATGGATAAATTTCGCCGTGTTTTCTGGGCATTTGGGCCGTGTATTCATGCGTTCACGCATTGTCGTCCAGTTGTTAGCATTGATGGTACTTTTCTTCATGGAAGGTACAAGGGAGTTTTACTAATTGCCATGGGATGTGATGCAAATGATAGTATATTGCCTCTTGCCTTTGCTATTGTAAAGAATGAGTCATTTAAGACATGGAATTGGTTCTTGAACCTTGTGCAAGAACATGTTGTGAAGGGTCGTGAGATATGTTTGATTTCTGATCGCCACAAAGGTATATTGAGCGCAATTCGAGAAAGTAGGTGTACAAACATCACTCATCGGTATTGTTTGAGGCATGTGCGTGCTAATTTTTGCAAAGTCCATACAGGTGGTCATTTAAAAAGGTTAGTTTGGAAGGCGGGTTGCTCACACCAGGATCGCAAGTTTAAAGGTGTGTTGGAACAAATTGAGTTATTAAGTAAAGATGCTCTAACGTGGTTGCGTAGGCTCGATAAAAAGAAGTGGACGATTGCACATGATGGTGGTTATAGGTATGGCATAATGACAACTAACATTTCAGAAGTTTTCAATGGTGTGATGAAAGGAGCTCGTGGTATGCCTATTACAGCAATTATTGAGCAGACATTTTATCGTTGTGTTTTCTACTTTCAATCGAGACTTGGTATTGCTGAACTTGCTCTGGAAAATATTGGTCTACCAAACACCCAGCCCCAAAATAGATTTAGTCCTAAGGTTTATCAGATGCTCCTTCACAACACTGAGAAGGTTGGAGGTATGCATGTTACAATTTTCAACAATTCTGGACGTGGGGACGGTGGGGTTTATTCTGTAATTACCGGTCGTCGCATGACCAAGGGAGGTAACACTCAAACTGTGCGCTTTGACAGAAGGACATGCACGTGTGGGAAGTGGGTTGCGTATCATGTTCCTTGTTCCCATGTCCTTGCTTGTTGCAATTATCAAAATGTTGACCCTTCGACTTTTGTATCATCATTTTATACCGTTGAGAACTACTTGAGGACATGGAGTGGTAGATTTGAACCATTGGAGGATGAGGCTTATTGGAATGAGTATAATGGTCCGGTGTTCGAACCAGACCCCAACCTTGAACGGAAAAAAGGTCGACCAAAATCAAGGCGCATTCGCAATGAAATGGATTTTCAAGCTGACAAACGAGTGATTCATTGTTCTACTTGTGGGAAGGAAGGACATACGCGTCGCACATGCACACAAAATAGGGATAATAACTGAAGTTTAATGTAATTCGAATGTTTAATATTCCAAAACACAATGTTGTTTGGTACGTGTAATGTGTGTTGACCATAATTAATTAACTAATTAATCTTCTATGAGTTTCTGTTCCCATGCAAATTTGTAGTACCTTTGGTCTTTTGAGAATTGATTTCAATGTGTTTTATTGTCTCATTAATAATGTCCTTGAAATCATGATGTATTACATGGTGCAAACAAACTATAATAAGTTACTTTAAAATTAGATTAAAACATTTTTGAAATTTTTCGGGCTTGAATGCACAAAAAATTTATTTTAAGGGGTAAAATGTAAGTTTTTAAAACTTTAGGGGGCAAAGTGCAAACTTTAGGGGCCAAAGTTACTTTCACATTGTGTTTAATTTCTTGGCAAAATTGATCTACCTGGACCTAGTAATTTAATTTCCAAATATCAACAATTTTCAAATACCAACATTAAACAACCATAATCACATATTCAATTAAAATTTTCAAATATCAACATTAAACAACCATAATCACATATTCAATTACAATTTCCAAATATCAACATATTAATACTACACAATCAAACATAACCACCAGTACTCAAGTGTTAGTTCGGTGTATAGCGGTTTGGCGCTCTCTTGTCCCTCTGTGAAAACCTTTTCCTAAAAAATTTTATGGAGGTTTGACGCACACTAGAACCACCCTGAGTACCAACCTGCACATTGTCGCCCTGAGTATGTGTACCAATATATGTTTGCGTGTCAGCCTGAGTAACACACTCAAATTGGGATTCATGCTGAGATGCAGCGAAGTTGGGTGTAGAAACCTCATTGTGAGTAAACCATGGTGGTGGATTAAACTCACTTTGGGTAGGAGGTGGAAATGTTTGAGAAGATGATGGAATGAACTCACTTTGGGTATGAGGTGGAGATGCTTGAGAAGATGATGGAGCTGTAGGATGGGCTGAGGGGCCTGCTTCTTGACCACGACGTCCACGACGTCGTTCTTTCGGCCTTTGTGTATGAGGGGCAGTATAATACAGAGGAGGCAACTCAAATTGTTCTGCTTCAAGTCGATCGTGCTCTCTATAAGCGGTCAAAGTATTTGCAATGATATTGCGAGATTCAGTAGCTTGAGGACATGAATGATCAACTTGCCCAAGTAAAAGGTCGATTCTCTGTAGTTGTTGAAGCTGTATCATGTGAAAGTAAATACGTTAAAATATATTTATACAATAGAAAGTATATATTAGTAGGTTATAGTGTTAGTTGTCATACCAGACCCTCAACTCCGCCGCCGATACCCCTGTACCCTGTGTGAGCTCCTTCATCTCCCCCATCTATCTGTGCCGGAATGGGATATGAATTTCCTATAAACATCCGCGTGATACGCCGATACCACATCATATATTCATGATTATATCCCATATCCTCTACACCAATATCTCCATTCACAACATACTGTTCATAATTCATCCATAAGTAGATATAATATTGGTGCTCATCAGCCCAAAGGATATCTTTTTTCCCCCGACGGTCTATATTGTGTAGGTCCCTTATTGTGTCACATGGAACAGGGATACCTTGCAACATTCCAAACTGCCGAAGTACCCGATCTGGGAAAACAAACTCCACCTTTTCAAAGCATATCAGTGGGACCGTGCTCATCCATAACTGAGGCATTCCACGAAGACAATAATCAGGCAACTCCTCTAGCACGTAGGGCCGCCACACAAACTGATCCTCACTGAGCTGGTCCAGCTGGTCTCGATACACTCTTAATACATGGGTAGGAATATCACGTAGCAACTTAGTTGCACGCCACCTAATTATGGTTAAAAAACATCGAATTAGTCAATCAATTGTCGAGTGATTCATTCATAATTAAATAAGGAGTATGCTTACTTACCTGTACCCAAGAGGTCCACGAGGGTCTAATACAGCCAATCTTTGAACGGTTTGTTCAATATCTGGCCGCATGCAACAAAATCGCTCCCATGCCCAAATCTATTGGAAAATAAATCAAATAAGTAAATAAATTATAGATATTATAATTAACAAGTCCACCAACGAAGTAATGATTGATACCTGTAATAGGGTCAAGCACCCAGCAATCTGCTTAACATCAGGTTTAGTAGCTTCGCATAGCTCGTTATACAAACATGATAAAGCCGCACTACCCCAACTAAAAGCTCCAATCCTTTCAATATCTTGTAGAAGGGGAAGATATTTCATATCTACCTTATTCCCTGTTTTGTTGGGTAGGACAACACCACCAATCAATGCTAGAATAATAGCTCGAACGTGTTGTTGAACCCTTTCAATAGTGGCATCCAAGGGTAGTTCCGGCAATTCATCCATCAACCATTTTAACTTCAAAGAAACTCCATCAATGGCATTTCGGGGCGGTCTAACACCCAATAACTCTTCACAAAGATCTTGCCATTCAGACATCGTACGTTTTGGATCACTACTAGTAACAACGTGTCCCTCAATCGGGAGACCAAGTATTACTCCTACATCTTGTAGGGTAATGGTAGCCTCGCCGATACGTAGATGAAATGTATGAGTCTCTTCACGCCAACGCTCCACCAAGGCAGTAATTAATGACCAATCATATTTTATTCTTCCAATACAATAAACTCCATAAAATCCGGAGCTTATCAAATATGGCATCACTCTATCATCGACACGAGCCTCAATGTTTTTAAGGGCCGAGTCCGCACGACGACAATTGAGGGCCTCAAACTCATGTCCATTCCAAATATGACTAGAACGATGCTCATTTTGTAGAGTGAGTACAGATGGATCAATTGGCCCCGGATGAATAACTCGTTCATGTGCGTTCATCTCTATTAAAAAAAAAAAAAAAAAAGTTAGACAAACAATAATAAATAGGATATCAAATATGATCATTCAAGTATCAATATGAGCTGGGGTTGCCATGAGTGTATGTTCCAATAAAATGTACTACTTTCTGCAATCACTGTATCTATAGTTGATTTACAGTCTCTACAGACACAACAGAGATGTAGTAAGAGTGATTTGTGAGGAAGAATTTACAGAAAAAGCAAAAAAATCAAAAAGAGTTGGTGTGCTGCAACTCTCTTTCGTTTTCTCTCTCTCTCTCTCACTAGATGCATTTATAGAAATGCCCCTACTGGAAATTCCTGTACAAAGCTAGGAAAAGGTAGTCTTGGTAAAACTTTGTCAAAAGACAAAGGAAGAAAGAAAGACCTGTGTGTATCTAATGCTTTATAGCCTAAAGGTTACACGACCACAGTCCACACTAAAAAAAAGAAACTTTAATGAAATTGAAAGTAAAATTTCTTTTATAGTAGTATTTGGCAATTTGGTTACTTGACATTGCATGCTTATTTGTACTCTTAAATTTTCTATGCTTCAAGATCATATTTCTACTAAAAGGATAAATGACAACAAATCCTAGCAGTTTGAAGGACTTCAATACATTTAAAGACAAGCTATTCTTATCTCAAGCCATGTTTTAAACAGTCATGTCATGCACATATAGAAGTACTAGAATTCTTATGACCAATTGCAACACCAAAATACACTAATTTAGAATATTTACCAACATACTTGCAAATATCTCTTAACTTATTATAAAAATACTAGAATTCTTATGATCAATTACAACACCAAAATACACTGATTTAGAATATATTGCCAACATACTTGCATGTATCTCTAACTTACATTTTCTTTTCCTCCTGTTCTCTCCTAATATAAGTTGATAGAGACAAAAATTAAACAGTAATCAATCACTTTGGTTTCACTGGTAAGCATTCCAGGTTGCAAATGGCAGAAAAAGGAATTTTCGGATCCATTTGTTATGAACTGTGAATATTGGAAAATTGATGACTACTTGGGGAAGAAGATAAAGAGGGAAGGAAGATACTTGGGGAAAATTGATAGTTTTCCTATAATCACAATGGGCAAATATCACAAAACAGAGGGATTAACAATTGAAATCAAGAATCATACATTGGCATATATGCTTAATATAAAAAAACAACCTAATATAGAGTAAGAGACAAAACAAAACCAACGAGAATTACTTGATCAACTGACGGAAGGAGTCGGACGGCGGACGGCGGGGGAATAATGGCACTTCAATTTTGAAATTTAACGGATGGAATTTTCAAGCATGAAAGAGATGAAGTGAGCGTCGGCCTTCAGGCGGGTTAGGGTTAATTAGGAGTTTAAAAACTCGCAGTTGCTAACTGCGAGTTTAAATAAACTCGCAGTTGGAAACTGCGAGTAACTTAAAAACACTCGCAGTTGCCAACTGCGAGTCTATTAAAACTCGCAGGTAGCAACCGCGAGTTTATGTTTAATTAATTAGCGCGAAGCTAATTAATTAAACTATAATTAGTAAAACTCGCAGTTGCTAACTGCGAGTTTAAGTTTTTTTTTTTTTTTTTTTTTTTTAATTTTAGGTAAACTCGCAGTTGCTAACTGCGGTTTTGTTGAAAAATCGCAGTTGGCAACTGCGAGTTTAAGCAAAAGGCATATTCACGGAAATACTTTGGCAACAAAGACATTTTTGTCATTTTTTTTGCCATGAAGCATATTTAGGAAAAAAATTCGACCTAAGAGCAACTTATAAGACCAATTTTAATCTTTATGCGGTCCAAATGAAATCAAGCCACAAGATTATAATACTTCTGAAAGGTGATGAATCACAATTATACTTGAATAATTTGTCTACGTGGTTATAATTCTATTGAGGAACTCATATTTTTTCTAAAAGAAGGTGGAGAAAGACTAATGACTAGGAATTTAATATGAATCAAGAACTGGTGGGTACCATTTTGAAATATGTTTTTGTGAGGTGGAAAAAAGTGTTAAAAATAATATTTGTTTGAAGGTCTTGAAATGATAAATATCAAGATACTTAAAATGAAGTATTATTTATTTGACTTTTAGGAAATGTGAATATACTTTACTTCCTAAAAATCTGCAATTGATCGTATTAACTTGGTGACATGATTGTATATATGCAATGGAGTCCTTCCCCTCCGCCGCCTGCAAAGCTTCAAATAAGTGAAGAAGAATAATGTCTATTTGCTGTTTATAATTTAGCACCTTAAAAAAAGACAAGGACCCAATTCCTGCTAAAATTCACATCATTTTTTGATTAAATCCGACACTATAATCTTCAGCCAGTATAAGGACAGGTAAAATAATATTGTCAAACAGAAAACTTAAATATGCTTCCACACCAAATAATATAGATTTTGGAAAATGAACCAACTTCATATTCAACAGTCTACATACCAAGGCCTAAATTAATAATTAAATAAAGCTACTTACATATGTGAACACAACAACATGACCATTTTTACCAAACCCCTGTATCTAGTTGCTTGTGCAAGTAAAATTTGATTTCTTAAACCACTTAATCTGAACAGTAATATAACAAAATATCTATATAATTAGAGAACCAGAGCAAACTTCCTTTTTGCATCATATATTTGGAGAATTTTCTTCCACAGAAGGAGGTACTTGCGACTTTTGCCGGTATGCTAAAACCTGAAAACAGAGAAATCTATATAAGATCTTTAATAGTTCGACTTTTCCGGTAAGACAAGGGAAAAACTTTACCAGATTCTGCTGAATAAAATTGGCACGAATTTCACCCAAGGTCAGATACTCATTCAACAACTGCAACTCATTGTGGCAAGGATTTAAGACGTCTGGTTCCAATTTGAAACTTGAGTTTATAGGATGATTTTTATTTATTAAAAGTATCTCAATTTCACTAGCTTCCATGGTTGTCTGCATCGCTACATACTGCAAGAGATATAATTTTGAAGTCATGCGCAGGATCTGTATGCTGTAATTCATCAAAGGCCATGCTTTTTTCTTTTTCCAGAAAGGCCATGGTTGGAATTTGGATTTTAGTGAGAAATGATAAAAAAATAAAGTTCAGGCTGTGTTTGATACTTTGATTCATGGATTTTAATAAGTAAATACTATAAAAGGTTTTTCTTGCATTGCATCGAATTATAAATGATAGAACAATATGCTTTATATTTTGCTCAATTATTTTAGTCACTAGAATTCAAGAACAAAATATAGCCTCAATTTTTATCATTTAAAGCAAAAATTACATTTACTTGGTATTTATGCACTAAAATCCAAAAACTGACATAATCCGGATGTTTTGCACATCAAATAAAAGAAAGATCAAGAATTAGAATGCAGGTGATACCTGGCATAAGTGTCCGACTGATGATGTGGAGCTGCAGCTGAGGTAAGGTCGTTTCAAGCTGGGTATCTTCTCTTCGTGCAGTGAAACAAGAGTGAGGCTAACTTTCAACTGATACAAAGACCAAACCTCATAAGTTCGCAAGTTCCTTTGAAAGAAATGCATAAAAGATTGCACTAAATGTCAAATTCAGTCAAGAGGCAACTGAATATATATATATATATATATTGTCTTGAGGTTTTCAAGGTATTTATATCCCAAATCGACCCTCTTCTCCACCCACCCCCCACCCCCAAAAAAAATTTAATTTAGGCTCAATATTTCCAAGATCACCAATCTAAATAATTAGCATTACCAGCTCATCGTTTTCATATGAATATTGAAGACGATCCATTAACTTTGAGAGCCGGTTATATCTGGAAATTTTTCCATGGGTCCAACTGAGACCACCACGTCGGGTTTTACTGCGCATGCCACCTCTTCCCCAGGCAAGTAATTCGTAGTTTGCTTCTGAATCATTATCATCACAAACTCCATCTGCATTGCCACCAGATGATGGCTGTGAAGTCCAAGCTCCTCCTCGCCTTCTGTATCTTTTTGATTTGACTTCAGCGGAATGCTCATCAGCAGAAGACGAGTCTTTGCTACAATCTGGCTCATTAGCTCCTTCCTCTTCATCAGATTCCTGTTGTTCAACAACTCGATGATTTTTACGACCTCTCAAATTTCGATAATTTCCCTGTTTCCTAGATAATGTTGCTGCTGTGACTCTGGCTGATGTTCGTTTCTTTCCCAGTGCTTCTGCTTGTCGACGAAAGGTTTGGGCAATAGAAGCTTGGATCTGTTGCAAAATAGGAAAATCAAGCAAACAAAGTTTAATTGTAGGTAATTTTGAGCCAGGAACAAGCTGTTGAGTAATATAGCATTCTTAGTCCCACAGGACTGGACACTCAGCTCTATTGTTCCCATGCTTTTAAAGAGTGGTCCCAAGTTTTCTTAAGAAGTTTTCCTGCACTTCTGGTCCCATAGGACAGTCTCTGTTTGCACTTTTGGTCCCAAACTAAATGAAAGGGGAGGGGTGGATGACAAACTGTGTTGTTTTAGAAAGTGTGGGACTAAAAGTGCTGTGTGTCAAGTCCTATGAAACTTAAAATGCATTTGACATTCTTTTAATATTGAGAAATAAATGAACTGCTCCATTCAGCTTAAACAGATGGATCAATTAAGACAAAGTTTAGATCAGTTACCTGCTTATTACGAGCTATCTCCTCTCCATGAAATGCAAATTCCTGCAATAGTGTTCAAATTGGTTCCTGGTGGAGCAAAGAAAATATACATTGCCCAGAAGAAAGAGACAAGAGATTCATTCAATTAATACCTCTTCCTCGTATTTATCAATGTCTGGATATAAAGCAGCTATCAGGGCATCATAGTTTGGATCATCTCTCAAAGATCGGCGACTAGCACAATGTGTGCGGCAAGCAGGACATTCATTGTTCCTGCATTGAAGTCAACAGGAAAAGTAAGTAGTAAGAACACTTACATAGCTGGTACAAAGAAAACAAGCATATGAAAGTACCCAAGACGCATGGATTTATCTATGCATTCCCGGCAAAATCGATGTAAACATTCCATGACTGTTCTTGTCTTCCTAATGATACCTGCCACAATAACATCAAGAAACTTGTTGAACATAAGAGAAAGATAAGTAACTATAAGGATATTAATTTTCTTCATCTTTAGCCAAATAAGTATGATTGAAGAGACATTTTACAAAAAATTGCAACAGCTAATGAAGGATTTAAATCTTCATTATGATTTCCATCTATGATTAATTCCTTCAAACTGCACATGCTCTATCATATGATGCTTCTGACGAGCAAGATAAAAACTTGAATTGCCTGGATAAAAGCCTTTAAAAGAAGTTGGCTAAATTAGAATTGCTATATAAAGCCTTTAAAACTAGGGTAACAATGCATGCCAGTTTATTCTGGTGCAACTCATCTTTCGAAGAGTTCAGCAAAAGTTGGCACAGGTGATGGATTTCTAAGAAGAAATGAACTGCACTGAAGGAACTATTTAAAATATTTTTAGCCAATATAATCACAAGTCATCAGCCACTAAATCATATAGGAGTATATCAATAGAAGCCTATTGGAAGTAGGAGAATTTCAGCTTAGATTATCAAACAATTGCAATGTTGACAACGGAGTTGTTGCTAAGAACTACTGGATGGAGGAATTTGATGAAACCTGAATTCATCACAAACCGCTGACACTGTCCCCTACAACCACCAAATGCAGCTATGCCCTTTGCCTCTCTTCAAGAGCTAAAGGGAAGTGCTTTAGCCAAAGGACACTCAACACCTAACTACTTCTAAGCAATTATTGGCCACATCATAATCTACAGGGAATACGTGCAGCCTTCTAATGCATAGCACGTCATATATTTGAAATGATAAACTAAAATTCGAAAAACATACCTAAACATATTGGACACTGAACTTCCTTGCGTATTTCTGCCAACTTCACCACAATAAATCTGGAATTCAACACCATAAACTTTAGAGTAATTCATACCAAATGTCACATAATAAGGCCAAATCTAGAAATATCGCATGCAAAAAAAAAATTGGAATCACCCTTGGACAATTATTCTTTCAAATGTAGAGTATTGCAAACAACATAATGAACCCAAATGAAAGAAATGTAAACTTGCTTCTCTTAACATGCTGGATCGCAACACCAGGATTGTAGGCAACAATAGTCCAATAACAATAACAGACATGATATGACTATTGAGGTGAGTATTAAATATTAATGAACTCATGTGTCACCATGCCATCATGTATAAAATAAATAATTACACCAAGAGTAACAACTAGTCTCATAATTAAGCCTCGTATGGTTAAGAAAACTCAGACCACAAATAAGATTAGATAAATCAATTTCAATATCATAGGAATCATTGAGCATTAAGGTGAAAGCAACTACAAAATTTTCAATTTATGCTACTACACCATGAAAAAGCAACACATGAATCATGCTTAACACTCCCTCAAAACGTAATCCAAGATATCATAATTCTTGAGTCGCCTCTTAAGAAGATCGTGCATTTCCTAGCATGCAATTATCAAGCAACCAAAGGGGACAACAAATAGAAAGACAAAAGTGTAATCACCCAAATCAATGGAAATCCATCAGACTTGACCAAGCCACTGAAAATAACAACAGATTTTAATAACCGGAAGATCTAAACATTTCTATTTATTTCAGAAATAAGCCCAACGCTCCTCTTGAGAACTTTTAAGTAAACAGATAATATCCCAAATTAAAGCATGCAGATCTCCACACATCGAACTCTCCGAATTCCGCGGCCTTAGCAACACAATTAAGAGTTCTAAAGACATAAGAACTTTGATTTACATTTATGCCCAAGTGTTTCATACGTGAGTGTGTGCGAGCGTCTTCGTGTGTGTGTATGTGTGTGTTCGAATATGTTAACTATACGCAGAAAGATATACAGATAGAGAAGTACTCGTCTTTTTCTCCACTGCTAGAGTCAGAACTCCCATCAGAATCTGATAATCAAAACCAACAACAAATAAATATAATTATTCGAAAAAATCTGAGGAAAATGCTCAACGAAACTCAAATTTATAATAACCAAAATGACGCATGTGCGTAAACGTGTACATGTATACGTATGCAATCACGTACCACGGTCGTTTTGGGCTTCTTCCTGGTTATGATTCTCGCTGCCCTTGAGCGAATCTTCGGCCTTTTCTTCCTCAAGCGGTGGCGGAGAAGAAGGAGGTGGAGTGGTGGTTTCAAACGGACGCTTTTGAGAAGGCATTGAGTGGAAGAGGTGAAGACAGAGCTCGGCGGCGGAATTGGTGGTGGTTGAGGTGGTGGTGAAAAGACGAAGTCAGCGAAGGAGGCAATTGAGTGTGGCTTCGTTCTGGTGTAGTGCTTGGAATATTTTCACATTTTATTTATTTGTGTGAATTGGGTTTTTCTGTCCGGTTCATTCTGTCAGGTGTCTTACAATTCTCTCTTAAGTGACGCGGTTGAGGTATCAAAATTGATAAGCGGGTTTTCAGATCGAGAACAGCACTTTAAGTAATCTAATATCGGCCTATTTTTTTTTTTTTTTTTGATAAGCATAATATCGGCCTATTTGCCACATTAACGCTTGAGAATAATATATGTTGTGCCAAACTTTGTTCTAGTTCGAAACTCTATCCGGAAGTGAATAACCAAATCTACCCCAAAAAATAAATCAAATGGACAACTTTTTCTTTGTTCAAGAGTTAAATGTTGATTTCTCATAATTTCTTTAAAATAAGTAATTAGAAGTAGATCACCAAATACTCCCAAGGAAATCATCGTATGACAAGCTCACAAGCATGCATTAATTTAATTATCATTTAATTCATATAGATACATTGTTATATCCATACGAGTTATTATAACATCTAATTTGTCTTCTATAACACAAGGAATCGTAGTAAAACTCGTAATTACCTCTTCCTCGCTTGAATTTGCAAAACCTAAAATTATAATTATATTATTCGGAAACAATTCATCACATTAAACCATGTGTATACAATGAACATTCCAAAACTTAAAAAAACATACTTCTTTTTAATGATTAAAAAAAACATCAATTGAACAATAATAAAACCTCAAATCAACATTTTGCAACATAATGCAGGTTATTTTTTTATTCACGTTAATCGGACATGCCAACAATGGTCACTAATAAACAATCTCATTTTTTACTCAACAAACGGTCGTGTGTAGCTATATTAAATCAATTATTTGATAAAGTTCTATTGCAATTTATTTGGTATGACTATACTATGAGCAAGATATATAAGAAATAAAAAATCTTATTTTGTTGCTCCTCAAATGCCAAAGCATCAAGGATAAGATTAGAACTAATAAGTTCACACATACATTAATTGAATTTGGATTGACTCATGAATATCAAATTTACATTACTTCTTTTTTCCTTATCATGTTTAGCATCTTTACAATATTACATTAGAGTTTGCACTTGACTAATTTAATTAGTTTGACTGAGACACTAGATTCCAACTTATAACTATGTTGTAAACCACACTACAAGGGCTTCAATGTTATTTCGTTGTGGTGGATAAGAGCTATTTATACTTCGAGTTATAAAAGAACTAGTTCCATTCATGTGTTATACACGAAATTATTTTAAGTTAATTTTGTATAGAAATATATTATGATATAAATACTTATTTACATATTAGTATCAATAATAGAATTTGATAATTTTTCTTAAATATTGTGGTTGAAAATGAGTGGTAATATCATACTTTTATTTTACAATAATTTAAAAACAACACAAAGTATAAAAGATTCTTCTAAACTTGATCTATGCGAGAATGTCTCAATCTCAATAAATAACACATTTCTAAAAAATCATAATGACTTTTAGGAAATGTAAATATACTTCCTAATAAGCATGAATCGTGTAATTAATATCGTAATAAATTGGTGACATGATTTTTTTTTTGGTTTGATAAGTGTATGGTTGTAAACAAACTGAGTAATATTGAATAAAACATTATTCAAGTTTGATTTGAATTTTGTATCGAGCATGAAATAGTGTTTGAACTTGGTTTGATTACTTTACGAATCGAGCTCAAACGAGATTTTATGGAACGAGCTCAAACCGAATATCGAGTACAGTGATTTTTTTACATGTGTTTTTTCAATTTTTAAGTTATTAAGTCGAGCTCGAACCGAGCTTTAAAAGTTATCAAATGAGAGATCGTGTTCAAGCTTGTTTGATTTGTAGGACAAAAGTAACCTCAAACGAGATTTTACTAAACGAACTCGAACCGATTATTAAATATATTGGTTTGACTTTCAACCCTAGATAAATTTGACATATATACAATTGGGTCATTTCCCTTAGCCTCATGCAAAGGCTTCGCATAAGTGACAAAGAATAATGTCTATTTGTTGTTAATGATGTTGCACAATAAATGACATGCTATGTACGTTAAGTCCAACGCGCCTCGAAAGGTATTAAACCATTGAGAAACAAACAAACAAAATATACTAGGATCAAACTTCAAATAAGACAAGGTATACAATCCCTGCTAAAAACTCACATCTTTTTATGATTAATCGACAGTATAATCTTTTGCCTATATAAAGACAGCAAAAGCTATTGCACCATGGGATTACTGAAGGTATATTACACTGAAATTTACAACATAGTAAAATAAGACAAGGATACAAGCCCTTCCTAGGTAAAATAATATTGTCACACGAAAAACTTAAATATGCTTCCACACCAAATATATATATTGAAAAATAAAACTAACATCATATTCAAAAGTCTACACACCAAGGCCTATACCAATAAATAATAATCATATAAAGCTACTAATTATATGTGAACACAACAACATGACCATTTCACCAAACCCCCTTTAGTATATTTAGTTGCTTCTGTAAGTAAAGTTAAATTCATAAACCACTTAATCTGAACCAATAAATAAATAAAATATCCATATATTTTAGAGAACCAGAGCAAACATTCTTTCTGCATCATATATTTGGAGAGTTTTCTTGCACAGCAAGAGGTCCTTGTGCCTTTTGACGATATGCTAAAACCTGAACACAGAGATAAAAGTAATAATAATGACGGAGGTAGCTTTATCTTGATAAATGATTCGACTTTTTTGGGTATGACTTAAAAAAACTTTACCAGATTCTGCTGAATAAAATTGGCATGAATTTCCCCCAAGGTCAGATGCTCATTCAACAACTGCAACTCAGTGTGGCAAGGATTTAAGACATCTGGTTCCATTTTGAAACTCGAGTTTATAGGATGATTTTTATTTATTAGGAGTATCTCAATTTCACTAGCTTCCATGCTTGTCTGCATCGCTACATACTGCAAGAGATGTAATTTTGAAGTCATGCGCAGGATCTGTATGTTGTAATTCGTCAAAGGCCATGATTTCTTTTTTTGAAAGGCCATGTTTCTTTTTTTCTTTTTTGGTTTTCCCGAAAGGCCATGGTTGGAATTTGGATTTTAGTGAGAAATTATAAGAAAAAATTAAAGTTCAGGCTGTGTTTGGTTCTTGGATGTAAGCAAGTAAAACACTACAGAAGGTTTTTCTTGCATTGGATCAAATGATAAATGATAGAACAATATGCTTTATATTTTGCTCAATTATTTTATTCAGTATAATTAAAGAACAAAATGTAGCCTTAATGTTTATCATTTAAAGCAAAAAAATACATTTTACTTGGTATTTACTCACTGAAATCCAAACACTGACATAACCCGAATGTTTTGCACATCAAATAAAAGAAAAAGATCAAGAATTAGAATGCAGGTGATACCTGGCATAAATGTCTGACCGATGATGTGGAGCTGCAGCTGAGGTAAGGTCGTTTCAAGCTGGGTATCTTCTCTTCGTGCAGTGAAACAAGAGTGAGACTAACTTTCAACTGATACAAAGACCAAACTTCATAAGATCCTCTGAAAGAAATGCATAAAAGATTGCACCAACTCAAATGTCAAATTCAGTCAAGAGGCAACCGAACAGTATATAATTGTCTTGAAGTTTTCAAGATATTTATATCCCAAATCAACCCTCTTCACCAACCACCACCCCCCCCCCCCCAACAAAAAATAATAATAATTAAATTTAGGCTAAATATTTCCAAGATCACCAATCTAAATAATTTGCGTTACCGGCTCATCATTTTCATTTGAACATTGAAGACGATCCATTACTTTTGAGAGCCGGTTATATCCGGAAATATTTCCATTGGCCCAACTGGGACCACCACGTCGGGTTTTACTGCGCATGCCGCCTCTTCCCCAGGCAAGTATTTCTTGGTTTGCTTCTGAATCATTATCATCACAAACTCCATCTGCATTGGCACCAGATGACGGCTGTGAAGTCCAAGCTCCTCCTCGTCTTCTGTACCTTTTTGATTTGATTTCAGTGGAATGCTCATCAGCAGAAGATGAGTCTTTGCTACAATCTGGCTCATTAGCTTCTTCCTCTTCATCAGATTCCTGTTGTTCAACAACTCGATGATTTTTACGACCTCTCAAATTTCGATAATTTCCCTGTTTCCTAGATAATGTTGCTGCTGTGGCTCTGGCTGATGTTCGTTTCTTTCCCAGTGCTTCTGCTTGTCGACGAAAAGTTTGGGCAATTGAAGCTTGGATCTGTTACAAAATAGAAAAGTCAAGCAGGCGGAGTTTAGTTGTAGGTAACTCAGAGCCAGGAACAAACAGCTGAGTAATATAGCATTCTTAGTCCCACAGGACTGGACACTCAGCTCTTTTGTTCCCGCGCTTTTGGAGAGTAGTCCCAAGTTTTTTTTTAAAAAGTTACACTTCCGGTCATGGGACAGTCTCTGTTTGCACTTTTGGTCCCAAACTAAATGAAAAGAGGAGGGTTGGATGAGGAAATGTGCAAAAATTTAAAAGTCGGGACAAACAGTGCTAGTATTACAAGTGAGGGACTAAAAGTGTTTTGTGTCAAGTGCTATGAATTAAAAAAGCATTTATTCCGTGCCGCTATCAGGCGCCTTTTCACATGACTTTCTTTTAATATTGAGAAATAATTTAACTTGTCCAGTCAGCTAGACAGATGGATCATGTAAGACAAAGCTTAGATCAGTTACCTGCTTATTACGAGCTATCTCTTCTCCATGGAACGCAAATTCCTGCAATAGTATTCAAATTGGTTCTTGATGGAGCAAATAAAATAAACAATTGCCCAGAAGAAAGAGGCAAAAAAATTATATCAATTAATACCTCTTCCTCATATTTATCAATGTCTGGATACAAAGCAGCTATCAGGGTATCATAGTTTGGATCATCTCTCAAAGATCGGCGACTAGCACAATGTGTGCGGCAAGCAGGACATTCATTGTTTCTGCATTGAAGTCAACAGAAAAAGTAAGTAGTAGAAACACTTACATAGCTGGTACAAAGAAAACAAGCACAATAAAGTACCCAAGACGCATGGATTTGTCTATGCACTCCCGGCAAAATCGATGTAAACATTCCATGACTGTTCTTGTCTTCCTAATGATACCTGCCACAGTTAAATCACACAACTTGTTGAACATAAGAGAAAGACAAGTAACTAAGAAGATATTCATTTACTTCATCTTAAAATTAGTATGGTTAAAGAGACATTTTACAAAAAATTGCTAGAGCCAATGAAGGATTTAAATCTTCATTATGATTTCCATCTATGATAAATTCCTTCAAATTGCACATGCTCTATCATATGATGCTTCTGACGAGCAAGTCTGTAGGCGAGTATGAAAAAGGATAAAAAATTGAATTGCTTGGATAAAAAGCCTTTAAAAGAAGTTGACTAAATTAGAATTGCTACATAAAGCTGTCTGTAAGTCAATAAACTTAAAACTTTCCAGTCTGGGAAGCTTTTTGTCAAATTAAAAGAGAGGGTAAAAGTGTGTGCATTGTGTTTGTGTTAACCATCATTCTCCTCCTTTCTCCTCTTTTCCTGTTTTCCATCTATTCTTGTTCATCCAATTACACTTCTTCCGCAATCTTGAATGCTGCACAGAATCTCTGGTGGATTTGCAGCTTTAGGGACAATGTGAGTTCATAATTGAAAAATTGCAAGGTCATGTACATATGCATGCCAGTTTATTCAGGTGCAACTCATCTTACGAACAGTTCAGCAAGATGGATTTCTAAGAAGAACTGAACTGCGCTGAAGGAACTATTTAAAACATTTTTTAGCCAATATAAGCACAAGTCATTAGCCATTGAATCATATAGGAGTATATCAGTAGAGGCCTATAGGAAGTAGGAGGATTCCAGTTTAGATTATAAAACAATTGCAATGTTGACAACGGAGTTGTTGCTAATAACTACTGGATGGAGGAATACGATGAAACTTGAATTCATCACAAACCGCTGACACTGTCCCCTACAACCACCAAATTCAGCTATGCCCTTTGACTCTCTTCAAGGTTAAAGGGAAGTGCTTTAGCCAAAGAAGATTCTAAACCTAACTACTCCTAAGCAATTAATGCCCACATCATAATTTACAGGGAATGCTGTGCAGCTTCTAATGCATAGCATGTCATCTCTTTGAAATGATAAACTAAAATTCGAAAAACATACCTAAACATATTGGACACTGAACTTCCTTCCTTATTTCTGCCAACTTCACCACAATAAATCTGGAATTCATCACCATAAACTTTAGAGTAATTCATACCAAATGCCACATGCAAATATGGAAAAAATTAGAAATATTACATGCAAACTTTTTTTGGGGTCTCTCTTGGACAATTATTCTTTCAAATATAGAGTATTTCAGACAAAAACATAATGAACAAAAATGAAAGAAATGTAAACTTGCATCTCTTTGTATGCTGGACCGCCACACCAGGATTGTAGGCAACAATAGTCCAATGACAATTATAAACATTAAATGACTGTAAGGTGAGTTTTAATGAAGTCAGTTGTTACCGTGCTATTACATGTAAAATAATAATTACACTAAGAGTAAAAACCAGTCTTATAAGCAAGCCCTTATGGTTAAAGAGAACTGAGACCATAAATAAGATTAGATAAATCAATTTCAATATCCCCGGAATCATTGAGCATTGAGGTGAAAGCAACCAAAGAGCACAAAAAATAGAAAGACAAAAGTGTGATCACCAAAACCAATGGAAATCCATCAGACTTAACCAAGCCACTGAAGATAACAACAAAAAATAATGACTGTAAGATCTAAAAATTTCTATTTATTTCACAAATAAGCCCAACTCAGAACGCTCCTCTTGAATGAACATAAAGTAAACATATGATATCCCAAATTAAAGAATGCAGATCTCCACGCATCGTACAACACCGAATTCCGCAGACTTAGAAACACAATAACAAGTTCTAAAAAAAAAAATTCATTTACATTTATGCCCAAGTGTTTCATACGTGAGTGTGTGCGAGGGTCATCGTGTGTGTATGTGTGTGTTCGAATATGTGAAATATACGCAGAAAGATCTACAGATAGAGGATTACTCGTCATTTTCTCCACTGCTAGAGTCAGAACTCCCATCGGAATCTGAGAATAAAACACAAATAAATATAATAATTCGAAAAATTCAGAGGAAAATGCTCACCGAAACTCAATTTATAATAACCAAAATGACGCATGTGCGTAAACGTGTACATGTATACGTATGCAATCACGTACCGCAGTCTTTGACGGATTCCTCCTGGTTATGATTCTCGCTGCCTTGGAGCGAATCTTCGGCCTTTTCGTCCTCAAGCGGTGGCGGAGAAGGAGGTGGAGTTCTAGTTTCGAATGGACGCTTTTGAGAAGGCATTGAGTGGAAGATGTGAAGGCGGAGCTCGGCGGCGGAATTGTTGGTGGTTGAGGTGGTGGATATAGAGACGAAGTCAGCCAAGGAGGCAATTGAGTGTGCCTTCGTTCCGGTGTGGTGTTTGGAATAAAATAAAATGTACTCATTTTCACATTTTATTTATTTATGTGAATTTGGTATCACTCTCCGGTTCATTTTGTCAGGTACCTTACAATTCCATCTTAGATGCTGTTGAGGTAGCAAAAATTGAAAGCGGGTTGATTGAGAACAGCATTTTAAGTAATGTAATATCGTCCAATTTGCCACATTTACTACGAAATTTCGTGGGATAATAACTGCGGGTTGGGCTGAGCAGATGATATGTTGTACAACTTCTAAACTCTATCCAGAAGTAAATATAAAAATTCATTTTCTGAGTTTTTTTTTTTTTTTTTAATTAGAGAGCAAGTGAATAATAAAACCCAACATTGTCAATCAAATGGAGAACCTATAGTAAAATACTGATAATATTATTATTTCTTCAAAGTACGTAAATTAGAAGTAGATCAACAAATACTCCCCAAGGAAATCATTGAACGACAATAATGAGTTGTGACCTGTTAACTTTGATTTTGATAATCATGAATGGAAAAGAAAAAAAAAATAATCTGTATTATTGATCGTTCAGAGAATTTACAATACAAAACTATTTGTTTAATGTAACTTACTTCTATTCACAAAACTAGTCCAGTATTTATAGGTAATTCCTAACCGACAATAAATAGGAAAATAAGAAAAACGCAGAAAATAGAAACGCGACTTAGACTAACAAATTACAACGGTAAAAACTAAACCTAATTGCAAAATTGATTTGGGGGAAACTTATGAACAGGATACGTCTTCTTCATTCTTCTCTTCAGGTATTTTATGAATTTCTTTCTTTTCTAATAGCCCCCCACAAGATGGAGCATAAAGATCCTTTGTGCCCATCTTGGATAAAATGTAAAGGAAAGGCTGACGTGATAATGGTTTGGTGAATATATCTGCTAACTGTAGGGATGGACGAATTGGCATGAGGCGGAGGTGGCGTTTGGCGACATGTTCCCGGATGAAATGACAATCAATCTCCACATGTTTGGTGCGTTCATGGAAGACGGGGTTAGTTGCCAAATGAAGAGCAGAGATGTTGTCATAAAATAATGCTGGAATTGAGGTAACTTGATTTAAATCTTTCAATAATTGAGTCAACCATAGTAATTCACTAGTTGTAGCTGCAAGTGATCTATATTCAGCTTCTGCTGAGGATCTTGAAACTGTAGGCTGTCGTTTGGACCTCCAAGAAATGAGTGAATCCCCTAGAAAAGTACAGTACCCAGTAGTTGATCTACGTGTAACCAAACAAGATCCCCAATCTGCATCACAAAATGCAGAAAGGGATGTATTAGGAGAAGAACTGTAAAATAGACCCTGTCCTGGAGTACCCTTAAGGTATCTCAGTAAATGGTAAGCTGCATTCATGTGAGTGTGAGTAGGTTGAGAAAGGAACTGACTAAGCTTATGAACTGTAAAACTAATATCTGGTCTAGTCAGTGTTAAGTAAATCAACCTACCAATTAATCTTCGATAAGATGAAGCATCAGAGAGTAAATCATTAGGATCATTAACCAACTTACTGTTTGGATCCATAGGCAAAGGAACAGGCTTAGAAGCTAAGTAACCTGTATCCTCTAGCAATTGAAGAGTATACTGCCTTTGAGAAATTACCTAACCTGTTCTGGAATATGCAAGTTCAATACCCAAAAAATATTTGAGTTTCCCTAGATCTCTTAATGTAAAAGCCTGACTCAAAAAAGTTTTGACAGAGTTAATGATATTAATATCAGGTGAAGCAAGAATAATATCATCAACATAAACAAGAATAGCAATGAAATGAGAACCTGAGCCTTTAGTATAAAGTGAATAGTCAGATTTAGATTGAATAAAACCCAGAGAATGTAAAACTGAAGTGAGTTTTGCATTCCACTGTCTACTGGCTTGTTTGAGGCCATAAATGGATTTGGTCAGTTTACAAACCTGTTTACCTGTAGAAATAGAAGAAGTAGGTGGGGTATAGCCTTGAGGTAAGTCCATATAGACTTCTTCATTAAGCTCTCCATTTAAGAAGGCATTATTGATGTCTAACTGATGGAGTGTCCATCCTTTGGCAATGGAAATGGCAAGTAGAACTCTTACAGTAACCATTTTTGCAACAGGGGAAAAAGTGTCATTGTAATCAATTCCCTCTGTTTGTGTAAAGCCCTTAGCTACTAATCTAGCCTTAAATCTGTCAATAGAACCATCAGATTTTCTCTTGGCCTTAAATACCCATTTACAACCAATAGATCTCTTATTAGGGGGTAAAGTAGTAACAATCCAAGTGTTATTTGTTTCCAAAGCATGAAGTTCCTCATTTATAGCTTGAGTCCATTGAGGGTGTTTAATTGCCTGTTTGTAAGTGGTAGGCTCAGTTATTGAAGATATATTAGCAATAAAAGATCTAAAAGTAGAGGCAATATTGTCATAAGAGAGGACTGAAGAGAGAGGATAGAGGGCAGAACTGTGAGTGATAGAATTACAGTGGAAATCCTGAAGATAAGAAGGAGGGTTGGATGGGCGAGATGATCTCCTTAAATTGGGAAGATGTGAAGAAGGAGGGTCAGGAATAGAAATAGGAGAAGAAGGAGAATTATCTGGAGAATAAACAGGTGTGGAAGGTGTGTCTGCTTGAATAAGAGGGGATGGGTGAGGACCAGTGGGAAGAACTTGAGAGTTAGAAGGAGTGGGTTTATGAGAATGAAATGGGTATATATGTTCATGGAAGATGACATCTCTGGAGAGGAATACTTCCTTAGTGGTATTATCCAATAGTTTATATCCCTTAACACCTGGAGCATAGCCAATAAAAGTACAGTCCCTAGCCCTTGGCTCAAACTTTCTTCTATGCTCATGCAATGTAGAAGCATAAGCCAAACATCCAAAATTTCTTAAAAAGGAGTAATTCACAGGTTTATGATAAAGAAGAGTATAAGGACAATCATTATGGAGTAATAGAGATGGTGTCCTATTCATAAGATAGACAGCAGTAAGAATGCAATCAGACCACATTTCAATAGGTAGTTTAGATTGAAATAATAATGATCTAGCAATATTCAAAATATGTTGGTGTTTTCTCTCCACAACTGAATTTTGTTGTGGAGTTTGAACATTTGAAAATTGATGCAATATACCTAAATCAGAGAAAAGTTTGTCAAAAAGAAGTTCTTTTGCATTATCAGATCTGAAAACCTTGATTAAAGTATTAAATTGAGTCTTAATCATATTTATGAATTTTGGAATGAAAATGCCTGCTTCATGCTTGTTTTGTATTAGGTATATCCAAGTGAACCTAGTGAAATCATCAACAATAGTAATGAAGTATTTAAAACCAGTGTAAGATGGTATATGGTAGGGTCCCCAAATGTCACAATGCACCAAATCAAAAGCCTGAGTTGTTCTGTGATTGTCATTTGGGAAGGACAATCTTTTCTGTTTTGCTAATGGACAAATAGTACAATGATGCATATTATTAGAAGATGCAATAGGAAAATTCAGTACATGTTTGAGAGAATGTAAGCATTGAAAAGAAGGATGGCCTAGCCTAGAGTGCCATGTATCAATAGTAATAACCCTATTACAGCTAGCATGAATAGAACTAGGAGGAGCAGCAGCTTCAAGGATGTAAAGACCATTTTGTAGTTTACCCTGACCAATCATCTTCAAAGTTTGTTGCTCCTGTATAAAAAAATGTGTATGCATGAATGTAATATTATAGAAAGTGTCCCTCAAAAGTGAGCTGACTGAAAGCAAATTAAATTTGAAAGATGGTACATAAAGAACATTAGTTAAAGTGAGATGAGAGTTGATAGGGACAGTACCAATGAAAAAGACAGTAATGGATGCATTATTAGGTAAAGTTATACTGGTGTTTAATGTGTGTTGAATGAAATTAAAAAATTTTATATCTGTGCAGATGTGATTGGTAGCCCCGGAGTCAAGAATCCAAAGGTGTGAAGGGAGATCAGAATGTAAAGAAGCAGCAGAAAGGCAGGTACCTGAGTTAGACTGAATATTGAAAGAATTAACTGTAGATGCAACCTGAGATGGGTTTGAAGGTTGAGTAGATAGCTGAGAGTTGAATAAACTGGACAATT
Source organism: Penstemon newberryi var. newberryi (assembly GCA_030819805.1). Lineage (NCBI taxonomy): Eukaryota > Viridiplantae > Streptophyta > Magnoliopsida > Lamiales > Plantaginaceae > Penstemon > Penstemon newberryi. The sequence goes on along the minus strand of JAUALY010000005.1, from coordinate 44,622,294 downwards.
GTTGGTACTGATCTGGAGATAAATTCTGAATAAATGTTGATAAGCCAGATGTAGGTGTGGTGATATTCATAGTGGGAGAATTGGTGTTGGTAGAGGTGGACATAGGAGGTCTATAATTATTAGGTTTGTAACCAGGAGGAAAACCATGAAGTTTAAAGCATGTGTCTACTGTATGACCTGGCATATGTGCAATAGGGTCTCTGTTTGCCTTTATAGTTGGGATTGAATGATGGTCTTGGAGATGGGGTGTAGGGACTGGTTTGATTGGGAAAAGAATTTCTGTTAGTGGGAAAGGGAGGTCTGGTGTAAGAGCTGGATGGTGGTCTTGGGGGTTGAGAATTTTGATTGGGATTAGAATGTTTTATGGCAAAAGCCATAGAGTTCTTGGGGTCTAAACTAGGAGCAGTGTGTAAAAGGGACCTTTGTTTTTCTTCTTGACAGATGAGAGCCAGGGCCTTGTTTACTGTGGGGAGTGGTTCCATTAAAAGGATTTGACTCCGAGTAGTAGATAACGATTCATCCAGTCCCATGAGGAAAATGAACAGATACTCATGCTGAAAATATTCTTCAAGTTTTCCACAAATACAAGCAGGTCTAGAATTCTGGATTTCATCCCGAAATTTCTTGAACTTAGTATAGTAAGTATTGACAGTCAGTTTCTCTTGAGTAAGGCGTAGAAGATCTCTTCGAAGTTGATAAAGACGTGGGCCATAAATCTTTCCTTCAATTCAGCCCACAAGGCAGTGGCTTCTGTATGGAATTGTATACTAGATTCAATATCTTGTGAAACGGAGTTGAGTAACCAAGAAACAACAATGGTGTTATTTCTATCCCAATAGTTGATGAGAAGAGGATCACTTGTAGGTTTTGGGATAGATCCATCCACAAAACCTAATTTGTTCTTGACAGTGAGACTTTTAGTCATGGCTCTACTCCAAGCCTCATAGTTGTCTTCAGTGAGTTGTTTGTTGACAAGTGTTAATCCTGGACCATCAGCCGGATGTAGGCAATAAGGACTAGAGGGGTCCTCCACAGGAGGTCTGGATCGAGAGGAAGGGTTTGTGGTGGTTGAATGAAGATCTGAAGTTTCAGACATGATAAAAATATGGAGATGATGGCAAGAATATGAAGAACAGATGGATTATATGGGGTTAGAATTAGATGGTGAAGGCAAATCTTGATTATGAAGATTGTGCGAGACCTCTGAAATTTATATGAAATCTTGAAAAGAATTGAGTATGAATGAGAAACAAAAACTGGACCTCTGAAAATTATATGAAATCTTGATCAGAGAGGTGTGAGTATAAATGAAAAACAGAAACTGATCTGATATAATGATGCGATGAAGATGATGATGATTGACGTAGAGAAGAAAGAATCGCAGCAGAATTTTATTTAATTTCTACTTATACCATGTTAACTTTGATTTTGATAATCATGAATGGAAAAGAAAAAAATAATAATCTGTATTATTGATCGTTCAGAGAATTTACAATACAAAACTATTTGTTTAATGTAACTTACTTCTATTCACAAAACTAGTCCAGTATTTATAGGTAATTCCTAACCGACAATAAATAGGAAAATAAGAAAAACGCAGAAAATAGAAACGCGACTTAGACTAACAAATTACAACGGTAAAAACTAAACCTAATTGCAAAATTGATTTGGGGGAAACTTATGAACAGGATACGTCTTCTTCATTCTTCTCTTCAGGTATTTTATGAATTTATTTCTTTTCTAATATGACCGTGATGTTTTTTGTGAGCATTTTTGATAAATTATAATTGCAATTTATTGGGTATAATTTCATTATGAGCAAGATAAAGAGTCAAAATTCAAATTTAGTTGCAACCATTTTTTTTTATTCCCCTTGATTTTTAAGCATCCTAGATTTGATTAGGAGTAATAAGGCCATACTTACATGGTTTAGTCTTAAATTAGGAACCCATTGAGTTGAGTATATGTAAGGAACCCCCTAAACATGTGACATGTGACGTTAGTGTTCAAGGCTACCTGTTCTACTAAAATAAAGGTAAAATAAAAAGGAAATTCAAAATTACACAAATGCCCTTAAACAAAATCAGTTCCTCAAACTAAATATAGCGAACTGTTATTTTCTTCTTCTTTGTGCTTTGTACGATTTTATGCAATTCATCAATTTTCCATCCTCAAATCGAGTTCTTAAAAATCTGGGTTTGCTCCGAAATCTCCCAAAATTCTTAGAGAACCGGCATTGACGAAAGATCATCACATCAGTCAGTGTAAATGTATATTTGAAATAATTTGATATTTAATTTCTGTAGTCTGAAAATCTTAGTTTTGCGGCGGATTATTACAACCACGTTTGAGGTGGATTGATAGACAAGGTAAAGATTGCTAAATATATCACCAAAGCTTGCGATTAAATAGAGCACATCACAAACACATGATAAACAGTTTATGTATCATTTTCCACACTTCATTAAAAGCTTAAAACAAAGGCACATTTTTGAAACATTAAGAAGTCAGTAAAATAGTACTAACCCGCCATTCACTAAGGCAACTCCAAACTTCCTCAAACTCCTTTGGTCCCCAAATTAATATAACTGAATTCCAGTTACCTTTTTTTTTTTGGTGTGTGTTTTTTTTGGATCCAAAAACAGTCTACAAAAACAGTCTATTTACAGGGGAAATCACCAATTTTTGAAGAAGATTCGGCATGATTCTCGAAGAGAAAAATGAGAAAACGTAGAGTCTTGATGCTGAAATTTTGGTCATTCAGGGAGAGTGCTTCTTGGAGCTCCGTTTCTTCAATATACCCGTTTTGGTTTCTGTCCAACATCTGGTAGCTCCGGATCACATCCGGGTGGGTTCCCGGTGGAAACGAACTGTAGTTCTGCTGCTGCTGTTGATGTGGGTAGTAGCCATACTCCTGATTGCGGGAGATTTGAGATTTGGGATGATTGGGGGAGATTTGAAAATTTGTCGGATGATTGGGGGAGATGATTTGATCTGGGATGAAAAAGTATATTGAAAGGTTAAACGTGTAATTTAGATATTATAATTTACTTAAAAAATAGGCTTGAGCTCAATCACTGATAACGCCGTGAAAACGTCGTTATTACCTATCTCTTTAAGCCCAAAACATCTTGTTTTGATCCGAGTTTCTGTTTGTTCCGCGTGTTTTCGTGTCTTTTGTGCTTTTGGCCCCTTCGTTTGGCCTTTGTTCGGTTTTTGTGTTTTTGTTCGTGTTTTGATCGCTTTCTCCGTGGTTTGTAGGTATTGACATCTTAGAGTGATTCGGAGTTGCGTATCAATGATGCGAGTCGTTCTACCCACCCCGCGAGTCAAGCTAGAGCTTCAAAGAAAAGAGAACCCGAAGTAAATCGTACAAGAATATAGATAGCTGCTCACTAGAACATGTACAACTTTTTCATGGATAATCCAAATGAGCTGAATTTTGGATATGTCATAGATGAGTGAGTTAGCTACGGTACGGACTTTACGGATCCGCAATCGGAGTTCGGAATCAAAAGATATGCTGCTCAGAAGGAAGTGAGACAGAGCAGAAAACTCACTGCCAGTGTCACACCGCGGTGTGTGAAACTTACACCGCGGTGTACCCCTGCTACCAGCAGATATTTGTCTGCGGGAAGCAGGGGTGTTTTTGTATAATTCCCCCCTTGTTCCCAATTGTAATTTTAACTTGTTAGGGGACATTTTGGTCTTGGTTGTGGTAGTTTTTGGGGCAACTTAGGCATGTGGGGATTTATTGTTTTCACTAGGTTATGAGTTGAGTGGAGAAATGAAAGACAACTTCCACTACACTTTACTCCTAGCCTCCCTTTCTCTCTTTGCCTCCCTCAACCTCTTTTTCTTTACTTTTTCTTTTTGTTCTTGTATTAAAGGCTCCACCAAGGGGGTGAGTTAATCACCACCATTGGGGAGTGATTAGGTGGTGATTAATGGGAGGAGAATCCATCTCTCGACTTTATTCCGATTAGGTGATATCTTTCTATTTCCTAGTTGTCTATGATTAGGATATGAATGTTGTTACTTTCTATTTGGAACAAAGGTTGTGGATTTGAATTCTTTGGATTTATATATATTTATGTTATTGTTTGATTAAATGATGTCTTGATGATTAGTATGGTGCTTATATGTGTTCGTTAATCCGATTCCGTGCTTATCGTCCATCTTATGGTTTGACAACCTTTAAGATGAAAATTATTGATTCTTGATTGCTAGACATAGTGATTTTGAGGATTTGATTATGAATTTGGATTGTGATTCGATTTTAGGATAGACATATACCTATGTCATTTCATATTCGTTTAAGGTTTGAGTTTAATGCATCGATTAGATTTTAATCCATTTAGACATAAATTGGATTAGTTTAACTCGATAGGTTTGTATGCAACTCGGAAGATGCATACGAACGTCCTTGAATCCTTGAGTAGCAACACGAGCATAATATATTAATTGTCGAGTCATTGTCATCGTTTGATTAATTATGTTTGGATGTTGGGCTATGTTTGAATTGTTGGATTTATTGTTTTATCGCACTTTTGGCCAATGATTGTGGTAGATTATTGTTTAAGTACTTTGATTTGCCGTAATCATGTAATCGGACTTAATTCTACCTTGAATGCATCCTAGACATAGGACTTTGAAGGTTAGGCGAGTGATGATTTGTGGATTTCTACCTAGGATAGGCATATACCTAGTGTGGTCCGTGTTTGTATAATGAGTTCGTTCGTGAATGCATCAAATAACTTAGATTCTCTTTATTCGGGGATTTGGGTTAGTCTTAGGTCCCGGGTGACAGCGGTACGCCTTTGAGCCCTCTGAGAGCATCGAGTGACAACGATGTTTGTGATTGATCCGGAGATGGAGAGTTTGGGTAGATTGGTAGAGTTAAGTGAGACCGACAGGGAGACTTAACTAATTTAGAACTCACAAACAACAACTAAACATATGATTGTTTGCATAGCTAACCTAACAACCGCATGATTTATCCGCTTTAATTGATTGCTTATGAATCCTCCTTACCGCATAATTAACTCCCCAATTTACTTGCTTTCGTAGTTAGATTTACTTTACCGCTCGTAGTTAAATAAAATCACCCTTATCATATATTTGGGTTCGATAATTTTGTGTCAAGCGTTCATAACTGAAATAAGCCGTCGATTGATTCGTTTATTCCCACCTTTTACCCATTCGTGGGGATTCGATACTCGGTATGTACTTATCGTTTTATATTACTTGTAACGACCGTATACTTGCGTAGTTTGCGTATTAGTATTTGGAACGCAACAATCACCTGTTCAACAGGTAGTCCATCCATTTTTCAGTGGTCGAGATCAAAATCTTATATTTCATTTTTAATCTAATGATAGAGAAATGGGTTCCTAACATATACTCAACTCTAATGATACTAACCTAAGACTTGCCCTACTTACATGCATAGTTAATTGACTTGTGGATATCGAAATTACATTAATTCTTTTCAAATTTAGCATATTTACAACATATTTTTAATTATCCTTGAAAAACACACACACACATTTTTAATTTAAATTTGCATAAACAAAATCAACTGAATTCGTAAACTGAGACACCTCCATTTTCCCTAACTTATAATTATGTTGTAAATCATGTTACATGTGTTTTGATAATTTTTTGTTGTTGTGAATGGGTGGTATTTATGCTTCTAATTATACTAAGTTAATCTTCCATAAGAATATATTACTATTAAATAACATAATTTTGGGACTTTTGCTTTTACGCAAAATTATTTGTATAGTATTGACAATAGTTTATTTCTTAAATAGGAAACTGAAAAGAGAAGCATATGCCGATAATCAAGAAAAAAAATTCTCAATATTTGTGCAATTGTCTTTCCTTGTATTTTTATCAAATTTTATTTATTACCGTTAGGCCATCTCCAGTGGTCTGGGCTCGGGGGCGGGGTAATGGGAGGGGTGGCCCAGTGCCGAGCCCTGCGCCGAGCCCAGGGCTCGCGTGAGGTTGTGGCCTCAATTAGGGGCGCGTGTTTACACGCACCCCTATTTTATATCAGGTGACGCCACTTGACGTCACCTGATTGCTTATTTTTTATTATTTTGTTATTTAAATGTTTTTAATAAATTAAAATTAATTATTTAAGTACATATTATTAAATTTCCTCCTAAATTAAATTAAATTTGTAGAATTGAATTATTTAATAAATTTGTTAGTATATTTATTTTATATTTACTATTATTTAATAAATATATGTAGTCATCAATTTTAATTGAATTATTTAATATAATAAAATCATTAATAATTTATTAGAATTATAATTAAATTTTTATGGATAAATCATTAATAATTAAATTCAACATTTTATTATAATTTTTTTAATTGTAATTAAAAATTTAATCATTTAATTATATTAATAAAATAATTATTAGCATTACTAATATTAATATTAAAAATCAAATTAAAACTAAAATTATAAGTGAGAGTGGACAAAGATTCAAAATGGAATTAAATCCATTTCGAAGCCCTACCATTGGAGACGACCAGGCAGGACAGGTGCATGGACAGTCCCAGGGCTCCGGAGCAGCCCTGAGCCCCCACCATTGGAAAAATGACATGTTTATTAAATTATTAATTTTTTTGTTTAGAAGAATAAGGTAAATTATCAAAAGACAAAAATCTCAATAAGGTATTTAAATTAGAAATTAACCCCGCATGTTTATTACCTAGTTTAAAGATTTCCCAAAGCGCCGAGGTCAAGACTCAAGACTCAAGAAGATATATAAAGGATGAGAGAGAGGAACGACGGCGGACTGGCAAACGTCGTCGTTTGCTGATGATTGCCTCGTGAATCGGAAATTTCTCATTCAGTTATTAAACTATTTATTGTCTTCTCAATATATATTCTGCGTTGTCATTCATTGAAAACGTTGATGATTTCTTGATAAACTCACGGAGTTTTATCAAGAATTGTTGCTATTTCATCACTAGACCCTTTGTGCTTAAACCCTACCCTCTCGACATGGGTCTCCCTGAAGTTGCCGATTTCACCCGGAATTTCGCTGTAATGGTCAGAGTTCAAGGCCCCGTGAGTTCTTCTATTTTCTTCATTTCTTTTAACTTTTACTCTGTTTTCTTGTTTCTTACACTTGGAATTGGTTTTCTCTGACTATGATTTTTACTTTTTTATTTTTTTTATTTTTTATTCTCAATTCAGGATCCTAAGGGTCTGAAAATGCGTAATCATGCTTTCCACCATTACAAGTAAGTCATTCGACTTATCTTTTTATGTTTATTGATAATGGACCACTTGATTTAATATGAATTGTTTCTGCTTAAGATGAATTTGGCTTGTGATGTATTAATTGAAGTGAAATTATTCTATTGTTAGTTCTGGCAAAACAACACTCTCAGCCTCAGGAATGCTTTTTCCGGGTAGTGGCAGTATTGTGAAATCTTCGGAGACTGTTTTGGTTCTGACGGTTGCATCTGTGATTGAACCATTTGTATCACAACAATACAGGGAAAAGAACACATTTAAGGTTTAATTGTTATGCTTATTCATATGCAGAACACATATTATTTCTTGTATTTTCTTAGGTTGATTGGTTTCTTTGTGTTGTTTCTGAATCATTCTTTGCTCTTTGTTTCTCGCAGGATAAACCACATTTGATACCGGGGGTTCAGATTGATGTACTAGTGGAGGTATTACTTGTTATCAATGAAATTCTTGTTTAGATACTTTGTTGACTGATTTGATGAACAGTGTTTATGCTATTTAATCACTAGGACAAAGCTGTAGCAGAGGGAAGCATCGACTCTTGGTTTTCTGCAGAATTACTTATGTTGGTAAGAATTTAACATGGATACTCTGCAGATAGGTATCTTAAATGCCTCATAATGTTTGAGATACTTAGTTTTTCGTTCTTTATTAGAATATGTTGGTTAATATCCTTTTCTTTGCGAGGATTTTACCACATTATTTATTGCTTAAACCTCAGCATCGATTATGTAAATTTTTTGTGGTTTTTTTTTTGGGTGAAGGTTAACATTCCTCAATCATCTGCTGCGGTTCAATCACTAATTGAAGCTTCTTGTGGCTCTATTGAAAATGGGTGGGAAGTTGGTTGGTCTTTAGCCTCTCATAGCCGTGGTCCTCCGCATATTATGGACAATTCTCCTTCACAGGTAACTTTTCCCCCTATTATCTTTTCTACAACATTTCTCAAGATTGCAATACTACAAATCAAAGCAAAAAATTGGCTCATACCGAATCCACTTTCTTTGGAGGCCTTTCTACTTATATCTGTGCTAATATGTTTGGATTTAGTAATTTAGTTTTTTAAGAAATGTATTTCACTTAATTTGAGTTACTTGCCTATTATCTAGATATATTCCGATGCATGCCTGGGAAACGCATTACAGAATTTGACTAAGTAGATTGAATCATGTAACAGGAACTCTGAACTGATCATTTCAGGTTGAGCAATCATCCTCTCAGAGCCACTGGCCTATGATGGGGCTAGAGTCGAGCAGTCCAACTCTTATTGGACAATCAACTTCAAGGATTGCTGTGCTGGCAGTTTCCTCCAAACTTTCTGTGGTATTATATTTCTCGTATAATTACACAATTGTATCGAGTCATAAACAAACATATATTTTAATTTGACAAAAATGTAGTTTTAGTCCCATAGAACTGGGTACTCAACACTTTTAGTCCCACATGTTAAAAAATATCACTTTGGTCCCAAATTTAAAAATTGACTTTCTTTTAACTATTTGCAGTTTTGGTCCCATAGAACAATTTATTTGTACACTTCTCTTTTGTACTTTTGGTCCATATTGGATGGAAAGGGGAGGACAAAATGTCCAGACCAAAAGTGCTCAGTATCTAGTACAGTAACTACAAATGCAATTTCGCCATTTTTTGTGTTGTTCACATTTGAAAGTTAATTGTGACATTATAAGTCTTTGTTTCCAGGATTTCACAAATTTGCAAACATCTGTCCCCAAGAGAGGAGATCTTATTCTGGCTATGGGTTCTCCTTTTGGCATATTGTCGCCTTTGCATTTCTTCAACAAGTAAATGTCATTTCTTTATGTTTCTCCTATGAATCAATGCCTGGATTCCTTTTTGTTTGTCCCTATGGTTTCGCTTATTACAATGTTATCCTGATGTATTCCACTATTGCTTGTAGTATTTCAGTGGGGTCAATCGGCAACAGTTATCCACCCAATTCTTTTACAAGATCTTTGTTGATGGCTGATATTAGGTGTCTTCCTGGTAGGAGCAATTTGCCTGAAAGTGTTGTTCTTTGAGTCGTTTATCTTGTTGAGTATGATATCATTTTGGCTCTGAGTCTTTCAGGAATGGAAGGTAGCCCAGTTTTCACTGAACATGCTCGATTTATTGGTCTTCTTACTAGACCACTGCGGCAAAAAATTAGTGGTACTGAAATTCAGGTACCGAAGAGTGGTCTCTCTCTCTCTCTTATATTGGTTGATCATACTTTATCTTTGAATTCTTCTTATTTACTTTACGAAATATGGTAGCTTTTGGGTGACAGCTGGTGATTCCATGGGAAGCCATTGCATCTGCTTGCAGTGATTTGCTGCATGAGGAGTCCCATATTACATGGAAAGGAATCAATTATAATAGTGGAAACTTGAAAATTATAGAAAACATGTCTCCAGTTGAGAAGGCAATGACTTCAATATGTCTTATTACAACCGATGATGGATCATGGGCATCTGGTGTTTTGATTAATAAACAAGGTCTGGTTCTTACAAATGCTCATCTCCTGGAGCCATGGAGGTTTGGCAAAACAGCCATAAATAGTGATAGGAACTTGACCAAATCAGAGTTTGCTTTAATTCCCAACAATGATTTGGTTCCAACAAGTAAAAAAGCAGCAGATATTTCTTCGATCTATGAGAATGCACTATCTAGACACAGAAATGTACGTGTTCGTTTAGATTTTATGGATCCTTGGATGTGGACTGATGCTAGTGTCGTTTATGTATCCAAAGGACCTTTGGATATTGCACTACTGCAGCTTAAGGTTGCTCCTGATAAACTCGATCCAATTGTCATGGACGTTAATTGCCCCTCCCCTGCATCAAAGGCATTTGTAATTGGGCACGGGCTGTTTGGACCTCGTTCTGGTAAATATTTATTGTAAAAGTTGCACATTTTAGTCCCATATCACTTGACCCTCGGCAACGCATTCAGAATTATAACCTTTGGTCCCGATTTTCTTTTTTGCACATTTCGTCATTGCCCCCCTTCCATCCAATATTTTGCGCTTTTGGTTCCGTATGACAATCTCTATTTTGCACTTTGGTCCATAAGACTGTCTCTATTGTGCATTTTGCTCCCACATTGGATAGGAAGGGGGAGAGGACGGAAATTTGCAAAAAAATTAAAGATGTGGGACCAAGAGTGCTATTTTGGAAGTATCCCATATTTTATTTCGTCTCATGCCTTCTTTTATATTCCTCATGCCAACCTTTTGCGATATATATTTTGTGTTTAGATTTCCTACCATCTGCCTGCCGCGGTGTAATAGCTAAAGTAATCGAAGCAAAGAGGTTTCCACGGTTTAGAACCAAAAAACTGAACTTATACGAACAATTCCCAGCTATGCTTCAAACAACTGCTGCAGTTCATCCTGGCAGTAGTGGTGGTGCTGTTGTCAATTCAGATGGTTGCATGATTGGCCTCGTCACAAGGTATGGAATCTGCTGTAACAAATGACATTTACTTGGATCACTAAATGATCAGAAGCCCATTTTGCTAGTTTATAAGCCACTCTAACCCTTTGACCTGGTCTTCCTACAAAAACTTATTTGGTAGCAAAGATTAGGTGAAATCGGGACTTTTTACGAACCTTGATCTCTTGTTTGGTAACTCTTATCTCTCGTTTGCTAGTGTTGGTAAATAAAGGGTTGACCATAAACAAGTGATAATCCGCTAATTTTAAGCAACACAAATAAAATTATTACAGTCCAACCCTATGACAATATAATATAATTTCCATGGTGCAACATCAAAATTTAGTTGGTGAATTTTGTCTCGTTTTACTAATCAGCATTAAACTCTACTACCAAACTAGTCCTAAGATTACACTATTATTTTATTTGTAATGATATAATTTACATTTTCACTACTATACTAGCTATTACCAAACGAGTTCAACCGCACATTCTCTGATCTTTTCATCTCTTATGCATGTTCTCCTTGTGTTGGCTTGTTGCAGATTTATTTGATCTAATTAGTAATTGTTGCCACTTGCCACAGCAATGCTAAGCACGGTGGAGGGACGGTTATACCACATTTAAACTTCAGCATCCCGTCCGCTGCTTTGGAGCCAATCTTGAAGTTTTCTAAAGGTTATAATTTGTAAATCCTTTGAGTACCCTTTTTAGCATTCTGTCAAACTATGAAACTAATTCCGGTAACATTGCAAGTGAAGAACTTATATAGAACATTTTGATGAATCTGTAATTTAATTTTCCAGATATGCAGGATTTTACAATTTTAGAAGAATTTGACAAGCCTAATGAACACCTTTCTTCTGTGTGGGCTTTGATGCCACCGCTATATCCAAAGCCAGAGCCATTGTTGCCGGATATAGCTCAATTTCCTGCAGAAGACAAAAGCAAAGATACAAAGGGTTCTCGTTTTGCCAAATTTATAGCCGACCGAAACGAGTTGCTGAAAAAGACAGCTCAACAGGGTATGAGTAGAAGCTTTACCAATGAACTTATGCACAGTAAGTTATAATTGTCTTAGAACAGTTCTTCAATAAATGAAAGGTAATAATATACAATTAACACGATCTCTATACGTTAGATAGAAATTGTACTTTCAATTATTTAGAATGTAATTTTATTTGTTGTAACTAATATCATGCCTGACTGTTGTGCATTAGCTTTTGTACGAGGCATTGTTCTATTATTAGCGATTTCATTGCTGTTATGTAACTCTGTTACAGTTTATATATGTTAAACTAAATGTTGTATTTGGTTTGTTCTTGTTTGGGGTGTTGTTTAAGCACTTTTAAGGCCCCCCATATTTTTACAAAATGAAAACATGTTATTAGTAAAATTTATTTTCTTTAAAAAATGTAAAAATATATATTAAGTATTTAGATGTTTTCTCACTTAACATATTTATTATAGCTAGATAGATAAAATTACAAATCTAACTTTTTTATTTTTTGAAATTCAACATTTAAAATCATTGATTCAAATTAGATATAACTAACTCATACCCATATAACTCTTAAACATTCAAATCACCAAGTGGCTAAAAGAAGCTTACATAACAGGGATAAAGATAATTTGATAAAATGTGTATTGTATTCAAAACTAAACAATGCATGAAAAAGAAAAAAAAAATAAGAAAAGGGATTTTTATTTATGTAATTGTACCTGATTGCATGGGTAATTATATATCGATTTGAAATCAAATTACAATTTATCTATTCAAGTAATCGTGAAAAGAACTTCAGGGTCAGAGCAGGAGAGGAAATAAATTATTCGGCTGAACCAATGTAGGATTTCCTTAATTAACTGGGCATGATGAATTATTGCCAAGAGATGAATGATCATGAACAAATGGAGGGAGAACTATAATTTCGGTTATCTGTTTGGTTTGATAATCGATCTGTAATACCAAAACAAAAAGGAATAAGGTTAAGTAATTAAACGTGTGGTCTTGTACTAAATATTGATTCAACATTCGATACGAACCGAACATTCAATTATCACATGGTCCGATCGATTTACCGAACCGTGCACAATCATACTCTTCATGACTGCAAAATTACATAAGCAATTATGATTATATTGAAACTCAAATATAATTAAACAATATTTGATTGACTTAGTAAAATTTAGCTTATGGTCAAGCTCGAGCCATGTGCCCAACACATCCGAACCCGCACATGGCTCTGGATTCTAGAATCTTTCATATAGATAGTTTTAGATAACTTCTCACTTATTTACACAACTCTAAAGTAGACAATCTTAGATAAGTCCATATAAATATCATGTAGTTATCTAATAAAAGTGTCTAGATGATCATTTTTAACTATTGTATCAACTGATCTCCACCGTCCGTTTGAGGAAATGGTAAGTATAAATAAGGAGAAGACCTCATTTGTGAATTGTCTAAATTTTTCACAACTCACATTCTTACTTTCTAATTACACTTCTCAAGAGTTCTTACAACCTTATTCACAAACCCGATTTGTAAGTTGCAACATATACCGAGTTTGTGAATATTTTTTATTCACTATTTTATGCGATTCTTTAATGCATTCTTCCAACAAAAGGACACATCTCTTTAACTGACTAAGCCGGGAGCCCGTGACATTATGGAATGTAGTAATCCAAGAGTATGTGGGTAAAAATATATGATTGGCTAGAAAGAGAGATGCCGCATCAATCAAGGAAGGCAGAAATAGATGAATTGGTACTTCACATATGTGAGTTCAAGTAAATAGGAATCTAGTCGAGTCGCTCCAAAATGTATTTTTCCATTCGATAAACCTGTTTTGTTGTGATTTACTCAATATTGAGTAAGTACTATAATTCAAGTATGCGTTGGTCTTCAAATTTTATTGCTATAATGAGGCTTGTAATACCAAACAAATTCAATTCATGAGAGTAACTGCATATTTCGAAAGGTAGCGGTTCGCTAAGGCCATCTCCAGCCGAAGGGGGGAGGCAAGCAACAACCCCCCGTCGACTGGAGGCGAGCTCCCCCCGAATGGGCAGGCAAGCATCCGGGGGGAGTTGCTTGCCTGCCTGCCTGCTGCTGAACGCGCCTCACTCCTTTTTTTTTTTTTTTTTTTTTTTTTGTTTTGCAATTTGTCAACAAGTGAAGGAAAAGAAAAGGCATGAAACTTTAATTAATGGCAGTGCTCGCTTTGTAGATTATTTGAAAGGTCTGAACATACGCAATTGTTTAATTAGAGAAAAGGCATGAAACTAAATTGTGCTGAACATACTTAAACTTTAGTTATTTGAAAGTAAAAAAAACTTCTACAAGTCATGAAAAAAAAAAGCTTTCTACATCTGAAACGTCTATATGATTAATTGGTTGTAGATTTCACTCATGATTAAAATTAACACTTATTAACACTTGAAAATTATGTTTAATATATAAAAACTTTTTAACACTTATTAATTATGGTTTAATGTTTTCTTTAAAAAAAAAAAAACTTAACCATAATTTTGAAAGATACAATGTTTTCAAATCAATGTGGGATAAATACTTAACTATTAGAGTACAACAATTAAATTGATCTCAACTATTAGAGTACAACAATTAAATTGATCTCAATTAAATTAATTATTTAAAAATGGCCCGTGTGTTGCCCCGCAAGTGTTCGACTAAATCTTTTTTCAATTGGCTACTGAGTTCTTTATTTCGAACGTTGCCACGACGCATCATATATGATTCCATGTCGATGTCGCCTGATCTTGTGGATAATTCTACATTTGTAGTAGTTTTCTTTTTCTTTAATTGTGTTTACTCGTTTTTATTTTTATGAATGCCTTATTATTATTATTATTATATTATTATTATTATTATTATTATTATTATTATTATTATTATTATTGTTGTTGTTGTTGTTGTTAAGTGAGAGTGGGGAAAGTTTGAGATTGAAATAAATGTTTTGAATTGTTGGTTCGGTTGGAGATGACTGACTTGGCAAGGCAGGCAGGCAGGCAGGCAGGCATGAGGGAGCTATTGCCTGCTTCGACTGGAGATGGTTTTGAACTATCAAATTCATCAAAGTCTTCAAAAGTTTGAATATTTCGCTTGGAGGTACTGATTTGATTCTGTACTATATGCATATAGTCGACACTGGGCATTGACATCAATTGCTCCTCAATTTTCTTCCAAAGTGGGGTTAAATCAGCATCATCCATTTTGGGGTCTTTTATGCAAAGTAGATTAACATCCATGGAGATGAGTGCTCCATAATCTTGGAAGAAGAGATTTTCTCAAATATTGGAAGAAGAAAATTCCTGTTTTCTTGCTTGGAAAAGATGATTATCTAATTCTCTCTGATCGCTTTTCGGCTTTGATTTTGATATTAGGAGTAAGTTGTAATTTTTTACGAGGATAACTTTTAGGAAGACAACTGCGTGGGTCGGTTTTCGTCCAGTGAAACGGGCCAAACACCGACTCATTAACATGCTATAAAGTTACAACAATAGATTTTTGAGATGTAATGATATTTTTTGAATAAGGTCAATGATGCGGGTGAAATCATTGGATCCTGGATCGGTTCAAGATTCGATCGGGTCCGCTTCAAAACTTTGAATAACATGTTCTCTTGGGTCCTGCAAAACAAAGATTTCGCACCGAGCTGGTTGTCGGCGGAGCCTCCTTCGATGCTTAAGGAAGTAAGAGTTGCAAGAGACTTGAAAGCAAAGTATGCAGAGAAGAGTTTCTTTTAATGTTCTTCAACTTTTTGTTCAACGAAGAGTATGAAAAACCTGTTATTTTGTGTGAATTTTCCCCAAAACACTAAAGTTAGTCACGTGCAAATCACGTGACGTTGCAGTCACCTTAGAACTGCCTGAGAAGGACTACAATGAAACAAATAATTGATAGTGGGAACTAAAATGTTAAGAAAAACACAAGGATATCATACTGTATATTAAATATAAAAAGGGCCAAAAATGGTATTCACCAAAAAAATATTATTTTATCAAGTTGAAAGAAACTAAAATACATATACACACTTACAAATTATTGAGACCCATCTAAAATCACCTAACTATAACGCCGACCATGCATGCATATCTACTTGATGGGATGAAATAACAAAGGACTACAATTATTTTTCCTATTGTTTGTATAGAATCTCCATTTTATTAGTGAATTATGAATGTTGATTTATTAAAAAAAATTGGTGCAAAATCTACAAGATATTTTTAATTTCAAAATTTATTATAATCACAATTTGACTGAAGGAAAAATTCAATGGGATCATCGTAATAAATTACAATAATCATAAGAATCTATATATATAGCATGCAAAATGCACCCTCAAGTTGGAAATAAGTGGTAAAGGAGGTGAATGACTAATATGCCTCCCATAGTAAATTTTCATATTCTCTGTCAATAACATCTAAAAGTTAATGTTTTTGAATCAATCAAAATGAAAATTAAATTTATTTCTGAAACTTTATGTTCGTATTGAAACTCTTTTGTTCTTAATTTAATAATTTCTTTCAATTTTTTTCTAAAATATTTTCAAAAACATTTCAAAACGTTTTTTATATTGAGCTACTGAAACATATATTGAAAACAAAATTTGATCCATTATTCTAACAAAAGATTTGATTTTTTGTTTTTCAGTTATTCGTTAGTTATAAGTAGTTACAAGTTATAATTGTAAAAAAATGTTAATATATTATTTTAATTGGTAAAATAAATTCTTATGTTATTAGGCCATCTCCACCTTTTAATTTTTTGTAGTTTTTTATTTATATAAGTGTTTAAAAAATATTTAAAAAATTGTAAAAAATTTGTAATACTTGTGTAAAAAAATTGTCAATTTTATTTCATTGATCAAATTTTATGTTAAATATAAAAAATTATGCATATACATGTGTTTCTCTTCATGTTTTATACTATTAGAAGTACACTCCAACACTTTCTTTAAACCAATGTGGGATAGTTCCTTCTTTGTAGATTAAGTTATTATCCCACATTGGTTTGAAGATCTTTGAATGAGCTTCTAGTAGTATAAAAGCATGAAGGTCATTCCAAAATGTAACATTAATTTAAATATAAACTTAATTAATAAAAGTGTAAATGTAAGTTTAATTAATAAAAATGTAAATTTAAATGAACTTAACTTTAATTTTAGAAACTTAACATTAATTTATTATTGTGTAAAATTTATTAGTTTTTAAAAACTTAACTTTAATTTGTTTTAACTTAGAATATTATAATTTAAGAAACTTAACTTTAAAAGGTTTTAATTTATCACATAAAACATAAAAATATGAAAAATTGTTATTGTTATTTTTAAGTGAGAGTGGGGAAGGTTTTGAAATGAAATTAAATGTTTTTGATTTTTGGTTCGGTTGGAGATGATATACTAGGCAGAGCAGACAAGTAGGGAGACAGGCAGGCAAGAGGGGCTATTGCCTGCTTTGGCTGGAGATGGCCTTATATCAACACATTACACTCAATAGTTATTTTAATGGTTGAATAATATTATTTAACTAATTTATCTACGTATAAATCTACATCGAAAATGGATTATTAAAAATAAAAATATCATCTCATAATTTAGAATGCTATAAATAAAACGCAAAAAGATAATTTTATAATTTCCATAAATTATCCGTTGGAGTGGTCATTTCAATCGGCTGAAGCCGCTCAGTCAATTAAGAAACTGCTGCCGTACCGCCTCCCTTCTTCGGCTGCTGCTCAAATTCTTCAACTGCAACATCATGTTGATGGAATCCATTGTTATTTTTCATGGCTTCATCACACGATCTTCACAATCTAAGAAAGGTTTTATTTAATTTTAGTAGAGATTGCATCTGAATGAAAAATAGGGGAGATTTTTCGGCTTACACGGGATACGTTGCGAGTATATTGGCAGCTCTTCCCACTGTCAATGTCTCTCTCTCACACACGCGAGCGCGCGCGCGCACACACACACACACACACACACACACTACTTTTTACTCCATAGCCTGTATTTTACTAATTTCATTTTATGGTATATTCTAATATTTCTGCTAATTTTTAGGACATTGATCTCATATATGTACTTGTGGAAATTATAATGACCTTGGCATTCTGTTGGAAATCTGAATTTTGACTCGCTTCCGGCGCATAAGTTTATCATTATTCATCATTAGGTAAGGATTATGTGCATAAGTTCGTTTCTAGTATGAAATGTTGGTAAATTATCATTCTCAGAATAATATGACACGAATCATAAAACAGAAGTATGAACATAGAGTATTTCAGGTACATACTTGCAATAATATAGCTCTGAAAAATCTTAATAATAAAGCATAAATTGACACAGTTCATTATAATAGTTTAACTTACCTAAACATATCTAAACTTTCAGAAAATAAATCCAAGCAATTGACAGAAGATAGAGAACATTCGTAGTGACCACAATGTTCATGATGTGTTCGTCAAGATCGAATAGGTAAATTCTTCCCCGTTACCATGGATGGAATTGATTTATGTTCATCTTGAACTTGAATTATTTAAGTATGCCTCTACTCATTGAGAATCGTATGCACTCTTGCGACGTCGTGCATTATGTCCAGCCAATCGTCTGCGGCAACTTCTTTTA
This sequence comes from Penstemon newberryi var. newberryi, assembly GCA_030819805.1. Lineage (NCBI taxonomy): Eukaryota > Viridiplantae > Streptophyta > Magnoliopsida > Lamiales > Plantaginaceae > Penstemon > Penstemon newberryi. The sequence goes on along the minus strand of JAUALY010000005.1, from coordinate 44,603,926 downwards.
GCCTCATCAAACTCTGATAGCTCATGAAACCTGCAGAATATGAGCCAGAATATGAAGGTAAATGCAATTTGATTAAGTTGAAAGTATCTCTATATTATATCAAGTAAATCTTTCAGAAGCAAAGCTGTCACTGTCTCAAGTTTAAGGTAAATGCAATTTGATTAAGTTCCTGCATGTGGTCATTACTCATACACATTGTGGTGGGTGGCTCTACTTGTAATATTTCTTCATTATGGGAAGTTGGAACAGAGGGGTGACAAGAGTTGTTCTGTTTCATAAAAGTCGGGATGCAAATTGACATGCTTGATTGTCTTTCTGATTATGTAATATGGCACCTATGTCGTGGAGCTATGGTGAAACTACCATGTTGACTCATTGATCACAATGCTCATTTGTTAATTAATATACAGTTCATGAAAAATCTGAATCAAGTGATAGCTGTATAATGGACATTTATAAATGTTGATGGATTTAATAAATACATATCAAGAATTGGATATGTAATTACGCCATGCAAAATTTACACCATGCTGTAAATACTACTTAAAATATAATCTCCACCAGAACCCCATTGAAATGTCTAATGGTGCATGTTTAATTCTGGACAACATTATGATCCCGTCTCCTGATACTGAGTTGTAACCTTGTTGTACTTCAAAGTTTTATGATCCCGTCTCCTGATACTGAGTTGTAACCTTGTTGTACTTCAAAGTTGGCTACCGCTTTTTCCAGATGCAATTTTCATGATGTTGCTCAATGTTCATTAAACAGATAATCTTGTTTAAAATAATGGGATTTACATTGTTTTCTCAATAAAAGAGTTCTTTTACATTTTATATCTGCGTGATACCTCTTTATTATTTAAACTAGATTTTTTCTAGTATTCCATGAATGTTTGAACTTTAGCAAATCCATCTCCTTTTTTCTCAGTTAATTTGTGTGTTAATTATTTTCTATTTGCTACAAGTGGATTGCTGTCTTAGGCTCTTAGCTAAATTGTTTTCTGGTAACCTGTCAAACGTTTTGAAGTGCTTGTATGCTTCCTAACAGTATATGATATTGCCTGTCAAATTTAATCATGAATTATTGAAATGGAAAGCTTTCTATTCCTATTTTCACTAATATGTATGCATAAATATGCAGGGACTTGAATTGATTGCAAATTTTTGAATCGCACCTGCTACACTGCTGGCAGAAGCGCTGTTGTAGGCCGGCAAGAAGAACCACTGAAGCCTTAGCATGATATAAGCAAACTTTATGCCTGCGATGGTATGGCTTAGCATCGGCCATATCAGCCGTGCAGTCTTCCACCTGGCAAGAAGACTGTATTGATGATCCTCCTGCACTAGATGCCCTTTTCCCGGACTGAGTCGATGCTCTTATTCTCTTGTTATCCTCTTCCTCATCTTCCTCTTCTTCTTCTTCTTCTTCACCTTCCTCGTCAAATTCAGGTACCTTTACGATCCTTTTTCCTTCTTTGTTGGTTTCCATTACTTTGGGAAGGAGAAGTCTGAAGAAATGATTGTCTGTATGACTGGAACCAGATGAAGAAAGTATACTTGAAAGGATGGTGAAAAAAGGAGCAAGAATACGGGAGGACCACAGGTACCATTCTTTTTTTTCTTTTTTTTTTCCCCCTTGAATGCCTAGTCTATACTAGTGGAGTACTGGTGTAGGATTTTGATGTTAAGAGGTGTTAAAGTTGTGTTATTTGGTAGGTTTCCTTTTATTACATGACATTTAAAACTCAAAACCACTCATAACTTTACAATTAAACTTTAAATATCAGCATGACTAGACATAGTGGAAGCACACTAAGAGTAGTTATATATATTTGCGATGGTTGCATATGAGGTGGTGCAGTCAATTTGTTATCTCTTGACAATACAAGATGATCTTGGAGCATTGATACTCCTTAGTTTAGGGAATACTTTATGCTTATTGATGTTACACCACATCATGCGTACAAACACATGTATCCGTGTGCGTATATATTTGGTGCATATCTTGTCTTAGAGAGCAATAAAGTGCTCAAAGGCGCACGGCCTACGCTTTCTATGCTTTAACAAACTATGATCAATATCACATTGATTTACCCCTAAAATCTACATCTACCGAGTAATTATTTCTTGTTGATTGTAGTCGTTATTGTCTAAGAGGGACGGTTGCTCCCTTCAATTTTTTTTCATGTACATGGCTGGAAAGTGAAAAGTCCACATCCAAATAGTGAAGGCCAGTCTTGTTTTGCCACGTTTGATGCATCTGTCTATTTTTTTGATGTGTACTGGCACAGTAATTTTCCTATTTTGAAAATTGTCCTGATGCTAGAATTAGTGCAAGCCAATTGATTGAGGGAAAATGGCCACCTACCTTTTGTTATGAAACTGATATGCACATCAATATAATTGGTACAATATTAAAATTCAATAGTACGTGCATTTAGTATGGTGTGTATAGTATGGTCCACCTTTGTAACAGGACAGCTGTTACCCATCTAAATGCTTTACTAATATTGTGAATGGAAAGTGGAATACATATTGCGGAGAAATTACCCGTAGGGCTACTCATGATTCATTGTGTATGATTGGGATTACGAAATACATATTATGAAGACACTCCTGAATTTATTATTGGATAGTTATTTTGGTCGTATGATGAGGCTTTACTTTACTTTGTTGTTGTCATTCTGATTCGCCGGTTGCGCTCTTCTATTTTTCCGCAAATTAAAAATACCCAGTTTATCATAGACTGTCTAAATTAATTGGGATGTCTACACTGCACATGGTTGATTTATGTCATTGAATTATACATAATGTAGTCTATGATGAATTTGTTTTAGACTGACCTTTCTTGGGTGTTTCGGCCAAGCGCCAAGAGTTTGGTGATTCTTGTCTAGATCAAGTTTGGTCGAATTCACATGGTAAGTACAATTCCTTTCTAATTGGCCAATATTTTTAGGTAGATGATTAATAATGACAAGCATGTATAAATTTTCACAGTTTTCGTTGAAAACATCGAATCTTTTTCCGTTTTTGAATCAATGGAGACGAAACAAGGTGTAATTTTGAAAGTATTTGCTTGTCTTGAAACTCTCTTATTTTTATTAATTTAGTAATTTTCTCATAATTTTTCTCTCAAAAAGTTTTCAATATTTTGCTGACCCAAACATGCACTAGAAACAAAATTTTAATCCATGATGACAAGGTATGTGCATACATATTCGCCCCAGGGTTGGATTCATGCAAGTTATGTTAGACAAGAAGGCCTTGTTTGGATGTATTTAGGGCCATTTTGGTTTTGTTCCGTATATATTTTTTTGGTGGAGTATTTAGAATATTCTCTTGAAACTTATGTGAAAAAGTTGAAACATGACTTAAATGTGTTTTGATTAAAATCTATTGAATGTAAAATAATAGTATTAATTAAATGGTGAGTTAGGTTTGAAAATATATAATGTGATTTGGAAGTATTTCTGCAGGTTGGAGTTTTATGAAGAAATAATATGTTATGTGTCAAATCATAGATTTTTAAATAAAATTACTTGAAATCACATTGTATGGTTAATTTGATTGAAAGTGTTATTATTTTAAGTTGAAACTCTTTTTTCTTTTTTTAGTTTAATATGACTCCACATGTTATTCATTGACATTAAGGTTATGTTTGATTATTTTAGTGAGTAGAAAGTTAAGGAAATCCCCTCCCCTCTTCCCAATTAAGTAATAGTAGGTTTTGAGCTTTATTTTTGTTATTTTAACCTTTTTACCATTCCATCCACTTAAGTCTAAGAACTAAACATAGTTATGTCATCTTCAGTGACTCTTCAGTCTAAGTCCAGCTTCCCTTTTCTTTTTCATAGTCATTTTCAAATGACTCAATCTATCAATTCCATTTAATTTCAATCCTCATTTTTTCCCACTATCACTTAATAATAATAATAATAAATTGTATTTAAGTTTCTTACAATGTTATTAAATTTACAGACTATTAATGTTAAATTTCTTAAATTAACGTTACGTTATTTTAATGTTTAATTTTTAATAATTAAATCTTATTTAAGTTTATTAAATAAAGGTTACATTTTTAAAATTAAAATGAACCTTTTAAATTAATCATAAATTAAAGAAATTTTTATTTAAGAAAAAGAAAGAATTTTATTAATTAAAAATAAATAAAATAAAAAAATAAAAAATCCTTGGCTTGAAGACTCAAGAGATGGGGCAAGCCAACCTTGGCTTTCTCCACCCCTTGAAGTAATGGGTGATTGGATTCAAGGGGGCAAGCCAACCTTGGCTTTCTTCGGCTTCCGCTTTGATCATTGGACATGATCTTAAGAAAAAGTTTTCTATGTTTATTTTTTGTATTTTTAAATTTTTAGAAATTCTGGAGAACATCTTTCCAGAAACATCTCTTACATTTTACATTTAAAAGAAATCCAAAAATATCAAAAAACATTTTTTATATTTTTTGACCCATGAATTTCAATTAGGTTTAATTGAGACATCTACTTCTATATTCAATTGTAGGGCCTAGATCAATTCTTGGAGAATAAGTTAGAAAATGAGTGGTCTAGATTATATCTAAGGGTGCTATGCCTTGTACTTGTGAATAGATATTTTTACCTACAAAACCTAAATTTATTAGGTTTACATTTTTTTTTTTCAAAATAAATCCTGTATAGACTGTGTAGTCATAGTTTTATTCGAAGCATATTTGCAATATTTTTTAAGTTAAAAAATTGTAAAATGTCTGAGATAAAATATAGTAATATACTAGTATTAAAATATGGAAGAAAAATAAGTGTATGACTGCTGCACCTTGAAATTTCTTGAAAATCAGAGGAACAGTTTCTGGGGTTTGAGAAATTAGTCGGATCCCGAGCCTTAAGGGAGGCCCATAATTAAATACCAGGCCAGAGGTCCAGCTACACATCAGCTGGTTTGGACGTTCTTAAACAATGCTATGGGCTGGTCTTTTTGGGTTCTCTAGTATTGTTTTCAGAATTAATCTAAAAAAAAAGGTATTGTTTTCAGAAATCATTCTTTAATTTTTATAGCTTTCTGAAATGTCATACAAACATATCCTCTCTTTTCAGAATTTTCGTGATTCTCATACTGAGAAACTCTTGTATATAGTGATGATATATAAATTGAGGTGTGTCACTAATATATATAAATGAGGACTTCACTCACTCACTCACTCACTCACTCACTCCTAACTCTAGTCAACCAAGAGCTTTGTTACGATGAATATATGTCAAATCAAAACTATTATTTTAATTTTGAAGTCAACTTTCTTTCTTTATTTGTAAATAGGAAAGGTCTGGAAAACATCATACTTCACAAATATGGATGTATTCACTTTTTCAGCGTGCACATATATTAATATTAATAGGCATTAAATTCTGGTGCAGTTGCAGTTGGTGTTTCCTTTCCTGTTTACTACGGGAATTTTAATTGAGCCAATTTCCCCATTTTCTCCTTAAACTAATAGTAGTAAATGGTGAATTTGGATGCAATTATAAATTAGACCAACAATTGCCTAAAGTCAAGATGAAGAAGTTGACAGCTTAACTAGGAGATTACGACCCTTAGGTTAACGTCACTACCAACATCATGTGGCTTTGCTTTAATTGAGCAAATCTTATAGAGATACTATATAAAATTCACATAATTTCACTCAAAAACATTCTCAGACCCCACTTGGAAATTCCCTGCCTATAGTCTATGGTTGTTTACGGTTTCAATTTGACTAAAAATATCGTACCAAACATCGCATATCTATTTCGGTTGATATTGACTCGATTTCAAATTTTTTTTTCTTCATAATATTGATTGAAGTTGTTTTGAATTGAGTTTTAATGCTAGAGTTTGTAGAGAAAAATATATTAAAGACTTTATTGAGTTTGAAAATGAAAAGGAGTAAGCCATTTGCTCAAATAGATTTCATTTTGTTTGACTCTTGCACATGTATATATAATTAAGTTGAATTGGTTCTAGATCAATTTCTCGATTTCGTGAAACTAAGCCATGACCGATATGCAAGGAGTTTAAAATCCTTTAGTGCATGCTGCATGTCATAAAATAATTATTGTGTATATAGTACTACGGAATTGGGTTTCCAGTATTTTTAATCTTATTATACATTAACAAAACTATAATACTATTGGTCCTATCATCTCTTTGGAAGCATAAGTTTGAAATTGAGGAAATTTTGTGGATTTATAAGAGTTGAAGGGATATGATCATATGGAGCCCAAAATAAAATGCAAAATATTTTTAAATATTGGATAAAAATACAATTTTGTAAAGATCGAGATTAAAAATGCAAAATATTCTTTTAAAACTCAGACCAAAACTATAATTAAGTTTATGAAGTAAGGGCCAAAAGTACTAAAGTTCAATACTATATGATTAAAAGTGCAGTTTTGTACATATCATGTTTATTATATATAGACTAATTTGTTACATAAAAATAATATATTCTCGTATTTTTGTATACATCACAAAATTGATTCCTCTATTTCAGTTCTTTTTTTCTTTTCATTTTTAGGATGTCTAAATACATAATTTTTTTCATAAAGTTGTAATACATTACAGATAATTTTTAGTTATTTAAAAAAATAGTAATATATTAATGCAATTATCATATATTTTATACAATTATGATAATTTCTAAATGCTATCGATGGTAAAATAATCATGTTAATGCATTTGACTACTACAGTATATTGCTACGTACACGTTTAACACCTGTACAGAAACATCAGTAAATCCAAAAATGTCACCACATTTTCTAGGCGATACGTTTTATAACGATTTTGAGTTACAATATGGTAGTTTTGGTTTGTCATGTGTAAAAAGGATTTGATAACTTTAACTTTAAAAGAAAAATTCGATCCCCACTTAAGAAAACGAGTCAAATATATATAGTACAACAGAAAAAGAAAATATATATAAATATATATAGTTGGATTAAAAATTTGTTGGAGGGAATAGTGGATGTTTGGCTGCACATGGTTTGTCTAGTTTATGGAATTGAATTGATATGTAGGTCTAGATTGACATTTTGGTCCCCCTGAAGAAATGAGTATTTCCTATCCTATCCTCAACAAATCGTGCGCGTAGAGTTTCTATCATGTTAGCCATTTCGTGGGGGGAATCTCTCTTTTGTTTGCAGTCTTGCTTTGCCTTGCCAGTAGCAATACCCAGTAGTGGTGGGTAGGGCCTACTCAATTTGACCGAGACATTATCGGAACACACAATTTATTAAGAAAATTATTCTACTCCATATAAATTAGTACATTGTTTGTTAAATACTAATAAATATATTTTCTCTTTATTAGTTTAAGCGAGTGCAAGATGATACTATTTACAATTTATCAAACAAAGGATAAATTTTGTGTTCAAATATCATTGCCATCTATTTTTTACTGTATAAAAGATGTCCTTTTGTCAGGTTTAAGTAAAAAAATAATACTTCTACTATTGTTTATCCGTAAGGAAATACTAACATTTCCATTTTTTAAGATGAAATGTCATTTAATAATTTTATTTGACCAACAACTTGATCTTATGAAATTAAAAATGTATCTTATGCTGATGATTTTTAGTAGTATATATATATTACCTAATCAGACAATAAATGTATTGTCATTGTTTTGTTTCATAAATAAATTAAAAGTAATTAACAATCTGAACTAAATTTATTTTCATTGCTTTTTGAAAAACAAATGTAATGTCTGAACTAGAATTTTATGTGTGGATATTATATTATATAGTCCTAAAATGAAGCCATGATATAAGTATTTAAAGTACTGTATGTTAGTACAAAATAATTAATTTGGTTAATATGTTGAGAAATAAATGACAAATAAATATCATTTTCGCCCAAAACGGACAACATGATTTGTGAGGTTTCAAGATGATTTGGTATTGGTACGTACGTTGTATTCATATTTAACAATTTGTATTTAAAGGAGACGATCGAGTGTCAAACCTGATCGATAATCAAGTTTGTATTGTATGGAAATTTGATAGCTTAAATAGGTTGGAAATTTCTGAAATATTAATTAGAGAAATTTTTCCTAGTCAGAAGACAGTATGGCCACCTTTTTGAAGTCTTTCTCTTTTTCTCATTTAATTTTAGGCAAAATTGCAAAAAAGGTCCCAAACTAATTAATGATTTTGGATTTTCGTCCCAAGCTATATCATTTAGCCAAATTCGTCTCGTAATTTTATATTATTTTGGAATATCGTCCCATTTGCCATATGGCTGTTTACGTGTAATGACGTGGCAAATTTAAGCATAAACAATTATATAAGATTGCAGAATTCATCCCAAACTAATTACAAATTTTGATTTTTCGTCCCAAACTATATCAACACCCCGACTTTCGTCCCGTAATTGAATTGACATGGATAAAAAGAATTTGTTCCAAATTAATTATGAGTATTTATCATTTATTAATAAAAAAAACTGCACAAATTTTTCCTAATGAACTGAGATATGTTTTTTTTTCACAAAAGCGCATGAGAATTCCGAAAATTCATATTATTTTCTTAAAAAAAAAAGTAAATGGCAATTTATTTCCATGTAATATTCATAATGTTCAATTTACATCCCTAATTGGGCTACAGATTGAAAACCTATTTTCATCTTAATCTTAATTAAAATTAATTATAATATAATAAAAAAAGACGAAAAAAAATCTAATAGCAATAGATTTAAAACTTATTTTTTGGTAAATCAATTGCGAAATGTTTTTCTAGAATGCCCAATATCTGTTTTACATCTTTTAGGTGAAAATGTTCAATTTTCATAAGATCTTTTCTTGACTCTTATTCAAAAATGTATATATATTGGACCTTTTGTGTGACAGTTTACCCCCATGTGTTGTGATAAATGTGGCAATTTACCTCATGTATTATTATAATAAATGTAGCAATTTATCCCCTTGTTATAAAACACTTTGCATGCCCACTCTCAATTTATGCAGTTGAATTACACTCTCCGGTTCAGGGGGATGAAATACTTTTTTAAAATTTTCATAGGGGTGTATACTGTTCTTTTTCAAATTACAGGGGGTAATTAATATTACAGGGGGTAAATTGCCATTAGTCCCTTAAAAAAGTAAAAGATGAATCGTCATTTCCATTAAATTAGAAATTTAATAATTGACTAAATTCATGCAAAATGAAATATTGTGAGACGAAATTCGACGAGTTAATATAGTTTGTGACCAAAAACCAAAATTTGTAATTAGTTTGGGACGAATTCTGCAATCTTGTATAATTGTTCATGCTAAAATTTGCCTCGTCGTGACACGTAAGCAGCCATTTGGCAAGTGGGACGATATTCCAAAAAAATATAAAATTACGGAACGAATTTGGCTAAGTGATATAGCTTGGGACGAAAATCCAAAATCACTAATTAGTTTGGGACGTTTTATGCAATTTTGCCTTAATTTTATCACTAATAGAGTATTATATTTATTAATTAAATGCATCGAAATTAACACAAGCTTATGTTGAATAATACTAATACTGGAGTAGTATAATAGAAAGTTCTACTTAGGCATAATGATGGCATATATAGTTAGGAAAATGAGAAAATCACTTGGGAGTCTACAAAATCCATTTAATTTGTACTCTTTTTAAGTAGAAGATTTCCTTTAAATTGTAGATGAGCTGCCAGTACCACCACATGGGCCTTCGTGCTTATATATATTTCATGAGTTCATTCTACTAATCTAAAGCATCGATCATATATATATATATATATATATATATATCTTTTCTTCTTTTGGTAAAATAAAGCATCATCTTTAATACTTTAATCCGCATGCACTTTATGGTACTGTACTACAATGTGCACACCATGTGTGTGTGTGGTGTCCAGCACATCAAATTCAATTTTTCAGTATACATATTACATAGACTCTGCCCTTATCCTTATTGAACTGAACCAGATGTATCGATTTGGTCTGGTAATTAAAAAATTGAACCAATTAATCCATTTTCTTGTTAAAAAAAAAAGAAAAAATATTTGTTATTTATTTAAAAAATATATACATAGTATTTTGATTTAAGGTTGTAAAAAATGATATTTGGTGGCATCAAGCTTAATGGCATTTTGAAGAAAATGTCACAAAAAGTAAATATAGTTATATTTTTTAAAAATAACAGGAATTATAAATGTTAATCATACTGTTTAGTGACATTTTTATATTATTATGACATTTTATAATGTTACTTCTTATTATGATAGTGACATTCAACTTTTAGTTACACCGCTATAAGTGGCAGTTTGAAAAATATCGTTATATATAAAATGTCATTAGCAAAATGCCACATGTAGCGGTGTGGTTAAATATATCAATGTCACAATTGTAGTTAAAAATAACATTATAAAATATTTCTATAGTATAAAAATGTCACTAATCAGTATAATTAACATTTATAGTTAGTAAATTTTTTCAAAAGTATGACTATATTAAAATTTTGTGACAATTTCTTCAAAATGCCATAAAGGATAGTGCCACCAAAAATCATTTTTGATGTAGCGTTGAAAGCTTCTGGAAGTAAAAGAACGTCTTAAATTATGATTTTAATATAGACAAAAACGTGTGTTGTTGGAGACGTGGTTTTAAAATATGATTAAAATTTTGATATTTGGTCCTATTCGATAAACTAAATTAGAATAGTAATATTGGCCCAAATATTGTTCTACGGAGAAAAATGTCCAGAATTCTCATTACAGGTCCGATTTACCACTCAATGCATCTCCTAAACTCTTATTACAGGTTCTGATTTACCAAATAATAAGAATATAGAACCTAGTTTCTTTCAACAATTTTAATCATCACTTTGGTTTTTCTCCTTTTTTGGATTAATCCTATGACTACTACAAATTTATTTAAAACCATTTCATATTAATACAAAGTCTTTACATGCATTTACTTAAACGCCATGAGACGAGGGAAAGGAGAAAAAGTTGTGGAAGTCCTAGCAATTAAACAAACTTTAATGCATAATTTTGTTATGTATGTTTGTTGTTTAGGCCTTTTGGTGACTATAAACGTATGAAATGAAAATGAACTTTCGTACTCTAAAACAGTTGATCGTCACCATATATATAAATATTTAACCAAATACATTTTGCATATATTTAAAGTGACGATTCACCCGAAAAAAAAGAATGAACATTATAGTATGTATAAGTTTGAGATGTAGATACCCACGTGCCGCGTTCTTGTCGTTTTGCTGTTCGGAATTTTTCAGTATCCGATGTATTCTTTATTACTAAAAGAATCCAATTCACAAATTTCTGGAAAGTTCAATCGGCTTAATTTCACTTTGCATTGTCAAAGTGTATCAATTTGGTATTTTGTATCCTTAAAAGAAGATTAATTTAATTTTGCATCCTTAAAATATATATATTTTCATTTTGCATCCTAGGTGATTTTTTTGCCAAAAAAACGAAGATCTAGGGGTACTTTTGTCCATCACTTGAAAAGCAGCAAACATTGTTTATTTCTTGTCGTTTAGTTTTTATAGCTTCATAACAATCAACCTGAAATAAAAAAACTCAAAAAAAGTAAGCCATAAACTTACCCTAAAACGGGCTCCCTTTATTCTATTCTCTAAGTATCTAAACCATTATACCTCATTTCTACCTCGCGTGTGACTATTGGCGGAGAAGGAGAATTTGATATTTTTTTTAGGTTTGGAATAATGATTTTTTTTTTGAAGTGTTATTTGATGAAAATTTGTCAATTTTGTCCTTAATTGCACATGACTATATTTTGAGATAAATATGTGTTGACTTTTCAAAAGATTGACAAAAATACCTCTAGCTCCACAAAAAATTATTAGAGTGCAAAGTAAAGGGAGATATATTTTTTTAGGGTACAAGGTGAAATTGATTTTTTTCGAAGGTGCAAAGTGCCAAACTAATACATCTTGAGTGTACAAAATAGATTAAGCCAAGTTCAAGCCAAGGTGGAATTTTTTGTGAGTTGATATCATTTACTCTTTCATTTAAAGACGTGAAAGCAATAGATAAAATCTCACCATAAAAAGCAAAACCGAATAGACACTTCAGAATGGTTTCCGCTTTTTTTTTTTTTTTTTTTTATGTGAAGTTCAAAAATCATTTAATGGTTAACAGCAAATCAATTTGAGACCAAACATCAAACGACCTCTTTCATTAATTTGTCAATTTTTCTGTTTCTAGTGAAACATTGATTAATCATTTAACATAATGAATAACTACTTAAATAATGGTAAATCATATGAAATTGATTTTTTTTTCTTTCAATTTCTTGATATGAAGAATTTTTAATTAGTTGCAATTATTATAATAAAAGAATATTAATAGGAAGTGGGATATGATTTGCTGTTCCATCTTCGGGTATTGAGCTCTAGGGATTCCCTCTTTATTTTATCTGTGATGTAAATTAAAATTGAGATATGAAGTAGTATATATAAATACTATACACATGGAGTAATATATATCTGTTGGGGTCTGCAAATTCTCAATTTAAATATATAGTAGTTTTCTAATTTATTCTTGAACATCTCAAGATATATATATTCATGTGTCATATGCGGCACCTATAGTTCTCTGTCCTCTTCTTGGACATGGAATGTACTGTCGAATTATTTTCATATTATTTCGTTAATTAATTAAGATATATATGTTGTTGCTTAATTATATTGTGAGAAGAAGAAGATGACTCACATCCTCTCTCCATCTACTATTAATGAATGGCCACTACAGGTCTCTCTTTCTCATTCACACACAACTAGTCAAGACATGACATGTATTATTAGACAAAATTATGACAACCCAACCCCATGTTTTTTGTTTTTTAGCTGTTGTCAAAGAATATAATATTATTTATATCGGATTCGATCGATCCAGTACCCTGCCCTAGCTAAAAATTAAACCAAACCCTCTTTTGTTTTTTCATTCAACATTTGCTTAATTTCCTCCCATTCATCTTAATTTATTTTTTGTACAAGAAGAAGAAGAAGCAGATACTGCTATTAGAACTAGGTCATGATCAGAAAAGCAGCAGCATATATATAATGGATCCATCATCATCATTATCTAAATCCATGGAAAAAACAAATAATAATAATAATAATAATAATAATAATAATCTTCCTGCAGTACAACCACCACCACCACCACCAGATCCAGCAGCAGTATTCAAGTGTCCCCGATGCGACTCAACAAACACCAAGTTTTGCTATTACAACAACTACAGTTTGTCTCAACCAAGACATTTCTGCAAAGCTTGCAAGCGTTACTGGACACGTGGCGGCACTCTCAGAAACGTCCCCGTCGGCGGTGGTTGTCGGAAGCACAAGAAACGGCGGCCACCTAACCATGGAATTTCTAGTACTAGTCCAATTGCAACTACACAGACACAGACACAGAGACAGACACAGAGAGATCATGATCTGGCATCACCAACTAACAATATTAATATTCCCAATCCACCTTTCTTGTATACTAATACTAATAATAGTATGGGGCTTAATTTTCCGTTTTCCACGTCTAGATTTGGATTAGGGTTTTCATCATCATCATCATCAGGGCTCATGGATAGCAGTAGTACTTGTTATAATTTCTCCGGATCTACGACCATACAACAACGTACTGGTTTGATGAAGGAATTAATTGATCAAGGGGCGGCGGCTGCGGCTAATCATACGTTTCCAGGTTCGATGCTTTATGATCATAAGTCGAATAATAATCACAATATGCAAATTAATTATGAGGGTATTGCCAAAGACGAAGTGAAAATATTAATGGATGATGATCAAGAAAAGTACTACTGCGCCAGGTTCAATAACAACCACATGATGAATCATGATCATGACCAACAGCTACATACAATTAACTCTTCTGATACTCATTTATGGAACACAACTTGGTTTGATCCTTCTTCTTCTTCTGTTCCATCTCTCATCTAGCCCTCTTCCTAGCTCTTCAACAAAAAAAGTTCCTTTTCATTGGTTTTAGCTAGGTTATGTTTGGTTCCTGGATTTTAACTAATGAGAGGAAAATGATATATACAACATTTAATTAATTCTATATGTTGTTCGTCTTCATTTTCCTTATCATTTTACTCATTGAAATCCACAAACCAAACATATATAATTTCCTTTTCTGAGTCATTAATTGGTCTTTAGGTGGAGAACTCTAGCTTTTTTACTTGGGTCTTTTTTTACCACTCTATTAGAGTACTTTTACTTGCTTGGGGAGTAAATTACAAGTTTTGGGATCTGAGTGATCTATGAGTCAGCAGCAATTAGAGAACTTCTGCCGTTCTCGATCGGGAAGCTGATGGAGTTATATATTTTTATGCTGAGAGGAACCTGCAGGATCGGATCCACGTCATCGGCCAAGGATTAATTTCTTAAAAGGAGCCTGCATGCCTTAATTTCAACTTAAACGTACATATGCACCAATATAATATCTCTTGGAGATCATGACCTTATGATACATTGCAATATTGTCCGATCGATTAATATTTAAGGTCAGTACTTGAAAAAACTTGGATGAACACAAGAAAATTTCTTGGAGCTGATGAAGATTTGTTACAATCATACCATATGTATGTACATAGATATATTTTAATCTCTTGGTGTATTTAATTTTCAGTAAGTATGTATTTGTGTCAAGGCTAGGGGGGTTTTAATTTTGAATAACTTACCTCTCTCTGGGCAGGTGAGTGAATATTCATTCTAGCTAATATTGGTGTTTTCATTTTTTTTTTTTTTTAAAGTTTGGTTTGGGGAAAGGATTGGTTATTGGTATAGAAGAGTGGGAGATATTGTTTCTTCATTTTCAGTTAATGAAACTTTATTAATTAGTGATTTAAATTGCATCATGAGTACTATATATATATATAGCTTTTATTTTGGTGTAATTTAAGTTCTTTGGATTTCCAATGAAACTTTTGTAAAATGATCATGTACAAGACTTAAACTTTTTCAAAGATTTCTCCAATAAAATTGTTTATTTATCCTGCAGCATGCCAATCTTCAATGGGAAAATATTGATCATGTACAAGTAATTAATATTGCAATGTTAGTTATTTGTTTCATTTTTTATACAAGAATTTGTTTATGTCTCAGTTTCTTTTTCCTGGGAAAATATTTTTGGTACTTCCTGTACATTGTTGTTAACTTAAGAATGTCGTTGTTTGTTTAGGTCAGTGCAGAAGAAAAAAGAACTAGTTATTAATCTAGGTAACAATGTTACTTTGTTTGCAGCTTAATTATATAGGAGTATATTTGTTTTCTACACATTCTTTTATTTTAACTGCATGGTTTCATTTTTATATTTGTTTTCTACACATTCTTTTATTTTAATTGCATGGTTTCATATTTTTCACAGCTAGATAGCTAGTTAAAACATCTTATTTCATATTCTTAAATTTCTGAATGACAATCATCATGATTGCAAAATCCAAATTACACATTTTCATGTAAAAAACATGCATTTTATTGAAATGGGCACCATGGTAAAATATATAATTCATTACTTTCTTCTATAAAAGTCCCAACATAAAAACTATAAACAACCTGCTTCAAGAATCATGTACCGGGAGGATGCACGTACATCAATAACTCAAAAGAAAAAGCATACAATGACATGTAGGTTCAAGTAAAAGCTAGCTACATGTTGTATTGTTGTTACAACTTAATTAATTATAACATTTTTTTTTATCAAAAAAGTTAAAGAAGAAAAGTAATACTCCAACTAATTATAAAAAAAAAAAAACAAAAGTCCTCCAACTCCAATGTTAGTTAGGACCTTTAGTTACTTAAATGAAGAAAAGTTAATGATCTTCTATTTATTCATTTATCGTTTAATTATAGTGTAAGTACTATATATCTAGACCATTTTTTTAAAATAAACAAAAAAAAAAAGATTGGGTCATTCAAAAGTAAACAAGTTAGATACTACATATTGTAATTCTGGCATGCCATTAGAGATTAAAGTAAAACTCAAAATAAATTATCGCGGTATAGATTTTGATGACATAAACTAATAAACTAATAATAGTGGTAGAGAAATTAGATAATTATGAACTATTTCCGTTGATTTTTAGGATGATACTTCAATTAATCTCTCGTTTCCTCTCCTTCCTTGTAATTTATTTTCTAGTTTAGTGTGTGTTTGGCCCAAAGTGTAAATAACTGGATAATGGCCCAAGAATAAAGGTAACGGACTTATTGTATATCTGTAGCGTTGAGCCAGGCCATAATGTGAAAAATAAATACTACTGTATTATATTTTGTGGCTGAGAGAAATTAAATAGCCCTACTTGGTATTACGAGGAAGTTTGTGGCCCAATATATGACCCGATACGGGGCTTCTAGCATAAGGGAATGTTGTTACGCCCGCATGTGCGGAATTTGCTCAGAAATATGACACGTGTCCCAGTAACAGCTCCACTTTTGTACATAATAGTAATAAATGTCCTTTTGTAACCTTTTAGCAATTATATACATTTAGGCGATGATTTAGTGGAAGAGATTAATCACTACAAACTAGCGAATCTATGTTCGAATCCCTGTTGGGAGAAGTTCTCACTTAATGTATCCGACGCGCTTCAAAAATGATTAAACCCTTCGGACAAAAAAAACTATTAAGAATTTAATTTTTTATTTAAACCAAAAATGAGAAAAAACCTTTTACATATTCATAGACCATTTTAAAATTCAAAATAACTTTACAAGGAATGAATATTTATCTATTAATCTAATCTAAATTATCGTATATCAAAATGAATTATGATAAAATTAAGAAAAGAAAAAAGAAACAATTGAAACCACCACCCCATGCATCTGTCAGGTCCGCAGAAGCCGTCGGTTGTGAGTCGCCGACCCCAAGACCAAATCTTGCGCAGATCCGAATCTGTGAGCAGCCTGCTCGTGAGGGGGGGGGGGGGGGGGGGGGGGGTGTTGGAGGAGTCCACCTGAGAAAAAATAAAGGTGGTGGAGTTGGGTATAAATGGCTGGGTGTCTGAAAGGGGTAGGGGGGAATGGATGGGGAAACGGGTTCTTTATATATTATATATTTTTAATACTGAATTTATTTATTGTTTTTAATAAATATTGTTCTTGTGTTTTTATTTTTCTTATTAAAGTAATTTATTTGTTTTTCTACTTTAATTTTTTTTTATAAGTTATCTACACACTACAAGAAAATTGAATTTTTGTGACAAGAATTAGAAAAAAAGTGTTACTACTAACATTTAGCGATACCTGAAAAGTGACAATCAAAACATTGTCACTAGATTGTCAGTAAAAGGATATTGTCAATTGTCAATAGTGACCATACTCTTGTCACTAAACATTATTAGTAACAACTTAAAAAAATATTTTTGTCACAATTATTATTCTGACAAGTTAACTTAACTAAATTTATAAAAATTATAATAAATAATTTAATTAATATATTTTACTAATAATTTGATAATAACATATGACACCCAATTTATTAATATTTAAAAGGTTTAATATACCATAAATGTGAATAATATTTTTACATAATAAGTCATTTAAAATATTAAAGAGTTTGACCAGGTACTGTAGCTAATGGAGTGAAAATTATGGAACGGAGGGAATACAATCTTTTACGCTCATCAACAAATTGTTTTTACAAAGTTTAAACCAATTAGCAATTTCTCAATACTTGAATTTAATTACCAAAATGTTGATACACAAACCATTCAGAGTATACAAAGAAATCTGCAAATACATCTAGTGTATAGAGTATGTGATTAAACGAATCTATATTATTTTTCAAAATATATAAGTAGTTTTTTTTAAGAGATACGAATTACATCATTACATTAATATCATTAAATCGGAAATTTATTCGAGTACAACCAAATCACAAAAAAAAAAAAAAAAAACTACTAGTAATTTAGTATTAAATTAGAAGAAAATACACGACAATGATATATGAACCCAAGAAATATATAAGTAGTTTGGGAGTGCATAAATTATGTGCATTTGAAATTTATAATGAAATATGGCTTTCAATATATTTTTAATTTAATATGATCATTTAAAATTAATTGAATATAATAATAAAACCATTTATATATATATATATGTAGGATCGGTTTGATTAGTTGGATTAATTAGATTAACCCGGCCTCTCTATATATATACTAGAATAAATTGTACAGAAAAGATCGAGGATGGATTATGGACCCAATAGCAATGTCATGTACTCATTTACATGGAATTGTGGTGTTAAAGCGAGACAACAGATTGTTCCTTTATGCACTTGTCACCAATCCTTTGGAAGAATTAACACATGGGACTGGGAGATCATTTAAATTGCAAAGTAATTAAAAAGGAAGATTTCCCCACACACAATCATATCATTTTCTTGCTTTGCCTTTTATTCTTGATTAAGCCAAGGTCGAGGCATCATTGCTTGCCACCATCGCTTAGACTTCTCCACTTAATTCATGAACATCATCATAAGCCAATATATATATATATATAGGAGTACATATATGATAGAGCAATATTACTTCATTTTTAGTTGAGTTGGAAAGGGTTTTCACAAGATTATCTTTGTTTACACTATAATATATATTGTGTTTGCATGATTAATTAATTGATGCTGAATTAACAAATTGATTTATAATTTTCAAAGCGATCATCAAGTGAGTGAACCTGAATTAATGTTTGACATTTAAATTAAAAGAAATATATCCCTATTAAGGCCAAATTTAAATTATTATACTTCATTTGAGGAATTTTTTTTCAATACATTTAGTTTTAATGTGAAATTTGGTTGATATTCTCTTTCTGGACTTTCTTCATGATCTTTCAGGGTCACCTTGATTCAATTTTTGTCAAAAATTCAATTTTGGTACCATAGAACTGACGAAATTTCAATTTTCATGCCAAAAGTTCAATTTTCATATTGTTTTTAGTTTTTTAACAGAAGTATAAAAATCTCCGTTAAGTCCATGTGAGGGGCAAGTGTGGGTGAAGATATGCCCGTAGAAACAGAAATTGACAACCATTCCCTCCAAAAAAATCACTCCCTCCGTTCTTCCTCCATTTTGCCACGAATTGGGAGTAAATTAGGGCAAAAACTAGGGATTGGGAGTAAATTAGGGCAAAAACTAGGGTTTTTTATTCTAGCAAAAACCTAAGCTCAAAGGCTCAATTATTAATGGCTTCTTCTTCAAGCTTCCGCTACATGAGACGTACTCCCCCGCCCCCATTGCCGAACTCATGGATACTGAAAATCACCAGTGTTTTTAAAACCGGACCGGTCATTGAACCGGAAGCCCTACTGGTTACTGGTTCGATAGGTTAGATCGGGTCGACCACTGGTTCGATCGTTATAACCGGTGTGACTTTATTATTATGTAATATTTATATATATATTTTTAGATTATCTAAAATACAATTATAATTAAAAATATTATCATTCTTTGTCAATATAAATTTTTATTGTTTCATGCAAATAATCAAATGTCTTAAAAATTAAGATCAATGTCAAAAATATAAATCTCAAGTATCCCTCAAAGATACATACATTCAAAACAAGACAACAAAATTAAAAGTTCATCACATTTTCAAAGTTTTGGCTTGTTCATTTGGGTTTTATTGTTGTAACTTGATGTGTGTATGGTAATTGATTTGCATAATTTCATGCACAAAATAATATTATTCACAATAATGAGAAAATGGTTATGTATTTCTTTATGTAAAAAACATTGTAATATTGCATTGATTGTTAAAACACTAAAATAATGAATGTTATTCCAATTAAAATATATAAATGTAATTCTATTAAATGTTAAACAAGAGTTCAAATAAATAATAATAACAAAAAATCTCTAAATTTAAAAAAAAAAAAATTAAGTGAACCACTGGTTCACTGGTTTTACCGATTTTGGAGCCAGTTTTACCGGTTCGAACTGGTTAATTAGGAGACTGGTTTTTAGGGGTAAATCGGACCGGATTGGGGACCGGTTAGCGGTTAAACCGGGTCAACCGATCGGTCCGGTCCGATTTTAAAAACACTGAAAATCACAGCAAATATCTGGTGTATTGAGGCCAGGTTATCGTTGCAGTAAAATTTCACACCAAAGCCGCACAAAAAACTAACCTCAAAACACAAAATTCAAAAGCC
The DNA here is from genome assembly GCA_030819805.1 of Penstemon newberryi var. newberryi. Lineage (NCBI taxonomy): Eukaryota > Viridiplantae > Streptophyta > Magnoliopsida > Lamiales > Plantaginaceae > Penstemon > Penstemon newberryi. The sequence goes on along the minus strand of JAUALY010000005.1, from coordinate 44,583,727 downwards.
CGCTTCAGCCCGAACACCAGAATCGCAAAATAATTAATGAAACTGAAATTAATGGAGCTTCGAGAACTACAAGCCCAAATCTGATAAGATACCCAGTAATCTTGAGGAATTGCAGAAATGGAAAAACAATCAGAAATGGGGATCTCAACCCCTTTTTAATCCACAAAATTGCGACGCACCCAGAAGTTCGAAATCAACAGCAAATGTTAAATTTCAATCAGAAAGACAGAGAAAACAAAGAAATCAACACTAATCTCGAAAATCTTCGGCAACCCGAGAAGAGGGATCTCGCGATATGGTTTTTCCGAATTCAAAATCAACTTGAATGGCCACAAAATTAATCTGATTAACCACAAATTGATGCTCCCAGAATCGATTAAACAACTCCAGAATATAAATCACAATCGCGATTAACGAGAGTGAAGAAAACAGAGTAAAGTTTTTTTTTTTTGAATAGAAAATGGGGTAAATGGCTGTCCTATTTGTTTCCAACGGGCAGAAGTCCATCCCACGTATCCAGCACGCGTGTTTATTTCCTGCCCCCGACAATTTTTAATGGACATGTGGAAGTTCCGTTAAGTAAACTAACGGAAGTACCTTTTTTGAAACGACTAAGTGAGAATTTGTATGATTTTTAGACTTTTGGTATGAAAATTGAAACTTTGTCAGTTTTATGGTTCATAAATTAAATTTTTGCCTTCAATTTTTTCTTGAATCACAGTTTAATGCATTATGTAAAAAACTCTTTAGGCCCTAGCGAAAATATGAGTATAATTTAAGGATAAAAGTGCAATTGCCAATTACATGACTTTAGTAATTAATAAAAATTGCGCATCAGCTTAATTTGTCGGTCGAATTAGAAATTAACTGCATGCACATAATAACATAATTGTCAGCTCAGCTTTATTATATATATATATATATAATATTAATAGTTAATGCTTTTAGTTTTAACTTTATCCTGACATTTCATTTCATGCATTATTCCCTTGGCTTAATATATCTCTTTCTCAAAACTTTTCAAACTCTACGAAACCCTAATTTAAGTAACCGATGAAACTCCATAATATCACAGAAAATCGAAAAGAAAGAAAAGGCATTATTAACATTTAAACTTGATTACCTTTCATCAAAAAGTTGTAATTAGAAACAAATTAAACCTAACCCAACTGGAAAGAAATTAAATGATATTACGACACATTTTCATATACTCACTTTGTTTACATCATGCAATACCCAAAAGTCGTCATAGCTAAACCAATTCCACATCCAAATACTGAAAAACGAGAAGCGAAACCTAAAGATCCATAGAAATATATATGCATACAAAATAAAAATAAATCTAGAAATTAATCCTTGTAAAGTTGTAATCTTTGCATGGAAGTGAAATTAAATTCACTGAGAAGGATTAAACCCAGGATGATTATCAGACGACGATGACCACTGATTTGGATTTGGATTTGGATTTGGATTAAAGGAAGTAGATGAAGAACCCACCTGATCGCCGCCATTAACACCGTGGTCGCCGCCCCAAAAACAGGGGCCTCTGTTTATAAAGCTTTGAGTCCAAGAACTCAATGGCCTTTGCGGAATCAAATTTTGCTGTGGTGGATAAAAATCATTTTGCAAAAGATCAAATTGGGTTCCTCTGCCTCCGCCACCGGCACCTTGGTTGATTCCGGTGGGCAAAGATTGCATCGCCGCCAGAGAAGACAAAATCGGACCACCGGTGTAGAAAGAAGTATTAGTAGGACCCATTTGCTGAGACAAACCCGGCCTTAAAGATTGACCCGAAATCATACCCATACCCGTAAAACTTTGTTGGGTCGACGGAAGTGGTACCGCTGTGGATAAAGATTGAGTCTTTGCAACAGTTGATGATGAGCTGGGCTTTGGGCGCTTTCCTCTTCGGCAACCGCCGCCGACGGGGACGTTTCTTAGGGTTCCGCCCTGAGTCCAGTACCTCCGGCAACCCTTGCAAAAGTAGCGGGGCTGAGAAAGGCTGTAGTTGTTGTAATAACAGAACTTTGTGTTTGCAGAATCACACCGTGGACACTTCTGAGGTGGCGGCGGTGGATGGTGGTTGCTTGGATTCTCCGGTGGTGGCTTCAACCGTCGTTGATGTGGCGGTTGTTGCTCCTGATCAGTCGACATATTCTGCTCCATGTTTGTTCAATTTAATCTAGTAGATTATAGCAGAATATATATAAGGGCCGGGCCGGGGTGGGTTGATTCTGATTTTTGAGTGTAGAAGGTTTAAATGCATGTGAATTGTGATGATCTGAAGTTTGGAGATTATTCAACGCTTGGGATATGTATGTAATCAAAGAGTTTGTTTGTTGGGATTATAATGAGAATCACAAAATTTAATTTATATAAGATCAAGATGAGTTGATTTGTTCTTTACCTACTACCCACAGAAATACTATACTAGAACGTACCAGTATTTCATTTTCATTCTTTCTTCCTTCCTCTAGTATAGAGGCCAAATTAAATTAAATTCAAGAACACAAAAAGATCAAACTTTTTTGTTGCAAAAATCTGCACAGATTTAGTACTGTCCTAATTAATTGATTTTTCTTTTTTTTGTGAATTGCAATACAAAGGGTAAATATTTTATAGTATATAAAGAGCTAGGCTGCCACCTGCCCTTTTCTTGTTCTACAGCTTAGGAGTTAAGGAAAAGAGAGATCGAATATATATCAAAGAGGGTCGGGCTACTTTAAATTGTACGGAAATATCTCACAATTAAAACCTGTATGTATGTTTTGTTCGGAAACAGAGAAGAAATTCTGTTAAAAGTTGAGAGAATTAATTAATGCTGCTGAGTAATTAGTATAATATAGTATATGATCAATTTCAAACTTTTTAATTAAGTAAAAGCGGAAACAATAATATGTATGCATGTATCGATAAATTAACACTTGAAACAAATGTCATCAAGAAAGGTAGAGGTACAGGGGAATTAATAGGGACCATGAGCTATATAGGGAGGAGAGGCTGCAGGAAGAGGCGGCGGACGGCGGGCAGTGGTGGTGGTGGGCTGTGTCAGCCTTGTTGTCCCTTTCTGATACAACAACACCTTTGTTGGATTTCTCTTTCTCTAGCTCCCACTTTAATTTCTCTGTTGAATTGAATGAGGATTCTATTATATTTCTATTCTAATAATGTTATGTATAATTTCCCTTCTCTCTTCTATCTGACATCAGTTGGGGGGGGGGGGTCAGTTTGGACGCCCACTCTTTTGGTTAATTTTTTTGGACTACTAAATCAATCTGTTCAAAATGCAAGAAGACAACAAAACCTTAGGGCCTAGTTGGCTGGGTTATGGCCCGGTCTCGTCGATTTCGCGAAACTGAGTCAGAACTCTTCTAAATGAAGTTTGGAAAAACCCATGAGACTCACACAAATCTATTTAGAAAACTCATATATATATATATATATATATATATCCAAACTCATAAAATATTGATTTAACACATACCACCTATTTTCCCCCTCAAACTCTATAAAAATGATATTGATTTGATATCTACCACCTACTTTTTTCCCCAAACCCCAACATCCAAACCCAATCCAACAGTGGGGTTTCAACTTTTTCAAAATCACAAAACTCAACATCCAAAACCTAACCAACTGAGGTTTCATAGGTTTTACCCAAACCATTTTTTTAAACCGAGACCCGCGAAACCGAGCCAAAACCCTTCCAAATAGGCTCTTAGTTCTTTTTTCGTACATTTAGTAAAGAAATTTAGCAAGTACTAAATATTATTCAAGTTGCAAAGTGTTGCTTAGTTATCAATTTATAAGAAATGAAGTAGACAAGATTTACCAAAGGAAATATACGAATTAATTTTCGTGAAAGGAATATTTTTTGTGATTAATTACCAAACTACGAAAGAAGCTAAACCATAATATCAAAATAAAACTAAATCTTTGATCTTTTAGATATCCAAGTTCAGACAGGCCAAATCAAGGTGTAATTTCATTTAATTTAATACCACTTCATGTATATCATTATTTCATATAGCACGAGTTATTCTATATAAGGTTTGAAGGGAAAGTTGTAAAATGGTCACATAACAAGAAAATATTTTGCTTTGAATTGAACTTTTCACAATTATTTGTTCATTTAAATTAGTTATTATATATCTGAGCCTGCAATTTCGGTCGAAGGGAGACGAGAGTCTCGTGAAGAGAGTAAGGACGAATTAGAGAGGAGGGTGACGGTTGGGATGGTTTGGAGGTTACAACTGCTCCAAAATGGACTCCGCTTTTGGTTTTATTCGGCTTGTCTGCTCTATAATCTATATCTATATCTATATCTATATCTATCTTTTGTTCGACAACCCCACCCCACAAACCTAGGTTACTATTTTATACTCCAATATTCTGTCTGGGCCCAAACTCAAATTGTTGGGTCACTGCCATAATGGGCTGGTTCTAGATCTGAGGCCCGAGACTGCAATAGCCTTTTTTCTTTTTCTTTTTTTTTTCAGTTTCAGGCTTACAGCTTATGATGGGTTGATGGTTATATCCAAAGATGATCCCATACGGCTGTCGGCGGCGGATTTAATTCGAATCAAATTCAATACTAACTCATTTCATTCAATTTTTTATCCGATTAAAAATTCTACTAAAATAAATAATCATAATTTCGACATGTTAAAATCCTCATCCCACAAGAAATAATCATACAAATAAAATTTTAGATTTTTAGAATATTAATTTATTCAATAATATTTTATTGTCAATGTATATGTTTATTTTCATACATATTTTTATACAACAACATTAATATCAATTTCTATATTTTTTTTCAATGAATTAGATGATTAATTTTTATTTGTTGAAATTTAATGAATTAGGAAGAAAACTTTAATATATATACTAAGGAAATAATCCCCCTTTAATTATTACCAATCAAAACTTGAATAAAAATATAACACTAAGAGTTCTGAGTTTTGTCATACAAAAGATAACGTATCCAATCGTATTGCGTAGGTTCGGATTAGTGTAACAAAAGAAAAATGATTTCAGGTTTTTTGCCAAAAAATAAAAATAAAAATAGAGAAGAGTGCACAAAATCATCTTTAGAAGTACACTCCGCCAAATGAGCATGATTCACGGGTGCAAAGTGAAATGCAGCGCATGAGTTGGTAAATGTATCAAGTTTTTTTTTCGAGAAAAGCTAACTGTATGAATATATAAGCATAGATCAAAATTTCCATCTTTTTCATCGAAAACATCGAAAAAATTATATTTTTGAATCAATCGAAATGAAAATAAGATGTATTTTCGAAACTCTATATTTGTCTTGAAACTTTCTATTTTTTTTAATTTAGTAACTTTTTTTATAATTTTTCCTAGTTTTTTTGAAAAGTTCCCGAAAACTTTTCGAAAAGTTTCTTATATTCAGCTGACCGTAACATATATCGAAAACGAAACTTTGATCCATGGTATAAAGTTAATTTCATAGGAAAAGACAACACTCCCTTAAAATCTTAAAAGCCAAAATCCACTAGTACATGGTAAATGTAAATATTCATTAATTTGACCAACAGGTGATTGGTCTAGTAGAAGGACTAGTCACTATAAAGCAACGAACTCAGATTCGAATCCCTGTTGAGAGAGATACCCGCTTATGTGCCCAACACGCCTCGAATGGGATTAAAAAACTCTTGAGAAAAAAAAAATTCATTAATTTTTATTTCGAAATTTATAAGAAACTAGTAATTTAATAAAGGTGCACGACTTTATCTGCAAATTGATAATAAATGGGCTTGACCCCAAACAAGAGGTTCGGAAATTGTGCGAAATTACAAGCCCGTCAAAGTTTAGCATATTCAACCCATTTGCAAAGATCGTGGCCCGGTAATTTTTAACTTCACATGATTTATTACTGTATTATTATTATTTCTTTTCGTTTGAATATTTTGATTTTGATCCGAATCCCATCACCTCATCCTTACAAACCAAAACTTATTTTCATTGTAAAAACCCCAAGATACAATCCCAGGCTAAAATCATGAACTAATTTCTTAATTTATGTTCTACGAGTACATGAGCGCAGATATATATATATATATATATATATATATAAACACCCGTTCTTGGTTTGGAACAGAAAATAGTAATTTGTTCAGCCCGGTCAGTACCAATTACATAATTATTTCAAGATGATATCCACGAGTGAACTAGTAGATTAGATTAGATTACATATTTTCATCAATTCCAAATTGAGAGAACAGAGAAGGCACATCAAAAACAATTACAACTTAATTAATTAAGTTGGAACAGACAATTAAGTATTTTATTTTATTTCTTCTCTTTGGCCTTGTGATCCTCCATAATCTTCTCCACGTCATCCTCCACCGTCTCCTTCGCTTTCTCTGTAGTGTCCTTGGCCGCCCCCCACGCGCCCTCCACTGTTTCCTTTGCCTTCTCACCTACACTCTTCACAGTATCCACCACCGTCTCCGCCGCGCCTTGTGTTTTCTCTTTTGCCTCTTGTGCATACTCTTTAGTCTTATCCGCAAGGGTCCCCGCAGCATCCTCTGTTTTCTCCTTCGCCCCTTGTGCGTACTCTTCTGTCTTCTCCTTGGCTTCCTGCCCGTACTCTTTTGTTTTATCAGCCATGTCTCCGGCTCCGTCCATGGTCTTCTCCTTGGCATCCTGCGCGTACTCTTTTGTTTTCTTCGCCATATCTCCGGCCCTGTCCATGGCCTCTTCCCTCATTTGGTTTGCATTCTCAATCGTGTCGGAGGCGGAATTCCCCGCCCAATCCTTGGTTTCTTTGGTCTTGTCCACCGCTTTAGAGGCGGCTACACTAGCATTCTCTTTCAACGAATCAACGCTCTGCTTTGCTCTGTCCAGAGTCTTGTTGTCATCATCTGCCGCATGGCGTCCCTAACCATGCCATCAAAATAAATACATACAATTATTAAATTAACTGACATAAAAAAGTAAAAATTAAATTATTAGTATACATACCTCGGAGTATTTAGCAGCAGAAGTGAAGCAAACACGGGAGACTTTGCGGCGGAGAGGGAGGGAGGGGTGTTGGGAGAAAGATCTGAAAAGGTTGAAAATTGAGTTCTTGGGTAAAGCTAGGGCGGCCATAGCTCTTCTATTTCAAATTAATTAAGATCTCAAAGAAAGAAAGAAAGAAATACTACTGTACTGTTGTTGTTTGGAATTAAAACGGTTTCATATAAAGAGGGGAGGGGAAAGGTGGCGGTCCGATTAGTTGGACACGTGTAATGGAGAGTGCCGCGTGTGGATAAAGACTTACACCAGTCGGCCACTCATTCCAATTTTCATATTTCCAGTCGACCACTCTTTCCAAATTTCATACTTACTTTCATTTCATGTACTCGCGCGTATTTAGCACAAAAATTCTGTTTATGGTTTCCGGTTTGGCCAAATTCTTGCATTGTCATGTAAACTCGAACAACTATATTTCATTTGTCATATAATTATTTTTTATTCGATCAAATTTAATTTGAAATAAAATATGAGCACAAATTCACGAAAGAATTAACGAAAGGATTAAAGGCGTATATTAATTTAGTTATGGGCATGAGCATTATATGTTACATCGAACTTTTGCTTCAAAGTTCAAACACATATATATTTTGTAACACAAGTCAATAACGACAATTGTTTGAGCATTGTAGTTAAAATTGACCGTCATCGTACTTGAACCCAATTTAATCCAGTGATGTAGTAGTACAAATGATCGATTGTTCCTAATCAAGGTCATTCTTACTAGCACTTTCAAAGATCAACTATCTAACTCAATCATTAATTAAAACGAGCTCGATACAACAATGCAACCTCGAATTGTTACAACCTCGAGATTTTCAATTATATAGCCGATTTCATTAATGCAAATGGTAAAACCCTAATTTGAATTATAAACCATAATTAGCATTAACTAGACTAATTGTGTTAATTAACCTAACTAACACTAACTCTTAAATGTTAACTTTTTATCACTTAAATAGATTCCAATATCTATCTATCTAATTATAAAAAAGAGTACTTATCTATCGTTGCAAAATAGATTTCAAACCAATTTTAAAATAAGGAAATATATATATACGTGCAGTTCTGCTAAATACAGCCAGTGCAGTAAATTAATTGGATATAAATGCCCTTAATATATTAATGGTGTCAGCATGCATTCAACATGTGAATAGTCTGTTTTTGCCTTGAACTAACCTGCATGATATTAGTATTATATATATATATGTCATTGGATGCAAGAGTTATTGAATATTGACCCTTTGATTTAGATTCCTAATACTATGCTTAAGAAAAAAAGAAGATGGACATATAATTCAACATTGATGTCATTATTCGATAATCTAGTTCCAACTAACTGATAGTCATTCGCCTCATGAATTATATATTCTTGTTTAATTAATTTGTAGTGTCTTCCCGGTAACAATTATATACTGGAAAGGATTTCTAAGAATAAGGATTAATGTTTTATTTCCAGTACTTTTGACCAAAGATCTTGAATATATTTATATATATTCTCAATTTTTTGGATTTTTATGGGTCAGTTTTGATCCTGGATAAAATCAATCCTTAAGACTCAGTACAAATTAACATGAAAGTAACTTCAAATTAGTTTACATATTACTAACACGCTCAAATACAATTTAGATTAAAATCATTCTTGTAACACAAAAGATCTAAACTCATTTCAGATTTCCAAAAAAAATCAGTCTTAGAAAATCTCACAAAAAGTTATTTTAAAAGCGATAATTGGTACTAGCTGCCTACTACACTACATACTGAAAATGGTTTTAGCATCCATAGTTCCTCATATATGCGCTAACTGAACATTAGTCAGCGCAACTTATCAACTCTATTTGACTTTCCATATGAAAGAATTAAAAACTCTAGATGAAAACATTGCAAACACATATGGAAACTTTAATTAATATATCCTTGATTTTCACATATTTAACCATCTGCAACCAAAGTCAAAACTGGGATAACATCATCCTAAATAATTGGAAAATTAGAGAATTTCAAGTTCCAACTCCTTCATATCATTAACCTATATTTATAGCAAAAAATAAACATATATATATATATATTATATGTGATTGTATTCAGCAGTACTATAAATCACTTCCATAGCTTGATCCATCGATCATGGCTCACTGATGCTATAGTATTAGTCTCAGATGCATTAGCCAAGCAAGAAACTATACCTTCATGTGCTCGGTAGCTCCAAGTTCTGCTTCCCATTGTCGGGTTCCAGATATCTATTGTCTGAAACATACGAATATTTTTTCCTTAGTTATCCGATGTGGGTCTTCTCAAAAGCAATTTAGAATGCTATTAAGAAGCATATAGTACCTGGTACGAACCCAATGCCACGACTGCATATTTAGGATGGAAAGTGCCTGATGCAAACTTGTTCCCAGTAGAATGCAATTCATGCACGCTTTTTCCACCAGACGAAACCGACCAAAAACGAGCACTTTCTTCACTAACAGAAACTAGATATTTTCCCTCGCCATCCCAACACAGAGAATGGACATCTTTATCATGTCCCTGTAAATTAAAGAAAAATACAAGCATTATACAAATGCACTTAAAAATGAAAAAAAAAAATTAATAATATATTATACTCATAGAGCTACCTCGAATCTGTGATGAATGATGCCAGTCTCGACATCAAACAAATTGATGACATTTCCTGTAGAAGCTGCCAGCAGGTTCCCTTGTCGAGGTTGGAATCTTACGCGTGTGTTAGCTCCCTGCAGTTTGATAACCATAAAAAATTTAGATCATATATAGCAAATGATAAGTATTGATGGAGATGGTTATTCAAATAAATAAAAAAAAAAAAACTGACCTTAAAAGTGCGAAGACAAGCATTTTGAAAGACATTCCAGAGTCGAATTTCATCATTACTATCACAAGAACACATGAGATTGGGATTTCCTGGGTTGAAGTCCAATGAAACGACATGTTCACCATGCCCAACAAGCCTGAAATAAGAAGTAGTTGGCTGCAACATCACGGCAAAGAAATAGTAAGCCGTCGTGTAGTGTAGAATCCATAAAATTGTAACGTTTCTAAATATAAACATTCTTTCTCTAGTATATTTACAATACCAAAAGTTATTGTCAAAAGAGTATTAAATAATTACATAAATAGTAGTTTTCAAAGCTTGGAACCAAGAAAAGCTCATTCATGAGATATCATATAAATCCCTATAGTTAGCATATGATGTACAAACAAGATGATACAACAAGTTATTCGAAATATCTTATTGGAGAGAGATGAGGGAAAGTTTAGTACATTGACTGCATCATATATCCTCAGAGTTCTGTCAAAGGAAGATGTTGCAAAAATAGTGGAATTAGGCTTATAACGAATGTCTGTAATGAGTTGTGAATGTCCGTGAATAATGTTCATGGTTGACTTTTTCAAGTCCCATAGGTAAACCTGCTACAATGAAATGCAATGTAAGTGATCTCATAAAAAAAATTATAATTATCTTTTTAAATATATATTCAGGACGAACAAAGAAATGAAAGCTATTGAAGATATTTGCTTAACCTTCTTCTCATGTCCAGCAGCAACTAAGAAATCTCCCATAGTTGAAAAATCGCAACAAGTAAACTTGTTATTAGTTGGGCGGACACTTCTAGCTAGCTCGAACGAAAATCCTGCAATAGCAATTTATTACTCAAGTTGTCTTTATTGGCGTAAAATTAAACTATAAGGCATATAATGATGCAATTGTATCAATCCATTGAAAGAGATTGATCTTCATTTTAAAACGCGAAGGTAGTATCTCAAATCTCAATGATTCTTGAACCTAATTAACAATAAAATATAACATTCCAGTAGTGAATTTGGACCCTAATTAGTCTATAAGCAATTAAATCACATCGAAATGAATCTAGACATAATGAATATAGACACTCGGGAATGAATCTATAATGACACATTGTTACCATAATATCAACTTGCCTTGTTTCTGAACTTTTTTAGAACCTTTTTTTGAAGTTTTTGAGTTATCTTGCGCCACTTCTTCATTTGAGAAGTAGGAATCCACCTCCTCGTCCAAAGGTTTCTCCATTTCTTGATTATTTCCGCCCTACAGCTCAAAAATAAAGGATTCAGATGCAATAGTTAATCTTTCTTTGATTAGATAAAGGCCAATAAAAAATATGATGAGACAAACTTGAAGAAATGTACTCCATAGCTCCAAATAAACCCCCACACCTTATTGTGAAACACTTCCATGCTCAACTACCATATTATGGGATAAGCAGAACGCATGATAATAGTAGGAAAATCTGAGACATGTTCTTTGCTTCACACTCGATTGAGACTCCGAAATATATATACATAACATAGTTAATACATAAAGGGTTGCACAATAAAATATTACATGCATGGAGATATATGTCTTTCCGCATCACGAAAAGTTAAATTGTTGTACTTGTACCCTAATCGAGCAGGGAAAGTACCAAATTAAACCAACCTTATATTTTACACACACACACACACAACATATATACTTTCATGCAATGAAAGATTAATCGGTAGAACTAAGATATGTAGAACCAATTACATAAGTGGAAAATGATGCATTATTTTGTTGTGCACGTGAAACATGCACAGAACAGGACCATGTGAAACATTCTACTGATTGTTCATGAAGCACAAGAAGATCATGATATTGCTTCAACTTACTACTAAACCATTTTCCCTTGAGCCTTCACCAACAGGATTAGTACTACCCATATTGTTTGATGCTTGTGCTTCAAATATGCTATTTTGTTGAACTTGTGGTGCAGAAGGTGGAAATTGTTGCTGCTGATTTGGCATCGGAGTACCATACCCAACAACCTGACGTGAAAAAACAAAAACGAATCGACATTTGAGTTCAGATCTGCAAAATATTAATCTTACAACTAATACTAAAATACCAAAATTTAAATTCTTGTACTAATACCATAATCAAGCAGGAACAATACCAAATTAAATATATATTACATACATACGAGCATGAAAAATTTAAATTGATATTGCTTCAACTTACTACTAAGTCATTTTCCCTTGAGCCACCACCAACAGGATTAGTACTACCCATCTTGTTTGATGCGTGTGCTTCAAATATGCTATTTTGTTGAACTTGTGGTGCAGTAGCTGGAAATTGTTGTTGTTGATTTGACATTGGAGGACCTTCCCCGAAAACCTGACGTAAAAAGGCCAAAATGAATCGACATTTGGGTTTAGATCTGAAAAATATTAATCTTACAACTAATACTAAAATAAAAAATTTGAAGTATTGTACTTATACCATAATCAAGTAGGAACAATACCAAATTAAATATATATTACATACACAAGAGCATGACAAATTTAAATTGATATTGCTTCCACTTACTACTAAGCCATTTTCCCTTGAGCCACCACCAACAGGATTAGTACTTCTCATATTGTTTGATGCGCGTGCTTCAAATATGCTATTTTGTTGAACTTGTGGTGCAGTAGCTGGAAATTGTTGCTGTTGATTTGTCATTTGAGTACCATAACCGAAAACCTGGTGTGAAAAAGTCAAAATTAATTGACATTTGGGTTCAGATCTGAAAAATATTAATCTTACAACTAATACTAAGATACAAAATTTAAATTCTCGTACTTATACCATAATCAAGCAGGGACAATACCAAATTAAATATATATTTCATACACACGAGCATGACAAATTTAAATTGATATTGCTTCAACTTACTACTGAGTCATTTTCCCTTGAGCCACCACCAACAGGATTAGTACTACCCATCTTGTTTGATGTTTGTGCTTCAAATATGCTATTTTGTTGAACTTGTGGTACAGTAACTGAAAATTGTTGATGTTGATTTGACATAGGAGTACCATACCTGAAAACCTGACGTGAAAAGGCCAAAATGAATCGAAATTTGAGTTCAAATCTGAAAAATATTAATCTTACAACTAATACTAAAATACAAAATTTAAGTTCTTGTACTTATACCATAATCAAGCAGGGACAATACCAAATTAAATATATATTTCATACACACGAGCATGACAAATTCAAATTGATATTGCTTCAACTTACTACTAAGCCATTTTCCCTTGAGCCACCACCAACAAAATTAGTACTACCCATATTCTTTGATGCGTGTGCTTCAAATATGTTATTTTGTTGAACTTGTTGTGCAGTAGTTGGAAATTGTTGCTGCTGGTTTGACATCGGAGTACCATACCCAACAACCTGACGTGAAAAGGCCAAAATGAATCAAAATTTGAGTTCAAATCTGAAAAATATTAATTTTGCAGCTAATTTAAAAAAACACAAATTATATTAAGCAAAAGTTGCATTTCTTACAGTTGAAGGAAATCCAACTGATGGAACTTGGTTTCCTAATCTGTCTCTTCCTGAAAGATTGAATTGAACAGGAAATATATGAGAATAACAATGAAATAAGAAAATACGGGAATCCTTAAGGTTATATGAAATACTAAGTTGCATATGATGCATTATTGTCATATATTGACATCAAATAAACACAAGAAAATTCTATCCGTTTTCATGGAAGTAGATCCTGAATCATAAAACGACATAATTTGGAATCTATGGAGATTCTTTGAGTCCAAAATACATGCATGAAATAAATTTCCTTCTATTTCTTCTAATATGATTATGCTACTTAAAGTACATTAATGCTCCCTACTCTTGTAAGTTCACTCATGTGAGAGAACCTTCTACTTTGACATAATTGACGAGACTAGTTTGGAGTTCTATATTACTATGAATAATTTGAGTGCAAAATTAAAAATAAGTCGCAAAAGTACTATATCTTGTCCAAGGATTGTAATATCATTAGAGTACTGCAAAGAGATCTCATTTTAGAGCTCATGTGGTTCATTGAAGGATATTGAAAAGGTTCTTGCTGCAAATACAAGGAAATGTGAGAATATTTTATCTTTAATAGGAAAGATCAATCACGTCGCCTTGAGTATGAAAACACTTGCCCTCGTGGTAGAATAATGGTGGATAAAGTTACAGTTGAAATGCGGCATTTTCTCTAATGTAAAGCTTAAATGGTAATTTTGGCGTAAGTGCAAGCACTCATTTTATTAATTGTTAATCTAGCCAATGTAGCAAGTTTACAAAAAAAAAAAAAAAGTGACGTTCCATGTTCATTTCTACAACGTGTTTTCTTTGGTGGTGCACAACCATTATCTAGCCTAGGGGTTACATCACATACGGTAATAGTATACCACTTCCGAGATCAAGATCTTTTATCATGGCTTCCGCTTGTTGCATTCCTTGATCTATAGTTTTATAAATAGCATTTGCTGCTACATTTTGATCGGCAAAGGGTGTCCCTCTTCTCGTACTCTTGAATCCACAAGTACGGGTCAAGGGAAAACCACCAGACCTCGTACATCTAGAATCAACAACAAGAGAAAAGGAAGAAGTCGCGTGTTTACGCCGGCTCAATATGAAGCCATTTAAGAAAGTGTCACCGTCCTAATTCATGTGCATAGGTTTAGAGCAAATAGTTACCCTTGGCTTTGTCAAATGTCATTGTAGATGATCTTCTTTTCTCGGCATCATTTGTTAATTGGGGTTTGTTGATTGGGGATGTCAACAATTCGTCCTCGTGGTGGAGGTTCTCAAATTGAGACATGAAGCTGAAGTATGATTACCGCGTGAAAGATAAGATTATCACTTACTAATAAAAGCATGGTAATGCATTTACTTAGATCATTTGATTTATGTTGTGAGCAATCATTTATATTGTTTTATGACTTCAAAACATAAAAGTGGTTAATCCCATCGTCATAACCGTTTAATTAGAGGCATGTTCTTGTGTGGAAAATTATTAGTCTAATCCATTGAAGATATGGTCCAAATATAAACAGTATCCAAGCAAGGAAAAACACTTGCCGTTGATTGGTTATCAATGGCGCCCCGTAGACGCTCGAGTGAAATTACAATCTCCAAAATGGATTCTCAAATTATTGGATGTTGTCAAAGGGAGTGGTGATGTCATATGTAAAAAGGATTAGGCTTATAAAATGGCGGTAGCAAATAGAGCTTTTGCACATTTTTTTGAATCCATGAAGAAGAGCTCTACGTCTCAATAAAAAAAATCAAGAGAAAAAGAAAGCAGTGGAATCGATCGATAGATTACTTAAAATAAAATGAAAAATAAAACATAAATCATGGATCAACTAAGCGCTTTCAGGACCTTCTTTGCTTTCGGGGACCTTCTTACAGAGAAACATCATGTAAACCCCATGGAATGAGGTTTGATCTTCATGATATTCCAATTCCAAAATGGAACTTCAACCAATAGGAACTACTTTGAGAAATTGGACGTTCATGATATGGTATTTAAATAATGAAAGCTTCGTTCTCGGCTCTACGAGCATTCTTTATATGCACATTCATTTGCTTCTTTTTATGGAAGTTTGATTTTCCCAAATGTGTTCTAGTTTTTGGCCTAATTGTTCTTTTGATGATCGATTCAAACTTGATAAAGCCCTTAAAGTTAAGCACTGCATAATCAATGTCTCTTTGACTTAGAATCACTTTGGCGTATGAGCTACTTAGGGGGGTGCTTTTTAAGGTCCCTCCGACTCGGAAGGTCCTCAACTCCCCTACACCATCTTTTTAAATAATCAAAACAAGATTGGAAATGGACTTCAAGGTTTACAAAAAAGTTTGTATCAGACATTATTACACTGAGATCAACTTCCTAAAAATTCACGTGTTTTGGTTTGTTATATAAGACTCTTTTGTGAACAGGCGCTACCAATTCATACTTGAAATGAATTTGTGAATGGAATATAGATTCAATAAGAACATAAGAAGTTTTGACAGGAATAGATATGGAATAAACAAAATGATAAATTTTGAATTCAATGCTATAATTGAGTATCTAGATTGCACATCGAGATACGGATTTGAAACAAGGAGGGACGAGAATGTGAAAATGATTTCCACTTTAAAATCACTAAAAAAATTCCTTTTTTTTAGCAACAACGTATTGTCAACAACTTAAAAGCCGTTCCGCAAGCCACGGAACACCCACCACGGGTTTAAGCCATTGTGAATATTTTCTTCACTATAGATCGATTTTTGCTACCCTTACAATCCACCACGACTTTAAGCCTGGTGAATATTTACTTCACTATAGCTCGATCCAAAACTATTCCAAAAGTTGTTGGAAACACCCACCACCGCTTATATCAATATGGAAACATCCACAACGGCCTAAAGCTCATTATGGAACTTTCCCTACCTTACATGTACCACACGTTCAAACCCATTGGGTAAGCATTGTGCTTGAGCTTCCACAACTAAAATGTTGTTTTCGCTACTTCTTTTTTTCGTGGATGCTCATACTTACGCTTACGTTGTGACACATAACTTTATATCCTAGGAGAACTTGTAACTTATATTGTGGCTACAACCTACAAGTATCAATATTGTGGTAGGAGATAACCCAAATTGTACTAAGTACCATTCTCCTGCCTTTCAACCATATTCACCACTTCCAAATGGTGTAGGTATATCAAAAATTTCACTCATCCTAGTACGTAGCAACTACACAAAAACTCGAGTAGCTATTGAGAAAATACCAAATTCCATGGAGAAGTTCGACTAACATTCGATTGTAATCAAGTACTTCTTTCCATTTCTTTCTATAATTGGTCCACATTTGTCCAAGCTTGGCTTTGTTCA
The DNA here is from genome assembly GCA_030819805.1 of Penstemon newberryi var. newberryi. Taxonomy (NCBI): domain Eukaryota; kingdom Viridiplantae; phylum Streptophyta; class Magnoliopsida; order Lamiales; family Plantaginaceae; genus Penstemon; species Penstemon newberryi. The sequence goes on along the minus strand of JAUALY010000005.1, from coordinate 44,566,953 downwards.
GCTTTAAAAACTAAATCCAATCCAGACAACACCTACCTTATTTATAAGAGTATTATAGATCCAATACAAGCAAAAACTAGAACTTAATTAGAAGAATCTTTTTACATATTTTATGTATCATTACAATTGCCTTCAGGAAATGACTGCTATGTCACAAGATCGTTAAACATTTCTCCAAGCCATGCATCGGAAATATTAGTTGCTCATATCGCTTCATGTGTCTGCATAAGTTCTTGATTCAGGAGGAGCTTGTATCAGAGTCTATAGAGTTGGAACTTGTTGAAGAGCCTATTACGAGGACAGGAGCAATGGGCTTTCATCACGCATTGTCAAACAAATTCTAAACCATGATAGTATACTTACACTACTTTTGTCTATTCAAATTTAATATTTTCAAGGTATACCTAAAAAGAATTATCCAATATAAGTTCATGTATCAAGCAATCAACCCTAAATTTATGCAAACTATATGATCAACGGACATAGTCGAGTTATGACATGTATACTGCGCACTAAAAAAGAAATAAGAAGAGAAACGAGCATGAAAACAGACCAGTATCAGCAGTTTTTGTTGGCTCTGCAGCGATCGATCTCCTCGAACTAGTACCACATTCACCCTGAAAAACAATTAAAAATACTTATAATATTCATCTTTTTATATCTTCCATTTAATTGTATAAATGTAGACATACTCTAGTAACAAAAAGCCCACGGTTGTTACAAACTTTCGTCTGAGGAAGGCTGCAATATAAAACGACACCAAGTTAAAGTGCATATTAGACCCCTAATAGAAATTTAGCACCATACGTTGCAAAATAAAGATACTTGCAAAAAAGCATATCGTGCAGTTTACTTATACCGCCAATTTCAAATAACTAAGAACAACTATTAACTATCCTAATCCCTGGATAAATCCAAAGGAGTCCACCTTCACCAATTCAAGAATGTTACCTTGATTTGCTTGAAGATGCCAGCATACAAGCTAATTGATGTTGATCAAAAAGGTGTGAGTTGGAATTCAAGTTCGCAGGAGAGAGCCTAGGACGCTTTAGTTCGTTACCCACCATATTCATAGTTTCTCCTGGCGGCCTAAAATTGTAGTCTATAGCAGGACCAACTCTGATCCACTCATCGTTCTGTTCTGGCCTCGGCCCTATGGGCCCCACATTCTCCATGTTTTGCCTTGACACCATTGAAGAACCAGCAATTTCTAGCAGATTAGGATGCTTGGGAGTTTGAGTTTTAGGACAGAAACTCTCATCTGGCTTTGGCGTTGTAAGAACAACATTTTGTGGCACATTTCCAGCCATTTTAGCAGCCTGCAAAATTATGGGGAAATAGTATTGTGTGCATGAAACTCGACATGTGATGTGATGAAATAACAAATAAACAAAGTAAAAATCGATAAAACCTCGGATGAGGTGCCTTCTCCTGCATTTCGATTTTCCGAAGGTTTAGAGTAGACATCCCAAAATAAGTCCCACCACTCTGTCAAGAATCCTTCGGGGGGATTGAGTGCTGGAATGAGAAGGAATAATAAATTTCAAAATAAATGCTGACCTAATGCTAGAAATAATTAATATGGCAAAAGATAAACAAATTGAACTAAAAATTATTCAAAACAGTACTTTTCCAAGTTATAATCAAACATCATATGGCGGCATTGACTTAAAATAACCCAAATGTGTCCTTAAATTAACCATGCAAGTAGTAACAACATTTTATCACAATAAACAAAAAAAAAAACAATTATGTAATTAATTAATTAATTGTGATTTCTCATTCTCCATACAATTAATTTAGCCCTTACTTAGATACACTAGTCATCAACAACAACAAAAAAAAAATGAAAATCCCATAGATCAAGCAAAAGAAATACACTAGTCATCAACAACAACAACAACAACAAAAATGAAAATCCCATAGATCAAGCAAAAAAACGTCAATCGCAGAAATCAAGTAGGCTAAAGAAGCACTGATAGCATTAATAGACGCGTTAATTTCGAGTAAACATCAAAATCGAAAAATTAAATTTATGAATCTTATAAGAAATTGAGAACAGAGTGTATATATATACCAACTCCATTGCTACAAACATTAATTTCGAGTAAACATTAAAATCGAAAAATTAAATTTATGAATCTTATAAGAAATTGAGAATAGAGTGTATATATATACCAACTTCACTGGCACAAACATTAGCCTCTGTAGCAAAAATATCAGCAGTTGTGTGCATGTTCTTTCTTTTCATGTAATCCAGAATGTACAAGTCTAATCTGCACATAGAATTAAAAAAAACTAAAATCAGTAAAATAAGAGAAACCTAAAACCCTCAAGTAAAGCATTGAACGTTTATGCAAACACAACTCACGACTTCTGAGGATCCCAATTTTCCATTTTCTAAAAAAAATTGAGAAAATTTGATTTTGGATTGATTGTAAAAAGGAACAGAAGAAACTTGGAGAAGTAGAAACCCTTTTGTGATTTGGGGAGAGGAGAAGATTTTTTTAGAGAGTGAGAGTGAGATAAAGCGGTGGGTGTGGGAGGGAAGTTGGTGCCAAAGCCATGCAAAATGGTACCCTCAGCCTCAGGGGATAAAGATTAAAGCACCTGCAAATTTACAATACTCCCAAATTATATAACTACTACTTTTTGTATTTTACTTTACTACCCAAGAAAAACAATAGACTAGAGTCTCGGGTTCTTTTCTGAGGAGGGTTTTATTTATTTGACTATTTTCTAATTGTCCCAAAAAATATTTTCTTTAAAACAATTCAAAGCTTTCTTTCTTTCTTGAAATTGAATTTTTTTTAACTTTTATCCGAAATTCAGGATGGAAAGAGAAAAAAGAACTGAGCCATAAAGAGTGATAATAAATAAATAAATAGCTTTATTATACGTCATATTGGAGAGGTTGTTGGTCAGTGGTGGACTGTAGTCTCTTCAGATCTAATAATTTCTCCGTCATATTCGCTATTATAATTAATTTAGAAATAAAAAATAAAAATAATATATATATATATATATCTAATGTTGATTTTTTTTAAGAATTTTAGTATTGTAATCCAAAATTTTGGAAATAAGATCTCTAACTTAAAATTTGGTCACTCCATTTGAGATTATTGAAAAGAAGAAAATAAAATGGATTATTGAATTGGTAAAAGCTTTGAAATTAATGAGAAGGTTTGGTACTGTGTAGTTACGGATAAGTTTTTGAGGTGGTGTGATAGAAGAAAGGAAAAATATACCAATTTTGAAACGGACAAGGCAATTGAACTAATTTTGTCAATATTGCCTGAATTCCGGATGGCAATGGGACAAAACAATTTTATTTCATGCATTTTGAGTCAAATATAGTTATGAGCTTTTAGGGTAAGTAATTTGATATTTGAGAACTAAATTAATTTCGATTTCGGTAATAAGGAATCGAATTCTGGTAAGAAGTTGCAGATTTTGATAAGCTCAAATTAATTTACTTGGCAAATTTATCTATGTTACATATTAGTGTATATTTGTGAATAAATGAAATGAGTAAAGATTTTTCTAAAAAAAAAAGAGTAAAGATTTTTCTTAAAAAAAAAAATGAGTAAAGATTTTTCTAAAAAAGAAATGTGTAAAGTTCTTGTTGGGTTGGAAATGTGTAGATTTGTCTAAGATTATAAAACAAATAGTACTATGTAAAGAAAAAAATTAGGACTTGTGATTGGTTAATTGATAATTGGTTGCATGTAAATAGGTGTGTTGAATTTCATGTGACTGGGAAGATAATTATATATACACACTCACATATATATAAGGTGATTTACATATACCCCCAAAAGTTTCAACTTTCGCACTTAATCCCCTAAAAGTGCAACTCTTGCATTCTACCAATCTTAAATTTAATCAACAGTCACACTTTGTCCCTGATGACCACTTTTTAGGCTTTAGGGATAAGTACTGTCAATCGGGTCTTGTGAGCTAAGTTTTAAATAGCTCAAACTCAAATTCTATCGGGTTTTATAGTTATAGGCTCAAACTCGGCTCATAAATTTTTGAGTTCTCTTGCTCAAACTCGGCCCATATAATTTTTCGGGTTTCGGGTCTATATCGGGATGGTTAATATAGGCAAAAATTGTTTGATATATAAAATATTTAGATTACCGAAACACGTGAATAAACTACTATTACTTAATTCACGAGTATATATCATTAAATAATATTTTAAATGAAAGATCGAGTTATTTGGCAACATTTTTTAAAGATATGTTTGATCTATATGAACAGGCAGTTGAGTTTTAAAGTCTCGAGACTCCAATTTGTTGACCTGACCTTTTGTGTTAACACATTTTTTTTTATCTTTGATTAAACTTTTTTCTTTTGAGTTTTGGCCTTCTACGTAAGTGATATACTAACATATATTTGAGTTTACATTATAACTTTTTGTAAAGTTTACTTGTTTCAAAATAAAAAAGTAATTAGTAACTATAACTACAATACAAATAATTAATCGTAATATTTAAAACAATTATATGTTCGGGTTGAGCCGTGTTAGGCTAAAGCTCAGCTCATAAATTGATCGGATTTAATATAAAGGCTCAAAATCGGCCCAACTAAAAAATCTTCGGATTCGAGCCAATTTTAATCGAGTTGAGTCATCGGACTTCGGGTAGGCCCGACTCAATTGACAGTCCTATTAGGGGTTATGTACGAAAATTATAAATATTTGGAGGGCAAATGTTAATTGTCCTTTTTTGACGTCTTGATCGATCAAGTTCATGAATTAAGCTTCCTGTGGTGTCAAAAATTACAACTTTCGTTTGTTCAGAACAACGGCCAAAAAACAAAGATAGTCCTTTAACTTTGACAGGGACGATGAAATGGGACACTTATTGTTTCGGCAAGCAATTTACATCATTTATGTTATAAGTTGTAGCAATTTTAGTCCTCTTACCCGCAATTTTAGTCCTAAATTCGTCGGAATTAATATTAGTATCAATAAATTGCCACATAAGAAAACAAATTGCGGCATTATAACATTTTTCCCAAATAATTAGTAGATAGTGAAAGAAATAAAGGAAATTAATGTGTTATTTTTCCTCCAATTTATGCTAATTTGACAAGGTGACGTGGTGTATTACTAAGCGTGGCAGTCAGACGTACAAAACTCCTAATTTGTTTGTTTACGTAGCAAGTTAAGGACACTGATTTTAATTCCGACGAAGTTAGGACTAAAATTGCTGATAAGAGGACTAAAATTGCGACAACACAAAACATAAAGGATGTAAATTGCTTGCCGAAACTATATTTGTCCCATTTTCACATCTTTACATAAGTTAAATGACAAAAATTGCTTTTTTTTGCCTCAGAATAACTAATGGCCAATGTTTTGCTCAACATCACAAGAAAAATGCAGCAATAATATAGTCCGAGTCTATTATTTTCCATATTTCAAATTTTCAATTTATAACAGAATTTCCAAAGCAGGACTTTTAGAAATAGCAAGCTAGGGTGTAATAAATATAATTTCAAACAAGACTTGACCAAGTTAGTAAACTACTTGTGAGTTATGTACACATTTTTTTAATCATTATCAGATTTTTTATTAATTTTTGTTATAGTAATGAGATTTTAGTGTATGAAGAATCGAATTTAGACTATAATTTAATTTTTTTGACTTGGTGGACAAAAATCATCTATTTGACATGTGGTCTTCAGACTAGTTTGTAAATAACTTTTCCATAATAGTATAAAAATTTAGTCCTATGTTCCACCAGTCAATGGTAGATCACTGAAATTTCCATTTTTTTTTTTTGGTAGACCACTGAAATTTCTAATAGTATTTAATTGTTAGATAGTACAACATATTGAGTTTAAACCACATTTTATGCCTTATAGTCGCGATAAACGGGCTTGGCCCAAAATAAAAAGTTAGGAGAATTGTCTAACTGGGATGGTTATGACGTTTATGTTTCTAACATAACCATCCCCTCTAACGTAACCATCCCCTCCCACTTTTAAAGATTCAGCCCCTATAACTAGGCCTGTTAAGGGATGGTTCCAGACCCAGACCCAGACCCAGACCCGACCCTGAAATGAGTACAGGATCTGGAGTCTGGACCCAGACGGCTATAACAAAGTTTATGGGCCGAAAACTACAAATTAAGAATGTCATGGAACGGATTTGATATGAATCATTTTATTAGAATGTTTTAGTTTTTAAAGAGTATATAATATAAAATATTTGAAGCGATGTAAATTTAGTTATTCTACATGAATATAGGACTAATTAAAGTATATTAACGCCAAGAAGTTATGAATTTTTCAAGGGTGTTTGCGGTACGGTCTACTGAAATTTTGTACTCGTCTGAACTCAATTTAATATTTTTGAGTTTTTAAATTTTTAGTCCAAATCCAACCCAACAAGTCTTAAGATTACAATTTGGGATCCACTTGGATTGGGGCAGTTTGGGACAGGTTTTGCAGTCTCAACATTCTCAACTTTAATACATTTTGTTATTTAATCAGTTAAATATAAATGCACTAATAATTACAACTTTTTATTTTTATTAATAAATTTCGTAAACTTTCATAGTAGATAATATAAAATATCAACTAACGTAATAAGATCTTCAATGAATACATAATTTAATGAAAGCTAAAAACAAACACGAACACTAGGTTAACAAGTTTTCATTACACAAATATAAAACTTTTCAATTCATCAATATATATATATATATATATATATATATAAAACTTTTATGAATCAATAAACAAAAGAGGAAAATACCTTTCATATTTGAACTTAATGTTGGTGGTTAACACCCCAATGAAATTTTGCTTAGTGAAATTCTCTTTTATGTTGCTTTACTTTTTATTTTTTGCAAAATAATTTTTAACCTTTATGTTCTAGTTTTGGATCTTTTTTTTTTTTTTTTTTTTTTGCACGTATTAGAATTCATCACATGAATTGGGCTAAGTCCACTTACATGATTTGGGCCTAACTCAATCTCAAAAGCTAGCTTGTAAGGTGAGGATTGTCCAAGACCTTATAAGGTGGACTTAACTATTGTTTTCAACCAATGTAGGATATTGAGTCTCAATAGCACGTAGACTTTGAGGGTTGCGTAAGACAGTAGGGTTTTTCTAGTATAATTGGGGTTTGAGTTGTGGAACACGACTAATTTGTTAAAGTATATGCTTAAATTATAGTATTTCTCATTTTCTTAATTTTAGGACTAAATTAAATAGTAAAATAAAAACATATAAACACCATAAATTAAATAAAGTTTAGTCGAATGCAGTTATGCGGTCTAAAAATGTATAAAACAAAACTAAATTACAACTTGCGGTCTTTTTTTCGAGATACCAAAGATCAACCCATCAAACCTTCAACCCGTAATACGCGAAGTGAATATGAATTTAGGTCGATCCGATCCGTTAGAGATCCGTATCAGACAATAAATAAAAGAATTATATATATACATAATATATATATGTATTATATCATATAATTATATCATATTAGATTGTAAGGCCCATTGCTACAGTGCCTCTATTTTATTTTGGGTTTTTTTTAATCCCCCCTACCATTAAACGACGCCGTTTTGCACAAATAAGCTGTCGTTTCTTCATTTCCTCTCAATTTTGCACTACCAGGTCAATTTAGTTCCCCTTTATTTTTTTTTTAGCTGCTTCTAATTTCATCCGTTTTCTCTGGTGGCCCCTGCTGCTTCATATTTTCTTATGCTGCTTTGAATTTCTTTTCCTTCATTTCTTCGATTGGTTGTTGCTTACTTCCTTTTTTTTCTTCTTTCGTTTTTTTTTTCCAATTGCCTGCTGCTTGCCTCTATTTTGTTCGTATCCGGGTAGTGGCCTTCTTATTATAATACTATATTCTTGAATAGATTTGGATGATTTTTCGTTCCTATTGCTTTAGTCCATGTGATCTTGTCCCTGATATCTGCTTTTTTTCTTGGTTCAGTTCGGGGCTCGGATTATTCATTTGTCTCTAATTGGTTGCTTGCTTCGGGTTGGGGCTCGGAGCGTTTATTTTCCCCTTGTTTTGGATTTGGATATAGTTTTCTACGTTGGAATATGGCTTGGTGCAGGGTATGTATTTCATGATTGCTCTTGTTCTGCACGCCTTCAATTGTTTGTATATATCTCCCTCAGTTTTATGTTCTTATTTTGCATTGTAGCTGTTCCAAATAATACTCTCTCTACTTAATATCCTAAATTGTATGTTTTCTTGAATTTTTTAAATTCCTATTTTCTTCTTGTATTAATGTTGTTGTATACTTATTTTGTAGAAGTTCTTACTGGTGTTTGTGATAGCAAATATCCAGGTAACATTGATTCTTGGCTACTTTCTGAAACAATAGGAGTAGTTTCAAGATATGTTTTTGAACTGTCATTGTGAAATACTTGTTTTTTGGTGTATGTCATTATGTTAATGACATGAAACATAGTCATCCTAATCTACATTAAAAATTAAGTGAGTGCTCACGCGGTAGAAAAAAGCTAGCAATCAGCAATGTTGGACTTATTATGGCTACAACTCAAGGATTTTATTATTCAATTACTAAACTGGCTAATCTTATCCAGGTGCATGTAATATTCCCTAGCATTGGTGAAAAATATCTTGTTTTCGCATTTATAGAGCGACACATGACGAGACTTCTTTTAGCTTGTGTGGGTTGGTCTATTTGGATTGCTAGGAGGAATCAAGAAATTTGGTTCTTTCAAGGAATTTTGATCTCAAATTATTTATTGGTGGATCTTATAGGTGAGATTGATACCTCAGATCTTACTCTTATATTTCATATAAGTTTTTATGCTATTTTTTGAAGCTTTTATTAAAATAGATTTTGTGTTATGGTAAATTCTTGTTTCCTAAATCTCTCTCTTCTGGGCCCCTTTATATTTTCTATTTATTTTCCATATTATAGAACTATGTTTCATTTTGGTTTTTCTAAAAAAAATTAGAATATAAAAATGAATTCAAGATTTGCACTTCAACAAAAGTTGATTGTCTATTGCTGAATTACAAGATATTACAAGGGCTTTAGTGGAGACCTCAAGATCTTGCGATGGCTTATCCATCTACAACAAATATTGTCTTAAATTTGAACTGCAAAGACCATGATCTGAGGAGAATGAAGTAACTCTATGAATTGATGTAAGTCTTCTGCTTTAATTTTAAGATTTTCTTATTTTATTTGTTGTCCATTAGAAGTTTTATTCATCATGAACTTCTGATTTGGAAATGGTCATTCCAGATCAAACAAATGATATGCTATATATTCATTTTGCGTAAAAAGTTATCATGGTCCACTTGATATATACAGAGACTTGAAACTTAGAACATGTCGCAAAAAAAAAGGTCAGTAATGCTATCCATCTACCATGCATTTTATTCATTAGATTATACTATGTTAATAGCCAATGTATTCATGCCTCTTCGAAATCTGAATCATAGTATTCATTCCACCAGGAATGGCAGCAATGACAAACCAGGGATTGTTTCTTCAAAATTGAAGAATTGGGAGTTAACTCCGAACAAGCTTATTACTATTCCATTTTAAGGTAAATAATGATATTTCTTCTGTAGAGCTCCCTTGTGTTTTTCATTAAGAGAGATCGATCTAAGCATTCACTAACTATAAGCTATGAGGCCTTTTTACAAGTGGGTGCCTCATATCAGAACTCTTATAGGACAGCTATAGGGAGGTTTAGCCAAACTACTGGATTGTACTTCGACAACCCGAAGTACTTTGTAGTTATTCTCTTACTTTTTTCATGTAGTAATAAACATTTTTCTTTTAGTTTATCCAGTATTTCCTTTTTGGTGGTTTAGAGAGGTAGTGGGATTATAAGTAACTACTTGGGAGCTCCAATTTATACTCATCTATGACCTCAAAATCATAACATTCCATTGATTTCATGGGAGAAATCTATTGAGACAGAAGGTATTATAAATGATCCAGATCAGACCTATAGGACAACATTGATCTCTATAGGGTCTATACTTGGCCATGTAACGTAAATGTATTAGATACATATTTGATTAGGAGAATAGAATAGAGAGATTAGTGCTCTTTGTATACATTCTTCTTTAAAATATGTTAGAATATATGTAATATATATAATATGGTATTGTGTTATATAGAACATATTATATATACCCCATATTTCATTATTGGGATAATTTTTAAAATTACATATATCTCATATTTAATTATTGTTATTTAGTTTTTGCTTCAGCTGACAAATATGGGATACATATAATCTGATATTTATGTTCTTTAACTTATCACAGTCACTACTGTAGGCCAATACACTTTGATAGCCATGCTAAAGAGTTGTTGGATTGGACATTGGTAAAAGTACGTGAGCTGGGAGGTGTAATGGTGGTGGTACTATAGCACGACAATATTAAGTTTCTTGTTTTTCTAATTACTTGCACATTTTTAAATTTTATCTTTTAATACTAGAAGTACTCTCATTTGAATTTGGATAAAAGATGTTGTGTAATCACTCTAAGTACTTGGTCGTAAACTGCATTTTTTAATGCTTTGTGGGGGTTCTTGAAGAGCTGACTGAACTTAATATTAGTATAGTGAATATACAGAAAGACGATTTATCTATTTCCTCATTTCTTCAGCTCTATACATTCCCCTCTTTAGTTCTATGTTTACATTAAGCTTTCTATATCTTCATTTCTGAGTTGAACTAAACTTAAACATCTTTTTCTATAAAAGTAGACTATTTCAGATTTTGGTCATTCATATCATTTGATACACAAAAGGTTATGAAGCAATCCACATATAATCTTTTATGAGATATACATGCTACTAAACTGTATTATTATAATTTGTTATATCATAGAGTCACCGTAGTATTATTGAAACTTTGACGATGGAAGTTACAGTCGTTTGCAAAGTGAAGATGCTCAATAGAGTAGTTAAGAAAATAAAATCCGAGATGTTACTTCTGTTAAAACATAGCCATGTGGTTGTGCCAACTGATTCATGATATTAATTTACTTTGTAGACACAAGATCTATTCAAAAGTTTCATATTTCATGAAACAGTGATCTGGTGCAATTATATTCCATAAGAAAAATTTGTCTTATTCTTAGTTTAAACATGCAGTTAATAGGACGAGTAATATTTAGAGTTTTGTTTGTTTTGCATTGAAATTTGATGACCTGTAATTGTTATAAAAATATGGTGTTGGCATAAGATTGTTATAAGTTGTTGTAATGGAAGAAATAAGGCTCAATTTATTGTCAATATAAGGAATTGTGTTTTAGTGTCTAATATTCTTTGATATATAAAGTTGCTCACATATACTTCACAAAAAAGGTTGTACTGCAGGGCCTAAATTCTTCTGGGATTCTCCGATTTTTGTCATTTCAGAGAGCGAAGGGAATCATGTAAATAGTGTTCATAATCTATAATACCTTATAAGTTGCTCACGTATCCTTCACAAAAAAGTTGTATTGCAGGGCCTAAATTCTTCTGGGACACTCTGGTTTTTGTCATTTCAGAGAGCAAATTGTGAATCATGGAAATGGTTTTCACAATCTATGGTGGGGTATAGAACAAAGATAAATGTGTTAAAGAAGTTCAAGAATCACATGGAAATCACATTCATTGATGTTTCTACGGTTCTAGAGTGGTTATAACATGTTCTCTCTTTCCTTCTTTAAGAACTCTAATTTAATTACACGGATTGAGGACAAGATCTTAACTTTACTGCATTATTTCCAAGCATCTCTATGGTTTAGTTTCTATTCAGTTTAGGAATTTGTAATCAAACTTAGCGGCTACTTATTATGTGATATTTTCATCAGTTTCACTGATTTCACTGTTTTGTCTCAACTTAAAATCACTTAAATCACTTAAATCACAGTTGCATTAACTTTTGGATTAGAAGTTGTATTTGGTTGTGGAGCACAAACTAACTGTTAATAGCATAAAGGACATTTTTACCTTCTTTGTAAGTTACCAATAATAGATTAAAGAGCTAAGAACATTTAAATTTTAAATTATCTGCATTTTCTCAATTCTTATCCTTTTTTGCCTCTTATGTTTGCATCATTTCATTATCTTCTTCAAAGCTATGAAATTTCTTAAACAAACCAGGAATTATTTTTCTCTATCTATAACACATCTTCAGATCTGATCACTGGGAAAATCTCTAACATACACGCTCCTCGTATCTGAAGTATAAAACCCATTTGGTAACATGGCTCATAATTTTATAAATATTAAAATTTCTTTATTTGACTTTATAAATACTAAGGGCCTGTTTGTTTGGCGTTTTCCAAAAAAATTTCGCGTTTGGGAAATGCCAAACAAACATGTTTTCTACTTTTTGAAATAAAATTTTTCATCTCTCAATTTTCTCAAACTACTCTCTCAAAAGCCAAACAAACAACAATTTTCTTATCTCTAAACAAAACATATACAAATTCTACTCTGATTTGACATAAAGTAACATATCTCTTACACGTTTTATCTCACATAATAAACATGATTTAACATAAAGTCTTATACATCTTACACCTACAACTAACTTTTTCAAAAAAACCTATACCTACTATATTTCTCAAACCACTCTCTCAAAATCCAAACAAACAATAGTACGCAAAGCGAGATTATTTCACGAACATCCACTACTCTCACAAACTACTTTCCCAAACACTAAACAAACATGCCCTAAGTGATTTTTGCCCAACTATGTTATGCAGATTTATTTAATTTACCTGTATTAATAAATCATAGGAAGCTTTTTGACAATTTTTAAGTGAATCGGGAGATTGTCAATTTTCGAAGTTAACAGAGGGGTTCTTGATATTTTTGTATATTTTGGTAGGTATATAATTGTCATTTTGGCCCGGAATGGTTTTTTTTGCTAATAAAAACTAAGCATACATAGTTTTTCCTATAAAAACAACATAGGGGTTGTTTTAATAGTTAGGCAAAGCACATGGGGTGTTTTTGCATTTCACTCTATAAATATATTGTAGCAGCCTAGCAGGAAGTCGTTGGGAGATGTTCTCATTTAAGAATTAATGAAAATTTATCCTTTATGATATGCATAACGTTCAATTTGCTCCCCTATGATTTGAATTTTTTTTTACTCCCATATAATCTTATCAAATTTGCACATTTTCTCCATCACATTTTAAACATAAAAAATTATTTGCTTATTTACATTGAATCCCGAATAAAATCAGTCTATTGGACTTATCCCAACAAATACGTCCATATTATGAAATTTAACTTAAGTTATGGATGCCATTGCAATTTACAAGTTGTATGATGTCAAGACAATACTCTTGCACTTGGTTGCATAAGGAATTAACACATATCTCTATATGTGTCAAAGCAAGATTAAGTGTGGCAAAGGAAGAACTTGTGGAAGTTTATAGACATATACAAGTGTTACAACTTGTTGAGTAGCCATGCATCACAATGTATGAGAAACCACCCATCACTTTTCTTTGTAAGACATGTATGAAGCCACCCATCACTTTTCTTTGTATAACATGTGTAATCTTGAACTCCTATAAATAGGTGAGTTCATTCATCATTTTGTAAGAATAAGAACAACTACATAATCTAATATCTCCCTTTACATATTACATTGCTTACACAACAATTTCATCCCTTTTATCCTAAGTTTTATAACAGTCCAAAATATTTGTAACTTTATTAATGTTTTGGAGATTACAACATTTTTTTTTTATCATTTATTAATTTTACAACCACACATGGATTGCAGAATATTTATCCACTAAATTGAATTATAAACAATTCATTTATGCAGGTTTATTTCCTAAAATGGTGTGGGAAATTCACATATCCCGATATGAATTCTTCTCAATTTCAGAGTTACCAATAAAAATTCATTTTTTGTCTTTTAAATAGCTGCATTACAAAAAATGTCATTGAAAAAAACCCAAGTCAAAGCGACACAAATCTATCTACAACCTCAGTTTTCAAAACAATAAAATAATAATAAAAACTCCCACAATTAAAAATTACTACAAAATCACTCCAATAAAAAGACTATTCAAAGAAAAACACCTATATCTTCATCCAAACAATCTCAAAACACAATAAAATCACCCAACTGCTGCTATGAACAATAAATTTTAACAACTCACTGAACTTAGAACACATAATTACATAAACTTCACAAAATAAGTAAACCAAAATCCTACTGCATTATACCTCAATTTATCTTCATTCTTACACAATATACCCATATTTACTCACTAAAGCAACCCAACAATTCAGGGCAACAAACTTCACTCATTAGGGTGGAGAGGTTGGGTTGACCCCATGGGACATAAAATATTTTGTAGCATCTATCAGTATTAATTTGTATATATTATTTAGTTTTTAGTTCAGTTGTTCCATATTTTTCCATTGCAATAAATGATCTTATGACCCAATTAAATAAAAACCCAATACAAGCCCAAATAAAATGTCCAGACCACACTTTAACCAACAAGAACAGGTCACAAAATCTGGGCAACAAACTCCACGCATTCGCGTGGAGCAATATGCCTAGTATATATATATATATATAATAATCTTACTGGATAAAATCAAGGGATCGGAGTTTGGTTAAAAATTTATCCATTGTAGATATCAATGATTTGGTAGGGCACTTATTAAGAAAAAATGACCTTCAGCCCCTCTTCTTGCATAATCAAAGGCCCATTTAATGGGCCTTACTTAATCTGATTCTTAGCAAATATGAATCCAGTTATAATTACGAATCCGGATCCAAGAGAGCCAATAATATATGCGAATCAAATGGAATCCGTGAAAAAATATATGGGTTTACAATTAATCAGTGAAATAGTTTAAACTATGTTTATCTTAATAATCATAAAAACTTCTAATCAAGAAATTTCTTGGATTAAATATAAATGAATACTGTTTCAATTAAACGTTATGATATTTAATTTTCTGATACAGTTGATTAGTATACAAAATAATTTAACGAATAATTAAACATTAATAGACCAACTTGGTAATATTGTCTGAGTAAGGAATGGGTGAATCATTTTGATTAAAAGAAATTCAAGAGAAGAGATTTTAGTTTAAATTAATATTGCCTTGGTTCCAAGTGAGTGTTTCTAAAATTCAGGTGATAAATATTGTATGAATTGTAATAAAAAAGTGTTTTTTTTTTTTCTTTCAGAAAATTAATACAAAGAGGCTTCATTAGATCATGAAATACACTCACTCTTGCATATTTTGTTTCCAATGAGCAAAGGGAAATGTACTTGTATTGCAAGTTGATTGCTTTAAGTTGGTTAAAAATCATTCTAAAAGAAGAAACAACTTGGAATAAAAACTAGAAAACGGAAAGCAGGAAGAAAAAGGTACAGATACAAACAATAATGAGCCACAAGTAGGTCGAAATCTAAGTCAAAATTATCGTGCTTGAAAATGACATTGCTCTATCTTAAATCTTAATAATGATCCACAAATTTGCAATGCTCTACTTCAGTCAACACAACACGTTTGGAGCAACAAGAGGAGTTGTAAATAACACACTAAACCAATTGCAAACCATTTATAAATATATACTACTATATATTGTTATTTGATGGATATATAAACCAGATTTGAAACTTTAATTTGAAATAAATAGTTGCATATATCAAGAAACGAAAACGAAGATAAATGATAATCGGCCATGATACAGGTTGGCCAAACAGTGCACATGAAAATTGCAACCCACAAATAATAATAATAATACTCACACGAAAAAGAAAGCAAGACCCACAAAAACAAGAAACACAAGGAAGACATATAATGATAAAAACCATGACCGTGTTCTCTTGCGTTTTTCTACCTAATTTGCACCCTTTACCCTTTTATTTCTTTGTTTCTTTCTTCTTTACCTTTCATCATCACAATCAAGTCCAATTTCTACCCACCTTTCACTTTCTCATGTCTCTCCTATTCATAAATCATAATTAATTTTCCTTCCCACTTTCTTTTCTTTGAGTCAAAAAGAGCTTTGGAGTGTGTTTGTTTGGGACATACAACAAATGATAAAGAACCCACCTTTGTATGATTTTTATCAACTGCACTTTCAAAAGTCACAGTTAAAAGTGCCCAAACTATATTCAAATGAGAACTTAATTTGGATCCAATTGATGTTGTGGTGGAGGTGGACCCATTATGTTTCATTCAATTTCTTGTTGCTAAAACTCTTAATTTTACAGTTGACTGTGCAGAAAATTAAAGGACTCTTTCAAGTAAAGATTTTGAATTTACATAGATTTTACGCTTTGGCAGTCTCTTCCTAATGGTTTTAACTTTAAATAGAAGGAAAAAGCAAACATAAACTCATGTCAAATTTAAAGTATAGAGTACTGAAATAAATGTTGCACCACAAATGCACATAAGACCATAAATGGTACCAAAATGCAAGTAGCCGTTGAAGAGTATAAATCAAAAAAGGAAATAAAGCACCCAAGAACACGTAGAAGAAAATTATGATACTCCGTAAAAGGTACTTCTATATATAAGTAATAAATAAAACATTTTCTCATAAAAAAAACATGAAATTGCAAATTATTCACTAGATTTAACATTAGAAACTACATAAAGATGTTTATTGCTCTCTTTTTTTGATGAATTAAGATGTTTATTGCTCTCAATTCCCACATTCCTTCCCACAAATTGAAAATCTTACACTTTCTCAATTTTTTTTTCTATAATTCCCCAAATAAACAGTGAAGAAAAAAAAGGTGTGCTTTCACCAGTTGTACAGTACAAGCACATAGTAAACCTCGTGCCAGACCATAATCTTGGCATCTTCCCCTAGCCCTCCAGTTGGAAAACCAACAAAAATTAAATCAAGATTCCTTTCCCTTTCTTTTACTCCACTTATCTATTGACAGCTAACCCCACTTATTATCAATTTTTTTTTCTTGTTGGCTCATAGGCACTTCCCACAGCCTAAAATTTTATGCCTCATAAAAATTCAATTGCTTCCAAAAATAAATGTCCTTCTTGGTTCATTGACTCATTTAGAGTGTAAACAATGAAATTAACAAACTTCAATTGACAATTTCAAAACGTAAAATAATACTTCCCATAAAAAAGTAAGCAAGTTAGGAAAATAATATTTTTCTATATTAAAAAAAAAGGTAAGCACAAAGATGCGTTCTTTTACTCATTTTCTCCAAATTTCCAATTACAAAGACAGATATTGAATTAAAATAGCAATATGAGTTGCCTCATATTATCCCAAATCATATGTATACTGTTTTTCACATATAAAATGGTACATCATAAATTAAAATAAAACTACCAAAAAAAAAAGAAAAAAAAAGGTAAAACTCACTCAACAATTAGCAGCATTAGATGAACCCGAAGAAACTCTAGGTGAGGTAACCGGAAACAATGGTAAAAGTCGGGGCTCCGAATCCTTCGGAGTACTTGCCGGAGACGGGTGAAAATAAAATCCTTTTTCTTTAATTGCCTTATCCTCTGCTTCCATATCTACGTTGTTATTAGCGGTCAATTCACGGTTAAATGGGTCGGGTATCAGAGGCGTAACGGGGCTAAGCATTAGTGACGGAAAGTCAAGAATACTGGGGGAAAGAAGTTCGGGCGTTCCGGGTCTTGGAGAACCCGAATACCCGGAGGAGTGACCCGGTCTAGTGTTGACTAAAGCAGGACCCAACGGACTGATCTTGAAGTTCTTGAGACTGTTTCTGCGTTCGTAGAGCTTGGAGGAGGATTTATCCTTTTTGGGTCCGGTTTTGATGGGTGGGATCGGATTCCGGACCAGGTCGGGTCGTGCGGCGACGCGGGCGGTATCGGTGGACCCGGTTAGCATTTGGACCACTTTCTTGAAGGAAGAGGTGTCTGCTTGGACGAAGGTGGTTGGGTATGGGTTGTTGGGTTCGGATCTGGTTACTGGAATGGAGGGCGATGGGGGGTGGCCGTTAGTGGTGGTGCTGCTGGTTGAACTGTTAGAGCTACGACTGTTTGGGGATGGAATTAGAGATGATGGGTTTTGGTTTTCTTGAAATCGTGGTGAGTTCTCCATTTTATTCGTTCTTGTTTTCCCCGGTGGGGTGGGGGTAGGGGGTGGGGTGGAGAAGAAGAAGAAGAAGAGACGTAAGAAGAAATTAAAAGAAAAGAGTAGAAGTACAAGAGAGAGAGAGAGAGAGAGAGAGAGA
The DNA here is from genome assembly GCA_030819805.1 of Penstemon newberryi var. newberryi. Lineage (NCBI taxonomy): Eukaryota > Viridiplantae > Streptophyta > Magnoliopsida > Lamiales > Plantaginaceae > Penstemon > Penstemon newberryi. The sequence goes on along the minus strand of JAUALY010000005.1, from coordinate 44,548,733 downwards.
GAGAGAGAGAGTTTATTGCATCACTTCGTAATTTTCTTTGGTTTGGTAAGAAATGTATCGTTGGTCTACTTAAATTATCTGAGATAGAATCCCCAAACGAAACGAATACGCGTGCACTCACTTGAGCGTAGTAGGATTAATTAGGCAAAATTGCATAAAACGTCTCAATCTAATTAACAATTTTGGATTTTCGTCCAAAACTATATCACATTATTGAATTGCATCTCGTAATTTAATATTTATTTTTCGTCCCATTTAGGTTAAGATAAAAATTCAAAATTACTAATTAGCTTAAGACGTTTTCTGTAATTTTGTCAATTAGTTATGACATAAATTCAAAGTCATGGTAGGACTTCGTGTAAGTAGGATTGTGAATGAGTTCAAATGGGTCCACCCATTTAGGTTCGTCGACTTGAAATCTTGTTAGTATCGGATTGAAATCTAACTCCGCAAATCTTCAGAACTTGATCGGATTTACGGGTTTCTTTATCCGTAAAATCTTCACCACTATTTTCATCTACATAAATTTCTTAAAATCTCTTAAAATAATAAATTCATCAAATTTTTAATTGAAACAAAGACCCGAATAAACGTGTCGATTTGGTTTAGATTGGGGCATTGGGCCAACCTGGCCCGGTCTTGAATAAAAATCCTGACAACATGGAAATTGTATTCACGCGCTCTATTAGGGAGTGGTGGTGGGTTGGGAGAAAAGTCCAAGTGAACCGGACTACTAGCGGTGATTGGAATTTGAGACCAGGAGATGGTGAGGGGGCAGAGGGGAGATAAGAAAATGTCCAAAAAGAAATTCAAAATTTTATATTTAGCATTGACTTGAAATTAAAGGGCCCCTTCAATGCTGACCATTAGACTATACAAGTGTAATAATGCTGCACTAATTAATGCTTTTTATTCCAGTTTCAATGTTGATTTTAAATACTTCCTCTACTTTTTTTTGTTTTTTTTTCGCTTTGTCAAAAAATATTTATTTATTTTAGGAGTTCAATTTAAAATTATTTTTTTATTAATTTTATTTTTATTGTTACTGATTATAATTAATGTTAATTAACATTGTAATTAAGATTAAAAAAATATTTTGAGATTCAAAATGACAAATAAAAAAAACGAAGGGAGTATTTATGTTGCCTTCTCTTCAGATACTAAAAAAATTCGTATTAATAATTCCCAAACATGACGATATATTAAGAATACTAAATGGTTTTAATATAATGAAAAGTTTGGATTTGTCAGAAAACTTGATTTGTAGTTCATATATTTATCTACATATATTTATGAAAAAAATTAGCACAAATTATGTTATGCATACCTAAATTGTTAATTTACTCACTAGCTACATATGTTGTATTTATTTGTAATAGTTTAATGCTCATAAATTATAATTAACGTTCATAAAGTTGGTAATGTAATGTGGTTCATGCAGTTTGACGCATGATTAATGAAAATTTAACATTGTAGTTTAAAAATCCTTTCTTTAACATAGTTTAAAAATCCTTTCTAAAGGACTACATTTAATTATCTTGAATAGGGCGTCTAATAATTAAATCTTGTCGAGAATTAAAATATGAGTTAATTTTTGGTTGATCCAATCTTTTGGTATACTATTCAAAGACCTTGGGAAAAATAGGAATACCAAATCAACACAACAGTCCATACACATTAAACAAACTTTTATGTAGCTAGTAGAGTATTTGGTAAAGGCGTGGTACTAATGATTATCGCATTGACAACCGTGAAATTGGTTTTTGTTTTCCCCCCAAAAAGACTTAAAAAAGTAGCCAATTTTGTCTCCCAAGAACAACATAAATTTCTTATAATAGAATTATTCTAATTGGTGAACAACATAATTGGAATATCATTTATCATTATGTTAGTTGAAATGTATCATTTTATGTTCATGAAAATATAGTCCTTTATCACAGAATCTTGTTATCAATAAAAAGACAGTTAATCGTGAATTCCATTTCCTTAAAGGAGATAATAGTTTATTTAACTTCATTGTTAAAAAGATAAATATATAATTTTTCTTTTCTTGAAGGCAACCAAATTCTATCCAAGTTAATTGACTAAAGCAAAATGTAGGGGTACATATGTCATTTACTAGACACTCGAGGGATCTTATGGTGTCTGTTTAACAAAAGGAACTATACTATATATTTAATTATGCGTAATTGACTCTGGAGTTTTAATAATAAAAATCATTATCATTTACTAGAAATTAAGGCAAATTAACTTCTAAACGCATGAAATTTAATTGACTTATTTATAGTTTTGTGAACAACTATAACAAGGTGTTTCATTAAAATTTCTTATCTAAATGTGCATTAAATTACTTTCAGTTTTTAATTAATGCACTTCCTAACAAAGACGTGGATGTGGGATGACAAAAGTATGAATTAAAATTTTATTTCTATTGTATGTTTCGATCAAAAATATGAATAATTCGAAACTCCAAGAAAATTTGTAAACAAATTGCTAAATTAAGAAGAAAAAAATTGAAGTCTAAAAAGAGCAAATAATTCATAAACTACGTCATACTTTCGTCTTATTTATTTAAAAAAAAAAAAAAAAGTCTTATTACAAATGGAAATTATGACAATTTTGATCCATAGAACATCACATGTTTAAAAATAACTTATCTTGTTTTAAAATGTGTCAAACAATCTAGTAGAGAACTCAACCAAGTAAATGTAGACTTGTTGTTGTGGTCCTCTCATCTTTATTGAAACTTAATAAAAATACTATGCATTTTTTATGACATATATATTACTTTACAGAACCTTTTATCTTTTTTCTTTTTTTCTTTCGGAAAAATAGAACTTTTTATACACCTTTTAAATGAACTTTTATTTTCCATTCCCCTTTAGATCTAATTTTTAATTTTAGCAATCTAGCCAAATATAGGGACATTTGTGGTATAGATGACGTAGGATGCATTTTCGATGGAATAATCTCTGCAATCACGTATGTAGCCTAAGTTTGATGCCAAATAAAACTTGGATACCTGTTGCTCGTAAATGAAGCTACTGCACAAGTAGAGTGAAGAAAGAATCCTATTCTTCGATTATTAAGCAAAGTGTCACTTTAAATTGAAGGGACCGCATTATAATATTTTGGTAGTAGACTTTGTGCTAATCTTTTGTCCATTTTTCAAGGGAATGCAATTCCCGCAAATGGGTATCAATTAGTAATCATTAAGTTTGTTTACATTATTCAATCCAAAATTTGATACTCCGTACATAACTATATATATATATATATATATATATATATATATATATATATATATATATTTATATATGTGGATCCAAATAACATGGATTTCTTTTCTTGATGAAAAAACTAGTTTATTTGACCTTATTTTCATTTATTTATTTATATGTAAAAAGTGACATATTTTAGGAATTCTTGTATCTTTTTTCAATTATGAAGAACTCTTTAGTCTCTTCCAAAAATTTCCCTTTTTGCAAGGGAAAAAAATATAGTTTAAGTTTGATCACATCTAATCAAGTACTCTTTCCCTTTCATAATAAGTGTCGTTTTAGAGTTTGCACGGGTATTAAGAAACCTAATAAGTAACATAATTTTTTGGTAAAAAACAAAAAATATAGTAATTAAAATACCCTTAATCTTCGGGTTACTCTTACGTTCTTTACTTATCTCAAATGTAATAAATAAGGGCAAAGTTAGAAAAATGGTAATTAATATTACATTAGAATTCTAAAACGATAAATATTTTGAATTTTTTTCACTAAAACAACATTTATTGTGGGAAGGAGGGAGTACAATTTAAGTATAGTTTCACAGGCATCACTCTGTTAGTAGTGCAATCTAATCACATTTGAGTGTGTAGTTTTAATTCTCAAGAATGAATCAATTGTTGTACTCAATTATGTGTGAATTGTGATGGATGTGGAACAAAAAACACCCATGTTTTTAGACTTTAGACCTCAAAGTTGGACATAAGTTTTATGTGAACACAGATGAATTTGGAATATTCTTGGCCCAAATTACTTTTGAATAAGCCAGGCCCAACCCTTATAAGAGAAATTATGATTGCGAATCCATTAAATAAATTAACTCAAAATTCAATTTTCTATAGTCGTCCACTACGATTTTTTATAGTTAACGGTAAATATTAATGACATTCTTCGTTCTTAAATATGAAGATCTAGTTATATTTGGATACACAAATATTTATTATTAGCTGAACAAATTGTTATTTGATTAGTTTCGATTATTGAGTAAAATTATTTATTACTATTATTTTTATTACAAAATTTGTATGGATCTTGATCCAAGGGTGGATTATCGGGTCCATATTATATTATTATTGATTAAGATTGGTTTTAACCAGGCCGGTAAGATGAAATTCAAAACGTTAAGGCCCACATTTTTTCATAAGATGGCCGGGAGGGCCCAGTAGTTCTGAACAATTAATAATATTGGGGGCGATGCTAAAACCAAGGCTGTCAGGGTGTATGGCCTGGTTTCGTGGATTTCGCGAGATCGAGCCAAAACTCTTTTAAATGAGTCAAATTCATAAATAAAACAATCAAAAATTTATTCAGAGACTCACACTCAAACTCTTCAAACCTATCCAACATTGATTTGACACATACCACCTAATTTTCCCCCAAATCTCACTAAAAAAGACATTGATTTGACACCTACCACCTACTTTTTCCCCTAAATCCCAACATCCAAATCCAATCCAAGTGGGGTTTCAACTTATTCAAACCACAAAACCCAACAGCAAAATCCATCCAAATTAGGTCTCAAAAGTTTCATCGAAACCACCCAAACCATTTTTTTAAACCGAGACCCGCGAAACCGAGCCAAAACCCATCCAAATAGACCCTCAATGGCTTGAATTTGGGTTGGATCAGACTCGACCCAGTTTCATTTCCATTTATGTTCGATTGAATTCGGATCGGATCCAAGTTTTACTTGAATCTAAATTACTAGATTCCAACGGATATTTGACAGAATCGATTGGATATCGAATTTTTTTCGAACCCAATAAAATCTTTACTTCAAAAAATTACAACACTATTTTTTCCTAAAACAAGTTTGTTTACTTCACGATTTTATTTAATTTAGCTCACATGTTCAAACTTTATTTACTAATAATCATGTTTTTAGATGAAAATATGTGATATAAGGTAGGGTCCGTGACTTCAACGACCCGACATGCGACCCAAGTGTTGGGATTCGGTAAGATAAACAGCCCTTAACGCAGCGGAAATTAAAATTTTTAGGACCTCTTAAGGAATCTTGCCAGGATACTAAATTGGTTGTATATATATGAATAATAAAACGACTGGAATAATTCGGATCTAAATTATACCTGTCTCCTTACAAATCCAAACTGTCAGCAAAGTCGTTGTGTTTCTCCCTCGACTGGTTCGATCCCAAGCTCCCAGTAGCGCCCCACGTGTTGCGCCTCTACGGGTTGATACACCACAATATCACGAAAATTAATATATTCTAATCGGCTAGAACATAAGATATATTAATATCTAAAACTAGAGAACAATATGGAGCAAGAATCGAAAAACGAAAATCTCTTCCAAGAGGAAAGAGAGTTCGGCCGATTTGGGAGAGAGAGAGAGAGGGAGAGAATTTTTCTTGACTTAGATTTTGGCTCTTGAATTGTGTGTGTGAGATATGACATCAAGTCTCCTAATTATAGGTATCTCATTCTCCTAATCCTCCTAGGATTAGACCATCTCCAACAGACCTCTTAAATTTTGACCTCTTATCTTATAATTTAAGGGGTGAACAGTGTTATACATTCCCACTTTTTACTCTGCACTCCAACAGCTAGTTTATATTTTAAGATTCTACTTTTAATAAATTATTTTTAATTATGATTTACATATAATAATAGTGATATATATATATATATATATATATTATATATTTAATATTTATTTTTTTATATAATGATAAAATTTATTTAATATAATAATAAAATATTATTATTTTGAGAAAATAATAATAATTTAAATTAAATAATTGTGTTCTATGAATTTAAATTAAATATTTCGTGAAAGTAATATAAAATTAAAATATTATTATTTCAAAAAAATAATATGAATTACTATTTTAAAATATTTTTAATTTTCTAAGGGAAAAGTACAAAAGATTTGTACTTTCAATGCAAAAAGAGCTTTTAACAATTAACTTTGGCCTCTTATATTTAAGAGGCCAAACTTATAACTTTTTGTGGGTCTTAAAATATAAGATCTCCTTTGGAGCTCAATTTTTTGGCAAAATTTATATTTTTTCTTATAATTTGAGTTTTAAATGGTCCCTTGGAGATGGTCTTAGGACTCCTAAGTCTTCTAACTCTCCTACATGGGCCATGACCCTTTTAATTGGAAGACCAAGTCTACTAATTAATTCATGGCCCATACTTGATTTAATTAATTGGGTCTTTATTTAATTTCTCAATTAAATAGCCCAATTAATTTATTTCTCTCTTATTTAATTGAATTAGACTCTAAGTCTATTTAATTAAATATTCCCATACTTAATTAAATCCAATTTAATTAATTAACTCACAAATTAAATTCCAATTTAATTTATAGTCTTGATCCAATTCCAATTGGATCACCTTCGCTCCAATTGGGTCGACTCAGTTGACCCAGTCGTCCCAGTCAACCCAATCGACCCAGTCGATCCAGTCGACTCAGTTGTTCTCCATGTCCTCGCTTTCGCTTCATGTGTATTGTGTATGCCCCCGTAGGTTCACCACATAATTGGTCGTGGGTTATAATTAAATATTTATTTAATTACTCGAGTATTAAATACTCTAAATCAATCGAACACTCTGTCGACTGATCATTCCAAAATTAGCACCCTGCCAATTTGGGAATTCTCCCACACTCCACGGTCGATGTCTGGCCACAAGCCCATGGAGCCCAATCACTGGTGAATTAATTCAGTGAACCTTTTAATCATTTACAATTTCCATATACGCTATAATCTCTCCATCGATCGATCTCCCAGTCAACACTTAAGGGCATGGATTTTTCATCGGTTCCCTTTTTAATTCGTTTTGACTTTATGCATTCCGATCTCGAAATAATTCTCTTTGACTTAATCTTTATGAGCTACTTTCATAAGCCGTCAGATACCTTAGCCAAGGATTTTACCAGAATTAATTTCTCACAGAAATCCATAGGAGAATTTCCCAACCTATCAAGTCGGGTCAATGGATCCTTTGTTGATGATATGAACCTGCATACGAGTCCTTCTATACCCAACGTGAATCCACAGAGACTTTCTGGTAATCTCCAGTCGGTCGGAACTCACATCTAAGTATAGACGTTCTCGCACCAGATAAACCCTATCACCTCAAGTATTTAGAGATCATTCCTCGTATACTATTGTAAATTGGAATAACTTCAACTCCGATATGCGACTACCGCTTCCATGATGAGTTATTTCCTAATTGGGGTATTCAGTGCACTTGCCATCCCAGCAAGTCACCCACTTATGTGTATCGACTATCCCAGTCACGCTCGTGGACCCCAGCGTTCTCCAGTTCATCGGAGTATACACATTAGTGAGAGTCTAACCGAATCCAACGATGTCCCATCTCGATTGGATTCTACGACTCTTGAATGTGTTCTAGATCACGGTCTTGGAGATCAGTCCACGGGTTGTCCCATAGCCCTGTGATCTAAGGACTTATATCCTTATGCGTAGATAATTATTACATAAAATAAAGTTGACCATATAATAAAAATGCATTTATTAATCTAAATTGAATAGTTCCTTTATTTATTACAATAAATGGCAGCCATACAGTTGGCTTGCCGGACACTATTTCTATCACCAAGTCCATGGATAAGCCTACAGAGAACTTGATGGACAAGACAAAGAGACGCCGAACCAAGCCAACATCGCTTGACGGGCTAAACTTGCACATCGGACGCATAACCCCTCTAAGCTCCCAACTTTGCGAACTAGGACCTGAACCTACGAATTCATTTAAGGATCAGATCCACTAGATCAACAACCTATCCTTCCTAAGGAACGTAATGAATCAAACTAAGTCTTTCCCTAAGAAACGTGATCACATCACACAGGTTTAAATAACCCCCATGTATGACCCTTTAAGACATAACACATGCAATCAATGAATCACATACACATCTCGTTTTATGTAATTCATCTTAAGTTTTTCGGCAACATATTGCTGACTTAAGCATCGGAAGAAGCTTCGCTGGCACCCCACCATTGCGTGGTCTTTGTTTTGCAGGACTTGGAAGTATGGCATATTCAAATTCTTGAGACAGAGCATACCAAATTCGAAAATCCGGTATCTACCTTACATCAATATGCATAAAAAATGAATTAGGAACAAATTATTAACTACTGTCTTTTTAAACTGATGATAAATATTATTAATTTCACTTATTTTAATAAATATTATGTATAAATAAAATTTTATTATCTATTGTCTAATACAAATTTTTAACAGATCAGATCGACCTAGATTTATATTCGCTCCACGTATTTTTTATTTCTAGTTTTTATAATCGGATCAGATCATGAAATCTCTAAGCAAATTAAATCCAAATAAATAAGACCGGATTTGGATTGAAATCCACCCCGGTGACATCCCTAACTAAAACATTTGGCTCGGTCCTAATTAAGTTGAATGGGCGTGGCATGATATGGAACACGTGGTTTCAGAGAAATCATTTGGTAGTTTTTTTCCATTGTTAAAATTTTGCTTTTATTTCATTTTTATGTCTAGTTGGAGTTGGTCTTTTTCCTATAATAATGGATGCTATTGTTACCCAAATTGATGTATGGGCTGCAATTGTTTTTCATCTAATAATATAAATTGAATTTGATATACATAAATAATAAACACCAATATCATTTTTCAAAAAGAATTTGACCGGATAAACATGAATTTAATAAATTATCCTTCTTCAAAAGAAAATTGGTTTTTCGTGGTTTTAACAAGATAAACATGCATTTAATAATCCTTGTCTTGGATTCCAACTCCGGCATAGGAGAACCTGCCCTGTATCTGCTACTACCCTGTTTTCGGCTATCTTTCTCTGATGTCCCACGTGAAAGCGTGTAATTAACTCGTAGCACTTTAATCAAAGCTGCAGTACGTACAATGTTCTAAGGTGCGGGTCAACGTTTTTAAATCACTTAATAATTAACTTAGAACTAGACTTAGAGAACCAGTCCCACACAATTTAATTCAAACCATGGATATCTTCACCTCATAATCCAAATTAAAGATGATCGACAAGAATTGATTGAAAAGTTGTGCAATTTTTATTATAATAAAAAGAAATCTAAACCAACATCATTATTATTGTCGCAATGTATTTGATTCTACTATTACAACAAAGCTAGCTAGCACGCACCCATGGATAAGCTGGCTTAACTAAACGAAATAGCACGAAAAAGTAAAAATCATTTAAAAGCTAGTAAACAATAATTAATCCTTGGCAAATTACTAATAATGGCAAGGCAGGCTCTTGTGTGGCTCAAAGGCGAAGGGGCCAACAGTGAAAAGCATAAACTTAGACGCGGTCTGGTTGGATGGTGGCAGAGGGGTAGGAATCAAGGTGGCGCCGACCGCTCCGCCGTTGAGATTGGTGGGGACGCCGCACCTGGCGAGCGGAGAAGATACCAAGAACACCTTGCATTTGTGCCATGCAGATGTGGTCAGCTTCTGGGGCAAGAAGAAGAAAAAGCCTTTCGCGTCTGCCTTGGTCTGCTCCACCAGGGGAATCTTTGTGTTATTGCATTGCAACTTCAATACCGCTCCTGCAAGTAACAAACAATCTTTTTTTTTTTATTTCCTTTCGAATTACTAATCGATATATAATTGAATCGATACTTATATAAAGACAGGTAATAAATAAAATATTGTCTAGTTTATTTCCACCAATAAAGGACTAAATCTCAGCGGATCAAGACAGACAAGTAACAAGACCCAGCCATAATATATAAGAAATAATCTCATTACCTGCAAGCGGAACGGCGTTGGTTAGTGTGCTAACTCCCCTGTACTTGCAGGATTTGCAAAACACCATACCCCTAATAGCCACCAATTTCCTAACGGGAGGATAGGTTGGCGGCTTCACGCTTGGAGTAGGCGGCTTAACAGGTGGGCTTCCAGTGGGCGGCTTAACAGGTGGCTTAGCCGGAGGCTTGACGGGTGGGTGAGCCGGTGGTTTGATAGGGGGGTGGGTGGGTGGCTTAACAGGTGGGCTTCCAGTGGGCGGCTTAGCCGGAGGCTTGACGGGTGGGTGAGCCGGTGGTTTGACAGGGGGGTGGGTGGGTGGTTTAACAGGGGGGTGGGAGGGAGCAGGGGCAGGGGTAGGGGCATGGTGGTGGTGGCCGTGGTGGTGACCCTTTGGAGGATAGGCAGGTGAGAGTTTGTCTGCATAAACTGTGATGGAAGTGCACAGAAGAAGCAGAGAAAGGAACAGAGCATTTGTTGAATGAACAAGAGCCATTGTGTAAATGTGTGTCTAAAGCAGGGTTTAGTGGAGTGGATTTATAGGGGTTTGGAAGCGGTATTTTCTAGAATTTGACATACAGTAAGTTTTTAAATTTAAAAATAGAGGGTGCTTAGCTGGAGTCATAATCATGGAGCTTGCTGCATGCTTGCGACACTCCGGGTTAGGGGGATATGATTTTGGCCCCATTTTCTTCTAATTAGAGTGAATCAAATAGAGTTTGGTCTAAAGAAATAGTCCAAATTCATGAATTAAAATTTTCATAGCGTTCATCGAAAATATCAAAAAAATCATTTTTTGGAATTCAATGAAAATGAGAATAAGATATAAATTAGTTTTTTGTTTGTCTTTAAATTATATTATATTTCTTAATTTAGTAATTTTTTCACGTTTTTTTCTAGTATTTCTAAAACATTTCGAAAATCTTTTTCAATATTGATAACCTGATCGAAACAGACTATAAACGAAATTTGGATCCATCATAAAACTTTTTAATTCAATCTGAAATTCATAACAATACAAAGAATCATATTGTCATTTTTAATGAACAGATAATCATACTTCAAACCATGTAAAATTATTGATTATGGACAATTATTTTAACTTCAAGTTCATGGATACAATCACATCTCACATTTTCAAAATCAACTAACTAATACTTTATTCATTCCAAAAAATTTACACCCTTTGGGTTTGTCGTGGAGTTCAGGTTTGAATTGAAAAGTGAAAATTTTCACTAACTTTACATTTTATTACCTCAAAATAATAGTTGATAATATATTGTGTGAATTCTTAAATGATATTCTTCAGGAAAAAAATATTTTATTTTAAAGAAGAGGGTCTTTCTTTGAACATACAAAAAAATGTAAAAAAATTCAAGGATTGAGGATCGGTTTGTTTGGTGTTTGGGGGAATAGTGGAGGTTTGTGAAATATCGATTTGCTTAATGTTATTTGTTTGAATTTTGAGAAAGCGATTTGAGAAATAAAGTAGGTATATGTTTTATGAGAGAATGTATAAAATGTGCAAGACTGTATGTCAAATCATATGTATTATGTTAGATTAATTTTATAAAAGATGCATTACTTTGAGTCATTCTGGCCCCAGGAAGGACAAGCCCATACCCACGTGTGGGCTACCATCGTTAAAATTGGGATGATCTAACCACGTTAGTGGTCTATAAGTTGAAGTTTAGCGGTACAACCAAAGCTGCTCAAGACCCAATTTTACAATCGCGTTATATCTGTCTAAATATTTTTCTTTTAGGGTGTATGTGGATGGGTTTTTTGATCCAACTTGACGGGTTTCGCGAGACCGAGTCAAAACTCTTTCAAATGAGTTTTCGCTAAACCAATAAAACCATAAAAAATCTATTCATAAATTCGCACTCAAACTATTCAAAACTATAAAACATTGATTTGACACCTACCACCTACATTTTCCCCCAAATCTCATTAAAAAGACATTGATTTGATGTCTATCACCTATTTTTTCCCCTAAACTCCAACATTCAAACCCAATTCAAACGGGGTTTCAACTTATTCAAACCACAAAACCCAACAGCCAAAACTCATCCAAATGAGATCTCAAATGTTTCATCGAAACCACCTTAACCATTATTTTTAAACCGAGACCCACGAAACCGAGCCAAAACCCATCCAAATAGACCCTTATATTCTCAAGATATTTTTGGAATTCCAATAATAGAGGACTGAAAATATAAACTACAAAATTTTAATGTTGGATTTTTGTTATGTTGATTCACCATTTTTTAAATTAGTTTTATTCAATTCTTTTTTTCTATTAGTTTTATATTTAATATAAGTCAAAATAATTTTATTGGATAGTGTTCTTTAATACACATAACTAAGGTTAATTTTGTAAATTACATTAGCTATAATCAATTCTACAAATTAAAATTCAAACGCTAAATGAATTATAGTTAAAATAAATTTCTAGAAGCAATTAATGTAAAGTTTGTATAGGTTTTTTAAAGAAACAAAAAAATTATAGTTTGTTTGACTTTTGAAATAGTAATTTAAAAAAATTGAAAGATAAAATAATAATTTCAGAAAATAAAAAATATATTTGTTTCGTTTTTCTCAAAGATGAAATATTTTTGGGAAAAGTCAAACAAACATATCCTAAATATTTTTTAAATATTTGACTATATTTGTTTTGGCATAATTAGCACGGATTGCTAGGCTTGTGGAAGTTTCCAATGCATTGTTAATATACTCTTTCCGTTTCATAATATTGTCACTATGGAAAGTTTTTCTTGTGTCATATCATCTGTCATTTTAGATTTTCAATAAATCATTAATTACTCTTTTTCCATTTTTGCCCTTTATGCTCATAAATTTTCTCAAACATTAGTGGAGGATAATTCATTAAAAGGGTATCTTAGCCTTTTTCATTTCCCTCCCTAGAATTCAACTATATTCAATGATTTTCTTAATTTATGTGCATACATATAAAATGACAAATATTTTAAAACGGAGGGAATATCTACTCTCATTAAATTTTTTTTTTATGAATGTCTACTCTCATTAATTAGATTCCATCATTTCATGTGATATGTGAGATCTTTAATTGAACTTAATTGGATCATGGGCCATACCGATGCAAACTATGATGTTTTTATTTTGTCACCTGGACTTTCAGCTTGAAAATGATTGAGCAGTTTATTCATGTAATATTTTTACTATTCTGTTTATCCCTTTTTTTTCTACTATCTTTAGAGCTAAATTTTAGGTAAGAGTTAAAATATTAAACTTTTAAGTTTTTTTTTTATATTTATGTTCATAAAAGTAGTGGTTGAGAGTTAGTATTGTTAAATCATTATTTTATGTATGAAGGTATTTTGAGAAAAAAAATTTATTTATAGAATTGAAGTGTTATATTTTTGATATATCCCAAAAAGAAAATAGTAGTAAAAATTTAAGAATAAAAGAAATACTATTTTTTATGATGGAGGCTATCCCTTTAAATTGGTTAAAGTTAATTTCATCTTAATTTTGCAATGAAGTTTTGTTATCAGAAGAAACAAAAGAAAAAGTTCAACTTTTTTATATCAATATTATATTTTCTTTTTTACCTAAATATATAGAGTGATTGGTACAATATTATCCAGAGATATTAGTACAAATTATATATTTGGATAATATGTAGACAACAATGACAATAAGCCTTAAAACAAATAACTGACCGCAGAAAGTCATGCTTAATTTATTTGCCAAACAACAATTCTAACCTCCCCATGTTATTGTTAAAAGACAATTTTTTAGCTTCATGTGATATAATGTTAAGATACCTCGATGTGTTTTTGCAAAATAAACACACTGCCTTCCTATTGCTTTTTGCAATTTTACGAAGGGGTAAAATGTTTATTTGTTAATATCACATGGAGGTAAAATCTTCATTAGACATCACATGAGTGTAAATGGTCTACTATATTTTGTCAATCCAGGGACAAGCTGATTAATTTCCACATCAAAATGTTGTCTCATTCACCTTTTGGGGTGTATTTAACACTTTTATGGGGAGTTAGTAAAACGCTCATTAATATATATTACATGGATGTATTATACCTATTTTTATATCATAGAGAAGTACATTTCAGATTAAACATTTCACATAGAGCTAACTTGAAAAAAAAAATCCAATTTAAAATAGATGAAATCCTCAAACGTTTAGCAAGACAACCCCGGCCCATATGAAGTTATGAACTAATTAAAAATATTTCTTTTATTTTTATTTTTTATAATTGAACTAATTAACTTTATTCATGAATTAAGCCTCTTCTTTTTGGCTAATTAGCTAGGGTATTTGGGAAGTTAGAAGAATTTTTGATTTATTTATTAGCAATATTAAAAAAATTCAGATACCGCTAGTTACATCACATCGAAACACGTCTGGCATACGCCACTGAAAATGGTCTTCTTAGTTGCTTACTCTTGTTTGTCGGCATTTATTGTATTTTCCGGCTAGATTTGACTCTACCTCCCCGGAAATCTGCGAAATTTCAGCAAAAGCTTGCTTAATGTTGTTTTGTAACTTTCGTTTTTCTTGGTTTAATTTTCTGACTCATTTCACAAGTAAAATGTATAGGAATATATTTTATAGTATTAAAAAATAATTTATATGATATTTTGTTCTTAAAAAGATATAGACTTGCTTAAACTTAGATTTGATATACTTTGAATAAACAATCATACTATTTTGTCACCCCATATTTATTACATTCAACTACATTCATGACTTCTAAATTTTTTTAAATTATACGATCAGAAGCCAATTGGTTAAAAAAATACACTAACACATTATACCTCAGATCTTAAATTAGGTATCTGAAGTCAATATGTTCAATTGTTAATGTTAACAACCATAAAATATGCTAATATGAACCAGAAGAAGAATCTTCATTAACTGTTAATGCAAAATTAAGGAGAATTGGAAGTCAAAAAGTCAATGAGCATACAACTTTTTCATTGTTTTTTATTTTTTTAGATTTTTTTTCAATGTTTAAAACCAACAAGCATATGCTTGCATTTAGTTAATCCACAATGAAGATTATGGGCAGACTAAACACCAATTATGGTCCTTCTTATCATTAACTTTTTATAGAGTCGTTCCTCTTAAACTTTTTTTTTTTTTCACGTTAGTCCCTACTCGGATTTATTTGTTTCATCTCGGCCCTTTTTCAGGATGAACACGAATGTTTCGATATCTAGCGACCTGCACGTGAGTGTATTTTTGTTCATTCGCTGCGATAGTATTATACTTAAGTCCCCACTAAAACCTATATTGCAGTTTACATGACATCGGATCCGCCATGTTCAACCTAAAAGAGATCAAAGTGACACAAATAATTCTTAATAGGGACTAAAGTGAAAAAAAAAACTTAAAAATGACGACTCTATAAAAAGTTAATGATATGGAGGACCATAAATATTGTTTATCGTTTGTGGAAAATATACTCCGTATAATAAGCCCCCGCCCTCGGGATTGTAACTACAATGAACTGTGCAATAATTATTCACGTGATAGTAAACCTAAATTCATTCAACCAGTGAACAACTAGAATATATAAATGAAATCTTTTTGATACACTTGGTCCTCGTTAATTAGAATAATATTTTAAGTTATTAACTTGACGCAGATCGACGGGATTGCTTTTATTTTTAATTACGAGATTGAATTTTCTTATTTCATTATTATTGCTGAAATATGATTGGCGCAAAAGTGAAAGATAATTTAAGTTGATTTTCTGAATTTGGCTCATTTTGACAATTACACTAGCTGTTCGTGACTTTTGCTACAATATTAGAAATACGATTAAAATCCCAATTTGAAAACCCCGTCAACCTCAATTTTGACCTCAAAAATTCAAAATTCTTCCTTTTTCCTTCAAAAAATATTTTGCTAGTTTTGAAAACTTTTATATATTTAATTAATTTAGGAGGTTGAATTAAACTTCATTTGGGCTAGATTTTAATCACGCGATTTATTAAATTATGTACTTTGAATTATTGTTATTTTTGTTATGAAATATGCATATTTTCTGGATGCCATTGGTAATTTACCATTCAAGAGATAATGTGGCTATGCTGATTCTTCCACTTGGTGAATTAATGAGCTAACACATTACCTTATATGTGGCAAGACATGAAGAAGTGTGGCAATGCATGTCTATGTGGAAATCTCTAGATGTATGCAAGTGTTTGAACATGTAGTATAGCCATGTATCACAATTGCATGGAAGACACATATATGACATGTGGCTATTGTATAGAAGTCTTGAGCTTGTATAAATAGATGAGTTCATTCCTTATTTTGTAACAAGATGAACTACAACATAAAATGAGATAAAAGAGTTGAGGAGTTATCTCTACATATTACTTTACTTATTACAATTTGTTCATACTTTTATCCTAAGTTTTATAACAATTTTCGAATTTTACCATTTTTATCCTTAGTAATATACAATCCGACTTGTTAGTTGTTTTAAACCAACTTATTATAATTTTGATATTGAGTATTTCGAGAGTGTTCTATGTGTGGAGTTCTTATTTCTTGCTTCTTCTTCCGATAATTTTGTAATTTCATTGAGCCTACAAATTAATTTCTAATATATTTTTCCTTTAAGATCCAGCCGATTATATTTTTATTTTTATGTTTGAAACCTCTTCAATTATTCCATCATGTTTAATTTGGTGCTTCATGTAACATCTATCGTGTAACATATATTGTGTTGCACTTTCGAAATTTGTGTGTGAGTATTACGTGCGGTTGTTCTTAATTTAAAAACATGCAAATGTGTTGAATATTTTTTAAATGTTGAGTAATTGAAAGATATGTGTCGAGCAGGCATAACCTAATAGTGAATTTGTGATCCCAAGACCTCATAATTCCGTGTGAGATTTTTTCTAGTTTAATATTAATATTATTAGTTTTTTTCTTAATTTAGTGATTTTTTTTTCTCTTTCTAATTTGAACTTTTTTGGTGTTTTTGAGAACTTGAAATAAAGGATCAAAGTTCTTTGTTTACTACCATTATAACAAGTCATATTCATGTCTGCCCCAACTAAAACAAAAATCCTTGGAAATGGGCACGTACCTCTAAAATTTAAGATCATTAATTAACAAGAATCATAAGAGTATTGTAAATTTCGTTATAAATGAAATCTAACAATTAATCCACTTTATTACTATACTATAGTCGCAATATGTGTGTGTATTTCATGATTCTACTAGTCAACAAAGGATCCATGCAAGTTAACTTAATTGAACGAAATTGCACGAAACCCTAAATTAATTCCTGTATAACAAAACACACTAATAAACTATTAATGGCAATGCAGTTTCTTGTGTGGCTCAAAGGAGAAGGGTCCAACACTGAATAGCTCAAACTTAGACTCCGTTTGGTTGTCCGGTGGCAGAAGGGTGTATATGAATATATATCAAGAAATAAGTATACATATTGCACAATTACGTACGTAGATATGGTCAAATCCAATTTGTACATTAATTATACTTATCATAGAGTAATTTATACAAGGTGTATATGAATATATTTTTGTTCGGTTTTGAGCTAAAACCAAAGTTTGGTTGAGTTTAATTAGTCAATGAGACGGGCTATTTTTTATTTACTTTTTATTTTATTTTATCTAAATTGAAGTCCATTGCACGGCTCATCAATTTACACAACATATTATCATATTTAAAAGCTTACAAATTGATGTCACTTAATATTTATTTTTTCTCCAACCCTATGCTACCCTTATCTATTGGATCGTTTTTTAAAGTGTCCAACTGGAAACGTTGGTAGTTCGTTGCATCTCATGTCACAAGAAGTCCATTGTCAACATTTAAAATCAATCTAAATCATATCTCAAAAACTTTAACATTTCACAATAACATTACTAATATTTCACCATCTTAATTCAATAAAAATCAGGCTTAGTCATGTTTCAATATAGTCAAACTGATCAATATTATATACTCTCTCCGTTTTTTTTACTTTTATTTGTCATTTTAAGATTTCAATGTAAAATTAATGTTCTTTTATCAATTTTACTATTCTTACTAATATTTATCATTAATGTTAATTAATGATAAGATTATTTGATTAAAAGGGTATTTTAGAATTTTTGCTTTAAAAAAATGACTATTTATGATATTTCTTAATTTGTGCGCAATTCTCCAAAACGACAAATAAAAAAAAATTAATGGAGGGAGTATACACTAATATATAGTATAATGGCTTGGACGGGTGGCTTTGTACGTATGATCTCAGTAATTAATTAGATTCCATCATTTCATGTGATCGTTAAATGATCTTTGACTTCAATAGTTTTAATTTAAATAGCTAGCTATATATTAATGGCAAGGGAATTTCTTGGGTGGCTCAAAGGCAAAGGGTCCAACAGTGAAGAGCATAAACTTAGACTCCGTCTGGTTGACAGGTGGCAAAGGGGTGGGAATCAAGGTGGCGCCGGCGGCTCCGCCGTTTTGATTGCTGGGGACGCCGCACCATGCAAGTGGAGAGGAGACCAACGACACCTTGCATTTGTGCCATGCAAATGTGGTCAGTTTCTGGGGCATGAAGAAGAAAAAGCCTTTCGCGTCTGCCTCGGTTTGCTCCACCAGGGGAATCTTTGTGTTGTTGCATTGCAACTTCAACACCGCTCCTATTAATTAGAAAAAATCAACACCCAAACAAAACAAGTTAGTACAAGTCATAAAACACTTTTTTTCTTTCTTTCAAATTAATCGATAAATGACTGAATCTCAGCGGATCATGACAATCACATACAAGTAATAAAATAAATTTTTTGTTTTAACGAATTAGAGCAATGAATAACTAAATCTCAGCTGAACATGACAGACAAAAGAAAGCAAACCAGCAAGAGGAAGGACGTTGGTGAGTGTGTCGAAACCCCTGTAATTGCAAAAGTTGCAAGACACCATACCCCTAATAGCCACCGATTTCCTAACGGGAGGATAGCTCGGAGGCTTTACAGGTGGGTGGCTTGGAGTAGGGGGGTGGGAGGGAGCAGGTGTAGGGGCATAGTGGTGGTGACCGTGGCCGTGTGGAGGATAGGCGGGTGAGGCGTTATCGGCATAAACTGTGATGGAAGCGCACAGAAGCAGAGAAAGGAACAGAGCATTTGTTGAATGAACAAAAGCCATTGTGTATATGTGTGTGTATCTAATGAAGTTGGAGTGGATTTATAGGGGTTTGGAAGCGGCATTTTCAAGAATTTTCAATTGTGACTAAAGTTTTTGAATTAACGAATTAAGAAGGGGTTGCTTAGAGTTGGCTCTTAACTGAATTTTTTTTTGCTATTTTCTTAGAGTTTGATCCGATCCATATATATTCAATTGATATTATAGACTTGTTTAAACTTAGATTTGATTAGTTTGGATAAAAAACCATACTAGCTATTTTGATACCCCTATTTATTACGTTCAATTCAAGCCCTGACTTCAAATTATTTTTCAGTTATATGATTAGAATCTGTTTGGTTACTAATGTACTAATTAACACGTTACATCACTCCTAAAGTCAATATGTATGTCCCCAGAAAAAATATGCTAATATGAATTACAAGGAGAAATTCATTAATTGTAGATGCAAAAGAAGAATTGGAAGGCAAAAAGTCAACGAGCATACAATTTTAAAATCCACACTACTAGAAAAACTTAAAATTGCAACCGAATTAAATCGGTTGGAAATTTTAGCAAAATTGCAACCAAAATAATTTCGGTTGGAATTTGGGTTGGAATTGCAATATCCGCATAAAATTTGCAACCGATTAAAAATCGGTCGCAATTCCCTAAGGAAAATTGCGACCGAATTTAAATCGGTTGCAATTTTTCTCCAAAATTGCAACCGAATCAAAATCGGTTGCAATTTTTGGCAAGAATTGCAACCGAATATTTATTCATTTGCAATTTTCCCCAAACATTTATTCGGTTGCAATTGTTTGTATTAAATAGAACACGTCTCCATCTCTCTCCCTCAATTTTCCCCCAAAATTGCAACCGAATATTTATTCGGTTGCAATTTTCCCCAAATATTGCAACCGAATAAAATTCGGTTGCAATTATTTGTACTACAAAAAACGCGTCTCCATCTCTCTCCCTTAAGTCCAATTCAGATTTTACAAAAAAAAAAACTCTCCAACACTCTTTTCTCCACCCGCATGCCCATTGCTCTCCACCACCACCGGCGTGAGCTCACCACCTCTACTGACGCACCCCACGCGCACCACCACCGTGTACCCCGTGCACACCATCACCACAACACCCCGCGGCCGCACCACCACTGTGTACCCCGTGCGCACCACCACCACAACCGCACAACACCCCGCGGCCGCACCACCACCGCGAAACACCTCGCGACCGCACCACCACCCCGCGGCAGTGTATACATTTAGAGGTATGTATTATGAATTAGTTAATTAATTTATGGTTTGATTATGGCTTAATTGATTTAGGGTTTGAATTAGTTTGAATTAGGGCTTAATTGATTTAGGGTTTAATTGCTTTAAGTTAGCATTGTATTTTATTCATATGAAAAAAAATTCAACAAGGGCTATTTGTGCAATTGTTTTTAACTTTTTTAACTGTAATTTGGGATTAGAACTACCTATTTACTGTATATTCATTAATTTCTCAGTAGTTTTAATTATTGATATAATTAATTTAATTATTGATATAATTAATGTATTCTACACATGTTAATAATTAGTTTGATTATATTACAGTTTGATGTTGGCCTGTTGGAATATATATATATATTTGATGAGTTTACACATGCATATAAGTAATTAAGTTTTATAATTATTCTTATGATCATACATATATAACTAGCTAGATATATACTTTGTAGCTAGAAAAAATTGGTTATATTCACGTATAGTGCTAGCCCACACACTGAAAAAATTCTTTCACACAATTAGCTAGTGTCAATTGCAATTATATATATATATATATTGTAGACAGACCAAAATGTATGTATGTAATATATAATACTATTATATTTCTTCCCAAGAAATTAATTGGGCTAATTGTAGAGAGGGATTGGTGGAATACTACTACTAGTTTCTCCATTCATGAATGAACTTAGAAAAGAAGAATCATTTAGGTGTTTTGATTTATAAGGTGGAATACTACTACTACTAGTTTATTATTTATTGTCTACTATGTCCCGTGCCAACAATTAATACAGAAAGATGTGAAGAAGAAGTACAAGAAGAAGAGGAAGAAGAAAAAGAAGTAGAAGAAGAAGAAGTACAAGAAGAAGAGGAAGTGGAAGAATCATTTAGGTGTTTTGATTTATAAGGTGGAATACTACTACTACTAGTTTATTATTTATTGTCTACTATGTCCCGTGCCAACAATTAATACAGAAAGATGTGAAGAAGAAGTACAAGAAGAAGAGGAAGAAGAAAAAGAAGTAGAAGAAGAAGAAGTACAAGAAGAAGAGGAAGTGGAAGAAAGAAAAAGAAGTAGAAGAAGAAGTAGTACAAGAAGAAGAAGAAAATGTAAATCACCCAAGCCCTCGCAACATCCAAATCGTGAATCGTCTCAAGAGAATCAATCAGAGCAACAAAATGATGATTGAATTTTCAAGTACTTAGGTATTTATATTTAGTGGTGTAGTTTTTTGGAATGATTTAGTAATATTGTTTTTGGATTATGGATTATGTTTATGTTTATGAATTGTATTTGTGGATTTGTGTTTATGGAAATGGAAATGTATTTATGGATTTTGGATTGTGTTTATGGAAAATATTTATTGGATTTTGTTTATGGAAAATATTTATTGGATTTTGTTTATGGAAAATATTTGTTTATTAGGGTTTAAATTGTAAAAAATGGAAAAAAAAAAAAAAAAAAACTAGAGAAATTCCAACCGATTCCGGGTGGTTGAATTTTCGGTTGAAAATATTGCAACTGATTTTCCAACCGATAAAATAGGTTGGAAAACATTCCAACCGAATATAAATCGGTTGGAAATTCGGTTGAAAAAATTTTCGGTTGGAATTTCGGTTGCATTTCCAATTCCAACTGGGCTTTTTCCAACCGATATTTTCGGTTGCAAAATCGGTTGGAAAGTCAATTTTCCAACCGATTTTGGGCCATTTTCAGTTGCAATTTCGGTTGGAAAATCATTTTTTTCTAGTAGTGCCAACAAAGCAAGTGCTTAGCTGTTAAATATTGTTAAATCTTTGATGAAGATTATGGGCTATAAGCCCTCGGGAGTGTAATTACAATGAACTATATATGCAAACTAATCACGTGATAGTAAACCTAAAGTCATGCAACCACCGAACAACTAGAAAATAAATATACGAGACCCATGTTATATATAAGTAATTAAATTAACAAGTTTTGATGTAGGTGGATTCCATAAAGATGAGACCGAATTTTCTATTTAAACATTATTATCATTCAAGTATCACGAGTTGATGAGTCGAGCAAAAATAAAAGATTATCGAAATTTATTTTTGAATTGGGCTTATTTTGATATATCGCATTCTTTTGGTCATAACTTCTAAATTCTCCAAAACAGGTCCACTAAATACATGACAAGTCATATTCATGTCTGCCTCAAGTAAAACAAAAATCCATGGATATGGTCACCTTAAAGAGCATCAACAAGAATCAAAAGAGTTCCGTAAACTTAGGACTTGAGTGATTTCATTTTTCATATCAAACTCGCAAAAAACATACAATTTCTTGACAAACATTACAAAAGTGATACTTTCGTTAGTTTTGTTGAGGGAATTTAAACTATGGAGATTGAAGTCCAGGTCCAAAGGAGTAAGATGCAAAAAAATCTTAAAAAGGAGGATAAACAAAGTTGTAATCGCGATTTGAAATTTGTGAGGAAAAGGGTTTCGCGATTTAAATTTTCAAATGCAAAAATTGAACGATACACTCAACATAATAGGAAATTTATTATACGTATGTGTTCACATTGAAGAGACGAACAAAACCCCTCTCCTATTTTCGGCGAACAACTACCAGAGGATGGTGGTCGTGCGTGAGGAATGAGACAGGGGTCAATTCACAAAATCACCAAAAGGCAGGGGTAATCCGCAAAATCGTCAAAGTTTAATAACTTAAATTAATATTAATATTATAAAAAGTATTAGTATTTAAAATTTTTACAGTCACGTGGCAATTCTATAACAAAACTAACGAAAATATCACTTTGTAACGTTTGACAAGGATTTGGTACGTTTTTTGTAAGTTTGGTATGAAAAGTGAAATCGACCCAATTATATGGTATAAAAATTGAATTTTTGCTGTAAACTTTATTATAAATGAAATCTACCAATCCAACTTTATTATATTATTGTGGCAATATATATGCGAGTGCTAGCATGTATTTCATGATTCTACTAGTACAACAATGGTTCCATGAAAAACATGATTTATGCTTAAATAAACATTAATTTAAAATAAAACATTAATTAGTAATGGCAAGGAAGTTTCTTGTGTGGCTCGAAGGCGAAGGGTCCTACAGTGAAGAGCTCAAACTTAGACTCCGTCTGGTTGACTGATGGTAGAGGGGTGGGAATCAATTTGGCGCCGACAGCTCCATCGTGGAGATTGGTGGGGACACGGCACCTACGGAGTGGAGAGGAGACTATAGACACCTTGCACTTGTGCCATGCAGATGTAGTCACCTTCTGCGGCAAGAAGAAGAAGAAACCATTCCTGTCTGCCTTTGTTTTCTCCACTAGGGGATACTTTGTGTTGTTGCATTGCAGCTTCAACACCGCTCCTGTAGGAAAAATAACACCCATATATGTTAACATATTATGTGGGATTTGTACCATCTCCATGTAACAGACTTGGTTATTAATAAGATCTCTCTTATCCCTAAATAATACCTCTCAATTCTCTCTACGTTTATTTTCTCTGTATTCTCATATCTATCGTTACAGTTATTTTTATTAACGTTCATCAATCTCCTCACATATAATCACTAAACCTAAGAGCTATAATAAATAATTTGCACATAATTAATAATATACAGTTTTTCAGTTTTTTAATAAATCAGAACGACTAAGGGTTGAATCTCAATGGTGATATATTAACTTGTGTGTGAGAATGAGAGATTTTAGGGGACAAACTAAATAAGAGTCTAACCAGCAAGAGGAGTGGCACTTGAAAGTGTATTAACTCCCTTGTATTTGCAAGCTTTACAGTATACCATACCCCTAATGGCCACCAATTTCCTAATGGGAGGATAGCTTGGAGGTTTCACTGGTGGGTAGCTTGGAGTAGGAGGCTCAACAGGTGGACTTGCAGTAGGCGGCTTAACTGGTGGATAGCTTGGAGTAGGGGGTTTAATGGGTGGGTGGTTTGGAGTAGGAGGCTTAACAGGAGGAGAAGTCGGTGGCTTAACTGGTGGATAGCTAGGAGTTGGAGGCTTAACAGGTGGGCTAGCAGGCGGCTTAACTGGTGGATGGCTTGGAGTAGGAGGCTTAACAGGTGGGGTAGTCGGCGCCTTAACTGGTGGATAGCTTGGAGTAGGAGGGTTAACGGGTGGGGTAGTCGGCGCCTTAACAGGTGGATAGCTCGGAGTAGGAGGCTTAACGGGTGGGGTAGTCGGTGGCTTAACCGGTGGATAGCTAGGAGTTGGAGGCTTAACTGGTGGATAGCTTGGAGTAGGAGGGTTAACATGAGGGGTAGTTGGTGGTTTAACTGGTGGATAACTTGGAGTAGGAGGCTTAGCAGGTGGGGTAGTCGGCGGTTTAACTGGTGGATAGCTTGGAGTAGGAGGCTTAACAGGTGGAGAAGTCGGTGGCTTAACTGGTGGATAGCTAGGAGTTGGAGGCTTAACAGGTGGGGTAGTCGGTGGCTTAACTGGTGCATGGCTTGGAGTAGGAGGCTTAACAGGTGGGGTAGTCGGCGGCTTAACTGGTGGATAGCTTGGAGTAGGAGGGTTAACGGGTGGGGTAGTCGGTGGCTTAACAGGTGGATGGCTCGGAGTAGGAGGCTTAACAGGTGGGATAGTCGGTGGCTTAACCGGTGGATAGCTATGAGTTGGAGGCTTAACTGGTGGATAGCTTGGAGTAGGAGGGTTAACATGAGGGGTAGTTGGCGGTTTAACTGGTGGATAACTTGGAGTAGGAGGCTTAGCAGGTGGGGTAGTCGGCGGTTTAACAGGTGGATAGCTTGGAGTAGGAGGCTTAACAGGTGGAGAAGTCGGTGGCTTAACTGGTGGATAGCTAGGAGTTGGAGGCTTAATAGGTGGGCTAGCAGGTGGCTTAATTGGTGGATGACTTGGAGTAGGAGGTTTAACAGGTGGGATAGTCGGCGGTTTAACTGGTGAATAACTTGGAGTAGGAGGTTTTACGGGTGGGTAACTTGGAGTAGGCTGCCTGACTGGTGGATGAGAGGGAGCAGGGGTAGGGGAATGGTGGTGGTGGTGGTGGCCGTGGCCAGGATGGTGGTGATGGTGTGGCTGATGGGCCGGGGGGTGGGCTTGTGAATCGTTATCAGCATAAACTGAGATAGAGATGCACAGAAGAAGAAGTAAAAGGACCAAGGCATTCGTTGAATGAACAAAAGCCATTGTGTAAGTGTGTCTAATGCAGGGGCATCAGTGGAGTGAATTTATAGGGGTTTTGGAACGGCACTTTCTGGATTTAAATTGTGCCAAAAGTTTTTTAACTTTGAAAAACAAAAAAGGTTGCTTTAATTTGTTGGAGTCATAACCATGGGCCTGCTGCATGAGGGGGTGCTGGAGTCATCGTAATGGGCCGGGAAATTACTCTGTCCTCAGTCAAATTAATTCAATCATTGTAACCAAAAGAATAATTAAAATACATACATATTCCATAATGGATTGGGCGGGTGGCTTTAAATTCCTTTCGGCAGAATTTGCGCGGATTGCTAACTAAGTTTCCCAGTGCATTGTTTATATGCATATTCCCTGTAATTAGCTAGATTCCAGCATTTCATGCTAGATCGAGATTTGTCCAATTAATGGTAAATCTACAAAATCAATTATATATTGCAGAATTAATTAAGGGATAAAGTCAAACAATAAAAAGGATGTAAGCTTCAATCATATATTTCGTTTTATGAAATTAAAAAAATAATAATGAATATAATTAAGCGTCTTCTTCCATGCAAAGTACGTAGCGGGATTAGAAAGATTAGATGAAATTTCGTTTTGTTTTCACCAATATGACAAAGATTCAGACACGCCTCACCTAGTTACATTACATAGTCCGGCCTGAATACGCCTCTGAAATTGAAGGTGGTCTAGGGGCCTGGGCTCAATGACAGCTATTGATTAAAATGCAAAAATACTCTTGTATTTTTTCTAATAGGCAGAAATTCCCCTAAGTTATTACTCTTATTAGTGAAAATTTTGTTGACATTTACCTTCTCCCAGATGCGTTATGGTTCACTCTCTGTAGGTATGAGGTTTCCTCGTGATTTGCTGGGAAGTAACAATTATACTCCTCAAGATGTTTTTTATTTGAATTTGTGAAAACTATTGTTCATTTAAAAACTTTGACAATAATTCCCTTGTGAACTTAAAGAGGTTTTTTTGGTTGATGTAATATTATCATTTGCTAAAAAATAACACATTAGATTTTATGTTAATATATAAAATACAGATTTTAATACTACATAGAAAAAGTGTTGGAAATGATAAAATTATAACTTTATTGAAGAAAAACAAATGATACTTATATTTTTAGTATTAATACATATGATTATGTGATCATAGACAGATATTTTGGCCAATTGATCTCAATATCAACAACTCTAATACTCCACATTATATTACCACCGCTATTTTTTATCACGTTCAGTCCTGACATCTAACTTTCTTAATTAGTTATACGATCAAAATTAAATAATGCAGTAACTCGTATATAGCATGTTATATGTTCACTAAACCCCAGAAAATATGCTTAAATATTGAATTATAAGAAGGAATGGTCATTAATTGTAGATGCCAAAAGAAAAAATGAAAAAGAAAAAGGAAGACAAAAAGTCAATTAAAATAAATAATGTTTGACTTTTTAAAACCCACAAACAAATCCTTGGTTAGTAAATTTATTATAGGAATTATCTTATGAAAATGTAATTAAAATGACATGTGCAATAACTATTCACGTGGTAGTGAACTTCAAGTGGTGCAACCATTGGACAACTAGAATAAATGAAAACGTCAATTGGTCTAGTGGAAGAGACTAGTGATCACTACAAAGTAGTGAATTCAAATTTAAATCTCTGTTGGGAGAGGTTCCCACTTAATATGTCTAACACGTCTCGAAAGGGATTAAACCCTTAAGAAACAAAAAAATATGAGAACTATATATATTAATTAATATGACAAAATATATTTTCATCGCAAGAAATTGTCGCAAAAGATGTTTTAGTGTTGCTTTCGTGACTAGCAATCATGTTCTCCATTTTAATGGATCTAGTTAGAATCCACCTTTAAGGTTCAAAATTACTAGAATACCACAAAAAGAAAAGAAAATAGAGAGAGAGAGAGAGAGAAATCAAATTGGATCGGTCTGTTTTAGAACAGATCAAATGATGAAACAGAGGCCCAATACTCTCTAAAGAAATTATTCAGTGTAACTATATTACAGTGTTTGGTTTAAGTTTAAACTAAGGCCTAAGTGTAACTATATGTATTAAAATTCATGGGCCCGATCAAACTGGACTAAATTAGACTCAACTCTTAAAGACTACTACTATTTTTATATTATGTTGTCTTTGTAATTCATGGTCGAAACTACAGGTCACCATATGTGTCATGATTATGCGCTTCCTAAAAATAGTTGCATTCGTATTAATGTGTCAAAATGAATTTACATTGTTCGAATGAACAAATTATTACCTATTATCTTCTTAAATTTATGGTAGGAAGTTGAATGTTACATATCTTATCAATATATTAGGGGCCTGTTTGTCTCGTATCTGGGAAAATTATTTCCCATTTCCGAGATGCGAGACAAACATCCCATTTAGTTTCCCAAACTTTCTCCTTTGGGAGATTATTTCCGAAACCAACTTCCAAAAATTGGGCTGCATCCCATTTTGACCAAGAAAAAGACCTATGTCTACACTATTGACTACTCTATCATCTCTCTCTCTCCTCTCTCTCTCATTTCACGGGACATGACCTGGACCATGTGGTCCAGGTTTTTTCTCTTTATTTTCTATTTTGTTTCTTTTTTCTTTTCTTCATTAATAACTAAAATTATCTTATTCAATTGAAAAAACATTGACATATTTTGTGTTGTAAATTTACAAAATGATGTTAAAATTATTACTTGCATTTTCCATGCATTATTTCTTCTTTAAAAATGTTTAATGTTTAAATTAATTCTATAAGAAAATATATATCTTAATTATTTCATAAATTAAAGTACAAAATGACAATGAAGTTGCGAATTCACATCTTCAAAAATAAATAAACACATAACCACAACAACATTGAACGATTACGAAAAATACATAATATATTAAAAACCACCACTACAAGAAAAATGAAATATAGTGATAAATTAAGTGACATTGTTGAAATTGTCACTTTTTTCATATATTTAGTGACAAGTGCAATAGTGTCAAAATATATTTTTAAATTATCACTAATAGCTATTAGTGACAAGTATATGGAACTTTTTAGTTGTCACTTTTGGGATGTCACTAAATGTCAATAGTGTCAACTTTTTTACATTTCTTGTCACTAATGTGTCTATGTACACCATTTTAGTGATAATATTTAAATTCTTATCACTTTATCATTTAATATTTTGTTTCTAAAATTTAAGTTTTTTGTAGTGTACAATAAAATTTTGATAGGAACAATAGATTTTATAATTGTGTAAAAGAATATTTGTTATAAGGAAAAAAAAGAAAGAAAAAATATAGACCACATGTCTGGACCGAGTACGTAGAAGAATCTCTCCTAATTTCACATGGCCGCTTAAAAAATAAAAATTAATCTACTTTATTTTTCATTATTTTAGAAAACACAAATAATTAATTATAAAATATTATTTACCACATATATTACATATAATATATACACCAATAAATTAAATTATATATAACTAATTGATGTGACATAAAGTCTTACACTATCTTACACCTAACTAATTAACTCAAACCTACCAAAAAAATCTACAACTACTTTTTTTCCCAAATCACTCTCCCAAAACCCAAACAAAAAATATTACGCAAATCGAGATTATTTCTCAAACATCTACCATTTTCCCAAACCACTCTCCCAAAGGCTAAACAAACATGACCTAGGTTTTTCGTCGAATATGGATCCTTAATAAATTAGATCAAATTTGGATAAATATCAAATCCATTGACACCCTTGACCCTACTTAGTATTAGGAAAGGTATAAACTATGACATGTACAGTTTGGGCCGAAGGTGGGCTTGACCGCCGAAAGATAAAAAGGAAAAAAACGCTATAAATAGTGTAGCAATTTCTTCTTTTTTTTTTCTCCCTCGTGAAAAATGCATTGTAAATAGTTTACGAAATTGTAAGTTCATATTTAAATATGCTGGACTGCAGCTTCAGATTGGTTGGGCTGCAGAGGCAATTTGTTGATGGTTTGATGCCAAAGATACTGGGCTTTCTGGCCCAAAATGATTTCGTGTTAATGTAAATATTAGTACAACCCACAGCCTAACTAAATCTAAATGGGCTGAATCTTTGTAATTCATAAAATTAAATATATCTTTTTTTCTTAAATAAAAGAAGGAAAAGGATAAAGTTGAGGGTATATTATTATAACAAGCATTTCTTACTCCAATCTACAACAAGTTGCGTCAAGAATATAATTTAATGAGAAGTGGCTAGCAAAATAGCGTCAATTTTGAACAAAAGTTAGTAAATAAAACTAGGGCCAAACAATGTCAAGGCAGACTTTGGGCAGATCTTCCTGAAATTGAGAGTAGTGGGCATATTCTTTGCAGTTAGACTTAGAAGGCGAATTTCTTTCAGAATTGTATGCGGCGTGGGGCGGCAGAGCACCGGCGGCGGAAGTAGAAGAAAATGATGAGGATATTAGCTTGTCAAGGTCTTCATGCCGAATAAGCTCAGATAAGAGAAGAACGAGAGAAGCCATATATATTGATATTGAGATTTGCAAAATAGAATTAAAATTAGACAAGATAAAAAAGAATTGTATGCAATTGGATGATTTATAAGCGCCGTGCT
Source organism: Penstemon newberryi var. newberryi (assembly GCA_030819805.1). Classification (NCBI taxonomy): domain Eukaryota; kingdom Viridiplantae; phylum Streptophyta; class Magnoliopsida; order Lamiales; family Plantaginaceae; genus Penstemon; species Penstemon newberryi. The sequence continues at coordinate 44,518,454 of JAUALY010000005.1, read as the reverse complement.
CAAGGAAGTGGTTTGGAAATTAAAAGTCGGTGTGAAGTTTTGAGAAAACATTGGGAGGGCAGGCAGTTGGTTCCATTTTACTGCTCATGGTTTTTATGTTATGTTTGTTGTTTTCAATGTTAGAAGATTTGTTTAGGTGGAATTCACATTGAAAATCAAAACAACCGGCCTCATTTATGGAAAACCATGAGCTCAAGCACATTTGAATTTTTTCGGTTCCAATTTCAAAATCCATTAAATTGGGCGGTGTTTCAACATTGGTTCACCCAGTCCAAAACACCTGTGCCCAACTGGACATCATCAGCCCATTAGTTTACCTTTTTCGTGTCTTCGTTTATTTAGCTCTTATCACTGATACGTCCAATCAAAGCCCAATTCAATTTTAGAATATACTTCCCTGTCCTATTTTTTCACTCTTTTTCTTTTTGCACGTTGTTTTAGAAAAAAAATTTAAAAGTAACACTATCAGGTTTTTTTACTTTTATAAAATTAAAAGTTGTGATTAAGCTTAAGTGGTGTCAAACTATTACTTTACATGATAAGATATTTTTGAGAAAAATAATTCAATTTATAGATATTGAGTCGTATTTTGAGACATTACATAAAGAAAATAAGAGTAAAAATTTAGGGACGAACAGAATATTAAGTAGTTTTTTTTATATTTCTATACACATTTTTTAGTGTTACATCGTGTTTTTTCTTCTACTTCTACTTCTAGAATTACTGATTAAAATTAGAATAAAATTCAAAAATGAAATCAAGTTTATTAAATAATCATTCAAATAAATTTGAACAGTCTATTTAGTTTAACTCAATATATAGGTTAAAAAAAAAGGCCTCAACTTATCAACTATCAAGTATTGGCTCTTCTTTTCATTTGACGATACACGGCAATCAATAAAATAATTTCCCTACAAGATAAACCTAAATCTTGTACAAAACAGTATAGTACAATTTGGAAAATGATATCCACTACAAGGATTAGTACTCCTTCACTCAAAAATCAATTCTTTGCTATAAATTCTTATCTAATACTATCTGGATTTCTTCTCGTCAATTCAGATTTTCCTTTCTCCCAAATGAAGGTTCACCCCATGCCCAGAAAACGAAACATCACTCTCCGATACGACGACGGATCGGAGCTATCGCAAGCGAACTGCTGCCTGCAAAAGAAGCTACGGCGATTGCCCCACGTCTTCTCGAAGGTTCTAGAGCTTCCCTTTCACTCAAGCGCAGACGTTTCCATCGACGAAACCTCTGAGTGGTTCGAGTTCACAACTGGTACTACTGTAATTAGTGAAGTTCTACCATTGCGGGTCTATTTGGATGGGCTTGGTTTGGTTTCACGGGTCTCGGTTTAAAAAAAATAGTTTGGGTTGTTTCGATGAAACCTTTGAGGCCTTATTTGGATGGATTTTGGCTGTTGAATTTTGTGGTTTGAATAAGTTGAAACTCCACTTAGATTGGGTTTGGATGTTGGTGTTTAGGGGAAAAAGTTGGTAATAGGTATCAAATCAATATATTTTTAGTGAGATTTAGGGGAAAAAATATGTGGTAAGTGTCAAATCAATATTTTATAGGATTGAAGAGTTTGAGTGTGAGTTTCTGAATAAATTTTTGAAAGTTTTATGGATTTGAAGAAAACTCAATTGAAAGGGTTTAGGTTCGATCTCGCGAAACCCGCGAGACCAGACCAAAACCCATCCACATACAGCCTGCGTGTTCTGTTCAGTTCTGGTCTGTTGATAACAAATGTAGGCAGCACAAATAAATCAAATTCCAGAGTTATGTGCTATCTAGGATGCTCAAATGCAAAGCCGCTTTCTGGTCTTTATCTATGTGAATAAGCAAGGATAAAAAAAAAATACAAGTATTCACCAGGTTGTATGATATTTGATCATTTACTTTAATGTACAGAGTGTTGAACGTCTTCTACACAGATTTTAATTTTACCCAAACATTTTTTATTAGACTAGATCTACGAGAATTTCCTAGACCTTGTGACTAGAAATGCACAACATGCATTGTCAAAGCATTACAATTTACAACACCACAATCAAATATATAGAGCAATTGGTAATCATGTCTGAACAAATCAAACTATCATAAATAACACAAAATCAAAACTAAAATCCAAACATTAACAAGAATATAGTATTTTGTTCACAATGAGAATATGGATGACAACAAAGATGTCAAACTCCTGGAAAATGAATTCAAAACTTTCCAGAAAGAAAAAAGTCACAAAGCCCACAGAAATCATTGCAGTATATGGTTGGAATAAGTTTACAGCCATGAAATATCCAATGAGAATAAACTACAAAAAAGCAACGGCCGGGGGATGACAAAGTCGGTCTTTTCCCAATTAATGCTCTTATTCTGGCCCCTAATTCTCTGTTTAGGAAATGAAGGCCATGGGATGACAGAGCCTACAGAAAGCATTCTGGCCCCTCTGGTTGATCCTGCAAATTGTAGAACGAAAAGAAGACAATTATAATTACATTTCTCTCAAACATTTTTGTGGAGATCGGCAAAAACTTGATTCAAATGATGGTTTATGAGCAATTTGTTCCAATCCCAAATGGTATGCACACGTCATTGAAGGATTCGGAAATACAGACAGGACAAGCAAAACTCAATAAAACAAATATGGGAAGAAAAATAAAGAAAGCTCGAGAGATCAATTAATTAACAAATATATTGATCAGAGTTTTAAAAGAATGAATTATAAATGAATTTAGAGATCACAATAAAAGATAAATAACATTATATTGTAACGTTTTAAGGTGTCAACTTAGCCTAACTAGCATTAAGATGAGCAAATAAAAGGTATTTCAACAGAATACTTGCCTGTTGTATTGCCTCAATAACAATAATATATCATGCTACTGCAAGTCAATAAACCACAAGGATGAACAGATTATTAACATAGAAAAGTAACCAGGATTTCTATTTTAAGCAAAAAGAATAAATCTTACACTTATAATATTTAGTAAAACTCGCAGGTCTATATAGACAACGGAAAAAAGAGGAAAAATAACTAGTCAGCAAACAAAAATATCGTAAGGCAATGTCTGGCTAATGATATCAACTTTATCGGAATAAGCTTAAACTCGCAAGATTTAGAGGAAATTTCAGGATTAATCACAAGTTTATTTACAGAATCCTAATTCTGCAGCCTTATTAGTGTTACTGTGCCAGAGATGAAGAATAAAACAACTGTGACAAATCATTAAGAAGGCATAACATTTAAACTTATCTTGAAGACACCCCTAGCTTTACAGAAAAAATTGGAAAAAGATAATTTTTCCAGTTTATTACATATTTATGTCATTGACAACAATTACATAAACAATCCTCCCACCATCCCAGGATTAGTATTGAATCCACTGACACTATGATAAGTAGTTCCCTAAATCTTTGTGATACATAAGTATACAAAAATTAAGCCATGGCATTTCAAGGGAAAACTTTGCATAGTGTCAAACCAGTAATTCAGATGTCTATAGATACTTTACTACAGTTCACAATCCCACACTAAGTATCACAATCCGACAGAACATAGATGTTACATTGTTATACTTGCTCAAGTATGTTCAGAATTCATACAATACACACAATAATCTGATGTAAACAAGTGTTTAAACTAAACCATCAACCAATACTACTACTACATGCTAAATTACCAATTTTAACAAAGAAATAAATTACGTCTCACTGCCAGAATATCTCTCTACTCCAGACTATCGCATACTATATATAGATGATAATCATGTCATCCCATAAATATAACACTTCACAAACTGAACAATGTTCTTTTTTTCTGACAATAAAAAGTAAATAATTTTTTTGAAGAATTTAGCAACAATTAAATTTTCTGCTGAAAACTTTAGGTTTATAAATTTGGACATTACAAAACCCCGCCAACATAAAATAAGAAGCATGGCAAGTACCACATGAAATGTTTATAACCGAAAATTACAGAACAACCAACATACAATAAAATGCATAACAAGTAACCCAACAATTAATTAACCGTGAACATCACTTAATAACCAACATAAAATTAAAAGTAAAAGAAACAATCAGATCATTACCCTCTAAGAAGCATCATTCTTTATCTCCTTCTCTTCAACCTCATCTGTTGCAGCATTTGCCTCCACACCATTTGCATCCTCAGCAAGAGGCTGAACCTGTTCCTCCTCTGGCAATGGTTCCTCCACATAGTCATTGTCAAATGCATCCTGTGGGACATCATAAATCCTGACCTGTGGCTTAGAAGGGTCCTTAACGAGCACATACTTGCCTTCATCCAATTTCATACACAAGTCCACTATACTCTTAACTATACCCCACATGTTCGAAGTATTCAAGTTGATCTGTGTAGCAAAATCTTTGGGCTTGTAACCCACAACAGCCAATATTACATGATTGAAATGATCTCTTGGGTGAACCCTCGAGACATACCCCAATTTCATCATATCAGCACCTGACAAAAGAGCCTGTGCAGTCCATTTCGCCAACTTATTTGCATTGTTTTTCAACTCAGTCGCCAAAACAGCACCCCTTTGAGTCTCCAGCTTCTGCCTCCAGTCCACACCCGAATACTTAGGATCAAACTCATTCAGGGCATTGAGTGTCAAAAATGACCTCTGATTATTCATATCCAAAACACTATGAACTTCACAACGTGAAACCAAATACATATCACCATCCAATTTCCACCTCCTATACCTATAGGCAACCGAGGCCACCTCCTCTCCTTCGTTTGCAAAGGGGTTGGGCTCCTCAAAAGTAACCTTATTCCCATCCCTGACCAAAGCCTGTTGTGAAAAGTTCTGGTTAATATATGCAGCCTCGACGCTCAATGAATGTATAGAATTGATATCATCCTTCACATCAGGCAAAGGCTCCTGGGATGTCTCGTGAACAGCAAGCAAATCCAACTGCGAACCATCTCTCTTATCGAAAAACAACTTATTTCCCACTCGTTGAACCACAATATCCCAGGAGTAAACCGACCTTGAAGCACACATCAATGTCGACAAAATTGAATCGGTAGCAAAGACTGTAGCTTTATCCTCATTCGCCAAACGCCTAATAACAGGGTCATCAGTGGTCGTAACTTTAAAGAAATTGCGACTCTTGAAACGCTCCAAAGGACGACAATTCTTCGGGCTAATCCTATCATAAGACCTATCGTAAAACTCAAGCCCGCCGCAGATCAACAAGTCTTCAGGTTCGGGAACAGAAAATGACAGTTTGGAGAAAGTAGAGAATGGAATCTGGTCCAGCATATTCCATTCTGGCTGAATATCGACTGAAGACTTGAAAACCGATGACTCACGGCGCTGTGGCATCTGAGAGCGGTTCTGATGATACTGTCTATCACGACGGGAGCGTTCTTTCTCGGCGTCACGCTTACGAGCCTCGACTTCTTCGTCTCGGCGCTGTGGGAGCTGAGAGCGCTGATTGTGGGGGTTGAAACGCCACCTAGGGTTGAATTTCGGGCGGTTAGGGTTGTGATGGTGAGATTTCGCGGAAGTGTCGACGAGGAGGAAGGAGGGGTCTTCGTCGGCGCCGAAGGTGGCGAAGGAGTCATCGCCGGAGAAATCGAAGGCGGAATCGGAGGGGTGGTGGCCGCCCTGCTTGGATCCGGGTCGTCCGGGGTTTGAGAAGTTACGGGTCCAATCGGCGATCCGACCCAGTTTCTCGGAGCGGGAGAACGGGGCGAAGGGGACGTTGGAAGGGTGGTTGGACGAGGAAAGTGTGGCGGTTGTTGAATCGGGTGGGCCCCAACCGTCGGGGTTGAAGGGTACGGCGCCTACCTCAAAGCCTACCATTTCTTCTGTGGTTTTGGTTTGCTTTTTCAGATTTAAGCTAGGGTTTCTGTATTGTAGTGTGTAACAGTGAAGAAAGGAGATGAGGAATAAACCCTAGAAGAATGGGGTGTTATAAAAGTCTTACTGGAATGACAATTATGTCCTCTGGGATTTTTTGGTATTGACTGCTTTCTCCTATAATGTGCATTTCAGAGCCATTGGGCCTACTCTGCATATATTTGCTCAATTTTTAAATTGCTATTTGGGCTTTTTATTTTTTATTTTACGGATTGCTGGAACACAATCGTCCATGAGAACAAGCTAGGCCCGTTTTAAATGCTTTCTATTTGCCCAAAAGTATAAAATGTTTCATTTTTGCCCATGCCAGTCTTTCTTCTTGCCTTAATGCCTGCAGTAGGGCTGAGCATTCGGTAAAAACCGAACCGGACCGAACTTCGGTATTTTTTCGGTTCGGTAATTTTCAAACCGCGGACCGTTTGCCGAACCGAAAATTTCGGTTCGGTTCGGTAAAAAACCGAACGGTCCGGTTCGGTCCAAAAAAACCGAATGCTTAATTTTTATTTATTTTTAAAAAATCAAAAATTCAATTTATTGCACAATATACAAAAAAAAAAAAAATCTTACAACACACAAACCATACAAAAAAGCCCCCCCTTCTATTTATTCCACAACAATCAATATAACATCAAAATTCATACAAACCATTCAAACATAAAATAATCTTAATCAAATACAAAGAGGTAAATAGATTTTGAAAAATAATATTAAGTTTATACAAACCATTCAAACATAAAAGTTATAAATCTCCAAAATTTTAATTGAAAAACACTAATTTAAAAAAAAAAAAAAAAAAAAAATTTCGGTCCAATCTGTTCGGTTCGGTAAACCGACCGGTTTTACCGAGAACCGACCACTCCCAAGGATCGGTTCTCGGCCAAGAACCGTTTACCGAACCGAAATTTCGGTTCGGTAAACGGTCCGGACCGAAATTTCGGTTCCGGTTCGGTTCGGTCGGTTTACCGAACCGTGCTCAGCCCTAGCCTGCAGATTGATGAACTCTTCAAAAGCGAAGAAGGTAGTGTTTGAAGTTGAGTATATCAATCTCAATCTTGTGTTTTATAATTGAAAAGTTCCTCGTCATTGGACCATTGATGGACAGAAAGAGGAACTTCGAAGGTATTGGCCCACGTGGAAGTTTAAACATGTACCTAGAAATATAAATGTCGTTGCTCATCATCTTGCTTCTTGCGCCTTTTTATCGTAATAGTTTTGTTAGGCTTGAAACTAAATGATCTTGCTATTTTCATTTTTGCGATGGGGTTATCCTTGTAAATTGGTTTGTTCCAAACTCTATTTAATTCTTAATGTAGTACATTTGTTAAAAAAAAAAAAAAAAAAAAAGTAGCTTCATCAATCTCAAAATTTGGGTACATTTCTATTTTAAATTAAAAGATTACGTCAAAAGTGGCTTATACTTTTTTTTATATATTTTTTATTTTTTATGTGATTTAAGTCATAAGTCACAAATTAGTAATTAGTAAATCAAGAAAATGTGAACCAATACTTGTACAAAAGTGTATTATATTAGTTTGTTTATTTTCTAACTATTTCAATTACATTTACGAAAATTAAGATATGATATAATTTTTAATGAAAACAAAGAGGACAAAATTATCAATTTCTTGAACTTCGTTTGCTCTTTAACTTTTAACTTTAAGACCTTGGAGATTTTTTGTATGAATTTAGTTGTTGAATGCTTTTGTTAAAAGAAAGAGGTTCGGGTTCTCATTTATCATCTAGGTTGCTTTTTTTTATTGAGTTTTGGGAATATTTTGTACTAGAATATTTTGTAATTACAATAACCAAAAGTAGTACAAGATGATAAATTAATTGGGATTCATATATAATTTAATTAACTGGAACATGAAAAATAAATTATAGTACACATACATATGCGGTCCTTGTTTCAGCCCAACAAAATGGTGAAAGAAAAAAAAACCAAATTTACAAAAATTCAAAGGCCCAAATAAACCTGCATACTGATATTCGGTACGGTTCAATTCGATCTTACCGTTTGCACACCCCTACATACAACATATGCCTTAGAAGTAGTCATTAGCATTACACAGTTCCACCTTTTGGGTTGTGCACCTATATAATATATTTTTTATCATTTCTCTAACTATTTTAATCAATTATTTCATTAACATCAACCAGAAAACGACGAGTTCACTAGGGATATTCCTTGTCATAAAATACAGAAATCGATAAATTACTACAACTAATACAATCGCTTGACTAAGGAAAAATGTTCAAGCGACTAGACCATAAACCGCACAATTAGTCAATCCTTTTGAATCTCCATTTTGGCCAAAAACCCCTAACTTTCATGATTCCCACAATGATCAATGAAACTTTTCAATCCATATTCTCTTCCAAAATATTGATAACTTGAATGTAGGTTGTCAACATGTTGAATTCAAGTCGGATAAAATTTGACTCAAATTTGACTCCATCTATATTGGGAATGAAACCTCAACTTTTAAAATTCCCACAATTTTCTTTACAAAATGTTAGTAATTAACGTTATGTTTCTATTTAACTTAGTTCGCGTTTTCAAACTTTCTCATAATTCACTAATTCTACATTTAAAACATCAACTTTGTTTATTGAATTTAAACCAAATATTATAATTCAACATAGGAATGAATTTTTTAGCTAAGTTCGTTTACATAACAAATCAAATTTGAAGAACACTTTATTGTATGGTAGTTTTTCAAACTTAATTTGAATTTGACTCAAGTCAAATTTAAAAAAAAAAAAAAATACTAATAATAATAAGTCAAATTCAGTATTAAAGGAATTAAGGGGGACAAAAAAGACTAGGCTTACTGCCTCCTCATGTATTCCTAGTTATAAAAATATGCCTTGAATATTAGTAGATATAGACCAAGGCACCAACAAAATATCAATGCGAAACATGTGAAAATGCCCAACGGCAGTCCAACTAGATTTTAACATAGAAAATCTTGCAATTAAAACATGTAGACAAAATAGATACATGCACACACAAACATAACAACACTTTACATAGAAAATCCATTGCATTCAAACAAGTTTAAATGTCATCACATCAGATATTCACAGATTTCCTACCACAAAATCAACCAACTCTAAAAATCTCAGCAGCCACCAAGATATCTCACTTCCATTTCAGTTCCTATCTTAACAGACACATCACAATCATGGGCATAGTAGACAATTCAGGTATCGTATATGAATTTCTCAGAATAAATATATATAGTTAATTGCTGGCCACATTGTAAAGGACTGAACCTAACTTCATCAGATCTAGATACATTTAATGAGCAGCAGAAAATTCTTTTCTTCCACGTTTACGATCTAGATAATAATGATAGCAAGACAACAAGTTTCAATGAACGAATCTTAAGGTACATGCATCTAATACCTAAGTGTGCTGCTCTTAGAACAGGCTAAATTGCACGTACATAAAGTCCACGAAAAGGATTATGTAGTAAAGGAAAAAATATCTCACCAGATAATGGTGAATATATAAATTGATGGTAATTGCAATGTAATTTTAACACCTTCCAATTTTGACAGCATGGAACCTTTACCTAAGTTTGCTTCGATTAGCAGCTTCAGTCGCGGCTGCGCATAAAAAAGCTAGAATAAGTGATTCATCTGAAACTGAAACAAATGAATCGGGAAGCCAATATCCAAATTGTGCATAGTAAAATAAAAATTAAAGTGGCAACGTTTTTGTATGGGAGTTAGTATAAACAAAATAAGTTGTTTGCAAAAGTTAAAAAACTAGAATGACTAAAAGGCACTTAAAATAAGGAGCTGAACTTACATGATACAATGAAGATACGATACCTATGAGAATTGATGCTAAAAGGGCTCCATCTGAAATATCATATTACAGTTGAATCCTGTAGATTTTTCTCATTGATAGACTCATCTAAGAATCCATAATCCTGTTGAAAATGATTTTAACCATATGATAACAAAATGATCTAAGAATCAGTATAACATTATGTCAACTTCTTGGGAAAAATTACCAAGCAAAAAGTCCATAATCAAGGTTCATTCAGACAAAAAGGGCATAATAGATAATGTGTGTGATAAATCTATGCATGCAAAGTATCTAAGTGGAAATAAAACAACACAACAAACATCCCAAGTGTTTGTAGAAAAATCGAAAGAAACAAATATTCAAAACCTGATGATTGCATAACATTCACAGAAATGTATCCTACATTTTTAAAATAGTTCGCATCTTTATACAATGAAACAGAGAAATAAAAGAAATTTAAGATTGGCATAACCTGTTCAATTAATTACACGAGGAATGGGAGAAACCACAAAATCCCAGAAAAATCAAGTAAATTTGGGTTTAGGCATAGATGAAGAAGTAGTTTGATGATTATGACCAAGTTTGTGAATCCAGTGACTCAACCCCTTCTTATGGTCCTGATGATATGCTAAGTTCTGTACCAGATTCAGTGTTCCATCACGAGCATATGAAGACTCAAATTCCTCTAGTACCTTTACAATCTGCCAAAACTCAGGCCTCTTATCTGGCTGCAGAGACCAACATTGTTCGATCAAAGCTTTCATGGCAGGGGGGGAGTCCCCCGGTATAACTGGCCTCAAGTTCTGAAAAATCCCAGATAGTATATCTTTACAAAATGTATAAATCATCAATATTACACAATTGGGAGAATTACTCAAACTACCTCTGATGTTTAGTGTAATTACACTGACCACCCTCCATTTTTGGGAGATTACAACAAACTACCCCTGAAGTTTTATATTCATTACAATTACCTTTTCATGGCGTTAATTTATGATGGCGCATGCTGACATCATAAAAAAATGATGGTGAAAAAACGGGTGAAATTGGTGAAAAAAATGGGTGAAATCGGTGGAGAAACGGGTGACATGGGTAGAAAATGGCTCTTTGTGATTTCTTAGATAGTACCCAGAGTTATTCTGGATTTCAATCTCTTCCTCGTTGAAATTAATGTCATAACGGGGTAACTGTAATGAATCCAATATTTCAAGGGCAGTAAAATTAAATCTCAGGGGTAGTTTGAGTAATCCTCCCTATACAATTTGAACCAAAAAAAGTCTGAAAATCAAGAACCGTACTTTGTTCACCACAGCAAAAGCGGCTTGTATAGGGGTCATATCTTCATACGGTATAGTTCCAGCTACAAATTCCCATAAAATTAGTCCGAAGCCATATACATCAACTTTACGCCCATAGTGCTTACGTTTGATCATCTCTGGGGCCATCCAACGGTAAGTACCTGGATCATCTGCTAAAAGATCACAGTTTGCCTCCTCACAAGCTATACCAAAATCAGCAACTTTCAAGTGGAAATCATTAGTGATTAGCACATTTTCAGGTTTCAGATCTCTATGGATAATGCCCTGTGAATGAATATACTCCATTCCTCTAGCAATGTCCAAAGCCATCAAGATTAGTTTTTCCAAAGGTAGAAGCTTATGCTCGAGTTTGTGCAAGTATGCCCTCAAAGAGCCCTCCGGTAAATACTCTGCCACAATGCAAAATACTGGTGGTTTTCTACACGCCGCTATGAACTACATTTCAAGAACATTTTAAAGCAATCCCGAATTATAAAATATAAAATATATAATATGAAATACAACAAACAATGGTAGCTTCAAAACACTAATTCTTGAATATAAGGTACCTTTATGACATTTTGATGGTGGAGACGAGACAAGAGGGTAACCTCTCTCGTAAACTGCTTCTCCAGTCGAGAACCCAAGTCTCCATTTTCTTCACCATCTGGTATTCTAATTAGTTTCACAGCAACAGGTTCATTCATGTAAATTCCATGGTAAAGTTGACTGTGTGCACCATGAGCAAACCTTAGTCCTAAAAACAACTTTGAAAGATCAACCATATGATCATCTACAGAATCCACAGAAGTAACTTTCCCCCCACCATTATCAAAATATTTTGTCCACGCGGAATCCTTACGACTCTTAGAACTATCATGAAATTTCATCGATGTGAACTGCCTTAAAGGACTAGAATTCCTTGGTGACTTTGCATCAGACGATTTCTTAGTCAATTTATGAACAATCCCTTTATCGAATTCTTTTCTTTGGGGATGGGGGGTTGAGAATCTCTTTTGACTCGATCGAGCTTCCTTAAAGGTGTCGGAAAGCTTTGTTTCTAGGTGTGGGGACACTGCCCTCTGCCTGTTTGTTGTTGGGTTTCTTTGGATTTGGACAACATTTGTAGTAGCTGGTTGTGGTCTGGATTTGAGACCTGAATTTCTAATTGGTGAAATTCTATTTGATTGAATGGTTAAAGGGACAGAGGTTAACCTTGAAGCATCCAAACGGTGACAAATGGTATGAGAGAATTTAGCCCTTCTTATCCAAGAAGTACCCTCTTCATCCATTCTTGAATTTTTAGAGAAACCCGGTATTTTTTTTGCTATTCTAATTCAATCCCATCAAAATATGAACAACGAAGTATCAAATTTCTTTTCCATCAAATTCAACAGCCCTTAAACCAATCATCAATCTTGAATTCATGGAAGACAAGCAATTTTACCAAATACTATATATGTGTAAATCATGAAAACCTGATCACTGATTTCAATGACTCTTCGAAAGGTCAAACTCCACTTTCCTTCCTTCAAGACCTGAAAATCCCAAAAATACCGGGAAAAAATAAACACGTTCTGTAATTATGGAAAAACATAACTACACTCAATTGGGTTGAAAAATAAAGAAATACCCATGATTGTATACCCCATTAGCCACCGAACAATAGTAATAATTGCTTCAATACGCAGACTTAATACACACATAAAAATAGGATCTTTGCTTACCAATAAGGGTATATCTCCAATGATATCCTTCCTGATATTCTTGAAATTTATTTAAATACGAGAAAAGAATCTTTGTTAGAAACCGATATACGGAGAACCTATTTGTTTGTATTAATTAAAATAAAAATCTCAAAGTCAATGTAGAATGAACATGAAATGAGATTCTTTTTATATGTATGAGTAGATATAAAATTTATACGTATAGCTGTAGAAGGGAGAGGAGGTGAATGATTCTTTGGTGGGGGACCCGGTTAAGGTGGCTGGCGGTGATGGTCCACTTTTTCTTAAAAGTCAATAGTGGAAAGAGAGAGAGAAATATAAAAAGGAGAATATGAATAGTCGAGAAGAAGAATGCAAAAGTCGCTATCGGAAAGAATTGCATTGTATTGTAGGTACTTAAACTTGACATAAAATAAAAGAAGAAAAGGAAAATTTTGTGTTATATTTTCTGGGTTTTCTATTTTCTCTTGCCTTTGGGGAACATATAAAGCGGTACGGTTCGCACGGAGACGTGTGATTGCAGTTCATTAGGCGGCAATGTTCTATCGTATGGTTGATGGTAACTTTCCTTTTTTCTTTTAATTTATGGTATTTACTTATTTAGATATATATGAAATCTCAGATTTTTGTCATGGATCATGGATGAATTATAGATATACAATTCATGTATTTTTCAACGTCCCTTCTCATTTATATATTAAGTTTATCTTCTTGGATTTCAATGTGTATTAACCCAATTGTTTGAGCCTAATTAGAGTTAAACCCATGAAATATAAATTAATGAAATTGAAATAGAGAAAAAATGTCTTCATCCCACGTAGAATACCTGATCAAGTATAGTGATTAAATATAATATAAATCATTAATAAATTCAATGTTTAAGTTATTATAATTTTCATATTTTTTTCGGGAGTTTATCCGTCACCAATATCAACCAAATATCGGATCTGAAAACCATTCCCTCGTCTTTCATTATCGATTTTTAGTTCTAAACTTATTCTAGTTATTAATATTTCCTTCAACATATTTAATAAATCAATTTTTTTCACTACAACATTTAAGGTCTTTCCCGGCACGTAAAAAGCGCCGGGAATAGCGAAAAAAGCGCCGGGAATAGTATACCCGACGCTTTAAATGCGCCCCACTGCCGCCGGGTAAAAAGGGCGACGGGAATAAAAAAGCCGCCGGGAATAGTTATTCCCGGCGCTTTTTACGCGCCGGGAATAACTATTCCCGACACTTTCTAAAGCTATTCCCGGCGCTTAAAAAGCGCCGGGAATGGTCCCAGTTTTTTATTTTTTATTTTTTATAAATATAAAATAATTTTCATTTTTAAGATATATTTTGTGCTTTTGATTATTAGTGCATATATATAATTCAAATCTAAATCCAACAATTTTTTTGATGATCTTTTAACAAATTCAATCACAATAACATATTTTTTAAATCATCCAATATATACTATCAAAATATGCATCTTTTCCAAATCATCCAACCAATGAAATGCCCCAACAATTTGCATTAACAAAAAACATTAATAAAATATCTATCAAAACATTAATATTAACGTGCAATCTATCCATCCATATTAAACCTTCTTCTTTGGCAACACCTTCCTGAAATACAAAATATGAATGTGTTAGGAACATAACAACAATGAAACACAAATAGTCAATCCAAGAAATGAAACATATCTTATAGTAGTAGCTAAACAAAACAAACCAACAATAAACACAATGAATTCTACCAAGTAGAACTTAACGTAGACATAAATTATATTACTAATAGAAGCACTTCCACAATCTTCGTGAATTGACACAATCTTAACCAATGGATTGAAGTATAAAGTAAGATTAAATGCTTCAAAGTTCATGAAATTTCTAACACAAGAGAACATCTATATAGAAAACCCAAATCTTCGTGAATTGACACAAAGGATTAAAGGGGATTGCATGTTATTTATAGGAGAGAAGATTTTATCAGAAAATAGAATCTAAATGAAAATTAGAGCAAAAGACAAGCTCACTCACATTTATTAATAGTGAAATAATAAAGCTAAAGTCACGTGAACTTTTACAGCTAATAATTAGGATGAAAATCACGTGTCACCTAAAATTAATTACATGCACAAAATAAGTTCATAAGTATGACAACTGTGGTTGCAAGCTTCATAACTGAAACGTTACCTGAGAAACAAAAATGGCCCTTAATTATCTTCCCTGGTGCTGCACCATTTATTGAATCCTGAATGTTTTGAGCTTTAGCATCTTTTCTCCATGTATCTAAGCATACAAAAATTCCGAACCATAATTCAATTTAGGCACAAAAAACTATACAAAATATGGAGTGACAAAATTAATTTAAACATGTGGGTCTCGAGGGCACATCTCAAAGAGGCAGTACTTTCAATTTTACTGTAATTATTGCCTTTTTAGCAAATATAATTGAAGTGCAATCCTCTAAAGATGCTATATAAGAAATCTAAACTTTGTTTCTCGAGTTTATTATGCCGAACGACATCGTTTTTGTCAAAGAATAGCCACATAAAACCTCTAAAGAAAAAAAATTACTCTAATAGGAGTTCATAATCTGAAAGGAAAAGTTAGCTCTTGGACTGCAAGTAGAATCAGATATATCATATTATGAATTCTTCTAAGATGTACATGAATATGGATGCATTATTTATATATGAAGACGTGAAAGCATAATGAATTAGCTAACATACAGAAAGAACAAACTTGTTCAATAGCGTTTCCCAAGGGTATTCACATATTAGAAGCACTACAAAACCATGTAAGGCAACATGAAACAATCATAAGACCAGCACTCTAGATTTTGATTTGAGCATCATTAAAGAAGTTGAACCTTCAATGTTGCCATAACTGCCATAACTCATCAAAACATTTATGTTCTATAATTACTTCCACATTCTTGTATTCATTAATTGGATCACCTAATCGCAATTCGCGCAGCTAATAATTCAACAAATTACTAACTACTAAAATCACCCCAGAAATTTACATCAGTTTGTTGTCTCTGTTGTCTTATACCCTCATTAATCTCAGCATATTAGAACAAAGAAAATTTTCCAGTATACCTCAAAAACAAAGGATAAAGAGTCAAGACTGTCAAACGCACAATCAAAGCAAATTGCACCCTCAAATCATAGAAAGCACCACAATTAATTACCTTAATTACACATAGATTATAGAAAATAGCTTATGATCTTGCTTAGAACATAAACATTTAATTCTGATCTCAATAAATAGGCCGCATGAACACCACATTCAGTCCAATAATCCCCAATTTGTAAAACACGTATTATTAACAGACCTAATTGTTGCATAACCACGGAAAACTAATTAATCCAAGATCTAATCTAACCTAACTGAGAGCGGTAGAAGTGGCAGCGAATAGACGACGGAGGTGAATAGACCGAGAGCAACTCACTTGAAAATTACCGAATCGAAAACCTCAATTGACTCCAGCAAATCGAAACCTAACTGAATTTGATGGCCGCATAGCTTCTCCTGTGGAGCAACAACTGAATTTGAAGTGCAAAAGGCAGCGGCGGCGTTGGAGAACCGTGAGAGAAGGCGGAGAGGTGGACGGCGGCGTTGGAGAACTGGGAGGCGAGGGAATTTCGAATTTGTGATAGGTAAATTTTTGAATTAGGTTGATTAGGGTTTTACTGAATAAGAGAGACAAAAAATTTGATTTTTTTTTTTGATAATTAAACAAATTTCCATTACTAAACAAAACAGATTACAAATACAATATAGTGACCACAATGACTAAAAAGAAAGTGAACAATGAAGATCGAACCAAATTTTGGGAAAACAAAACAAGAAAAAGAGACAAGAAAAAAGATGAAGAAAATGAGCAAGTGATTCCCAGACGAAGTGAAAATCGGAGCCAAATCTTCGAACTGATCCCAAGAAACATCTTGGAATGAAAATGAAGTGCTAAAACCATGACCAACATCCCAAAACTTGATCTTCTCTTCAAAGAACATAATCTTCAAAGACCATTGTGAACAACCACAAAAGTATCTGCCACAAAAATTTAAAAACAAACACAAAACAACAAGAAAAAATAAAGCATAATAAATTAGATCCGAAGGCTTAGGGGTTACATCCGGTTGCTTTAGAGGCAGGTCTGGGGAACGAGATCGAGCCGGATCTGGAGGTGGTGGTGGCGGAACCGGTGGTGGTGGTGGATCTGGCGGTGGTGGCGGCTCTGGTGGTGGTGGTGGTGGCGGCGGATCTGGTGGTGGTGATGGCGTCTGATCTGATGGTGGTGGCAAAGTTGCAAAAGATTTGGTGGAAACGGAGTGGAGCAAGTTAACCGACGAGACGAGCGGAGATGGTTGAGTTGTAGTGGTGGTGGCGGTAAGCAAGGAATAAGGGTGATAGGGAAAGGTGGTGCTTCGGGTGCCAAGATAGATGAGGATGGGAGATGAGTGGATAAGACAGGGAAAAACAAGAGATGAAACCATCTCAAGAGAGGAAGCTTCGAGCGGCTGCCCGGAGGAGGGGTAAAACCCTAGAGTTTTACAAATCTCACAAGGAGATAGAAAAGTCCTACAAGAGAGAGGACAGAGGAAAAAACCCTCTTCTTGGGTTAAAAAGGAACAGAGACAAAAAATTTGATGTTTTAGTACTATTATACAAATATATTTTAATAGTGAAATTTGACAACTAATGTATGTGTGGTAGAGTGATTGAAGTGTTGAACTATAATAAGCATGATAATGTGAAGCCCTGGTTCGATTCCTATCATTGACAAAAAAAATTTATATTTTTATCAACAAATTAAAAAGCGCCGGGTTTATCTATACCCGACGCTTTTAAAGTGCCGGCAAAGCGACGGGAATGCCTAATTTTTTCCCGGCGCATAAAAAGTAATGGGAATAGACAAAATAGCGCCGGGTATGGCAGGTATACCCGGCGGTCACAAAAGCGCCGGGAAAAGCACGAATTGTTGTAGTGTTTATTATTCATTAAAGTTATTGATTGGGGTCCCTGTACCCAATAAGACATCCGAGGTCCAGCATAACAATCTGTGCTTTCAACTGATCATTTACAAATTTCTAAATTTCTCATTCAAGTTATTTTTGCAATATTCAGCCCAAAACTACCAAGTCAGAAACCCAAAATAAACTAATACGAACAAAGCCTGCTCTTTTCGAATCTGGAAGCTTCGTAAATTTAATCCAAAGGCTTATGGATCAGAACGATAGGAATAAATGGGCCTTTAATACTCTTGTAATGGAGTTAAGCCCAATTAACAAATTTTATGATGTGTGCATAATATTTGATGTGCGTGTTGTCAATGAGTTGGATTCGGGTTGATCAAGAGTTCTATTCGGGTTGGATTTGGATATTTGTTATATATAAATTTTTCATGACCATCAAATATTATTTGGTTTCAATTGGATATTGATTTCTTTCAGATTCAATAAAATCTCAACTTTCAAAATTCTTACCTTTAATTTTTTCCTAAAATAAGTTTGTTAAAGTTACAACTTTATTTAAATTAATGAATATTCATAATCGAATCAAATCCATCGGATATCTAATCAAACAAATATCCTAATAAATCGGACATATACGGATTAAATTCAGATTGATATCCGCCCCATCAACAATCCCATTTAATGTGATAGCATTTTTCTTAAGTCGTTATATTCATTGATAAATTAATAAAGAGCAAATATCTTAGGAAAAGGCATAGTAGACTATATGATAATGCCCTCAACGTTTTGGACTATTTCTTGAGAATATCAAACTTACTTTAAGGTTTTTGGATATCATTAAAGTGGCTCATCATATTCTATGGAAAGTCATATTTTAGCTAGGTGAAATATTTTGATTGAAAAATGTTCTTCTAGTGCTACTAAAAATATTGTACTTTTCGAACTTTGTGTTTAGTGATATTTCTTGTTTTTGTATGTAGATATGAATATTCATATATCATGAACAAAATTAATCATTTTTATGTATAATATATGAAAAATCTGTTCTAGACAAGAATTTTTGGTTTAATATTGGAACCTGGAAGGTAGACGTTTACATCAATATTTGTAATTGAAGTTGGCAGCTAGCCTTTGTCCACCATCAATTGTGTCTCTCTTAATCCATTATATATATACACATCATATGTACGTATAATTTTCTATATTTATTTAATTCTCTTATTTCCGCAGGTTTCTATCAAGCATAACAAGTGCCTGCCAGTGCCCGCCCGCTTAGTGACTTGGTCATTTCATAATTGCCACTTTTTAATTAATTTACTTAAAAAGATTATTGACTTTGTTGACTCAGCATAATCTATGCTGGCAAATACTGATTTATTATAAGTTGAAGTAATTATAATTGCGTGAATGAGTAAAATCTAGTCCATACTCCATACTAAAAAGTGCTTCAAATATTATAAAATTTACTACTCCCTTTTCTTAAAGTGCTTAAAAAGTTAAAAGGGCATGTTTGTTTGGTATTTGGAAAAGTAGTTTAGAAGAGTAGTGAAAGTTTGTGAAATAATCTCGATTTGCGTAATGTTTGTTTGGATTTTGAGAGAGTGATTTGAGAAATAAAGTAGGTGTAAGTTTTTTTGGAAGAATTAGGTTGTAAGTGTAAGAGTGTAAGACTTTATGTCAACTCATGTTTGTTATGTGAGATAAATTGTGTAAGAGATAAGTTATTTTATGTCAAATCAAGTAGAGTTTGTATAGATTTTGTTTAGAGATAAGAAATTTGTTGTTTGTTTGGCTTTTGAAAGAGTAGTTTGAGAAAATTAAGAGATAAAAAATTTATTTTAAAAATTAGAAAACATGCATGTTTGTTTGACATTTCCCAAACACGAAATTTTTTTGGGAAACGCCAAACAAACAGGCCCAAAAGCTTCTAATTATCCTTTATTTTTTTAAGCAGATAACCATGATCATGAGACCTTTACTGTAATTTTGTAGATATTGAATCAATAAAAATAATGTTTTGCCATATTGTGATTTTTGTAAGATTTGACTAGTGAAACTATATATATATATTTTTTTTTAATGTTGTTAAATCGCCAAAAAAGAAAAGAAAAAGAAAAAAAAAAGAATAAAAGATACATGTTTTTGGCCAGTAATATTTTTTTGTTTAAAAGATAAAATCATTGTTGTAATTTACTATTTAAACCACCGGAGAAAATTCGCCCGCCGACTTAAAGAGGGATCAGAAGTAACCGTCTAAACAAGGTATATTCTTTTTTGCAATATCAAGACTTTTTATACCTAATTAGAAGTATGACAAAATCCATTTAATTTGACTTTGTAAAAATGTTTACCTGAAAATAAAATTTGGATAATTCATATTTCGTTACTTCATTTTCATGAAAACTGGCATTAATTTATAATTAAATTAATATCACCACTACTTTTTCCAGTTGAGAAGTTAGGAGTAAATAGCTTGCAATGATGATGTGTGAGGATAAGGCTGATCAGTATATATATATATATATAATATATATATATTCCAGGCAGCATTCACATACCCAGATTAATCTTATCTTTAGACAGCCTATCATCTTTGGTTTCCTTCTTACAAAAAATTAATTAAGTAAACTTAATAGTTAACATCATTTTTAACATTTAATAATTATAAAAAAGAATTATATTTATACTTCTTTTTCTCTACAATTTAAATGGCAGATAAAAAGTGGAAATAGGCCAAGGATAGGTAGGGATATTTGTAAATAATATAATAATTAATTACTGGACCACAGGTTAATATTTAATTAACTATACGCATGTGGATGTGATATGATTTACTGAGGATAATTTGTATTCATCTTATTATTAAAAGTTAAAGTGTGGTTAGGTTTACATTAATTTTTTAGAGTACTTTATGCTACCATACGTCATAGTGATTTGGTATCCATTGGGGCATTAATTTGGATATGTTTTGTTTTAATGTTGGATATATCGATCCCGAACAGTATTACGAGGCTTCATTTGAAATGAAATATTTTGAGTTATGGATATCATATTCATATAATAAATACATAGTTTTTTTTTTTTTTTGAGTTTTTGGCTTTTTATATCCTAAAATTATAAGGCTTTGACACTTTGAAATGTGTGTTTAAGTGACAAAATTTATTGGTGGCACAATAGTCATTTTATGAATTTGGCATTTAACCCCTTTTTTCAAGATCATTTCGATTTTGCATAGATTTCAAATTCTTAGATATTAATTATTTACTATCACTTTAATTGGAATGATGGATTTAGAATTAGCCCAATGATGAAGTTATATCTGCAAATTCAAATCCATCGATCCAAATAAGGCCTAATATCATCTAGATCAGATTCTACTAAAACAAACAAAATATTATTGAAATCAACTAAAACAAGCAAAATATTATTACAATAATAAAAATAATTATTGAAATATCTTTTTTGTAGATGAAACTCAATGATAGTTGATATATTCAAAGCAAAAAATAATAATAAAGTTTCAAAGAAAAGATACATTTAAGTAAATTAGATTCATGTCATTATTAAGGACTTACATTACAACTATTATAATCTAGTTAAAATCACTGAGCTAATCTAATCAGCATAGCAAAATTGACCTGGCAAAACTACTTTGACTAGTGCTTTTCATGTGCTCTTTTTCCTTTTTCTTTGAGGTTCATTTTTTTTCCACGTCATCTTTTGGTCCAATAAGCGATTTTTTTTAGTATTGAATGATCCGACATCTCAAAAATTATATCTAATCCTAGAGAGCTGCATAAATTTTGTTGGGATGCAATTGGTATTGTACATGTCAACTTACTAAGTCTTTAGAATATAAGATCATGAATGACCAAATGCTAAACTTGTCAATTTTTTTTTCTTATCAAATATAGCTAATTAAATCCAAAACAATAGATGGCTGATTCTAGTTTTGATTTAAATTTCACTAACTACTTTTTCCTTGTAACTTAA
Source organism: Penstemon newberryi var. newberryi (assembly GCA_030819805.1). Classification (NCBI taxonomy): domain Eukaryota; kingdom Viridiplantae; phylum Streptophyta; class Magnoliopsida; order Lamiales; family Plantaginaceae; genus Penstemon; species Penstemon newberryi. The sequence goes on along the minus strand of JAUALY010000005.1, from coordinate 44,496,735 downwards.
GACTATTTATTAGAAAACTCTATATTCCATCGACATTTAAGTTCATGAATATAACACATCTATAATTAAATGTTTCCTTTTACTATGTTTGAAAGCAATAAATCCTTTTTTTTTAATTACAAAAATTCCTTTTAATATCACAATTTTGTTTCAAAAAGTGTTCATTCATCTAAATAATGATATGAACCATCACGTAAGAGTTCTTAATTGATTACTCCTAAAATTTAAAGTTTCACTAAATAAATTGAGCATAGTGACGAAAATTTTGGAACCTATCCTTATGCATCTTCCACAACAAACAAAATAGTCCTAGCTCCTACCTTGATTGCCTAAATATATTAATGGTTCCTCAACCCAAAGACCAAAATACCCCGGATTTTTAGTACAAATTTGTCACAAAGTGGGGTGGAAAAGCAAAATCCATGAACTCGGCGCCGCGTAAGTAATGACAATGATTATGGGTGAGGGTCGGGAAACAAGATGGCCCCACACATCGGATAAAACCCAAGTGATGGACGCCTCAGATGAAGCCACGGTGCCATTTGAATTATTGATCCATGGGTGGTGGCCCACCTTCCACGGGATGAGGATGGATACGAAATACACAGTAGATGATTCATTATTATAGGAAGAGAAAAAAATAATCCCATCTAAAATGTGCGATATATGATCAGAATATTTTGCGTATATCCACAGTCTTGTTATTTATCATCACAAAAAAGAAAAAGTCGATCAAGTTATCGACTGTGACTGACGTGGATCCTGGCTGTCTGGTCCCCACTAGATTCAAGTTATCCAGTCATAAATAGCCACGTGGAAGGAAAACTCATTCACCATGTTCTGAAATTTGTTTGAATCTTAGCTTAGCTACACTCCTCAAATTGTAAATTAGTACATATTTTATAGTAGATTTAACACTTTTACAAAAATATTTGTTATAGTGACACAGTAAATACAAAGTACAGAAAAATAATAAACCAAGAAGTAATATCATACTAGACAAATATTTATTCTTTTAATTGAGTTTGATCTCAAGACTTTTAAAATCTCAAAATAAAGCTTCCCATGCTTACAAGATATATTCATCACACTTGTCATGAAACAATGTGAATGTAATTAAATTCGATCTATTTAGTATTAATTTAATAGCAAATAAATAGTTTCATTCCAAGTTCAATTAATTATGTGATGTCCAGTAAGAAGATTACATTTCATTTATCCATCATCTTCTTATTTACTGATACAGCCAAACTAAATGTAGATTACTATTTCCACGTGTAATCCTTGGGCCCCACGTGTTGCTCTGCTGCGGGTATATAAAGCCCAGACCTAACATCATTTAAATGTACAAAAAAATTGTTTAATCACCATAGATAAAATAATAGAGATTGCGAGCGGAAAAATGGTTAGAGTTTCTATAAACCACCGGATCTTGAGGTGTGATAGCCAGGAAATTGAACTTTCCGGTGAACCAGCGATGAATTTATCCGATACAGTTTTCGAATTTTTGAGCGACGAATCTCAAGGGTCGTCGCCGGTGAGCTTCAATGATGACTTCGAGGATGACGATGACAAGGAAAACGAAAATGAAAACGAAAATGGAAATGTTGCAGATAATTTCTGGGAGAATCAACATCAATTGTTACAAGTAAGTTTATTTTACATCTTCAATTCGTACTTTTTCCAATTTATTTTGAGGCCCGCCTGATAGTTTTGAATAACTTGATTTTGTAAAATTGAATTATGGTAAATAATCAAAAAAGCCCTAATGATTGACTAATAGAAAACCTCAACAATTTCACATTTATCGAGTCTCATGGGCATATGCATATATATTTTTGCAGGCTACAATATGTAGAACGAGTTCTTTAGAAACAAGAATACGAAATATCACCAAGGAAACAATTAAAGAAGCACAAAATTCGGGGAATGTGTGCGCCTGCGGCAAACCACTTGATAATGGTTGCCGGAAATGTTTAATGGCGGAGGTTTGCCGCCGGCTACAAAATGCTGGTTTAGATAGTGCAATTTGCAAGTCCAAATGGAGGAGTTCATCTGATATTCCCTCAGGTATTAATAGTCTAACATATTTCTTCTATCTTCATATTTCATCCCTGTAGGCTGTATGTACATATTCATACATAACAATACTAGTACTAGTATAAGTTTGCATAACTGTCCTCTGTCTGTCTCTTGGAAGAGCCAATAGATCAAAATCATATAGTAGATTATAGACTAATCAATCTAATTAACTGTCCCTTTTATTTTTTTAATGGGTTTATATATGCTGTTTTAGTTCTGATCTTTGAATAATTCACCATTGATGACGTTTCAAATTAATCAACTTGGTTTAAAGTAATGTAAATATATACTACTCCTTGACAAGATGATACGGAATCTTTGCAACAGATAGGAAATTTTCCTTTTGACATAATAAAATAATCTTCTTTCTATATCGAAATCTCTGGTGATGTCTTCAACTTGCATATAAATTGAACATAACAATCACGTGGAACATGGGAATTTTTCCATGGGAAGATGTGAAATCACACAGGGGCTCTATTCATTTCACATTTTTTTTAAAGAAAACAAGAATATTTTTCGAGTGACGTGAATTGTATTAACGGTTTAGCTATTTCTTGTTACAGGGGAACATACATTTATTGATGTATTGGACAACTCAAACACCAAAAAAGAAGTAAGAGTGATCATTGAGTTGAATTTTCGGACACAATTTGAGATGGCCCGATCAAACGAAGAGTACAACAAGCTGGTTAAAAGACTTCCTGAAATATTTGTGGGGAAAATTGAAAGGCTTATGGCCTTGTTAAAGATTTTGTGTGCAGCAGCGAAAAGGTGCATGGAGGAGAAAAAAATGCACTTGGGCCCGTGGAGAAAGCTTCGTTACATGCAAGCTAAGTGGCTCAAGACTTGTGAACGATTGGCGTCCTCTCGACCATTGTCATCCGGGAATTCGGGTCGAATAGCCCGGCCAAAATTATCGATGCTCACCGTTGACTTGATGGACAGTTCGTCTAATTTGCATAGACCCACGGTTGAAGTAGTGTGAATGTAAATAAAGAGATTAGTTTATCTTTTCTTTCTTCTTTTGTACGAAGTCCGTTTTGAGAAGTTTTAATTAATAGTTGAGAATCAGATCATCAGAGCAACACAACGTGTCTCGCAAGGGGTTAAGTTGGGTCTCAAAAGAGGTGAAGTCATCAAGCAAGACTACCCTTTGGGGAAAAATAAAAAGATACGCGGCAATGAGAAAAAATTATAAGATACCTCATATGTCCCTGATCTGAGCAGTTTTTATAATCTTTGGATGAGCATTGAAACATAAAAGATGTTCTTCAAAATTTTAAATGTTAATCTGCACATATATGAATACTCCTTTCCAATTTGACCATACCTCAATTTACCGAATTAAAATAATCTAATTAATAGCATTCGAAATATAAGTTGATGTTCAACGAACCTTAATACCTTGTTCTTATGGAAGTAGTTCACAGCTACTTCAGGGGACAGATCATTAAGATTCCTCTCCAACATATTTAAGGCCCATAAATTGAAACCTTCTTATGATAGAGCTTGCCAAATAATAAAAAAAATACTATATTTGATCAGAAATCCTTTGATTGCAGTTTTATTCTTTTTTTGAGAAAAAAACGCGGTTTTATCTAGAGATTTCAAGAAGATCCAAATCCAATAAAATAGATGGATGACAAGACTAGTAATGTGGTCTAAGTGGGCTTTGCAGAGGAATATTGTTACAAGACATGGGCCACAAAGTTTCTTGTGTATTTCAGTATTTCACTATATTTGCAAGTTGTCAGAAGCCCAAAACAAAACGGGAAAGAAAAAATATAATGCGGTGAACGTGGATCGAACACGTGACCTTCAGATCTTCAGTCTGACGCTCTCCCAACTGAGCTATCCCCGCAAGACGTAATATTAATCGGAGACATTCTATTTATTAAATTTTCTTTATCCCATATAGACAGAAGCAATTATAAAAAAAAAAGAACATATAAGCAAAAGGAAAAATCTTTAGGATGAAGAATAGTTCATAATACAGGAATGAATATATCAACAAAGAACAGATTTTCAAACCAAATAATTACAACAAATTACTCTTCAAATTTTGCACATGAGCAGCACTTAACCTCAACATCAGCACATCAATTTCTACTTCCAGTACATCCTTTTCTACTTCCAGCTAATCCACCCCCTGAAAATTCAGTAAAACTCAAGTCCATCAAAATGACAACAATCAATTACTTACAATAATTTGTTCCAACAATTCACCTACCCTCTCCATTTGTATTAGACCAAGAAAGTGACAGAGAAGAAAACAATCCCTCTTTAATATCTTCAAACGCTGGATGTGATGAACTCGAACCACTCGTAAAAATCTGATACAAAGACCAAATGTCCTTACTTTTCATCTTCTCCAAAAGATACATATCCACATCCTCGTTTCCGGATTCATCAACCTCAATCTTCCCTTCAAACAACTTCACTACTTGTCTCATTGTTGGCCTAAGCTTCGGGTCCGGATGTGCACACAACAAGCCTAAATGAAGCACTCTTTGCACTTCCTCTTCATCAAACTCTCCTCTAGACCTTAATCGTGCATCAACCGCGGTTACCAATTCATCTTTCTTCAATAATTCCCACACATAATCTACTAATGGTGGCTTCCCTTCTTCAACAGGCCTTCTACCACAAATTACTTCTAAAGTCAAAACTCCATATCCAAACACATCAGTTTGTGTTGATGCACGGCCACTTTTTACGACCTCTGGTGCTAAGTAGCCAACTGTGCCCACGACCCTCGTGGTCCCAGCCACCTTATCGTGGTCGTGCATACGGGCTAGCCCAAAATCACCTAACCTTGCATTCATTTCTTTATCGAGTAACACGTTGCTCGACTTAATGTCCCTATGTAACACTTTAGCCTCCCATCCCTCGTGCAAATATAGGACCCCTGTAGCTACTTGTTTTAGAATTTTAACTCTTTCTTCAAAGTTTAACATCTCAGTTTCATCACAGTCAAATACCCTTTTCTCAAGGCTTCCATTTTCCATATAATCGTAGACCAAAATAAGGCTGCCCTTTTCTTTTTTGCACCAACCTCTTAACCCCACCAAATTTCTGTGCTTTAGTCTTCCAAGGCTTGATATTTCAGCCAAGAATGCTCTTATCCCTTCATTGTTTTCGTGTGAAATTCTCTTTATGGCAACCTCTGATCCTGTACCCAATACCCCTTTATAAACTTTCCCATTTCCACCAATCCCAATTACAGTTTCTTCTGAAAAGCTCTTGGTTGCTAAATCAATTTCTTGATAAGCTATTTTATGAGGCCAATACTCCAATTCCCAATCTTCCATTTCTTCCTTTTCCTTTGTTATTCTCCTAGACCTTTTCACAAACAGGTAAACAACAATAGAACATATGATGGCAAAACACAATACACCCACTGTAACACCCACAATAAAACCTCTGGTTTTATGAATTGGAGTTTTGGTTAGCTCAAACGATGGTAATCCCCTCGTAATCAACCAATTGCTTAATGAAAAATTAGTGTTGCTAAAACTCCAAGCTAAAATCTTGTGACTCTGAATCAAAGCTCCAGTGGATGCGGTAAATCCCACATACATTTCATCCTCAAAAACTCCGGAAAGATTAATAGAAACACTAATCAATGGTCGATTAGGCCTTTCCATCCCTGCAGGAGCCATAGTAACATTAACAACACCATAAAAATAATCAATCCAAACTTGGTAATTTTTCCCATTATTAAGCCTCAATCTTGTAAACGAATTCTCATCAACCCAGTACCCAGCTTCATTAGAGGTTACGGAAATGAGTGAATTCACATCAATACCCACATGATTATTATTGATATCTCGAAATTCCTCATTGGCGAAAACATCAAATTCAACCCCGAATATATGATTATTTAAATTCCCATTATTCGTGAAGTTGAGGAAGCCCAAATGTTGTGCAGAACTGGAACCATTAATTCCTTGGTGCGGCGCGAATAAGAAAACTATGCCGTGTCCAGGGTTTCTACCTTCGTAAGGAGCCATGGCGAAAATGAAGGAAGTTGAGAAGGGAAGAACGAGTGATGAATTGGATTGTTGTTTTGCGGGGATTCTTGAAGGGTAAAGTGTACGGCCGATTGAGAAAGTCGTGTCATTTGTTAGTGTGAGAATACGAGATTCAATTGTGGCGTTGCCGTAAAGTGAAACGTCGGAGGAATTGAAGCCGTTGAAGAGGAAATCGACGGCGGAGGTGAGGGTGGTGGTGGTGGTGAGAATTGTGATTAGGAGGGGTAGTAGTATAAGTATTTGGTGTCTGTGTTTTATCTTCATCGAAGATTTCAAGTTTGAAAGAGAATTGTGACTTCGCAATCTTTCTTTCTTTTTTTGTAGAGTATTTAAATGGATATTTGATAATTGTTTATTGTAATTACAGCAGCAGGCCTTGGATTTTGTTCGTTGGAGAGCAGAGCAGCAAGTAATGTCAAATATCAAATTCTTAGTCAAAAGTTGACTGCATCACAAGCAATATTTTTTTTTATTTACTGAAGATATTAAGTGATCGACTTTTGTGAAAATAAAAATAAAAAACGCAGTCCTACTGGAGACAAAGAATAATAATTATTACTAACATGAAGGTTTCAAATATGGATCTAAGTTTTCGAAAAATTAGGAAAAAAGTTACTTAATTAAAAAAAAATAAAAAAGTTTCGAGGCAAATATAGAGTTTCAAAAATACACCTTATTTTCGTTTTCATTGATTCAAAAATAGAAAGTTTTCCATGTTTTCGAGGAAAAATATGAAAATTTTGATCCATGGTTCCAAAAAGAAGATAAAGAAGGAAGGGCTAAGGAGACGATTGTGACAACAATTCAAAACTTAAATGCTCTAAGACGTGCAATACTCGAAAATAATTTTCAAACTATTTTAAGTACCGTCAATAAGGTAATATTTTTAGAATAAAACAAAAAAGGATATATGCTATTTGTGTAGTATTTAAATTCTCATCACACCCTCCAAATGTGGATAATGGTCGTCACATAAAACTGCGAAAAAATGGGGAAAAAAAAAATTGGACTTTGTTTGTACCATATGTCTCCGCAAATGTTTGTTCAGACATTTAGTATGCCCTCAATCTCATTATGATTTAGCTCTAACTTTTTCTGTTAAATTCATCCATATTATTATTGGAATTGGCTAATTAAAAAAAAAAAAAAAAAAGTAGAGTTGTATTTATGAGCAAATTGACCCTTTTATGCGAATATATAATAAATTTTCTTCATTGACTGTTGAAAAAAATATGTTTGGAAAATCAGCTGTTAGGTCATCATGGTGTGAATAAGCCTAAGCAGTAGTCAACTTAAGAAGGGATATATAATATTTAGTCGTCAAAAGATGTACTTCAATTATAGAGGTCAAATTATTATCTCAAAAATAAGATAACATAAAGAAAGAAAGAAAGAATTATAGAGGTCAAAACTCACAAACAATATTCCATAAGTCAAAGTTTATTACGTCATTAGGATATTTTGACAGATAACGTTCGTTAACAATTACTACTTGGTGAGCTTTGTTAATTATATTACTTGGAGTTGCTCTTAGAATTAGTTTTGAGTTTAATTTCAACTCCGAGATTGCATGATGAGGCACGATCGAACTATTCACTTCTCCAAGGCTACACGTATTATTGTAACATCAATTTAATCAAATTAAGAATAAAAATTAATGATAAGGTTGGAACATGAATATTTGTTTCAAATGCTTCTGGCCTGGTACACCCAAAATATATGTTACATGCATGCATGACCAGGAGTTAAATTCAATTAATTATGAGCGACCCTTTGTTTACTTTACAAATAATAATTACATTTTACAATTAATTACCAATAATTAATTCCATATTTGCATCTTGAGATTTAGCAAAAAAAAAGAAAAAGGAAAATAGATGTAACCAATATAAAACATGTGGAGATTATTTTGTTAGTATATGTCTTTTTATTAATTTTTTAAACATAGTCTAATAACTTTAAATAGTGTCTGTGTTTTTTACTTCAATGCAAGATATTTCAGTCCATTTGGCATTAATCAGTTCACTGAAAATAAATAGAAAAGTTGTTATAAAATGTTGATATATTTGGTTCTTGCCAATTCATGGTAATAAATGTTTAAACTAAATAGGAAAAATGCCAAAAGAACCATTACGAAAAGCTACATGTATCTTTCTTTAATCATTCTGCAACTCACAAAAATAACTTTTTTTTTTTTTTTTGTTTATCAAGGGTTAATCTCTTTGAAATACATCGAACACATTAAGTGAGAACATTTCTCAATAGAAATTCGAACATGGGTCCTCCCCTTCTCCTTCTCCCTATCACTGAAGATGGTTTAATGACTAGTCTTTTTCACAAGATGAATCACACTTTAGTCACAAAAATAACTTTATTTCTTCATTTGATCAAGCAATTTGTAATCGTCACAAAAGCCAAACGAGTCACTTCTAGATCTATTTTTCTGCGTAAATAATACTGCAGTGGTTGTATATATTTCACCAATTGATAAGTACTTTACAATCGACATTTCATACATGATATATAGGAAATATTGATTGGCGTTCTATTTTTCCTTTTTCTTTTTAAGCCCAACTTAATTCAAAATTTTCATGCAAAATTAATCACAAATAATTCGAAAAAAAAAATAAAATGGATATTATGGAACAATTTTCTATAGAAATCACGTCACTTGACGTTAATTAAAATATAATGATTTTTTTTTACCAGACTAATCCTGGACCCTCAAAACCTTGAAAGATGTAAATCGCGGGATGTGTTTTCACCAAGCCTCGGGATCCCACCATACTGTTGTACACTCTGCACACAAAGGGGTCTTGACCACAAATGACCCTTAGACAGACTCATGATAATGCTTCCATCCAAGTTCCAAACGGGATTCGAACCCCCACCCTTGCCGCTAGAGCAAGCCTTATGAATTGTTGGTCAGCCAGTTGGATAAATGCCCCGGGAGCAAATATAATGATTTTTCCTTCTGTGTTTGGTCGTTTTCAAGCAAAGCATATTGGTAGATATGGAAATCAAGCGGCATATGATCGTGGCCCGACTTTCTTTTAAGGTTTCTTATGTGTCTAGTGATTTACCTATCTTCATTTTGAACATTGTAACTTCAGATCTTTCTAGTTGAATGAAATATTCCCATGATTCTTAAAAAAAAAAAAAATTTGTGTGTTCTATGAAAATCATAAATGCAATTGAATTAACTATATGAATACGCTCACATTAATAAACCTACTATTCAATGTTCAGTTTTTTTAAAAAGAAAAATAGTACGTGAGATATCTATGAATATTGAAATATCAGAGGAGATTTTTATAATTTTACCTAACAGTGGACTAAATCATCCTTAAGTTTTATCAAATCGAAGTTGGGTTAAAAAGTTTCGAAAATAATCTTGGAAAAGATTTTAGTGCTCCTTCTTCTTAGGGATATGTTTTCCTTTAAAAATAAAAGATAATCCATGACATGCACTATTATCTTTTGCAATTCTCACAAGGAAAAAGAAAATGACACTTAATCAACCGACGCAATAATTGTTTCGCATGATATGACATCTCAGAAATAAAATTAATATCACACGTATAATTTTAAAATGCAAGGAAAATAAAATGTAAATTAGAGTAGGGGGGAAGTGCTTTTCATTCTTATTCATGTTGTTTGTTACATACACTTCACGATACATCAATTTATAAGCCTGTGTATAGAATCAAATGTAAAGAGAATCAAGAGCCATACTAATGGATTCATAAATCCATTATGGTCTTCAATTTTATTTTATTTTATTTTATCTTTGAAGGTTTAATCCCTTTCGAGGCGCGTCAGACATATTAAGTGACAATCTCTCCCAACATGAATTCAAACTTGAGTTCGTTATTTTGTAGTGATTAGTCTCTTCCACTAGACCAATCAACTGTTGGTATGGTCCTTAATACATATAAGTCATTCATATTACTTCAAAGTATACTTCAATACATGGTTGAATTTTAGTTTTTCTTTTTTCATGTTCATTAATCTTTATTTTCAAATTTCATGTCATTCTTTTTTATTTAGAATAAGTTTGTCAATGTTACACTATCATCAACTTAACTCGTCTAATTAAATATTTTATAACATTGATTTTCAACATAAAAAAAAAACAAAAAACAAAAAAATTCTCGACACATTTCACCAGTTTCAAAGGACTTAACAGATCTCGTTGAAAGAACACTGATATTGATATTAATGTATCATACTGTCGGGTGAAAAATATGTATAATAATAAGATCATGATTAACTCAAGTTTTGTCAAGCACATGGTAAAATATAATTAATGTTATTGTTAGAAGTAAATGTTTATGTATATAAATAGTTTTTATTTATTTATTATTATCGGATTCGGGTATTCAATGGATGAAATTGATCTAGATCAGTATTCACACCTCATGTCTCGAATTATGAATTTCTAGTTGGATTAGATCAATCGAATCTAATCGAACGAAAATCCAGATAAAGTCGTATTCAAATTCACTCCATTAGCAATTAATATAATAATGTTGTTTTAACAAATTTAACCTAATTATTATTAGTAGAAACACTGGATGACATAGAGGTAAATTTTTTTTCTAATCGACATAGATATAACTTTTTCTTTGATAATAAATGACTTTGATAATTTTTTTTTGTGATAATTGACATAAACGTAACTTAAGACAATAAAAAGGTACCAATTGAATTGCTTAAGACACAAATATAGGAATTTTTTGTTGAGACATTACTTGGTCAAATCCATCCAATTCAATCAGTGTTGTAATTGTTTTATGATTAATCACTCTCGTGGTAATTGTAAAATAACGAAAGTTACGGGCCTGCTCAATAAATAAGCCAAAAACGATATCTTTTCTAAAATCGGCGACAAGGAGATGACTGCTGTCTAAATCTCTAGCGCACATGGCGCATGTTAGCCACAATGATTTTCCAACTGTTTTATTACACAATAAATATTCAAAGAATATTTGCATCTATATATCCTACCAAAAACAGGAAATATTTTTTAAATTAAATACATTCCTCAAGTAATAGGGGCTCATGAATCGCGATCTGTACAGATTTAAAACAAACCCTAGAAATCAATCCCCCCCAAGCCCTTAATATTTAGGCTCATTTGTTTATATATTTTTGGTACCCTTTTATTACATTGTTCTTTGTTTCCAATTCAGTCCGTTATATTTACTGGACTTGGAGTTGAAATACCAAGAAGATTATTGGATTTCATATCATTAGTGGATTTTGATTGGGATGCAAGTGTTCTACTCAGACTTTGTTTTATCTACTTTTGAGTTCTGATTTAATTCAATTGTACTTCTCTCTGTATTATTACTGGCTATTGTAACCTATAACAGTAATTGGAAATTTCATCTGGTTTCCTTCTTATACGCTCTCTTACGGTTCTTAAAGCTCAAGATTCTGCCGCGTTTTTATTTTATTTTATTTTTTAATTTCAATATAAATTTCTCTGTATTGATTTGTGCTAAGGATACAGATCATTGTTGTTGGGTGGTGTACTTAAAGTGGGTAGCAAATTTAGGGAAATCAGCATTGAATTTTATTCTTTGCTTGTTCACAGCTTTTATTTGAGTATAAATTTGGAGGGTGAATAGAGAGAGGGACAATACAAAATTTGGTGTTTTCTGGATTTTCGCTTTGATAATTTCTGTACATTGTGAATGAGGGGAGGGGGGAGATGAGAGGTGGAATTTGTGAATTGAGGGGACAACAATGACTACAGGGTCATTGGGTCTTCGATCTTCAGGGAGTTATGGATCATTGCAGCAGTATCAATTTCAGAACGGTTTATTATCCTTGCCAATCCAAACTACACCACCTCTCCCATTACGAAAGACTTCAAAGATGCTTAAGGAGAAGGATAGTTTATTCCACTGGATCTGCAAATTCGCCCCTCGTAAGAAGGTTGGAATGCTGCTTTTGTGTCTTGTTTCAGCTGCAGTTTTCATCTGGGTATTGTATGTTGGCAAAGGTTTGGCTTCCTATTTTTCCGTTTCTTTTTTGATTTTGGATTTTAGCTTGTGTCAAAGTATATCGAAAACAAATATATGTTTAAAAGATTGTGGTAATGCAATTTGATAATTTCCGATATATAGAACATGGGATAAATTAGATTTTTCAATTCCATTGGTGGACCATGTTTGTCCAGCTAAGTTCTCTGGAGAAATACATGCATAAAATTTATCAAGTTTGTCTTTCTGGTTGCATGCTTTAATAAGTTATACTCCTTTCCATATTAGGTCTTATTGTTAATAATCTGCTCCTAGTAGAGTTCAGTTAGTTGGATAATGTTCAATATTCCTGCAGGTGAAGATGCCCGAGAAACCATTATGCAAAATATAGATATTCAACCTGGGCCAATATCTCAGGAGAAAGATAATAAAGTATATGGAAATTTCTCTTCTCAAACACTGGAGGTGGAGTCCAAAGTAAATATAACCTTGCAACCACCGCCTCCCATCCCTGATTATTTTCATGGATACATACTTCCTCCTGGGAATCCATGCGAGCATTTTACCTTGCCTCCACCACCAGCAGATAAAAAGAGGACAGGACCACGTCGTGAGTTTGAACTATTAATTTTTATTCTATTTGTTACTTCGTTTCCTTTTCCATAGTTGGTATTGGTTTTTTCAATAACCAAAATATTATCTCACGTTGAAATATCTTATATTTTTATTTATAGCTAGGATGCTCCTTACAGTATCTTTTTCTTGTTGTTTGTTGTTGCAGCATGTCCAGTATGCTACCTTCCTTTGGAAGACGCTATTGCTTTAATGCCTACTGCACCATCCTTTTCGCCCGTGCTAAAAAGTCTGACCTATGTTCATGAAGGGAATTCAACTAAATCTGAATTTGGAGGTTCAGAATTTGGTGGATATCCTTCACTCAGAGAGAGGGATGATTCATATGATATAAAAGAGTCAATGAGTGTGCACTGTGGGTATGTTAGTTTGAATACTTTTTAAAACTAATTTGATATTCTATTCTTACCCTATGAAAACCTTTTCACATCATTTGGTTTTACGGAGTATGTTGTTTTCTGATGTTTGGTCTCTTAGGTTTGTGAAAGGGGTGAAACCAGGGCATCAGACAGGTTTTGACATTGGCGATTCTGACCTTCAGGAGATGGAAACTTGTCGAGGAGTGGCTGTTGCGTCAGCAATATTTGGTACTGGCCACCTTCTCGTATTTGACTTAAATTTTGAATCTTCTTGTTAATTAATTTAGGAAATGAATTCTTGGTCAGGTGCCTTTGATTTGATACGCCAGCCAAAGAATATTAGTGAATATTCAGAGAGAAATGCCTGTTTTCATATGTTTGTGGATGAAGAAACAGAAGCTTTTCTGAAAAACTCTAATGAGCTTGGCAGTGACAAGAAAGTTGGGCTGTGGAGAATTATAGTTGTTCGCAACCTACCTTACTCTGATCCAAGACGCAATGGAAAGGTAAAATCTCCAGTAGCTAGCTGGTTGATGTTCTCATAACACGAGTACTATTGTTGCTTTTTCATCTTTGGGTAAGAAGATGGTTTGATTTCTTTCTACTGTCAAGGCAAAAAATAAAATTATGTCTAGTAATTATTTGCTGGTGAATTCATTGTTACTATAGTAAATTGAACTCAGATGGACAGATACAAATTCATTTTATGTCCGTGGGTATTTTCTGCCTTGCTGATTCCTTTTTAGTGTTTTAAAATTTTAAGAACTAGTATTTGTTTTCTGATTTCAAGCAAATGCTCATGTTGCAGATCTTTGTTTTATGTCTTTCTATATTATATCTTAAATAAATAATGTGAGTCGAGTAAATTGAAAAGTAGTTGAAAAATTGGCTGTTTAGTTTAAGTGTGAATTTTATTTGCTATATACTACTGAAAATAGATTTCAAGGTGATATAGGCTTGTATTTGCTTGAATTAAAGGATGTAGAAGTGGCAGTTAAATAGTCTAAAATTTGTTTCATTGAGGTTTGCTCTTGCAATGGCAGATTCCAAAACTACTTCTTCATCGGCTTTTTCCAAATTCCCGTTACTCACTTTGGGTTGATGCTAAACTTGAGCTTGTTGTGGATCCAATTCAGATTCTCGAAAGGTACAAATAACTTACTGCAAGTAGCTAATTTATTTATGGCAATGTTATTTATATATTGAATTAGTTTTCAAGTTTATAATTTTATCGATGTTTTCAACTTTGTCCCCTTCTGAGAAATGATTAACATATGACGTTTCTTCAACTAAATTTATAGGTTTTTGTGGAGGAAAAATGCGAGCTTTGCAATATCAAGGCATTACAAACGTTTTGATGTATTTGAAGAAGCAGAAGCTAATAAGGCTGCTGGAAAATACGAAAATGCTTCAATTGATTTCCAGATTGAATTTTATAAAAAGGAGGGTTTGACACCATATTCTTCAGGAAAATTACCCATCACTAGTGGTACTTAGCTGGTTTTTTCATTTATTTTCTCTTAATTTTCAATTTTTAGGTATTAATGTTGCCGATTTTGTGGTTTCCAGATGTTCCCGAAGGATGTGTTATTGTTAGAGAGCACACTCCAATCTCAAACCTCTTCACCTGTCTTTGGTTTAATGAAGTGGATCGATTTACTTCTAGAGACCAGATAAGTTTTTCCACTGTAAGGGACAAGATTTGGTCGAAGACTAATTACACGATAAATATGTTCTTGGACTGTGAAAGACGCAACTTTGTAGTCCAGGTAATCTTCTCAAAACTTGTTTGGCTACGGAATAATGGTTAAAATATTGATATTGCTGCCATTATGAATAAGATAATATGTTGTTTTGAAATAAGGTCTTTGGTCGTTCTTTTATTTGTTTTGGCAGGGTTACCATAGAGACTTGCTTGAGCACTGGTCTCCCCCTCCGCCTCCCGATCAAACGGCTGACATTCATCCTCCGCCACCTGTAATCATAACCAATGAAAATCTAGCTTCCATTGTAAGTAGTAGTTCAATCAAGAAGGTTCCGGTAAAACGTGGGAGAGACAGAAAATCGAGGCGACACCGGAAGGTCATTACTGGAAATACCAACTCAAATTTTGTGTAGGTGAGATATATAATTATTTCCTTCCCTGATGGGGCTGGGAAATGTGCAAGATGAGAGCTGTAGTTATAATTCCATACTTTTTTTTTTTTTGTTATTATATTAATTATTCACAGATGTCATATTTTATCCATTTTTTAATGTACATAATAAAATGATTCTAATAATTATCACATGGGCCTTTTCCTTCTAGCTTACAGGTGGTGCCCTTTTATTGTCCTTAATTAATTATATGTGATACTAAGACATCTGTGATGCTACCAATTGGTTGTTTGTGACAGCTAATGAAATGATTGTGAATATGAATAATTGGTTGGGAAAAGGTCATTAATTAATATTTAATACTAGTACTATTTAGTTGCAAGGATGGTACATTTAGGTTAAATGTCTAATAACTATCTTGTCTGGTATGGACAGATTCAATGTGCATAATAAGATTCACATGGATTGTTGAATGAGGCTGATGCCATTATTTGGTAGCGGCCAGATTTAGTCTGGCCCATATTACAATCTGGCATGGCATACTGATTAGGTCATTTGGTTGTGTAGATTGGGCTGAGCTGCTGATATAGCAAACCTAGTAAAAGAAGAAACGGTGAGTCACCATTAAGCAATTAGCATGAAAGACAGATTTGTAATTGAGCTTTTGTTTTTAGTACATAATGGTGTCATTTGACAATCTGCCCATGAACTGTTGGATTAGAATAGGATGGAGGGAAAATACCGACTCGGCCATATTATGCTTTCTGATCAGGTATTGGTATTAAATCAAACAAACCAAACAAGTAATTGGGCCATATATTACTTAATCTGGCCTAATCAGTATTCACTATTAATTTGTTATACCAAACATGTCTTAGGTGCTTCAAGCTTCAGGATTCAAGTGTTGTACTAGTATATGCTGGATAATTTTAGTTCAGGATTCAAGTCAAATCTAAAATATTTAAAGTAAAATTCTCCCGATGAGAATGGCCCCTAAAAGTAACACAATGTAACGTGAACAAATAAAATTATTAATAGGGGTACAAAAAGTTGGATTTAAATTAGAACTTCTTATTATGTTTATCCAGTTACTAAATGAAAAATTAATCAAACATAACTTGTATTTCGCGTGGATGTCTATTTACATAGTGTTTTATACCAATCTATACCATAAAATACTATCGGCCTGTTTGTTTGGCATTTGGAAAAGTAGTGGAAGTTTGTGAAATAATCTCGATTTGCGTAATGTTGTTTGTTTGGGTTTTGAGAGAGTGGTTTGAGAAATAAAGTAGGTGTAGATTTTTTTGGAAGAGTTGGGTTGTATGTGTAAGATGTGTAAGACTTTATGTCAAATCATGTTTGTTATGTAAGATAAATTGTGTAAGAGATAAGTTATTTTATGTCAAATCAAAGTAGAGTTTGTATATGTTTTGTTTAGAGATAAAAAAAAAATTGTTGTTTGTTTGGCTTTTGAGAGAGTAGTTTGAGAAAATTAATGGATGAAAAATTTATTTCGGAAAATAGAAAACATGTTTGTTTGACATTTCTCAAACACGAAAAAATTCTAGGAAACGCCAAACAAATCTCATATGAAATCATCTATTCTAACTCCTCAAAAATATTTAGAATCAGGTGGGATGAGAAGTACAATATATTCTATTTACATAGTAACTCTTCTAATATCTAAATGTGATGCAAAAGCGGTTTCTATTTATAAAAAGAAAAATGGAAAACAAAAAAAGGTAAAAATATGCTTATACGTTCGAACTTGTAGAAGATGTACAATAATACTCACTCTATTCCATAAATCTTTATCCTATACCATATATTTAAAAAAAAAAATCATAATAATTAAAAAATTAAATTTATTACCCTCAGCAGCAAGATCACGTCCTTCATTACGAGCTTGTACACATGCTTCTAGAGCTACTCGGTTAGCTACGGCACCTGGCGCATTCCCCCAAGGGTGTCCTAAAGTTCCTCCACCGAACTGTAGTATGGAATCATCCCCATGCATTTTCTAGGATATTATTATTAAGGATTTTATCGAAAACTTACAGCAGCTTGCCAAACAAAAGCTAAGAGAAAAAAAAACAGCGGTATGACTGGCATAACATCTACGATTGGATTCAAAAAAGCATAGGCTTCGGGCAATTTGCCCAAGAAAAAACTACTCGAATAAAGGGCATTTCAATAATAATTTGATAACATATGAATATATGATATATTAATATCTCAGATATTTAAAATGATGAGGCTAGTTATACTTAAGGACAATCTGGTAATTTTATTTATATATAAAAATAAAAGTTTAATATAACATTTATGACACATTAGTAAAGGACATTTTATCCCTCCATGATTGATACCTGGAAAGGGAACATTTTAGTCATTTTGCAGGTTTCATGAAACTTTTCCTATTTCACACTTTCATAAAAGAAAACTTTTCCTTATGCATTTAGAAGTGTAAATGTGAGATTTGAAGGAGAAGAGACGAGGGAATTCAATGAGATCAGTCGGTCTTTCATGTACAAATTAGTATTGAGGAGGAAAAAGGAGGAGGGAGAACCAATTTTACCGTGACCCATTTTTCCACCACATCTAAATACCTTAAATTGAAAAAATTAACCTGCTAACTGCTAAGTCAGTGAAATAATTACTAAATTTTAAATCCACGTAATTGCTAATGTAATTAAAATAAAAAAATGGGAGAGAGAAAATACAAATTAAACCCTGAGAAAAGAATTACGACGAATTTCCAGACGTTGCTTTGAAACCCTAACCCGGTGTCTCCAATCCATCAAAACCAGAACACCCGTTTCCCAAACGCTACTTCTCCATCAAATCCTCACCCCATGACCACATTTTTGACAAGAAATTCAACATTACACCACATTCCCCATTTAAACGGCATTTTTCTTCAAGACCTTCCGATGATGAAGACGAAAGTGAAGAAGAAGAGGAATTTGAAAGTGAAAACGAGAACATTGCTTTATCAGCTGAGGATAAAGATCTAGAGAGATGATGCTGAAATCGGGTACACAGTCATTGGTCCGCTCCAGAAATCGGACAAAGTTTTCAAACCATATGAGCACGTATTCGCAGTTTTTCAGGTCCAGAAGTCTATAATTCTGTGATTTATTTTGGTTGTATCGTAAAATCATTTTCGGAGAGATCAATTTCATATGTTTAGATTGGGTCTCATCAATTTAAGGTGAGCAACAGAGACAGCATTTACGTGGAGCGGTTAAAACATTGTGATGTCAATGACAAGGTTTCACAAGCTTACTAATACTATTAACTCTGCTTGTTCTTTCATTTGATGATTCTAATTAATACCCATTTTCCGTGCAGTTGATCCTCAATAAGGTTCTTATGTTAGGTTTGAACACTCAGACGATTATTGGTCGGCCAATTTTACCTGATGCAGCTGTTCATGCTGTCGTAGAGGAGCATGTAAGATATTTCAAGATCGTTTTATTTTGTTTGCAGCTTGTACAAGATCTGTTTGTCACTTAGTTTTACTTTGAATGTAGTAAAAATACAAAGTTCAGAGCAATTGAACTCTATAAATTATCAACTCACACGATTCTCCTTTATAGCAAGCTTTGAAAACATAATACTATCAGTATTTGTGCAATACTTAGTAGAATACTTTGTTCAATTTACTAATTGCTTCAAAATTGAGCTAATATGAACCAGGGAGAAAAGTCAAATTTCAATCATAATACCCAACTTAGTCGCAGGACGGGTCGGAATTAACTGTGATTATGTTGATTCGATGATTAAGCAAGTAAAGATCCAACCATTGAGCTATTACGTTTATAATTAGCATCTTCATGTTAGTCTGATAATTACCGCTCTTCTATTTGCTTGCTAGCTCCAACCATTTGGGTTTGGTTAAAAGAAAATGCAGAGAACAAGTTATAATATATAAAGAGAATGGCATGATAATGGGTATAGCATTTAGTTTTAGTCTGTTGAAAGTTTCAATTTCTTTTATTTCTTCTTTCCCTTGCAGGCATTAGATGCCAAAGTGATCATATTCAAGAAAAACACAAGGAAGAACTATAGAAGAACAAAATGTCATCGACAGGTAATTTATTTCAATATCGGTGTGTTCATTTTTTTCACTTCTTTAGTTCAATCCGATGTGTTAACGATATAATATCGCTCTTGTCATAACCTCTAATTTTTCCTTGCCTTACTCTCTCAGGAATTAACCAATTGCTATTAGGAACACTACTCCTTTTACCTTCATTTTTGTTTCCTCACCATTTCCCTCTACTACTATTTCCAAGTTCTGAATTCGATATAGTATTTGAAACGGGCGCTACATTTAAATAAAGCCCCCATAAATACACTTTTGTGTCAGGATTGACAAATTGGATCTTGAGGGCTTGATTTTGTGGTGGAAATAATTTCCATCTTCACAAATAGAATTCCTTCCTTGAAAATTATGTCTTATTTTTAAAAATATCGAGTTTATCTAAGTTTCATTTTTAATTTTGTTCCATGAACTTTGATACTTCACTACAGGTCGCAGGATATGTACTAGTGATTTCAAACTGGACCTACAATCTTCAAGAAGGCCATTTGTTTTGACATGCAACAAATACTCTGCAGAAACTATTAATACCCAAAATCCTTCCCTGAATTATCACCTCCCTCCGAACCAATTTGGGACCAAAAGTGCAAAACTTGGATAGTCCTATGTGATCAAATATGCTAAACAAATACTATTCTATGGAAAAAAAGTGCAAAATATTTCAAAAAGTAGGGATCCAAAGTGCAATTTTGTAAAGGACGCTGCATGATATTTATAGAGTTGAGAGGAAAAGTGTAATTTCATGAAGTATGGGATCAAAAGTGATGTGGGATGGGAGACTAATAGTAATAATCTCTTGACTTAAGACTTATCCACTTTTAAGTGGACAAGATCGATCTTCCTTAAGATCTCATCACTTGTCTCCTGATGTTGATCGACATCATATGAAAGATGGATATACTTCATAAACTAGCTAGCATTGTAGTTGTGTAATCGCACTTGAATATATATATCCATCATTTATCCGGATTAGTATTTTCATGTGTTCTTGGGAGACTATTGGAATTCTTCTTATCCTAACATGGCCGACTTTCAATGCCTACTTGAAGCCTGATGGTTATATTTAGTACTTTTATTAGAATCAAACAACATATCATGAAATTCAACTCGAGTTAAACTGATCCAGTTAAAAAAAGTACATGTATGTTTTATTACGGTCTAAAATTATTCTTGCTTTAAACCTTATTGGGATGATGGAGTATAAATCTAAGCATACTTTATTCATGGAATAGATTTTGAGATTATAGTTATAATGTACGAACATTAAAAATCTGATAAGTGTTAGTTTTTATTGGTTTCTTTTTAAAATGTTGATTGATATTTGAAGTATTGATCTCTAAGTGTGGATTCTATATAATTGTTATTGTGTCATGCAATTATTATCTTCAGTTTCTGGATATTGCTTTTTTTTTTCCTTTTGAATCTAGCTAGTGTGAATTAGTCGTATATGAATTCTAACTTTAAATTAATATATGAATTGAGTTTGAGACGAATTAAACAAAAAAGCTCAATTATATTTGAGTTTGAGAAAATTAAAAATCGACTCGTAACAGCCGTTGACGGACTTGTCCATCAATATCAGCTCAAATTAGTCTGCCAGAAATTGTTGTGAAACCAAATATTGCCCATTGTTTAAGATTCTTCCTCTTTGTGGTAAGTCTTATCAATGTATTGAAATCTATTTATGGTGTTTGAAGAATTTTTGTGTGTTTTCTAATTTGTTGAAGAATATACCACCTTAATTGAAATCGTGCTTTTAGTGGTCCTCTTTTCCTTTGCCATCTGTTTTCCTAACTATATGCGCGCATCGAGCTTTTTTGAGTGCTCCAACTTCTATTTAAAATATAGTTATGCTGTTATGGAAATGGATTTCTTTGTCATAATAATAGCTCCTCCACTACCAACATATGTTGCTATTTTAACACGTAATTAATTAAAGCATAAAGCACCCTATATTATTATTCGTTAAATACATCTACATACTTTCGGTTGTTGGCTCTGCACATTATTGAAAAACTAAGCCCGTTTGAATTGAAAAATATCAAAATACTTAGTATTATTTGAATTTTATTAATAAAATTTGTATCATCGCGATTCTTTTGTACCTAATATATCTTAAATAAAGTAATATAAAATAACAATTATCATTTGATAATTTTTTAAATTTGAGTCGAACTTATTTTTTGTTCAAATTGGCAAATCTCGTTTATGTTTAAGTTGAAATTGAAGAGGTTACATGTAAACTTTCGCAAATTTAAATTAGTTAATATATATATATATATATATACTAGTCATTTTGAGGAAATAAAAATAAAAATCATGCCATGCATAATAATTATTGAAAATGGTACCGCAGTGTTGTCATGGACTTTATTCCATCATTATTTTCACATGGAAGTCATTTATCATATGTAAAAGTATTGATTCCGACACAAATAACTTAGCACCTATTCTTTTGTTGAGTTTTAATAATTAATGAAATTCAATTCACAAATAATTGAACAATCCTTCCTTGGTGAGGTGGAAAAGCTTAGCATATTCAGATAATTTTTCAGTGAAGTTTGTTTGCCGTTCCTGGCTCCGCAACTATGTAATTTAATTTAATTTAATCACGTTCATATAAATAATTATTTATTAACGTAAGGAATGTGATATATTTGGTTTGTTGAATGATTGGGTGTATCAAACTGAACTGTAAACTAATTCCAAAAAAAAGGATTAAATACTTTGAATTTCTGTTTATCATTTTGGATTACGTAAGTGATCAGCCGCAATTTCATAGAGAATTCGCAATCATTTAATTTACTACGTACAAATACATATGTGAAATTCAAAATAAACAATTAGCGATTGGTTTTCTCAAGGGGGAATGAAGAAATTTTGATCCAAATTCGATGTGCTTGATGGTGCCCAAAGATCATCCCAATTATTATTAAACTAATTATATATATTCCATGAGAAAATTAATATATAATAATAAAAGGCAAAGTGCTCGATCCGGATCCCTTTGTATTTGTAGTCCTACCAAATTAAAGAAGAGGACAAATTCACTACGCCAAAAGGCAAAAAGAGTAAAGGGAGAATCCTAATGGAAAATAGATCATAGTTAGGAGAAAGTCATTTTCATTGGTAAAAACACTTGCAGTTCATTTTCTTTCCAACTTACTTACATAATGCTTAATTAATTTTATTTTTTTTGTTTATGTATCTGACGTTGAGTTATTGCTTAATGCTATTTGACCATATCTCATATTTTAATATCACATAGTTCGATATTGAGAAATATTTTAGTTTGTGTGACTTTTGTCATGGGGCACCAACATAACCAAATTCCCCTTCTCCGATTTGGGGCATTAACAATTGAAGAACATGGTTATTTTTCCCCCTCTTTTTTTTTTTTTTTTTTTTTTTTTTTTTTTTATGATTTGAATTTAAGTACCAAAGCTCTTGTTTCTTAATTAAAAGTTAACAACTTTATGGATCTTTTTTCTTGGCATTACCATACACTATAGATGTAATATTACGTATGAAGAATATAATTCCAATTCATATTTAGATTGAACAAACTAAAAAAATGATAAACGGTTAACAATCTCATAAAATGCATAATTAATAGTTGAGTTTTAAATACAATTTCCCACGTGAGGACGTGACGTTGGATTGACATGGTCAACTCATTTTAAGTCAAAGTGATACAACAATAAATATTCATCAAGTTTCAATCATATATAGTAAAAAATAATAAGATTTCTCTGTTAAAATCAGCTAATAAACTGATTATCAATAAAAAAAATAAAAAAAAAGTATAATAACACATGGTAATCGATCAACCAATTTAGAATCTTTATGTAAATTAAAATCTAGTCATTTTTCCTAAAACAATATTCACATACATTTATTTTGAGTTAATTTAATAATTTGGATACCATCTGGTCTCAGACTCAGTAACTTTAGACATTAGAATATAATAAAACCCACCCATATTGAGAGGTCCACCTTTTGCATTGACTCTAAAAGTGGTGCCACTATTTCCGACCCAATGGCCCGACATGTGGATAGGCACTGGATCGTAGAAATACGGGCCCAACTCTTAATATTACATAATTCAAACTTTACAGAATATCTACTGTTCTCCTCATTATTGGCTGGTTGTCATGAAAGTACAAATGACAATTAACAAAACAACTTCTTTTAGTAAAACAATTACTTACATTATTATATCAATAAAAAATTAGGAATTATAAGATTTTTATTTTTATTTTTCAAAGCTCACGTCAATCATATGTTATATGAGAACCTCTCTCAACAAAGATTCGAAGATAACTTAATACATTGTTTTGTAATATTATCATAAAGCCAAAACATGACGAGAACAATATAAAATTGTATAGCTAAGTAAGTGTGGTTAATACTATAAATAACAATCTTTATTTGATTATACGTCTGCCAGAAAAAATTAATAGCTAGAAAATACAACTATTTTATCTTATTACTTATTATCTTCTATGACTAATCTCCTATTTACTTGTATATTAAATAAAATGATGCAATTTTGGTTGTTTACTTCTATTGAGAAGTTGAGGACTAAGATTTTAACCACAAAAAAAAAAAAACCTTAAAATCAGAAATAGAATATATAAATTCAATTTCTTCTATTTGTGAAATTTAATTTTTTTCTCAAAAAAAGAAGAATCTTAAAACAGTCTATTTCTTCTACTTGTGAAAAAATGACATTGTTTTCATTATGAATTGTAGTTCACATTTATTTTACAAAAAAAAATTACAATATAATACTACTCCAGTTATATCCTTAAAAAGACACATGATGGATTTTTTTTTTTTAGAAATAGAAGGGTATTTCGGTATTTCAGGCGCCGACTTACTTAATTTCAAGGAAAAGGTGCAGGAAAGAATAATTATTAACTGAATACAATACACCAAAAGACCAAATACGAGAAAAGAGAGATACTGTGGTATATTCTTGATGATGTTCTGCAGATATAGAGTCGCTTATTTCCCATTGGCTTAAACCCTTCACACACACACACACACACACACACTCACTCACACTCTGAAGGAATGAACTCAACACACAGAGGCAAGAAAAAAGAGGGCGTTTGAGATTTTCCTTTTTCCTTGTTGCCATGTTTGAAAGCTGTAAAAATGGATTGATGGAGGGGATTTGGAGAGTGTTTTCTTGGCCTCTCTGAATTCCCTTCTTCATAATTTCTTGTATATTTATAATTAGTGATTTCTGTTTTGAAATAATCTGAAACGGTCCAAGAATTTGCGGAAATTTTGGAGAAAAACTGTAAAAAAAGAAAAAGAAAATAAAAAGGGAGGTCTTTTCTTGGATTCAGTGTTGCGTTAATCAGCAGCTTATGGGATGAAGGTTTCTTGGTAAGTGTTGTTTGGTTCATTTGGAAAAGTGTTTCTCTGTTGGAGGTGTTTTTTCCTTGATTAAAACTTGGTAGTTATGCTTCTTTATGTATATGATACGGACATTCTAGTAGTACTTATGTTATTTATGCCATAGAGGATTGGAAATCTTGTTCAGCTTTTGATTTAGGGAATGAAATTGAAAGTCTGAGAATTAAGTTTTTTAGACTATCAATTTGAAGATTGAAGATGTTGAATATTCAATTTTTCATCCAAGATGGGGTTATATTTAAGTTTTTATTTTTATTAATATTTATTTGTGTTGCCTGGATGTTCTTATGAGGGAATAGATGAAACAATAATGTTTAGTTAATTCAGTTTAGATGCTATAACATTCGAATATGGTGGCGACTTTATATTTGTTCTAATTGACTATGGCTTTAGAACAAAGAAGTTAGAAGGAAATTGGGCAATATCATCAATTTAGTACATATTTCGGCAATAGATCTTTCGATAATCGAAAAGTCAAAGTGAACTATGTGACAAATAACAACTGAATTTTAGTACATATTTCCGAGTTCCTCAATGTAACAAAGTAAAATTAATATTATGGTCATCTAATATTTTTGCAACTGATATGTAATCATAATCCTTGCGTGTTTTTAATATATTTCTTTCTTGTGTTACTATCAACATCTTTGTGTTTCTGATTGTTCTGGTGATTTTCTATTTACTAAGTAGATCTGTATCTAATTACTAAGCTTCAGTGACGAGACTTCAAATGTAATATTTTCAAATCCTTATTAATATAAAAGGAAAAGGGAGAAAATGTGAATTCTATGAGGTTCTGAAAAAAAGCTTCAAAAAGCCAGTAACCAATGGTTACATGAATCATAGAAGATAGTTTATATCATTGAATAAGACAATAATCTATGATTTAGTTTTAGAAAGATTGCTACTCGTTTCTAATAAAAAGAAGAAATACAATCTTTTTAATTATTGTCTTTGGTCATCTTTTACATTTCATGTTTATTACCCCTGTTCTGTTATCCAAAATAATACCCTTTTAATTAGTACTCTGTATTATATACTGGCAGCAAATGGTGGTGTTTACATTTTATTTTTTAAAAAAAATATAGAACTGTATCATCTTTTTTGCTTACATTGTCTCTTTCTAATAAGTTTTCTATATTCATGCAGGTGTCATGGTCATTTTACTGTCCATGTTAATTATTCTGACTCAATAAGATTGCTGATCACAACCAAGCATAGTCGAGTCTAGATGCTCGGTTGATATATAGTGCACATGAAAAGGCCATCAGAAAAATTCAAGCAAGGGTTATCTCACTTTTTTTTGGTTGATTCTTCACTTTCCGCTAGGCAAATCTATCACTTTGGCATTGAGTGGAGCTAATTAAAGTTTAGTTAGCTACACTCAAGGGCAAATCTCCTTTGGCAATTTATATAGGCTTCTGAAAGAACATAAAGTTCCTTTCAAGCCCTTTAGTAATATATAAGCTCTTACAATAGTTCAGGGTAAATCTCCTTCGGCAAATTCTAAGCTCCTCCATTTGAGCCATCATCCTTTGAATCCAGTGAAAATTCCAGCCTTCGTGGATTTCTTTGGTTGTAACTATTGGTGGAACTTTGTGGTCCATTTTGGGCAAATCTCCTTTGGCATTTGGAGTCTTGAAATAGACTTCTGTCCCAGTACTAGTGGGCAAATCTCCTTTGGCATAATATCTTCAGTTTCTGGAGATATTTACTTATAGAAAAAAAAAAGAAAAAAAAAGAAGTAAACATCGGATTACTAGTAGAAACGGACTCTTCATCCTTTACTCTGTGCAAGACTGCTGATCCCTGTTGTTTCTGGTCAATTTGAATTTTTCGTTCAGTCTGGTGGAGGATTTTACAGTAAGCCTCTCTTTCACTTTTATCATTCACCATTTCATCATGATATCCTTAGTTTGTTTTTCTACTATGAAGTTTGCTAATACTTGTGTTTTTATTGGTAAGTTAAGTATAGTTTGCGTAGAAAATGAATTAGAAAAGAGTTTATAACATAGACAGAAGCACCAATAGCTCTGTGTAATTTACGTTTCTTCCCTTTTTTACGGAGCTAAATGCAAAAATACCCCCTGCCTAATTGGCAAAAAAACCCTTTGTTATTTTAATTAGCAAAAAGACCCTGTCTTACTTTTTTAATAGCAAAAAGGCCCATTTGAAATTCCTTCATAAGTCAATAGGGAGGTTATTGTCAACTTTTTAAGTGAATGGAGGGGTTATTGCCAATTGCCAATTTTCAAAGTTAACAGGGGGATTACTGAAAATTATTTAGGTTAAGAGGGGTGTTTTCACATTTTTTGTGGGGTTATAATTGTCATTTTTCCTACAAAATATGTATTCCGGCGTGGGAGGGTTTTTTTGCCAATAAAAAAATAACACGGGGATTTTTTGCTAACAAAAATAACACGGAGTTTTTGTGCTAATTAGGCAAAACATAAGGGGTGTTTTTGCATTTCACTCTTCATTTTTATGCTGTTGATTCAGTCGATATCGATTTTGAATATTCAATTTTTATCAGGAGTCATCTCCATGGATTCGCTACTAAGTGACTTCGACAGTCACAGTGAGAGCAGCAGTTCAGAAGATCAAGACGATATCGAGTCTTTATTTGGCGGGCAGGCTCGTTCCATATTCTCAAGTCTCGAAGAATCCATTGAAAAAATAGACGATTTTCTCTTGTTCGAAAGAGGGTTCACACACGGGGACGTAGTTTGCATGGCTTCAGACCCTTCAGGGCAAACAGGAAAGGTATTCAATATAGATATGACTGTGGACCTAGAGAATATATACGGTTGCAAAATACATAACGTCAGTGCCAAAACTCTTCACAAAATACTCCCCATGTCAATTGGGGACTATGTAGTGCACGGAGCATGGATCGGAAAAGTCGAAAAAATAATCGATCGTGTCACTATCCTATTTGATGACGGTACTAAGTGTAAAATCACAAATGTGGCCCCTGAGAAGATTATTTCCATATCGCCAGACTTAATTGAAGATCTACAGTGTTCTTTCTATCCTGGACAAAGAGTTCGAATTGAGTCCTCATCTGTTACTAAATCAAATTGGTTGTGTGGTATGAGAAACGAAAAAAACGAGCAAGGGACTGTTTGTTGTGTAGAGGCTGGACTTGTATACGTCAATTGGCTTAGTGGAAAAGGACCTGCTCCCCCATTTATGCTGGACTCGAAAGATTTAACCTTGCTTTCTTCTTTTACTCATGCAAATTGGCAGCTTGGTGATTGGTGTCTTATTCCGAATAGGGACCAAAGTTGCAAGTTTGAACAGATTGTAGTCATTGTGAAGACAAGGACTAAGGTTGATGTCCAGTGGCAAGATGGCAGCCAATCACTCGGATTAGATTCCAATTTGTTATTCCCTGTGAACATCGTTGATGATCACGACTTTTGGCCAGGTTCATTTGTGTTGGAAAAGGGAACTGTTGATGATAACTCTCAAAGATGGGGTATTGTTAATAGTGTTGATTCAAAAGAAAGAACTGTGAAGGTGAAATGGTTCGAGTCTAAGGAAGAAGAGATTGTGAGTGCTTATGAATTGGTTGAGCATCCGGACTACTCTTACTGTTTCGGTGAGGCAGTTTTTAGGACAGATAAAAGTGTTGCTAAAACTCAAATGACGGAGGAAGATGATCTAAAGGCTGTTGAATATTTTAGCAACAGTTTCTTATCTTGTATTGGGATAGTAGTGGGCTTTGTAAACAGAGATGTTGAAGTGACGTGGGCTAGTGGTGCTACAAGTAAGGTATGTTTAAACTTTATCAGTCTTTTGGGTTCATTTGAGTTTGTCGTAAGATTTGAAGAAATTTACTTAAAATGCTCGATTGTTGAGCTGATATCAAAATCATCATTTTAGTTAAAAGAATAATACAAAAGAGCTATCTAAAAATTTGAATTCCATACAAAACAAAAATGCTCCAAACAAGTGTTGTGGTTTTGAAATCCACAACTTCAAATCCCTCAATCCAGTTAGTTCTATCTTGAATTTCTCTTCATGTTTCTTCAGGTTGCACCATATGAGATTTATAGGGTTGATCAACGTGAAGGCACATCTGCTACTTTTGTGCTTTCTGATGAAAATGTTCAGCAATCACACGAGGAACTTTCTGTGAAGGACAACCAATTATTAGGCCAAAAAACACAGGTACCCCCCACCCCCGCCCCCGCGTGCGTCTGTGTGTTTCCCTTTGTCACTCATTAATCACATACGAGATGCATATTATTACATCATGTATAAGTTCTAAAATTAAATTAAATTCATGACAGGATATGTCGGGTCTTAGTTGTGGCAATGCCAAGGACTCCAGCTCCTATTCCCTTTCTCAAATTGCTTTCGGCATTGTCACAAGTGTCACTTCAAGCCTATTTGGGTCTCTGAGTACGTCCCTTATCGGAGCAAATAAACTCGTATCAGAAGATGCTCAAATTCTTGGCAAACCCCCTGTGGAGGAAGTCTTGGAGATATGCAATTTGACCCATGATGAACAAGTGAAGTTAGTTGATGATTTGGAGAGGGTTGAAAGGAAAACTTCAGAACAGATAAAAGAAGCAAATGAAGTTACTACATTGCCATCTCGGAGCAAGCATTTAGAATCTTTTAAACAGTTTGATATGGTTAATGATTGCTCAGACCACCACTTTGTAGACGGGTCTGGAATCGGTCTTCAGTCTTCCCAAGTTAGATAATATATAATTATTATTTCTTTGATAATTGATTTGGTATTTTGGCGTATTTTCTTAATTTTTGAATCTGTTACAGGTGAATCGAGGGTGGCTGAAGAAGGTTCACCAAGAATGGAGCATTTTAGAGAAAGATCTTCCTGGTAAGAAAACTTCTCACGATATTGGCTTAACATATTTTTAACTTTACCACTATATATATATAGTTAACTGAATTTTCTATGATATCTTGACAGAAAGTATCTATGTACGTGTCTATGAGGAAAGAATGGATTTGATTCGAGCAGCAATTGTAGGCACTAGTGGAACTCCGTATCATGATAATTTATTCCTCTTCGATATCTATCTTCCGCCACAATATCCAAATGAGCCACCTGTAAGTATGTGATTTTAGTTGCTAAAGATATTTCATTGTATAATACAATTTTAATTGACGATGAGATTTGTGCAGATGGTATACTACAACTCTGGGGGTCTTCGGATAAATCCAAACTTATACGAGTCAGGAAAAGTGTGTCTCAGTCTTCTGAACACATGGACAGGTTCCCATAGTGAAGTTTGGAATCCAGGATCCTCCACAATTCTTCAAATCCTCGTCTCCCTTCAGTCCCTTGTGCTCAATGAGAAGCCCTACTTTAATGAGGCTGGGTACGATTCTCAGATTGGGAAAGCGGAGGGTGAAAAGAACTCTTTTACCTACAATGAAAATGCTTTTCTTGTCAGCTGCCGTTCCATGCTATACCTCCTACGCAAGCCTCCCACGGTAAATTAGATGATTAATTTACTTCATTCTTAAGACTTACAATCATTTTTGAAAATTAATATTTTCTTAATTAACAGAATTTTGAGGCACTTGTGAATGAGCATTTTAGTCGCCGAGGCAGAAGCATCTTGTTGGCTTGTAAGGCGTACATGAGAGGAGCTCCTATAGGATATCCATTGAGCTGTGAGAATGATGAAGAAGAAAATAAAAAAGGGAGTTCTGCGGGTTTCAAGATTATGCTCGCGAAACTAGTTCCTAAACTCGTCGAAGCATTTTCTGACAAGGGTGTCGATTGTGATTTTTTAGACCAGGTTCTGTGACCCGAGTCTTTACCTGTGGGAAAAATGGCTCAATGTTTGTGTATATTTCCAGAGTTTGGGGGGTGTCTTAATGTTGTTTGATAGTGCGTGCGTGTTCGGTTGGTTTGCGGGTGGCGGGGGGGATGGGGTGAATAAGCATATTAGAGATTGTAAATGAACAACTCAATATAGGGCATGCAGAGTGTGTATCATTGTATAATATATGGGTGTATGTATTGTAATAAATTCTGTATCAATGAAACATGGTATGTTGGATTGCTGTCTTGTGTCATTATGATTTGGTTCAGTTAAAAAATCTACCCTTACCCAAATAATAGTAGTAGTAGTTTAACTTTCAAAAAATTGTTTGTCGGCAACCAGAAGATACCAAGAGGTCTTCTTTATTAGACCTTCTTATGGCTGCATGTCTCACTCATCTTTCTTTCTTTAAATTTTGAAAATAAGTATAGCATCAATCCAAACTTGTCCATCTAATGTAAATTTGTAATTGCAATTGAGTTGAGTCAAATTGACATTCATTTTATTTCAAAAAAAAATGACGGTCATTTTTTTTTTAGTGCAAAATTGGCAGTCAATTTTTAAATGAGTGAAATCGAGCCAATTACATAGAGTCATATTTGGTTAACTAGTTGGCCTAAGTCTGATTTAGATAAAAAAATCAAATTGAACTCTCTGATGAGCTAGTTGTAAATCATACTATGAGAATAAAATATTGTCATGTGTTGTAAATATTATATATTAGTGGGTATTCCTATTGCTAATGTAATAGTTCAGGGACTTATTTGTAATATATCCATTTATGGGCTTCCATCTTGTAAATGGGCTTTGTACCCTACTTGTAACTTGTTTGGATATAAATAAGAGTTCTCCCCTCCCCAATAATAAAACCTTAATTATTCTACGTATTATCTCTGTGTTCTTCTTTCTTTCTCTATACAGTTATTATATTGTTATCAATCTCTTTACCTCAATCACTAAACCAAAGAGCTATAATTAATTATTTACAAGATCATGTAAATTTTATGAGAGAAAAAAAAAGAATAGGCTTTCAATTGATCATTGTGGATCATTAGATGGTTTTCCTTGATATGAGCCTTTATTTAAAAAAAAATATGTTTTCACTTTTCACCTTTAATTTACCTTATATATAAAATACTAAAATAAAAGGAAAGGAAACAATTCATCAAATTAATTACCCGAAAAGCAAAATAGCAACCTTAATCACGTAACACACTTTCAACATGTATTGTAATGCGACTTAAGGCTCCTACCACACCACTGTAATTTCTTTGTTTCTTTCTCTCATCAATGTTGTTGGTTGTATTGTATGTATACAAATAGAGTAATACAATACACAGGACAGGCGGGTGAGTGACTGAGTTCCCGTTGAATCCTTGAAACCAATCAAAATAATAGTAAACAAATCTCTTCACATTTACGGAGATGATTCTCTCCAGTCTACCATCTTCTTCACAAATTCCATTCACTGTAATACTCCTTTACCTCATCCTGCCCCTCGCCTCCTCCTCCGCCGCCGCCGGAATATTGTACTCCCCACATTGCGGCGCCATCGTACATGATCCACCCTTAATCCCAAACCCTAATCCTCCAATCCCCAGGCAAAGGTTTCTCGCTCTTCGCCACGCACATGTCGATTACAAAGCCAACGACACAAGCAAGGGTATTTATGCAATTCCCAGGTCTCTCTCCTTCTTCCCCAACAAAATATATAGAACCCAGAATGACGCCGTTTTCAAAATCGAAGCGGTGCTGAGACTAGTCGGCGCCGGTTTGGGCTACACGCGCCGAGGGTTGCGACTTGTGCATTTCCGTCCGCCCAGGATTCCTGTGACATCAGGTGACACGTGGAATTCAGTAAGGTTTTCGTTGGGTGGGTTTTGGGATTCGGTTTCAGGGAAGCTCTGTATGGTTGGTTCAGGTCTTGGTAAATTTAGCTCTAATCATGTTGTTTTAAAGCTTGATTATGCGAATTCATCCAGTATTTTTAATAGTTTAGTAAATGGCACGTTGGAGAGTTTAGATGTAAGTAATGATAGTGGTTTTAAACCTAAATTTATATCAATATTGGGTGTCAATTTAAGGGGTTATAGATATGAGTTGATTGATAAAGAAATTCAAAGTAATGGGTTCCTGTTGTTGGATGATATGTCCAAATTTTCTTTAGGAGTAGAAGATTTGAAGGGCAATGTATGCTCATATATTAGATCGGTTGGAATAGTTGAGTTGGAGTATATAAGTGATTGCAGTAGTGTGAATTGCAATTTTCTTGGAGGTGGAAATGGTCATTTCACTCCAAGAGTGATGTACTTTAACGAAATTGAATGTCTGGAGGATGGAAGAGTGAGATTCTTGTTAGGGTTTGGAGATTTCGGGCAGAACGGATATCAGTTGCCGTTTGAACCGAATGTGACTTTGGTTAGTGAAGGGAAATGGGATGCGAATAAAAGGAGGCTTAACTTGGTTGGGTGCCGTATTTTTAGTGATTGGTATGAGGGTTTTGTTGGGGAGTGTCTCATAAGGCTGAGTTTGAGATTTCCAGCTAGGTGGACATTGAGAGAGAGGAGCTCTATGGTTGGTGAATTATGGAGTAGTAGAAATGTTAATGAGTCTGGCTATTTTGGTGGAGTGTTGTTGGCAAGCATAAAGAACAAGTATGTCAGGGCACCAGTTTTGAGATACGATTATACCGAGATTGAGAATGCTAAGAGATTCTGTGAGAATATAAAGACACGGAAAAGTACAGGGAAGTACCCAAATGCATTATCATCTGATATGAGATTTGACATGGCTGTTGGGAATAGGAAAGAAGATCTTTGGGGTTACTCATCTCCACTTTATGTAGATAATAGGCTATATCAATTTTCAACTTTGTTGGGAAATGAACTTGAGTCTACATGGCAACGGAAGCAAAACCTTAGTAGTACGATTAATGTCAGCTATGTGCTGAGCCTAGCAACTTCTCGTGATTTCAAGCTCAGCAGTGAATATATGCATATCTATTCATTTGATATTTCAGCTGAAGGGACATATGACTCTAAAAATGGGCACCTTTGCATGATTGGCTGTATGCATGTTAGGTCTTCTAGAGTAAGAGTGGGGAAGAACTCATCATTGGATTGTGAAATTCAGGTTGATATCCGGTACCCTCCACTTCATCCAACAAGTGGAGGCAGTGTTAAGGGAATAATTAAAAGCACACGTGAAAAATCTGACCGTCTTTACTTCGAACCTTTTGAGATTATTTCGCGTTCCATCTATGCAAACCAAGCCAAAGAATCCATTTGGAGAATGGATTTGGAGATCACCATGGTTTTGATATCAAACACACTTTCATGTATCTTTATGGTTCTGCAACTATTACATGTTAAAAGGCACGCGGAAGTGCTTCCCCTGATTTCTATCACAATGCTCATTGTGCTCACTCTAGCTCATATGATTCCACTCTTACTAAATTTTGAAGCTCTCTTCATAGTGGGTCGAAATAATGTAAATGTTTACTTTGGTAATGATGGATGGCTTGAAGTGAATGAGGTATTGGTTAGGGTAATAACCATGATAGCTTTTTTACTGGAATTTCGACTTCTCCAATTGGTCTGGTCTTCAAGATCGGGAGACGAAAGCCGAAAAGACTTTTGGGTATCTGACAAGAAAGTTCTTTATATTTCTCTACCTATGTATATTGGTGGTGGGTTGATTGCTTGGCTTGTTCACCTATCAAGAAAGTCTTATAATAGGCCATCGTTAAGGTTCCGACATCTTGGATATAAACAGCAATCTCTATGGGGTGACCTCAAATCATACGCTGGGTTAATACTGGATGGCTTTCTATTCCCACAAATACTCTTTAATCTAGTTTGTGACTCCAAAGAGAAGGCTCTCGCTCCTTCGTTTTATGTAGGAATGACTTTTGTTCGTTTATTGCCGCATGCATATGATCTTTACAGATCTCACAGTTCTACTTGGTCCTTCAATTACATATACGCGAATCCAAGAATGGACTACTATTCTACCATATGGGACATTATCATATCCATTGGAGGTATGCTATTTGTCTGTCTTGTTTACTTGCAACAACGATATAGTGGGCGTTGCTTTCTGCCCAAGAGATTTAGGCAGATGTCGACATATGAGAAAGTACCTGTAGCTAGCACTGAAATGTTTTGAATTCTAGTTGGACACACTCTAGAGTATACCAAATTACCCATTCATATCATTCTTCGAATTGCTTCATGACAAGAAGAGATTCTTTACACCCTGCCCAGATTCTTTGATTTTTATTGGTGTTTCAGTGTAACTTGTGATCGGGAACTGTATTGGTGTTTCATGCATAATATATATTCTTGAAGAAGTGATTGAAATTGTTATTTTGCCATACATATCTTTGATAGTCATAGATAAATAGCATGGGAAACATAAACAAAATAAATGACTTTGCCAAAAGAGGACTTTATTTAAAATAACACCATTTCTTATAATCCAGCATCACAAGATACGTAACAAACACCACATTATAATCTATACATTTCTAGTCTCCATATTCGATCTTATAGGCCATGTATGTTCACATCATCCCTACTATCTCATACATATACTTTGTTCTGCATAAAGAAAACAAGTGAAAAGAGAAAAAATGGTCTAAATCGAGTCTAAAAACTTTCAAATAATCACATTGTACTATTTGACAAACTCATAAGGTATGCAGAATGCATTCTTCTGCATCCAGCCAGATTGGAACTCTCAATAATGGTAGGTGTGATCAGTATACATATGGGCAGTCATATTCAATGATTGAAGCATGGCTTCCCCTCGTTTGTTAAAGCTAAACACGGACAATCCACCATTGTTTATGTCGATTGCACGGAACCTGAAGAAAATCAACCAACTCAACTCAACTCAATGTATCAATTATTACTACTCAAGAATAGATTTTTTTTTCAAGAAATTGGAATGGAAAAATGCAAATCCATTTGTAATTTGTACGTACCTATCTGGTCCGAGTCCGAGAGCTGTGCAGATCAATGCCCTCAAAATCGATTTATGAGTGACAACCAAGAAATTTTCTCCCTGCTACCCAAAAAGTTGAAGAAAACATGTAAATGTTCATGAACATAATACTAATAGGAATAAAGTGTGTATTGAAAAGGTTAAAGAATGACCGGAGTATATAAGATCTCCATCCAAGCTTCACGAGCTATCTCCCACAGTTTTTGAACCGGATAAACGCCATTAACACTAAAATTCACAGGATCTTCCCTCCACTTTGTGAACTCATTGGGATATATCTTCCTAGCATCCACTAAACGTGATTTACATGGATCATCACCTAAGTTCTATAAAATTAAAAAATGATGGCTAAAATCTTGCCATTCATTGATCAAATGATATTTCTAGGAAACAGACCATTAGTCATGCCTTCAAGGAAATACAAATGAGCTTCTTTGAGCGAGTCGAGATAAACCAAAGGCTGTTCCCTCCCTCGCCATAATATTTCAGCAGTAGACTGCAATAGGAAACAGCATGCAGTTTAAAAAAGAGAGCCAATATTGATTAGTGCCTTAATGATAAAAAAAAGAAATAGATACAAGACCTTGGCACGAGATATTGGGCTCGAAAAGCACTGATCAAAGTGCATCTCAGCTAAGGCTTTCTGGCACCTCACTGCTTGTGCGACACCTGCTTCGGTTAAGACTGACAAGTTTGAGCTACCCTACAATTACATTACATACAGAAGAGCATGAAAACTCGATCGAGAATTCATGGTAGAACGTATGAATTCATGAAACAAACCTGAACTCTGCCTTCTTTATTCCAAGAGCTAAGGCCATGACGCACGAGGGTTACCTTCTTTGGTGAAGACAATGTTAGTTTCTGAGAAAGTGAAGTTGTTGCTTTCTCAAAATCATATGCGCCACCAGTCAACGAACCATTCCTTTCAGACGATGTCTCTGTTTATATCAAAATACTTTGTTTGGACTAACAACATTTGGATTGGATGGACAAGTAGTAGAACAAAGAGAGATAATAATTGTGATTTCACTTAATTATTCAAGTTTATATCAGTTTTAATTAATAGCATCATCACATAACAATCCACACTCAGATTCGACAATAATCAAGAAATTAAAGGGAATTTTATTAGTGTAAATAAATAAATACCA
This sequence comes from Penstemon newberryi var. newberryi, assembly GCA_030819805.1. Lineage (NCBI taxonomy): Eukaryota > Viridiplantae > Streptophyta > Magnoliopsida > Lamiales > Plantaginaceae > Penstemon > Penstemon newberryi. The sequence goes on along the minus strand of JAUALY010000005.1, from coordinate 44,460,022 downwards.
GTTGTGATGGAACGGCCTGGAGCGGAAGATGCACAGAGAATTGGCAGAGGCGGACATGAGGAGCAAGTATGAATCATTGGATATTTTCTTGATTCATGAATGATGGTAGACTTGGACAACAAGGGAGTCAACAAAATATTGCAACTCATTTTTTTCTTTTTTTAAATTACCTAGATAGATACTGATTATTGTATATCTGCCACAAAAATGGGGCTGCCAAGTAAATTGCGATAGATATTTTGGAAGAAAAATCAATTCAGATTCTGGACCGTTCAATTCAAGAATTACCATCTCATCTCATCTCATCTCATTAATTATTTTGTGGTGATTTTTTTCTGTCGCATTTGAAAAGACTGGTCACACTCAAGAGATTTTTTGTATAACATAACTATTTTGAGACTTGAAATTTGAACAATTCCATAATGTTTTCCAAGATTATATATATATGATGGATATATTTTTCGGGATTATTGCATTTTTGTGTCACAACTATAGCTTGCGTTTCTATCCCGTATTTTTTTGGACTGATATATTTAGTATCACAACTTCAACATTGGTGGCAATTTTAGTGGCAATTTAGGCCCAATTCCAAAATTGGCTCAAAATCCTCCAAATACGGGCCAATTTTCATGTTACGTGACCCGCACGTGGGAGATTTCAGGCCAATTTTGAAATTGGGCCTCAATTGGCACCAAAATTGCCACCGACATTGAAGTTGTGGCACCAAATGTGATAGGCCGAAAAGATACGGGGTAGAAACGCCAGCAAGCTATAGAATAAAGTAACGTTGTATTTTTATCCAATGAAATGTGAAAAAAAAAACTAGTAATTTTTTTTTATCATATTGATTAACCTAGATATTATTGCATTTAGTATCATAACTAGCTCCCTGGCATTTCTACTCCATATCTTTTCGGGCTGACAAATTTGGTGCCTCAATTTCAACATTGGTGACAATTGAGGCTCAATTTCAAAATTGGTCCGATATCCTCCACGTGCAGGCCACGTTACATGAAAAATGGCCCACATTTGGGGGGTTTAGGGTCAATTTTGGAATTGGACCTAAATTGGCACCAAAATTGTCATTGATGTTTAAGTTGTGGAACCAAATGTGACAGCCCCAAAAGATGCGGGGTAGAAACGGCAGATAGTTATAGTTGTGGCACCAAAAATGCAATAACCCCTATTTTTTTCTGCACAACAATATATAGTCTGATTCTTATAAAATGACAAAAGCACAAAGAAATGTCTTTGAGAATGATCATACATAGCTTACATCATTAATGACTATAATTAACTTCATTACATCAGAAGCCTCAACAAAAATTACAAATGATCGATATTCTTATCAGATATTAAACAATAGATATTAATTTGAAGGAAATTAAAAACTTAATAAGCATCTAATTAATTAGTCTTGAGATGTAGTGAAAAGATTCATGAGATTGTGAAGTGAGTACAAAAGTATGAGAAAATAAATAATTGCAGCCACAAAACCAGAAATCAAAGCTCCTGTAACATGATCACAAAACTTAGGGACTTGTCCACAAATTGGCAGCCACCCTGCGTGACTATTTCCTTTCTTCCCCACTTGCCCTATTGCTAAACATGCCGATATGCTCGAATCCAGCAACAACGATATAATCTATCATCATTTAAATAAAAATAAAAAAAGTAGAACTCTGTTAATTATTTATTTACAGAGAATGAGAACAAAAATATTTTGCAAATATCCCAATATAAATGATTATACTTCTTACCAAATCAAGAACTAAGATGAAATGCCCACATGAACTTTTAGCTGGGAAAAATAAAAGTATAAGTGTGTAGCCACTTGCAATTGCATTCATTATAACAAAGTACCTGAAAAATCATAATTAAGTTTTCCATGAGAAATGAATGGAAATACAAGAAAAACTTTAATGTACATAGATTTTGATATATATACTCGAAAGTTGGTGAATTTGAAAATTTGGCTTCAAATTTCATGCTCAAAACATCAGCAGTGTCACGGCTAGTGATCATGATTGCTGTTGCAGAAACAGTGGCACCTAAGGCCAGAAGCCTCAGCACCAAAAGTGGAATATTTCTTTTTAAGAAACTCATAATTATATTGGTAGTATGATAATTAATTGTTTCAAGATGAGTAAATTAAATTGAAAAAAAATACTAGTCCTAGTAATTTTGTGAAGTTGGTTTAGTACTTAATAGAAGGTCATGGAAGAATTATATTAATGTGGGATGGGAATAAAAAGAGGGGTAGAAGTAGAATGTGTTAGGAAAGACAGATAAGTGGGAGGTGAGCTTTGTATCTTCTTGGTAACCTAATGAATGTGAATCCTTCATTAATTTGTGCCACTTGTATATTTTTTTATGCGAGTCAATATATACCTAGCTATATAGCTTAGCTGCAACTATTTTTTATTTATAATTAATTTGATGTAGCTTTTCGAAAACCATGAAGGTAATGTAATAATTCTAGCTAGCTTGACCGAGTATGTCTATGCTCAAATTGTTTCGTTTATAAGTTTATTTAGATTGAATAACAATTCGAATAATAAATGATTACAATTACGGGGCACATACAAATATAATTATTATTGGATGATTGTGGCCAAACTTGGTGATAAAGAATTGCAAGATATAGTATACTAACATGACAAATGCAATATACTTGCTTTGAGATTGAATAAACTCTTAGGAGAACGACCAATCACAAAACAAGTGCAATACAATTGTTATGTGGTTTGATGAGTTTGGCCAAATCATGTCTGAATAATAATTTTTCATACTAAGTGATATATCATACTTAGTATACCTACATGGCGCTGACGTGGAGAGTTGTAAAATATTTGGGGTCAACCACAAGCTAAGCTTCAAGTCAAAAACAACCTCAACCTATACTCGAGCTCAACCAGGTTAAAAATGATATCAACCTACTCGAGCTCAACCAAGTTAAAAACGATATGGACCTCCAATGCAACTCGAGCTCGACCTCAATCAGGTCCGGATCAATCCAAGGATCTAGCCTCGGATGATTTCCGACCTCGAACTCTCCCGAGCATGGCGAAGCTCCAATATATTCTTCTACGGATCATATCTAACGGATATTATCTTGCCATTTGTTTCCATCCTCGGCCTTCATATATTATGACCTATGACGCTATGTCGTACGATCCGACCCGGATATGCTGACCGATCTGAAATAATCTTACTCCTATAAAAACAATATTAAAAAAGAACCACATTTTTTTTTTTTTGAAAAAAAAAATTAGAAAAACATGAGTGTTGAAGAAATAAACTATATTTATAGATAAGTTAGTACATGCATTTTAAAGTGTCTAGATAAATCTTGGAATCTTCCATTCATGAATTAGAACAATGCATGTATAACTTTAGTTCAAGTATTTACTTTGTGCATGTATTTAGAAAAGGGGAAGAATATAATTAAATATTGGTACATGTACTAGACTAAATGAGTGTTATGATTTTCCTATAAATACCCTTGTATTCTTCCCATTTGCAACAAGTCAAGTTGAGAAATCAATAAACTCTCATATTTTCCTCCACTATTCTCTTGAGTGAGTTTGAGTGTTTTAGTGATTATGCTCTCCAATTTCTAACAGTGAGATTGGGTTGTTCAAAAAATAGGGAAACTCTTACCTACATCGGGTTTGGCCGAACTCAAAGTAACTACAAGGCAAGTGCAATACACTTGCTTTGTGATTGGATGAAACTTTCAGGAGAGTGATCAATCACAAAGCAGATGCAATACACTTGCTTGGTAGTTGGATGAGTTTGATCAAACCAGACTTGGACAAGAATTTTCCCAAAAATGTGGGTATCTAAAAAAATAGAAAAGTATTACCCACCCACAAAAACATGAAAAAAAAATACAAAAGTAATTTATATCGTTTATAGGTGATCTAATAAATGAATCTCGTTAGAAGAGTAAAACCCTGATATTTAGGCTAGCTATTGGGTTGTTCTTTAGAAGCAAACATTGTATTTTGAATACCCAAAATGATTTTTTTTAAGTTTGATTAATTTATCGCGAATAACATTAATAATTTTTTTGATCTTTAATCAAGATTTTGCGACCTACTAGTATGTTTTGAATTTTGCAGACAAACCATTGTAAACAGTTCAAACCACAGTTGTACGGCTCTAATTAATAAGCACCAGCTACGCAGACATCATAGGGTTTATTTGAATGGGTTTTGGTTCGGTTTCATAGGTCTTGGTTTAAAAAAATGGTTTTGGTGGTTTCGATGAAATCTTTGAGACCTCATTTGGATGGGTTTTGGCTGTTGGGGTTTTGTAGTTTGAATAAGTTGAAACCCCACTTTGATTGGGTTTGGATGTTGGGGTTTAGACGAAAAAGTAGGTGGTAGGTGTCAAATCAATGTCTTTTTTAGTGATATTTGGGGAAAAGGTAGGTGGTAGATGTCAAATCAATGTTTTATAGGTTTTAAAAGTTTGGGTATGAGTTTCTGAATAGGTTTTTGATGGTTTTATGAGTTTGGCGAAAACTCATTTGAAAGGATTTTGGCTCGATCTCGCGAAACCCGCGAGACCGGGCCAAAACCCATCCACATAGAACCATATTTATTTACTTTTAGCTAACTTCAAATTATTGATGAAACACCTACAACTATAATTACTAATTTGTTTTAGTTTTCCAATAGCATACACTAATTTTTTAATATTATATATAAAGTGTTGTTTTAACTTCTTTTTGAAATACGGTCGTCCCTAAATAAGATTGGACACATCATAGGTTGTACCAATAAGTCTTTACAATTTTTAGATTAGTAATTTAGCATATCTCTATAGTTTTGTAAGTTTAACATGTGTCTCAAAAAGTTGAGCAATTTATACTTTTCATCCCATAAATATATCATTTTTATAACTTGAAATTGATTGTTTGAATCTTTGTATAGTAAAATATATTTGACTAAATAATATGCATTCCAAAAGAATAAAGGGTCAAGTTTTCAATTTCAAGTAAAAAACTAAAATAATGTACATTTAAGATGCAAGATATCAATTACTCCGAAATGACACACGAGCCCAATCAACAAGTGTTCTAGATCAATATTCTTAGTGGATCATATTTATTAGTATATGAAAGTCAACATTTCCACTAATAATGACTAGAAATTTATGATTTAAATAATGACGATGATGTAATAACTATAAAACGTGTCATGTACTCTATTAAATTTTCACACAAAACGGAGTTAGTAACAAAATTGAGAAAAATTATGCCTTGACGTCTTAAAAGTGCCCATTTATTGAAATACAAATAAAAACGATTTTTTAAAAATTATGACTGGCCCAACTTTGAACCCAAACCCACTTACCATACAATGGAGGAGATTTAGAAAAAGATTACTCCTATTCTGAAACTGGGCTTGTAAACGGTTCTGATCTGACTTCAGAAGCAGCCTTAAGCCCGCATAACCCAATTTGTAGTCCAACACTCTGAGTAGCTGGCCCGATAATATATATATATATATTAAACTGTGTATTTACAGCTTTGACCGAATAGTGTGTATTTGCAGCTCGGACCGAAGAGTGCGAAGGGTATAGGTCCTCCTCAGTGTGGTGTCTCCAGTAGGATTCGAACTTGAGTCTCACCTCTAGAGGTCGCAAGTCACTATCACTTACCCCAACCACCTTTGGTATATTATATATATATATATAAATGTATGATGTAATTTTAATTTTTTGCTAGGTTTTCACGATAGGTCTATATTTTTAAAAGATAAAGATGTAAATTTTGATCTCTTCAACTATTGTCAGTATATGTTTAGCTTAACTATCGATTGTATAACTCTACCCTCAAACTATCACAATATTAAATATTCATGTTTATGCAGATCTCCTCCTATCAATCAAGAATAAGGACAATCTTGAACTTTGATAATCAAATTTACTGAAATTAAAACTTTAAGTATAATAATGTAATAGTTGAAATATTAATAATCTTGCATATGAGTATATATTCCATTTAATGTCAACTTTTTATATTTATGTACATTTTTTTTCTTAAGGGCATCTCCATTGATAAGGGGGGAGGGGGAGAAAAAATGAAAATTTATGATGAAGGGGGAAGAAAATTGAAGGGGTGGAGAGGTGGTTCACCCACCCTCTTGAAGTCTAGACCGCCCGACCCACTCCATTGATTGGCTGGGCAACACGCCCAGCCACTTTGTTTTCCTTTTTTTTTTTTTTTTTCTCTTTATGTATAATTTAATTATTAATAGGAAAAATTAAAAAACATTTTTTTACTAGGAAAAATTATTATTATTATTTTTTTAAATCTTAACCTTAATTTAATTTTATTACTTATATAATTTGTAGTTTTATTTAATAAACTTAACATTAATTTAATTTTATTACTTATAATATTGTAACTTTTATGTAATAAAATGTTAATTTATTTTATTGTTTGAAATTTAATAACATTGTAAAAAAATAATTTATGGAAATTAAATACATTGAAATTAGATACGGCTAGTGGATTAAAAATAATTATATGTTACATAATTTATTTACGATAAACTAAATTAGAAACGACATAACTCAATGTTAAATTACTTACTATTAATGCCAATGTTAAATTTACTATTATTATAATTATTATTATATATTTGTTATTATTATTATCAATTTATTAAGTGAGAGTGGGGAAGTATGAGAACTGGAATTAAATAGAATGGAAAGATTGAATCACTGAAGATGACTATAAAAAAATGAGTCTAAAGGGGAAGATGAGTCTGAGGGGAATGAGAGTCTGAAGTCACTGAAGATGGCCTAATGAAAAACTAATTTATTGCTTAATGGTGTAAAATTAAAACACGCCCATCAAATAGATCTTTTTTGGAAATTCAATTTATCTTTTATTATTTTTACTTTTTTTTTTGAAATTCACATATAGTTTCCTAATTTTTACATCTATTACACAATAGTTCAAAATATATATATATTATTGTCATATTAAAAAGCTAATTAGAATCTCACAATAATGCCGTCATCCAACTCCAAGAATATGACAACCCCCAAAAAAGTAATATATTTTCTTCTGTTCTCGGCTGTATATATATATTTTATATATAATCTTAAAACTCGTGACAAATGATTATAGCTTAATACTGGTAATTTAAAATTTTAGGTAACAAATTATCGAAATTGTACTTGAGAATTGAGATGCAAAATTTAAGATAGTAGAACCGTTACATAAGTAAGAGAAAAAGGAAAAAGAAAAAGAAAAATTAGGGTGACCTGCTGCCGCCTCACTATATCACCGCCCGACTCCCAACCAATAGTATAAATACTATTTTCTCATTCCATATCCGTTTTATTAATTATTCTTCCAGTTCTTTAGCAATCCCGGACAGCGAGATACGCGTCCGTGTATCTATATACCCAAAATTGACTTGAATTGAACTCCTAAAGTTATCAAAAATCAATCAAACAAAAAAATGGATTTGGAGGAAGAGTACTACGAGCAGGGGTACAACGAGCAAGTGGATATTGAGGATGAAGAAGACGAAGATGAGATAACGCAGGAAGACGCGTGGGCTGTGATTAGCGCTTACTTTGAGGAGAAAGGTTTGGTTCGACAGCAACTCGATTCATTCGACGAGTTTATACAGAATACAATGCAGGAAATAGTTGACGAGTCGGCGGACATTGAGATCCGACCCGAGTCTCAGCATAATCCGGGTCACCAACCCGACTTCGCCGAGGTTGTTTCACTCACATAAGATTTATTAATTTTAAGGAAACACTAAGGTGTTAGTTAAGGATTTGGTTGATTGGAAGTGTTGACTGATTAGGGTTTTCTGAAATTTTGGGGGTTTCCTGAAAGTTGCTAGGGTTTTGATTGTTATTTTGTTTAAAGAAGTTAATGGTTATTGAATTTGGTATGAGTTTTTTAGTCTCAGAACTAGTCGGACTGGAATCTTGCTGGTTTGATGCCCGTAAACAAGAAAATAGGTGCACATAGGAATCTCACGGGAATTTAATTGAAAATTAATGATGGAAAAATAATAACAATGTCAAAACATGGACGGTGAGCTCTTACTTATTTCCAAGTTTTAGGGTTGAGTAAGTTCTTGATATAGTAATATGGGCTGTAATAAATTGTAGAGATGGTGTTAGTTCTTTTGATTATGGGAATTTTTGTGGTTTGGAGGTGATGCTAAGTGGAGAATTCTCTGCCATTAATATGGAAATGATGAAATAAATTTGCCACGTCGTCATTTCACAAGAAATGTCGTAATTTAGGGAGGAACTGAAGTATGTTTAGTTTTCCCAGCATTTGTTCTTTCCTTTTTGCAACAAAGCAATTTTGTTTTTCCAAATGTTCTATAGAAACTGTACCAGTCTTCCTTATTACTTTTCTTGAAACGTGTCAAACCGAGGATCTAAATTGTTTTGTTTCTTCATTCCTGCAGACTATCTATAAAATAAGTTTTGGTCAGATATACCTTAGTAAACCAATGATGACAGAGTCCGATGGAGAAACTGCTACTTTATTTCCCAAGGCTGCGAGGTTAAGGAATTTGACGTATTCAGCACCATTATATGTGGATGTCACCAAGAGAGTCATCAGGAAAGGTCACGACGGTGAGGAAGTTACTGAGACTCAGGATTTCACGAAAGTCTTCATTGGGAAGGTAAATATATGCAGCCTCAACATATACTGGTAGCAAGGATAAGTTAATATTTTCCTTGAAGGTGGTGTAACATTTCTGTCGTATTCATTTTGGTAGGTTCCTATAATGCTTCGCTCGAGTTATTGCACACTGTATCAAAATTCCGAGAAAGATTTGACAGAGCTGGGAGAGTGTCCATATGACCAAGGTGGTTATTTCATCATAAATGGAAGTGAAAAGGTGTTAATTGCTCAAGAAAAAATGAGTACCAATCATGTTTATGTATTCAAAAAGAGGCAACCAAACAAGTACGCATATGTGGCAGAAGTCCGGTCCATGGCAGAGACCCAAAACAGGCCACCTAGTACTATGTTTGTCCGTATGCTTTCTCGGACTAGTGCCAAAGGGGTAATGGACATTTATAGCTATATTTGAAATATTCCCTTTTGTGGATGCAGGATTAGTATTCATATTATTGACATGTGCCCTGGTTTTAACCAATCATATGTATGTAAACTTGCAGGGTTCCTCAGGCCAATACATTCGTGCCACCCTCCCATACATTCGCACGGAGATTCCTATCATTATTGTGTTTCGAGCATTAGGATTTGTTGCTGACAAAGATATATTAGAGCATATCTGTTACAATTTTCTGGATACTCAAATGATGGAACTGCTGCGGCCCTCTTTGGAAGAAGCTTTTGTGATCCAGAGTCAAGAAGTATGGAACTTTTTTTCTTATAGTTTTTTCTGCCATATTATCAGTGGGATTTTCAAATACATTTAGGGGTATTATGGAACATAATCTGCAACATATATAGGTTGATTTCTTCCTACAAAGTTTGTAGTCTCTTTGGGCTTAAAATTTATGATGGACATACCACGAGGCCAAGCATTTCATCTGATTAGAATTAAGAGGGAGTTTGATGCTAAAGAATTTCAGTGTATCATAATGTCAAATATATCTCCAGCATTTGTGCAATTGATGATAGTCACTTTTCAATCTGTCATATGCTAACTTCGCTGTTTAATTGATCTGAGCTTGTCATTTAAAAAAAATAGAATGTGGTTGTTTTCTTGTTTCCTGGATTTTTCAATGGATGCTTCTTGTCATGCTGCATGGCTTTTTGGCCACATAGTTGTATTATTGTTCCTCTTATAATTCAATACTTCAATGATCCAATACAATTGCAGGTTGCTCTGGACTACATAGGGAAGAGAGGTTCCACTGTTGGTGTTACCAAGGAGAAAAGAATTAAGTATGTGGTCCTGAAATTTGTGCACTTGATCTCATTAGTTTTCATTTGCCTCCAAGTCTTCTTAACTACTTGTGTAGGTATGCAAAAGAGATTCTGCAAAAGGAAATGCTTCCTCATGTTGGTGTTGGGGAATATTGTGAGACAAAGAAAGCTTATTATTTTGGGTAGGTCATTTTCCTGTCTGGGCTTTTACATCGTGGTGATTATAGTTGAAGTAATGTTATTTTTCTACTCCCTCCAGGTATATAATCCACCGGCTACTGCTGTGTGCCCTTGGGCGTAGAGCAGAGGATGATAGAGACCACTATGGTAATAAGAGACTGGATCTTGCTGGTCCTTTGCTTGGTGGCCTGTTTCGAATGGTTAGTTCCTTGTAGACATGTCGCCCTGGCCATTTGATTTTTGATATTGATTTAGTATTAATCTGAATTGTGCTTATATCTGTGGATGCAGCTATTCAGGAAGTTGACTAGAGATGTGAGGTCTTATGTTCAGAAGGTTGTTTCACTTGAGAAGCCTTTTTGTAATTCGTTTAATGAATATTCTGTTTGTAATTTACGATTACTTGTTTCTGTGCACCCGCAGTGTGTAGATAATGGGAAAGATGTGAATTTGCAATTTGCGATAAAAGCCAAAACCATTACTAGTGGCCTTAAGTACTCACTTGCTACTGGAAACTGGGGCCAAGCGAACGCAGCTGGTACAAGAGCTGGAGTTTCTCAGGTTTGATTTGCATAAATGTCATATTATTCCGTTTCTTGAAATATGTTTCTCTCATATATGTGCTTCAAAATTTATTTCGTAACGGAGGCATTGTTTGAACGTCACATCGCAGGTTTTAAATCGCTTGACTTATGCCTCTACCTTGTCGCATTTGCGAAGACTCAATTCTCCTATAGGCCGTGAAGGTATTTGACGTATTTTGTTCATACTTTGAGTGTTTATGGGGTGATGAAGTAAATCGCTCTTGGTCCCTGATTAGTACTTTTGGGATATTTTTTCCCTTAGCTTTTGTCCACTTAGTTTCCACAGAGAAATTGGTGAGCTCAATACAAACATCTGACACATGCACTAACATGGATCACATGCATGCGTATCTTCTTTGGAAATTATGCTGCTTACTGAATTGCTATTTTCCATTATAGTTTTCTAAATTTAACACTGTTCTTTGTTCAAATAGGAAAACTGGCTAAACCAAGGCAGTTGCACAATTCGCAGTGGGGAATGATGTGTCCTGCAGAAACACCTGAAGGACAAGTATGTGCATCTTGTAGATAACATTTACGGGAGAAGAACTCTCCTTTTTCAGTTTATTTACTTCTCTATTATACAAACCTACCTTACTTTGGCGGCATCTATCATCAGGCCTGTGGGCTAGTGAAGAACCTGGCGTTGATGGTCTATATAACAGTTGGTTCAGCGGCATACCCTATTTTAGAATTTTTGGAGGAGTGGGGTACCGAGAATTTTGAGGTGAACAATTTTAAGGCCTATTTGAACGAAGGGTTTTTTTTTTTTTTAAAAAAAAAAGATTAAGAAGCTGGAGTTTCTGATTACTCATTCTCTATCTTCAATTTAAGGAAATCTCGCCTGCTGTGATTCCTCAAGCAACTAAGATTTTTGTGAATGGTTGTTGGGTTGGTATTCATCGCAACCCTGACATGTTGGTGTCAACTTTGAGACGTCTGAGGAGACGTGTGAGTTTCTCTCTCTCTCTCTCTCTCTCTCTCTCTCTCTCTCTCTCTCTCTCTCCTGAATGACTTCTATTCCCGGACCCATTCACTTGACAGTTGCAAAATTCTGGCTTCCTAATCTTAAACCACATGTTTATTCCTTTTATATGATGCCATTCTTTCTTATAGTAGGGAGCATCATCAGTGTGGTTTGTATTTTCCCTTGTGATTTATTTATGAACTGCAACATGTAACCTGGCGATGCCAATATACCTACTGAGCTGTTGTTCTGTGGACAGGTTGATGTCAATACTGAGGTTGGGGTGGTTAGAGATATTCGTCTGAAAGAACTTCGAATATATACTGATTACGGACGTTGCAGCCGTCCATTGTTTATTGTTGAAAAGCAAAGACTACTCATAAAAAAGAAGGATATTCAGGCCTTGCAACAAAGAGTATGTTACTTCATGATTTTTTAACAATCATTCTTATACAGTTTTTTTGTTTTGATTTGAAGTCATGTCTGTCTAATTTCTTCGTTCTTCTGTAGCTTATTCATATTTTCTTGTCTCCAGGAATCTCCTGATGATGGTGGCTGGCATGACCTTGTTGCCAAAGGATTTATAGAGTACATTGATACTGAAGAAGAAGAAACTACTATGATTTCCATGACAATAAACGTGAGTAATTAAAAGTGTGATAGGTTTTTCATACAATACATTATAACTCCGTGAGATGATTGAATGCTTGTCACATTGTTTTATAGGACCTTGTAAGCGCAAGGTTAAATCCATCTGAGGCTTATTCAGATACTTATACTCACTGTGAGATTCACCCATCCCTGATATTGGGTGTTTGCGCTTCAATCATTCCCTTTCCAGATCACAACCAGGTAATATATTCAGCTAAACTAATCCTCTTAGTCAAAATATGTCATTTCGGTTTTCTGATATCTGTTTTTACTTCCTCAGTCTCCGCGTAATACATACCAATCAGCTATGGGTAAACAAGCCATGGGTATTTATGTAACCAACTACCAATTTCGAATGGTATGAATCTAATTTTCCACCACGGGTATTTTGCCTACTGTTAAGATTTAATAAAATTACTTATGTGAATTTTTTTTCAGGACACATTGGCTTATGTGCTATACTATCCTCAAAAACCTCTTGTCACTACCCGAGCCATGGAGCATTTGCATTTTAGGCAGCTACCTGCTGGAATTAATGCCATTGTTGCCATCACCTGCTATTCTGGATACAACCAAGAGGATTCTGTCATTATGAATCAGTCATCAATTGATCGCGGGTTCTTCAGATCCCTATTTTTCCGGTCATATAGAGATGAGGAGAAGAAGATGGGGACATTAGTGAAGGAGGATTTTGGACGCCCAGATAGAGCCAGCACCATGGGTATGCGTCATGGCTCATATGATAAGCTAGATGATGATGGGCTTGCCCCACCAGGAACTAGAGTTTCTGGTGAGGATGTGATTATCGGGAAAACTACTCCCATAGCTCCAGATGAGGCCCAAGGGCAAGCCGCTCGTTACACAAAACGTGATCACAGCATGAGCTTACGCCACAGTGAAACTGGTATGGTAGATCAAGTTCTCCTAACCACAAATGCTGATGGGCTACGATTTGTTAAGGTGAGGGTGAGATCTGTGCGAATACCTCAAATTGGAGACAAATTTAGCAGTAGGCACGGTCAGAAAGGAACTGTGGGCATGACTTATACACAAGAAGACATGCCATGGACTGTGGAAGGCATCACTCCGGACATTATTGTGAACCCCCATGCTATTCCTTCTCGTATGACTATTGGTCAGCTCATTGAGTGTATCATGGGCAAAGTTGCGGCACATATGGGGAAGGAAGGAGATGCTACTCCCTTTACTGATGTCACTGTGGATAATATAAGTAAAGCTCTACACAAATGTGGTTATCAGATGCGTGGTTTTGAGACTATGTACAATGGCCATACAGGCAGGAGGCTTACGGCTATGATTTTCCTTGGCCCAACTTATTACCAGAGGCTGAAGCATATGGTTGACGACAAAATTCACTCTCGTGGTAGAGGTCCTGTTCAGATTCTCACAAGGCAACCTGCTGAAGGAAGGTCTCGTGATGGTGGTCTGAGATTTGGAGAAATGGAACGAGATTGTATGATTGCTCATGGTGCTGCGCACTTTTTAAAGGAAAGGTTGTTTGACCAAAGTGATGCCTATCGGATCCATGTCTGCGAGCTGTGTGGATTAATAGCCATTGCTAACCTTAAAAAGAATTCATTTGAGTGCAGAGGATGCAAAAACAAGACTGATATTGTTCAGGTAATTTGTTTCCATTTTCAATCTCGGTCACCTTCTTTCTTTCGAGGTAATTTGCAATCTACAAGAATTCTTAGATATTTGTTTATTTTGTAGGTCCACATTCCATATGCTTGTAAGTTGCTTTTCCAAGAGCTAATGGCTATGGCTATAGCTCCAAGAATGCTCACAAAGGATATTAAACAAGCCAAAGAGCAGAAGAAAAAAGGAGCTTGATCGTCTTTGAGAGGCAACGACTGTGGACGCTAGTTCTTAGTTCCTTTACTCTACGGAACCTGAATTTTTTTAGAGCTTAAGGCGGGAGATTTACGAAGTTTACTGCTTGAGGTCCCTTGATGAAGAAAAAAGAAAAAGTAAAGGTTTACATAAAATTAGGTGGAGTTTGTTTCATTAAGGCAAGATTTACTTTGGGAGTGTTAATTACATGTTTTCATAAAAAAGGAACTCTGATTTACTCTTAAGAACTTTGCTATATGATTCTGGCCCCCTGTGTTTTATGTTAAGAAAGAATTCTGGGTCTCTTGTAAAAAACTATGAACATTTAAAGTGCGCCATTTTGCTTTGAGCATTGTTGATGATTGTATAATTGGTGGTGTACTCGGGAATCAAGAATTTGATTTATAAGTAGTTGGATACCAAGTGTTCTATGCAAGTGCAAGTCAGTCATATATATGCCCACCAATTTGTCTTGTCTGAAATAAGCTCTAAAATTTGGTCTCAGGAATTCTTAGCAATGAAAACTGTTCATTATTATTTTTTCTTTTTTTCTTTTTTTCTTTTTTTAAGAACCAAAACTGTTAATTATTTAAGGAAACAAATAGATTGAATTGGGATGTTGCCCTTTGGTTTGCGCGTGCGCAAGAAAATTACACTGAAAAACTTCTCTTATTTATACAAGAAAATCTGTATTTGAAAATATTACTGTTGGATTCTCACATGACTATTATTCGTCTATAAGAAAGGAAATAACACGCGGAAAACAGTATGTACATATATTATTATATAAACGTTAGGGGGTTAAAATTCTGTAAGAAATCAATTGAAAGAACAGTCCAAAAGGAAATCCTATTAGATTAAACCCCACCGACCTAGACACCAAACAAACGCTCTAACACACAGTTTGAGTTTGAGTGTGAGTGTGAGTGTGAGTGTGAGGAAAAAGCAAAAGAGTTATTAAAATGCAACAAGAAGGGGGGAAGCAAGAAATAGAAAATATAGTAGAGGAAGAAGAAGATGAAGATGGGCCGCCGCCTGGGTTTCAGTGCATAATTGCTCCACAGAAACTTACCCATGTCAAAAAACTTGAAGTTGAGAACGACGATGAAGATGAAGGGCCACCGCCAGGGTTTGACTCAATTCCTTCAAAACAACAGCCGTCGCTTCCTTGTTCTGGTTTGTATATTTTTCCCTTTTTTCAATTTTAACTATTTTCTCATTAAAAAAAAAAAAAAAAAATCGTCTTTAGTTTTGTTTTTGTTTCCAATTTTAGAGACTTCAACTTCGTGTGTGCTTATATATCTCTATATGTGTGTATAATTGTGTTTGTGCGGACGGTTCTTCATAGAGTTATAAGACTTTTGAAGGACTTGTTTTGTTTGTCAATCTTAAGAAGACCCTGTATTTGGATACCAAAAAATGGGTTTTCTGTGATCTTCCTTTCTGAGTGGAAGATCAAGATTTTGAATGTTTTGTTAGTGGGTTTAGCTTGTCATGTAAATATAATTGTTACAACTTTTGATTTCTGGTGTTAATGTTCTTGTATTCTGCAAATTTTCTAAACTTAAAAAAATTGAAAACTGAGTTTTTGGATTTTGTTCATGTGAATATTTCCTTTAATTGGTATAAACAGGGTATATCACCATATGACTTCTTGCATGTTTTTTTCCTCCTTTCAAATATCAATTACTATCTTACTAGAATTGAATTAGGAGGATTTCATGGTAAGGTAACACACTTGATGCTTCTTCTTCAGACTTCCCAATGGGCACCATGTTGGAAAGGTAAAAATAGTTAGTCCTTGACATAGGCAACTATTATCCTATATGAATTTCTAGTACTTGTTCACCAAAAGAAAGTAACATAACATTTAATTACTCCTCGTTTTTTGTTCATGTTTTCATGTCTGCTAACTTGTAAATTCAGCATCTCTAGCTGCAAATTGGTGAAATTATAAACTAGAAATGTGGTTACTCATTGTCATCATTTAGATATGGAAAAGAGCAACAGGCAACATGACATTGATGACGACGATGATGATGGGCCACCACCAGGGTGGGAGCTTAGTTCTCTTGTACACGCGCTACCTAAACCGTCATCAAATACGACAGGTCACGTTTTCTCTTCAGATTTCATGAACTACGGAACTTATACCCATATGGTAATTTTGGAGGGAAAAAAAGAAGAGTTTTTGGTTGTTTTGAATCTAACTGTTGCCTATTGTTTAACATGTCTTATCTTGGAAAACTCAGATATAAAAACAGATAGGAATGAAGAACTATATGAAGGTGAAGATGAAGATGAAGATGAAGATGAAGGGCCCCCACCCGGGTGGGAAACGGTATTGCCACATAAGATGTCGCCGCCTTGTACGCCTCCATGGCATCAATCATCAGCTGTTTCTTATGGTGGGTTTTTCCTCTTACCCTATTCTGTCTTTCAAATCACTTATTGGGTTTTTTTTTTCTTGTTTATATCCACCAAATTTTCTTTGTACTTCATTTGGGATGGAAATTCTGATTATCCTGTGTTTATATGGTAAGTTGAGGATGATATATTTAGGCAATTGTTTTTTCCCAATTTGGTGATGAATTCTTGATTTAGTTGGTTACTTCCTTATCTCCAATATGTAGCATACGACTTTGAAATGATTTATTTAAGTACTTCTGTTTTCCAATTTGATGATGAATGCTTGATTTAGTTGGTTACTTCCTCATTACAACGTGTAAAATACGGCATCTATGACTTTATTTTTGTAATGATGATTTTAGTGCCATAGTTATGAAATGGTTGTGGAAAACTTCATCCTCGTCTTTGGCTTTACCTAATGAAGCCTCATTCTCTTCTTGGACAATTGTTGTCTTTGCTTAATGTTTCACCATCATTAATATGGCGTATATTTGATTAGGAATATATCAATATACCCCATCCACTTTACGGAACAGAATTGTTGATGAATTGCAAATTGTGTGAATATATATATATATATGTATATATATTAAGAACTATAAAGGTGTATAGCTCTTATGAATAGTCCCAACTAATTTATTTCTGTTTTTTTCTCCAAGAAGTCTAAACAACGATGTAGTTTTGTTCATTTACTGCTCATATCACTCTTGAATAGTAATTATCTTTGTTTATTGAGGGCACTTACTTCATTAGGACACCTTTTGTGTACCTAAGAAGACCATTAATGTATTGCCACCTCTATTGAATCAATATTTTGAACTTTTAAGTGAAAAGCAAAATGAGCAGTAAGATTACGCTGGATTCACGTCAGAATTATGAAAATAGCGCAGTGACTCCATAAATTCCTAATCTGTACCCACCCACTCACCCAAAGAAACCCTACCCTTGTATTTCTTTCTTCTCAAAACCAGGTTGAACCTTAATTTTGAAATCGACACCAAAACATAATTGTTTGTGGTGAATTTAAAGGTAAAGTTCCAGCAGTTCCTCTTTTATTTTGCTTTCTTTTTTTAGTTTCTGAATTGTGCTTTAAGATTAATGCATGTCTTGAATATTTGTTCAAATTGTTAAATTTTATCGCATTCGAGAAGTAAAGAGTTGTTGAAGTGAATTTTTACCCCGTAGAACCTAAATTGTGGCTATAGTTTTTTCCCATTTAATGATATTTTTATTTGAGTATCAAAGAAAAATTTATTTAGAAAAAATGTCATATCGAACGTTTGGTTTAAATGTTTAACCTCCACATTGGAATGACATTGGACTCGCATAAGGTTGTTTGCTGAATGATATCTGCCATGCCTAACTTGTGTGATTATAGATATTGACATGGGGAGCAAACAAGAGATTCCAAGGAATGACGATGATGCCCCTCAATCAGTGTCACAAAGATCATCGCCACCTACACCACCACTACAGAAGCTGCCAACGTCAGCACTTCCTGGTGGTATGTCCTTTGAACAATTTAACTCTAATATGCAATAAATAGAAGTGTATATCTATGTACTAGACTTTATTATTTTATTATATCTCATAAAGCTTTCTTTACCTTTTGTAAAGATATACTTGAGATTTGTCATCAATTAATTGCATCAAATTTATGTTTTTATTGAACTCTTTCGATTACAAGTAGCAGTTGTTTCCATTCTTGTGGAGGTACTCAAATTACCGAAATTATGCTCGATAAGATGGCATACATATACTGCCATACTGCCTATAGGAAGCACAACTGAAGTTATTTTAATTTAGATTTGAAAATAAAGAATGTGCTAATTAGATTTGCTAAGTTGACAATTTATGTTGCTTGTATTCAGAAATTAGAAGCAAAGAAGATGACGCAAAAAATGTGGAGAAAGGGCCCACGCCTAAGATGCAGCAATTTGCATCTCCAAAGCAGGTGCTTCCACCTGCTCCGCATCCACCTACACCTCCTGCAGCTCCATCAACTTCTGGTGAGTTATAAACTGATGATTTTTTCCTTTTTTTCCCCGTTATTTCCATCCTTTTCAGGTTCGGTGCCAGCTTATCTGTAGTCTCGAGGATGCTACTGGTATGAGCTTTTGTGTGTTTATTTTGAGGTGGAGATACTAAAGTTGTTATCTGAATTTACTTTCACATTCATATCAAATTGATATTTTCAAGTAATAAACTTACTAGAAAAGGAAATTGTACGACAAATGCCGCTTTCCATTGTTTTTCTAAGACCGCAAAAAAGTTGATTTTTTTGTTTATATAACATGTCATTATGTACACCAACCATGCATTCTGAGGTAGATTAGGGGGTCCTAACTCCGAAGTATAATTGGCCTCTGTAGTTTGAGGATGAAAATGGAAAATCAAGCAATAGGTGCAACTTTTTTCTTGATATACATGACTATGTATTCATGTTTGGCAAGGAAGAAGTACGTTGAATCACAATTTTATGAAAATCAGTTTTATTTCTTTGGTCATATCTTTGTTGCTAAAACAAGATATCCTTCGATGTAATTTGAACTTAAAGTAAAGTGAGATGATAATGACATAGGTAAGTGAACATATTTTGGGTGTCATCTTGTCGTTTCTGTGTTTCTGATATTCCGAATAACCTTTGGTCATGGCTCGAAAATCTTTGTTTAAGAGCTTTTCAGTACTTATACTCAATAATATTTGGCATAATGTTGAAGCAGAAAAGGCTCAGCTAGTTTGTGGTACTTGCCGGAAATTGCTTTTGTATCCGCGAGGAGCAAAATGGGTCCAGTGTCCAGGCTGCCAAGAAGTAAATCTTGTCCTAGAAGGTTATTCCCCTAATTTTTATTGAAGATATTTTTCTTTTCAATTCGAATGTACAACATATATCAGTTCGTTTGATTTTGGAATAGTTGTACTTTTATGTTTTTTGTCATAACTATGCCAAAATATTTCTGAAATTTCTGGTTTGAGCTTTGCAGTTATATATGGCTTATGAGTATGAACCTGGATTTCACCTATCATTTTGCAGCGCATGAAGTTGGCCAAGTCAAGTGTGGAGGTTGCACAACATTGCTTATGTACCCTTTTGGAGCACCAGCTGTTCAATGTTCTTCTTGTCGCTCTGTGACAGAAATTGGAGTAAGTTATTTCTTACTTTGTACTTTCTAAAAAACTGTGTAATGCTTTCATCCCTTACAATCATCGCCCATGGTGGCATAATTGCATTCCCTGGTTATATGTTGCAGGCACATAACATGCGGCCTCCTCTTTCGGTTCAGCAGGCTCAGAGACGGCGCCGTCCCAGACGAGCACATTAGACTGAGTTGAAAATGGGCTTATTCGCAATTCCATCTGAAATAGGAACTGTACTTTTCTCCCAACATTGGAGGCCTCTTGATATATAAAGATTGTTATAAATCCTATTTAGCTTAATTTAATCTTGCGTTTAGACATATTTTATGCTATGGCCAGCTTATCATCGTGTATATATCAGTTTCTGCCAAATAGACATTGATAACGAGGTATATTGCTTAGCTTTCGGAATTTTTACCAAGCATCAACTTTTAATACTTGTACCCCATCATTTCATTTGATCTTCTTTTGTATTTGTTAACAATCAAACTTCCGCATTCTCTTTTTCTTACCCTTGTAAAGCATTTCGGTTGAAAAGCATCCTGCCCGTAAATTGAGGAGAATAACTATTTGTTAAGGGAAGGGGAATTGATAGAGGCACCATACGCAACTTGGGTTCTGTAAAACTAAAAAATCTCTTTATTATTGGCCTAATTCTATCTGTACATTCTTAGTGTTTACAAAACAGCAAGTAGATTCCTGCTAGAAATTGGATTGAACTCATGTGGCAAGAAGTGCCATTTCAAATTCCATATCCTAAAAGTGAACCGATAGAAAAACGGAAACAAAAAGAAATCTACCGACTTGAAGTGGTTTACAGGATTCTAGGTATACCTTTCAGTGAGAAACATAGAGAAAATTGGGCAATTAACTATAGGACGACATTAAATCATTATACTACACCAAATTCATATGAAAGTAATCGTATAGAGAAGGTTCGGAGCTCAAGACTTATTACCTAAAATTTGTGCTTCTTAAAAGTACATCTGGCAGAAGAAGTCATAAACAAATCCTTACCTTCTCAACTTTTGGGTGTTTTATGTTAATTTTCTATCAGGCAGAAGCCGAAGCAGCTTCCCAAAACATATACAACTTACTATTCAGAATGCAAAAGCTTTGCAAACAAGCTATTAGTGTCACTCAATTGCTATATTTGAAAATGCCGTTATGAACATAAAAACTGAAATTTAGTAAAATCCTTGTGTATCTGGGATTCTAGTAGTTGAAGTAAGCAGCTTGTTTAGGGAAAAACACTGGAGGAGATTCAGAATTGCTATTCAATGCTCTGCACAATAGAGTTAGTTACATGGAGAAAATAAGTGGCAAGTGAAAGATCCATGGCCACTGGGGACAGGTTTCAGTCATCAAGAGGGAAGTCCTCATCTGAAGCATTTCCAAGAAATGAACCCAGTGACTTTCTCAGAATGCTGAATGTTTTGTCATCCTGTATACAAGAGAATATGTCAATTCAAATTCATGCTGGTGTATAGGAGAGCACAGCAGAAAACATTTCACCTGTTTCTTCTTCTTCAAGGATTCCTCGAGTTGAGCAATTCTTGCTGCAGTTGATTTCTCATGTTCAAATAACATAGTCTTCTCTTTCTTTCCTGAGAGCAAATTGTTCTAGAATTATGCTACATTTTAACCACTAAAGAGCAAGAAAAGAGTAATTCCCCTATCTCACTTAGTTGTTCATATCGCATGAATAACTTTTCTTTCTCTTCTTCATATTTGGCAATCACATCTGTCAAAACACAAGAAAGATGTGAGATCAACTACTATTACACACAACCATGTAGTCAAAGTTTACAAGTTGTTTTTTATGCTAGCGTTCAATCATATTCTTTTCTTGATATCAATACATTTATAAGCATATATGAATATAATCGAGCTGCAATAGTTCCATGAATACCAACTACCCGATAATTTATATTGAGGTAACATGTTTAAACATCAAATGAAAATGGATTTGCAAAGAAAGATTCAATAGGCCAGAGCTTGCACAACTTTCTACAGATAACTATATGTGGCATAGATGCAAGCCACTTTTCACAAGTTGTGATTTGACATTCTACTGATCTACAAAGTACCTAAATCTGAAAGCGGAAAACGGTCTCCCAAACTCGATTACAAATTGATGAAAAGCAAATATCATCTAAATACTGAACTTTCATATTTCCAGTATTTCATAGTTTATCAAAAACAGAATAGTAAATTTTGATTCACGGTTCAAATACATGTTCACGGGCACAACGAAGGATTCAAGATTGTAGCGAGTACCTTTCAAGGCCTGCAGATGTGTAGCTTTCTCCTTGCAGAACTTGTCATAAACTTCTTGGAACTTCACAGTCTCATTCTTCAGTAAATTCTCACACTGCACAAAAGCTAATATCAAGCATGAATATGGAATGACATCGATGTTCAACCAATTTACTTAATGTGATCAGTGATGACCTCCTTTGAACTCTTCGAGAGTGTCTTAGCAAAGCTTTGTCTGTCAATTTGATCATGAAAAAAAACAGTTAAGAAAAGTTATCAGACAAATTACTGCTACTAGTTACAATTGGTGAGACCTGTCTCACCTTTCTTTCTCGAGTTTTGATTTCAGATCATCCAAATTTGACTTGATCTCCGAAGCAACACTGTCAGCAGAAGATATGTTCAGAGATCAATGACCTGACCTAGTAATCGATTGTAGTCTTCGAAGGAACAATAAACAGAATCCAAAGACATTAATATTCTGTTTACCTGACTCTTTTCCTGTAATACATTTTAAGCATCAATTTATGGAATATGTGAAATATACTATGCGAAATTTAGGCTTCCTCAATACATTTTCCATACAGCTTTACCAGTTATTAAAACACTAGAGTGATTATACATGCTCTTATTCAGCTTCAATAAAATATGCAGAAACAAATCAATAAATAACTAAAGTCAGTTGATAATGAGGTCCTTCTAATTTTATTTACAGTAGCACATCTGATAAATTACATTGTGTATAATGTATTTGTGCGTTCATAAAGAGATCTAGACTGTTTTTACCTAGAAATTGTCTCTTCGTTCTTCTTCTGGCCATCTTTCTGCGCCTTCTCTTTGATCTGCTGAAGAGCGCTCATAATACCTTTGATATCACTGCATTTTCACCAGAATCTAATCAGTATTATTGTTTTTTTTTTTTTTTGTAGAAATAGAAGGAGAGGTGAATGGAGAATGCTGACTTAGATATGGCGGCATCAAAATCATCGTCAGCGCCGACTTGTCGTTTTCGCCGCTCCGACTTCAAATTGTCCGACTCCGAAGCTCGTTTGACACTCGCTTTTGTCGCTGACATAATGAACAGTCTCCGATTTTGATTTTTCTGAAAGTTTCTTCCTATAATCTCTATAAGCTCTTTGTCAGACTTTCAGTGTGAACAGTGAAGAAGGGGGCGAGAAAGAATGAAAATTGAAAACTGATGCCAAATTTGAAATTTAAACGTGAGTATATATTGTTATTTTTGGCGGGAACAACGCAGAGTGTTTATCTCAGTCCAATCCGTTTGGGCAGAACCTGAAATATTAGTCCAAATTGAATCGGGTTGGGAACCTATTAATCAAAATCACATAACATATACTCCTATTAATTTCCGATGGGGTGAAATGTCAATGTATTAAGTTATATTATGTATGGAAGTTTTCTTGGGTTGAAGTTGAACATGATTTGTTAAAACTTTTCACTGACTTATTAATAAATATAAATTATAAATATTTAATATTTTATTAAGTGGAGTTTGACCTAATGATTGCATAATTAATTAAAGAATATTTTATTTTGAGAAATAATTATACAATAATTGATCTTGGTAGAGTTGTTTTATAAGAGAATTAGTTTTGCTAGAATTGATTTAGAGTTTGGTTCCAACTTTGCCAAAATAATTTTAAAAATGTAGGTTTTATATAAATTACAAAGTTAGCCTCATCTATATGTTAAAGAATATAATTAACAAAATTTAGAGATAAATAAACAAGACAAAAAATTTAAAGATGGCTTAGATACTAGTAAAATGATTAGTTTAACTAGAATAAAAAAGAACCTAATTACACCTGTTAATATAAAAAAGGTAATGGGTTGGGTCTTTTCAACAAATAGAAAATCAAATTACATTTGTGATTTGAGTTTATAAAAAAATAAAATGTAATGAATTTAACAAAAGAAACAAGGTCTTCAATTTCAAGATTCATTCAAAAGCTTTTCAAAGATGGGCCCCCAGGGACAAAACAAGGAAATTAAATTTTGCATGTTGACGATTTTGCCAAAAGCTGCTACAAGCCTACAAGGCTTCTTTTAAGTTTAATTGTGCGTGATCTATCTAAAATTACTAGTCACAAACATGACTAATAGAAATTAATTGATCATTGTCTTCATATTCCACGTGAAGGCTAATAAAGGGATAGGTGGACCTTCCATTATTGTTTAATCAATGTAGGGATATACAAAGTCTTAGGCCATCTCCAACCGAAGCCCTTGTCCAATTGCTCAATTGTTCGCTCAATTGTCCAATTATCTTGTCCTCGTGTCTTTTCGACTTACCTAAAAAATTCATCTCCAACCGAAGGGCAATCAACATCCATTAATTCAATTTCACAATTTTCCCCACTCAAACTTATTTTAATAATAATGATAATAAAAATAATAATAAAAATCATAATAATTTTTTTAATAGTTACAACACAATTATTAACTTATGGCATTCTTAATAATAAGAAAATCAATAACAACTAAACATAATTAACAGAAAACAACAATTAATCATGATTAAAATGCTGGGAATAGGGTATTTTCTCATTTTAATTAAATGAGAATTAAAATGGATCGGAATAGGAGCTCAATGAGTTTTGTCTGTTCTAGAATAGTCTTCTTTTTCCCATTTTAATTTCTACCCAAACCCATTTCCTCTCTCTCTCTCAAAACAACTCCCCGTAAATAAATCCGCAAATATGCTTTTGGATTGCAATCAATATTCAACTTTTGGTGGTTTGAATTTCTCCTCTTCACTTTGCTTCTGCTAAGGTAAACAGGAAAACGAAAATTCTTTTTAAATTGCAAGAAAATTAACAAAAAAAAAAAAAAAAAAGTTAGAGAACCAATGGGTGGCCGCCACTAAAAAAAATAGAGAACCAATGGGTGGCCACCAAGTGGCGGCCACCCATCTTATTCTAGCGCCCAGGCGTGTTGCCCAGCAGGCAAGCAGGCGGTCGACCCCTCATGCCTGCCTGCCCTGCCCACCTTGCCCGCCAGCTTGCCCTTTGTCATCTCCAACCGACGACGGCTCCCCCTCCCCTCATGCCCTCTTATCGGCATCGGTTAGAGATGGCCTTATATGCTAGATTCACGTCATCGGTTTATAAAAAATCCTAAAAAAAAAATAACCTCAAAAGAAAGTTTGTGGAAAGTTTGTGGTATCAAATAAATATTTATACTAAATTAATATAGTTGTTGCTATAGATTCCAATGGCCGAAATCCTCTTGTAAGATATAACACACTCCTATGGTCGGATCTCATCACGTACAGTATTTTGGTGCATACATTTTGAATTTTCATTGGATAAAATATTATTTGAAACAAGTCTTTTTTTTTTTAAACAAAAAAATAAAAAACAGGTTTCTATATGCTGAAACATAAAATAAAATAAAAAAGTGTTTCGACGTAAACTAATAATATCAATCATAATACAATATAATATCGATAAATTTTATTCAAAAATATGTGATACAAAGGGACGGATCTACTATATGAGTTGGGGGCCTTGCTTTCCCCCCCCACCCCCCGCCGCCAAAAAAATTATGTATATATATTTAGTTCATTTATTTGCATTTTACTATTGGTTTCTTTTAAAAGGTAAATCACAAAATTTTGTATTTTAAGTGATATGTTTATCAATAGTATGACTTAACTAATTCAAATATTTTGATTTTTCAACTAATCTGATAATATATGTTTGTGATATTAGTTTATTTCTTATTTTATACGTTCTATATGTGAAATATAAAGTAAAGTTTGTGAAAAAATAAGCTTGAAACATAAAAATAAAAAAAGAATTCTAATGTTTTGATTCATATTGAAAAGAATTTAGTTCTATTTGAGACTTATTTATAGTATATTAAAGAACATCGTGTACAATTATAATATAGTGAAAATATATTTTATTATATATATATATATATATGAGATAAATTACGTTATATATTTTTGTCTTCATCTATTTATGCAAAAAATTTTTTTACTGATAATAAAAGTTGGCCACCTTGACTTTGGGATCCTGAATCCGCCCCTGGTAATATATTTTCTCCAAAAATTGAAACATTCAAAATATATCAAAATCTCAACCACAATTTCAAATTAAACTCACCATTAAGTTAACGTTATTTTACATTCTAAATATTCGAAATCAAAATACATTCAAATCATGTTTTAATTGTTTCAAACAAATTTCAATTAGAATTGTGACGAGGGTAAATTTGTGCCTGGAGGGCAATTTAGAGATTACGCATCTCTACATTAAGTTGACATAAATGAGAGATTAGTAACGTCTTCAAATTTAATACTTGTAACGTCTTTACCAAAAAGACTATTGTACCCCTATATGGGACCTATAAATAGATCACCTATCTCCAAACAGAAAATGGCAATTCATATTACAACAAATCAAATACAATTCTTGAATTATCTCGATATCTATATATAGACCAATGTTATTTTTAAATTTATGATGTGTGTTAAAATGAAGATATTAATATGCAACATCAAATTGTTTTTAGAAGATCAACCAATGTAGTTTTATCTAAGGGTGAGTTTGGCCTAGAGATTCGAAAATCAATTATAGGAGAATTAATTTTGCTAAAATAGATTTTGACAATGATTGATTATAACAAAAAATTAATTATGGAATAATTGCTTTTGTATAATAGCTTTTGCAAAAGTAACATTTTAGGAGCTTCTAAAATAAGTTGATTTTTAATTTGGACTATGCTAGCATCACAGCCAATTATCACAGACCAACATCACAGCCCATAATATAAAATTGCAAAAAAAACCCATAATTAATGATCAAACAAAAATAAACCCTATTTATAAAATAATTCATCAATTTCAAATCATATCTACGACTTTTGCCAAGAAAAACTTGAAAATATTATTTTAAAATAAAACCCTAAAACCCTAAACCCTAAACCCTAAAACCCTAAACCTAAACCCTAAACCCTAAACTCTAAATCAAACCCTAAATTAAACATTATGTAATAAACCCTAAATTATAGGCATTGCAAGTGCTTTTAAATTATGAGTTTATATTTTTATTGTAATTTTTAAGATATTTTATATACAAATATTGATAAATGATAAATTATCATTTGGAAATTAATGAATTATTTTTTATATGAGTAATATTGTATAATTTATGTGCTCTTTTGTAATTTTTGAAAGTTGAGTGGGTTGTTAATAGATTAAAAGATTATTTGAAAAAAAAAATCTGTTAAACAAGTAGTAGGTAACACATTTACCTTCAAAAAAATAAAAAATGGGCTGTACAAAGGGCTGTGAAGTTTGAGGCTGTGATATAATCATTTTCCTTTTAATTTCTGGATATCCCAAAAGTGATTATGGTATTGGGGGTCAAACACAATGAAAATCACGATTGACCAAAAGTAATTTTTATAATTGGGGCCAAACACTTTAAAAATCACAATAGAGATCTATAAATGCTCTCACCGCTGGCCAAACTCACCATAAGTCAAACAAGAGTGGGCCAAACATACATCCAAACAAGACCTATATCCTTACACGAATTTGACAGTAATGGGGCTGAGCTGATCCACCGTCCACTCGATATATGACACTGCAAAATAGAAATATACTGTCGAAACATATGTCTCACTTTCTAGATTAATCTAGACAATACTGATTCAATTATATATTCACTTTTGTAGATTTATTATGTTGCACGGTAAACGCATGCTCCGGACTCCTTAGCAGGAATTTCCAGAGCCTTCAATTAATTTATAAACATGTGTTATTTTTTTTAATGCACATTGGCCACTTTTGGAAATCAAAGAAAAGAACCAAGTTTAAATTCGGCTAGCGATATTGCCAGAGCACCAATTGTTGGTGCCAGAGCAATTATATAAAATATGAATATATAAAATACAATTATCCAAAAATAAAGAGAAAAGGAATAAATAATGGGTACAACAAAAACCTTCTTGAGTCGTTAATGGAGTCTCTAATAACTTTAGAGATGAACTTAACATACATAATTAATTATTAGAAGAGATAAAAAAAAAACTAAAGATACAAAGTTAATTAATTTTCATGTTGAAAGGTTTTATGAAAAATGAAAAGTTAATCAATGTGTTAATGAGAGAGAATGTGGAGTTGCCATAATTAAAGAGGGGTATTGAAAATTGAAAAAGTCAGATTTTGTAGTATTTAATTATAAGGGGCAAATTAGAAAATATGAAAAAATTGCTCTGACAACAACAATTTTTGCTCTGGCAATATCGCTAGCCTTTAAATTCTAAAGTCTTCTATTAATTAGGTCGTAAGATTGTTGACAAAACATTACTGGATTGAATAAATTGATGCATATTACTCATCCCGGAAGAATGGAATATGAATTAAAAGAAGGAAAACCCAGCACTACTACTCCCTGATATTTTTACGAATTCCTGACATCTAAGTCTTTGAAGTTTGAATTAATGTATTAAGTTTTCATCTTTTTCGTACCTAACTTGTAAAATTGTGTGTCCCATTCTGCTAAACTGAGATTGAATGCCGATGAGGCCATAGAATAGATGGTAGCAAAAGTTGAAGTTCAAAGACCAAAATGTCTTAGATTCGAGTACATTAATATGGGGATTTCACGTGAGAAATTCTTTGATTCAATATTAGTTTTGATTGTTGATTTTTTTTTCTTACTTTCATGTAAAGTAGTAATCAAAATTCTTTTTCTTAAATAAAATTGTTTCCAAAAATGAAAAATAAAAGGAGCTATTGATTAGCTTCTAGAGGAAATCATTCCAAGTTTCAATAATGACGTCGCTTTCTCAATTCTCATATTATTAATATATATTGAAATTTAATTAATCTCTTTGAATTTAGTACTTCTAGTCAAATTTTACCTCTTTGTGTTTTGTGGTTTTTTTTTTTTACTTTGCATCCTCGAAACACGATAAATAAATATTTTAAACCTTCGAAACATAATAATAACACTTAATATCTTCAAAACACAAAATACTCAACAACTTGCACCTTGTAGTATTTTTAGGGGTAAAATAGATAATTCGTTTTGGTTTTTTAGCACTTTGCACCCCAAATCAAGATAAATGGGCACTTTGCACCCCCAAAACATAAAATTAGCACTTAGCACCCTCAAATTAAGAAAAAAATTCATCAGTTTGCACCCATGGAACACGAAAAATCGACACTTTGCACCCCTGAAACATAAAATAAGTACTTAACACCCTTGACTTACGAAAAACTTTAGGTAAAAAAGAACCAAGGGGAAAAATAGGTAATTCATTTTTC
The DNA here is from genome assembly GCA_030819805.1 of Penstemon newberryi var. newberryi. NCBI lineage: Eukaryota > Viridiplantae > Streptophyta > Magnoliopsida > Lamiales > Plantaginaceae > Penstemon > Penstemon newberryi. The sequence continues at coordinate 44,430,764 of JAUALY010000005.1, read as the reverse complement.
TGCAAATTATAATGAAGAAATAATAAATTATCTAATTTGCCCTTAAGTTTTTCTACCCTGATGGTCAACTCTATCAGAAAAAACGAGGGGTGTAAGTTCATGAATTTTTCTTAATTTGGAGTGTTAAGTGTTTATTCTGTGTTTCGGGGGTGCAAAGTGTTGATTTCTCGTGTTTAGGGGTGCAAATTGATGAGTTTTTTTTTTCAAAATTCAAGGGAGCTAAGTGCTAATTTTTATGTTTTGGGGTGCAAAATGTCCATTTATCTTGGTTTGGGGGTGCAAAGTGCTAAAATTCCAAAATGAGTTACATAATTTGCCTCTAGAAAAATACTAAAGAGTGCAAGTTGCTGAGTTTTTCGTGTTTTAAGAATGTTAAGGGCTATTTATGTATTTTGAGGGTGCAAAATGTCTATTTTTCATATTTTGAGAATGCAAAGTGCAAAAATTTTTATTTTTATTAATAGAATATTACTTTAATGATAAGGGTGGTTTATCAGTATATTACATTTCTTTCATCTGTCTTTTTCTAATCTTATCTTTATGGACCTGGGGTCAACTCAACAGATCAACCTCCCCAAATAAAATTAAAATGACAGTGACATAGAGACAAGTCGGGATTATTTCAATGGAATCTTCTTCGACATTTAAGTGAAAGCAAATGATATGTTTGTTTGGTGTTTGGGATAGTAGTGAAAGTTTTTAAAATAATCTTGATTTGTGTAATGTTATTTGTGTTTGCGTAAAATTCGGTCTGACTTGCCTCGACGTGCAAATGACTTGATATGGTGTGAAATAAGTGCGGGCGTGCCAATGTTTGTGCGTGCAAACATAACGTTATAAAAATTGGACATATTGATATCGATGTAAAATATAATTAAATGTCCTGATAAGGCTGACTTCTAATCAATCCATTGCGGCGGAATAGGCAAACACTACCCCTGATTCTTTTCCATGCCTGCCTGGCCGCAGGACTTAAATAATTTATGATAACCTTTCTGAAATGCCAAAGTTTCATAGCCGATTGACGGCTTACTCAATACATCAATTAATTTACAAATCAGTAATTGAGTTGATAATCAATCAGTTTAATTTGTATCTACTTGATTTCAAAGACATAAATATCATACTGACCATGCTTCAATGAAAAATCACTTGACGTAAAGCACACTTTAATTAAAATCGAGAGATATGGGCCAAATACTTCTATTAACTAAATTGTAAAAGAAATACATGAGTCTTAGCCTACAATGATTTCCCCGATTTAAAAATATTACAAAGTATGCAAAACGATAAAAAGTCTCCTGTGTTGGCATATGTTTGCCAAAACGAGCTGATAATCCCTTTTAAGTCTTGAAAATTACTCCTTGATTGGCAGGTAAACCCACCAAATGAGTTGATGTGTAAATTAGTGCAAAACTTGTTGACATAAAGTAACACTGACGACAAGTAATCGCCATCAGCGGATCGCCCAACCTTGGCAGATGGCTACCAATCGGGCTCCTGACCAGCGAGTGGCCACTGGAAAGGGCATCTATTGAGCATATGGCTACTCAACAGATTGCTATCAGGCAGATGGCTACTTGATGAGGTTGCCATGTAACTACGTGAGTACTTACATGAGCGTACTAGTTTGCTTGAGATCTAATGGTTTCGCTCGAAACAGCTTCGCTGACGACGGAAGCAGCTTTGCGGCTTACTCTTGAGCGGCGGTGCTGGACTTCAGGCTGCCATGTCCTGCTGTCTGCGGAGGATTGACGATTGATATCAAGGAATTGGTCATGCTGACTGACTGCCAAAAGCAGCGTATGCTGGACTTCCGGAGAGGCGTTGAGCCGACTTCAGTGTAGATTGAGTTGATTGAGTTGTGTGTGTTTGAATGTGACATCCTCCTGATATTTATAATCCCCTGACGGACAGTTCTCCTGATGAATGTCCACTTCTTCCACTTCCCCCTTTTTTAGGCATGATCTCCACCACTTTGTTAACTGCCTTGACCCATGTCTTTGGGGTGGTTATTTCCAGCACATGTGTAACATCCTTTGAGATATTTTAGGGAGTTAGTTAATATCAGCTTATTTCCCTCCAAAATTAATTGGTTACGTGGCCACTTTCTTATAACTGATTTGGCCTTAATTAAATTAATATATCTATTAATTTCTATTAATTTAATTAATTAAACATGTTGTGTTTGGGCCAATTTTGGGCCTCATTAATTAATTACTTAATTAGGCCTTTAATCAGGTTGATTTTAGTGGGCCTGTTTATTATCAAAGCCTTGTTGTCAGTCAGTCTGGCTGACCGTCGGCCCAATCACCTCTTGTCGGGCCATTATTGGCCTGACAAACCCGAAAAATATTTTGGGTACAAACAATTTGTTTGAATTTTGATAGAGTTTTTTGAGTGTATGTTTTTTGGAAGAGTTAGGTTATAGGTGTAAGACTTTATGTTAAATTATATTTGTTATGTGAGATAAAATATGTAAGAGATATGCTACTTTATATCAAATAAGAGTAGAATTTGTATAAATTTTGTTTAAATAAAATTGTTTAGTGAAAGATTTATTTCAAAAAGTAAAAAATATATTTGTTTGACATTTCTCAAACACAAAATAATTTTGTGAAACGCGAAACAAATATGCCCAAAATATTTCTAATGGTGATACCTCACGCAAATGCTTAGAAAAGCAGGGGATTTGGTCCGACAAAATTAATGGCAATCTAGAAAGCGGTGAAAATTGATATTTTTTGTTCAAAGCCTGTACAATGCTTTTTCTATTTTTTCTTATAGCAATTATTGACTAATAAACAGTTTTACACTTTTATGATTGGAGAAAATTTAAATATTAGTATATTACATCAACCTTAATTGCGCAATTATCCGAAATGAATTTAACTAGTTATTAAATATACAACTTGTCTTAAAGCGAGGTCATGGTGGAGCTGTAGCAAAAAAAGAAAAGGTGAGAGTGTCATGTATAAAAAATATTAACATGTAAAGCATTTATGGAATGCTAATAACCAATTTTACAAGTATATTAAATCAATTTTACAAGTGCCATTAAAGTGTTTTACAATCAATCTATATAAAAGAATATTCAAAGATTTCGAAAAATATTATTTGCATGTGATGTAATTAACAAACGAGAGATGAATTTTCCAGTTCTCTTACAAACGCATAAATTTAAGCTATTTGTATTCACTTCTAGCAAGATATGTAATGGGCGGAACCGATTGATTCAATAAGCTGAAAGCAATTATTACCCCTTAAAATTTGCTACAAACTTTTTGAGTACTCAATTTAATAGAGATATATATATATATATATATGTTTGTTCTAAAAAATAAAATTACTAATAGTAAATGACGGACATAAGCATATTGCGTGAATTATAGTGGTCCGTCCTACCCTCGAATCAAATCAAATGATCACAATTCACAAAACAAATAGTGTTACACCTATCTCTGTAAATGAAATTTCAACCTCAAAGTCTGCTAGTGGAAGGAAAAGTGGTGAAAAGAAAAAAGAAAAAAAAGCCAGATGTCATAATCTGATTTGCAGGAGACTACTACTTTGCGAATACGCAAAGTTTACTTGAAAGCACACCAATTTACTACTTAATTTATGAAAAAGAAAAAGGCACACCAATTTGTTCATCCACTTCTAGAAGGTGAAATAGAGCGCGCGTGTTAATTAATCTATTTTTCTTTCATTCACGCGAATTACGTTGGCTAGCCCTTAAAATCCTGTTGTTGTACCTAAATATATAGAATTTTTCTTCAATTAAGACTTTCCACGTCAGCAATTTGTTCAATTCTCTTCTCATTTATAAAAACCCCCCAACAACCCCATTAGTTCTCATTAATCAATCATTCTCATCTCTTCAAGCCCGTTAACCAAACCATTTCATTTCATTAGCTTAGTTCTTCCGCAAGATCATTGACGCAGCAGAGCTGGTACGTTTCTTTTCACCTAAATTGTTACAATCAAGTATATATTCTATTCAGGGTGGTGTTTATGCTGGCTGCATATTTGAATTGTAAAATGTTATACCTTATAAGAAAGTACACACAAGTTTATTTGTTGGATCATAACTGTTTTATTTTCGCGGATCATGAGAAAGCTTAATCTTATTCAGGATATCGGACTTCATATGTTAACCTTTAATTCATGTTCGATCTATGTATAATTAGCTGAAAAACTCTAGGTAACAGCTACGTTAGCTTGAATCATACGAGTATTTGATAGTCGACAATTGGTAATTGAGTTATCATACATGGACGGACGATCCTTATTCATTTTCCAGAATGGTAAACCTTGGAATAATACGCAGTTCTTCGAAATCTTCTTCCTTCATGCTGAAAGGAATTTTCTAAATCGATCATCAAGGATTGGAAGAGTTCATATAATCACTAATTCACTATTATATATGACGGCTGACTGAAACCTAGCAGTATTTTAATTTACCTTTTGATTTTGGCCTTTTTCTACTTGTCTTGTTAGAATGATAGTTGAATAATTTGTAATATTAGACTGCTGCAGTAGTCTAATAATCCATTCCTATCCTTGCAGAGGTTCACCGGTTTGAACAGACGCATGGCATTTCAGCAGTATTTTGTGCAGGAATGGAAATCTACTCCCACACCAGCAACAGAATGTGAAAATACTTCCCCTTGCTTCGATTGCAATATATGCCTCGACTTTGCACGAGATCCAGTGGTAACTCTCTGTGGCCATCTTTACTGCTGGCCCTGCATATACAAGTGGTTCGACTCCAAAAATGCTTCCCTTGCTTCAGACGAGCTCCCTCAATGCCCTGTTTGCAAGGCCGAAATATCTGAAAAAACCATGGTCCCTCTTTATGGTCGAGGTCAATCCCATTGTGAATCCGAACCTGAAGGCAAGATTATACCTCCTAGGCCACCAGCCTGTGGGATTAAGGGTCTTACAAGCTTGTTCAATACTGAACAGCAAATCCCATCTCACAATCCTCATCAAAACCCTCATAGATTCCCAAATTCCTATACCAACTATGAGGGAGGTCCATCACCTTCATTGTTTAATCTCCCTGATACAGAATCTATGGCTGTTTCGTATCCAGGTGTAGGAATGTTTGGGGAGATGGTTTATGGAAGAGTATTTGGAAATTCAGAGAGTTTATACACATATCCCAATTCATATCACTCAGTGGGAAGTACCACGCCAAGGTTGAGAAGGCAGGAGTTGCAGGCTAATGAATCTCTGAACAGAGTTTCGATTTTCTTGTTCTGTTGCTTTATTTTGTGCCTTCTTCTATTTTGAGTTTATTCCAAGAAAATTCTCATTTTTGTATACAATGTACATATATCACGCGGATGTTGCCCTTGATAGATGTGAGATAATGCATAGTCTTTAATAGACAATAGTAACTAACATATTCCAGATGATAATAATAGCTAGCTTTATATCAGATTTGTCCTTGTGACTAGCAAGTAGTTATTGCATTAAAAACATAAAAAAGCTGTCATGTGGACAAGTCACCATCTGCTTGTTACCTTCTCTATTTAAAATCTCCCTTCTCGTTCATCTTCTTCGTCTTCAATCATGAATTTTCCGTTCAAATTTTCATTGTGTTCTTCCAAAATAACCTCCTTTGAAAGGCTCTCTGTCCTTAAGAACTTTATCAACTCTTCTACCTTTTCCATGCTCTCCCTTTCTTCCACATATTTCAAACAAGTGATTACGGATTCCTTCCGAGACTTAAATCTAGGAGGGCATACAGAGATTGCCTTCTCCAGTGCTTCCACAACCTTGGGCAATTCATTTCTTTTCAAGTATCCACCAGCCAAGTGACACCAAGTTGTTACAGATGCATCACCACCTTTTGATATTCCTTTACTAATTAAAGCTTCAGCCTTCTCCAAACGACCATCCGAACAATAAGTATCAATCAAGAAGTTGGGAACCCGGAAATCATATACCAATCCACTCGATTCCCACTCCTCAAAAATCTTCTCCATCCCTTCAACGTCATCAAACTTCATCAATGAGCGCATCATGCCAAAGTAGACCTTATTCATAACCTTCTCGTTTTTCTTGTACACATTCCAAATTCGATATAATTCGTCCTTCTTTCCAGTTTCAGCATATAGTTTCAAGATTAATACATACAAAGTACTGTTTTCCTTAGAGGTACTCAATTGTCCCTCCAATTTATTCAACATTGCCAAAGCTTTATCAATTAACCCCATTTTCAAGTACCCCTCGGCTGCAATAACGTATGTCCGCCAATGAATGATATTTTTTCGATCAGATTCCATCGTCCTAACGATTGTATCCATTCCCACAGCATCAGAAGCCATGACACATGCATTTAGGCAAACAGAGTATGTGAATTGATCATGACATATGCCTTTCTTTTCCATTTCAGTCAATAATCTGGTCATATTTTCCCTATTTCCTAACCGAAGATGCATATCCATCATAAGATTATACCATACTGGTTTAGTAGCATACCCCAAATCTCTAATTTTCCACATAATCGACTCTGCTTTATCAACAGATCTAGAAATGGTGTAGCAATTTAGTAGGGCGAGATAGACTGGATAATCTAACAAATTTTCTGGGATTTTATTGAAGTAATCCTCAACTTCTTTTAAGCCAAATACTTTGAAAATCAATTTAAGGCGTACAGAAACGTCAAAAGGAGAAACTGGTAAGTGTCTTTTATTAGTCATCCAGAGAGAAACCTATTTAAAATAAAACGCATCAGTCATTTTGAATTTAACCTAATTGTAGAAATATTATTTATAGTGTAAAAAAGAGGGGAAAAGAAAACAAACCTCAAGGGCGTGTTTGAATCTTTTATAAGATGCCAACTCCTTAATAATTCTCTGTAGCTCCCCTTTGTATGTGGAGTTTCCTTCTCTAATCCACTGGTCAAGTACAGGGACCACCGACTTATTCGGGTCACCCAATGGTGACATTCTTCTGTAGATCGAATCCTTTCGGGTCGGTAGTGTACGGAAAAGTTGCGTTTGGATTTTCTGATACAAACCATATGCACGCAATTTCAAAGAAGAAGAAGAAGAAGAAGAAGAAGAAGAAAAGAGCTTCATTTTGTTCCGTTATTTTTCAAGTTAGCTAAACCCTATTACCAATTGTTTTAAAATAAAAAAATAAATAATAACAAGTAAAGTAATACCAACAATAGTGAAAGAGAAAACCTAACTAATTAAAATTCTAATATTACGTGAAAAATTACAAATTAATATGTACTTTGTTTATTAGGTCTAAATAGCATATCAATTCTATGTAATAGATCTCAAGTTAAATTTATACTTATATGTTGCATAATAATCATTAAATAAAGAAATTTATGATATATTTGTATTCTAATAATAAAAACAATTATGAATATATTGCACAAATAATAAAAACAATTATAAATAAATGCTTCCTTTAAAAAAAATGAGAGACTTTCAATGAAACAAAAAGTTTAAGAGCTACTTTAAATTTTGAGTTCAATACGATATAATACTAATATTTGAGTTATATATTCTTCTTTATGTTATGTTTCAATTATTGAGGTTGAAATTAAATATTAATCCAATACTTACAGTATATGAAATCTTGATCCAAAAACTAATAGAAAAACACAGAACAAATCAAATTACTTATAAAATAATCTCAATTGTGTGCTAATTGACTATTGAGGATGAAATTATTATAAAGATTTCCGTTGGGCTAGAAATATTGTGGATATAACCCTTAATAATGGAATACGAGTATAAGCCCACTAAAAAAATAAAAAAAATTGGTCAAACTCATTCTGATATTTTTACTGGTATAAATATTTGGGCCCAAGGTTAGTCTAATTTCGGGCAGAGTAGTTTATGTTTTCTTCGTAAGCTAATAACTACATACATATATATATATATATATCAATACATGTATTATGTATATATCTTCTTTCTTTGTCACAAGAAGTTGATGCTCCTTAATTCATGGTATGTAACAAACCATCACTGAATTAGTATTTTTTTCCTTTTTCTTGAACTTCTCTTTCAGCCAATGGTACGCTTTCATGCAGTTATGGAGTCTTCATTATAAAAAGGGATCACATTCATAGTGCTATTACCACTTGAATTAATTCATTTAATTTGCTCTTTCTTTAGAAAAAAATGGCTACAAAATGGCTTTGCATTGCATTAATGGCACTCTTAAGCTTAGCAATGTGTTGTTCTGCTCACAAGGTTAAAACTTTTGACTTCGTTGCCAGTGAGCCTTTGGACTTGGTCGCCAGTGAGCCTATGCCGCAGAGAAGTGAGCCTTTGGACTTCATCGCCAGTGAGCCTATCGGCAGTTTGCCTAAAGGAAGTGAGCCTAAACATGTTCTAGTTATGTCGGATGACATTTATGATGACCCTGCACTTGTAGAAAGTAGTGAGCCCAAAACTCTCGACTTTGGAAGAGGTGGATGGGGTGGAGTTGAATCAGGTTCTGGTGGTGGTTATGGTTATGGTACCGGTGGCTCTAATGGTGGAGGCAGCTGGAGTAACGAAGGCTGCCCTGGTGCTGGTGGTTCAGGTGGTGGGAGTGGCAGCGGCTGGAGCAGTGGAGGATCGCCGCCTCGTGCTGGTGGTGGAAGCGGCTGGAGCAGTGGAGGATCTCCCCCTCGTGCTGGTGGTTCCGGTGGTAGCGGGAGTGGTGGCGGATGGAGCAGTGGAGGCGTGCCTAGTTTTGGTGGGAGTCCTCCTAGGGCTGGTGGTTCCGGAGGTGGAAGTGGTGGTGCACCCCCTGTATCTGGAGGAAACCACGGAGGAGGTGGTGGTGGGGGATATGGTTCCGGTGGCGACTGTGGGTACGTTCCACCAGTATACGACGTTCCACTAGTAGATAACCCTTACGTTTGCCAACCTATTATGTGCAGTGGCTTGGATGGTTGCCCTGGATTTACATTGTACTTACCTAGCCTCGCACACGCCGCCACCACCACCTTCGCCACTGATGCCATGGCACCTGAGTCTGGTTAATCTCCAGGCAAAGAAGCCTTGATAGCAATAAATAACACACAGAGTTCTGTTTCTCAATAATGAAATGTTGTAATATAACTTTACACTTGTAAATGGACTCAATTTTACTGAATTTTAAGATATAAAGACAATAGAGCAATATTATTTCAAGAGTTTGGATTACATTAAAAACTTAAAAGGTATTATTATTATTATTTTCAGTACAAAAAGGCTTCTTAGTCTCCTTCAACGGTGGTGGTGGTGGTGGTGGTGGTGGCCCAATTCGCTGCACTGCCCGTACGGGGGATGCTGTGGAGTCTGGTGAAGAGGTCTACTTGAAATATAACAGCACTGATGTTTCCTTCATCGTCCTCTCGTTGGATTCCTCTCACCTTATTCATAGGATGGTCGAAATTGATGAGCCCTTTGCCACTTATGAACATGCACCCTGCATAATTTTTGCAATCTCAAAACAAGATTTATTTCACGATCGCGATTGAGTTTGTAGTAGAGTTTAATTAAAGGGATTACCGATTGGAAAGGGCGTATAGCATTTCCCACAAGCAGCAGATATGACATTTGGGTCATCGGTGCAAACCAAAGACCCTCCAGCTGCAGTTCCCCAGTGCAATTGCACGCATCCATCACGGTCCTGGATAAGTTGGCAATAATTCAAAATATAATGAATGATATATCATATAGTATTTCTAATTTCAAAAAAGCTCTGAGTGTAGAGTTTGAACTCACCCTGGCAAGAAAAATAACTGAAGCTTTTGAATCATACAGAATGAAAGCAAATTTTCCTTCAAGTTCTTTCACAACTTGGTCCGGAGGATAGGGTGCACGATTGCGTAAAACTTTATAAGCCTCGACTATTATCATAGCTTCTGTAGCTTGTCTTGACAACCCATAGTGTCGTCTCAGGTCACGAGTGTTGTCCAAAGCTCCGGAAAATATGCAGAAAATATCATCCATCACTACAATAGACCTGATGGCACAAACAATAATATACTTAAATATTCAGTAAAAATCCAATGAGCAATCAAGTAGATTCGGAGTTTCATACCTCGGATATACTGGATTTTCATCTTCATGTGACAGGGCCAAGAAATTTCCACTGGAAAGATTGTAAAAAGTGGAGTCTGATCTCCATGAACGAAAAACTTCTGCAATTTCTTCTGGAGAACTATTCAAACACTTACTCCCAACAAATGGAATACTCAGCTCGTTTGGCGGCTTGCCTACCGATTTGTCGAAAACGGCCAACATTTAGAAGCAATACTTGAATTAAACCTGGATTCAAATTTAAGCTGATAATTGTGATAGTAAAGATTGTTGAAGGAATGCTTACCCATATACTTGTTATTTTGCAGTTGAAAACAAAAGTGGCCAGACAAAAATGACGTTCTGTTAGCAACGGTGTAAAGCAGGTGGCACCTTTCTGCTCAAGACTCATTTCTTTGAGGTTCTACGTGTATTAATTTGAGGAAAACCAGAAAATAGATAATAGGGAAATTTGTCTTAAATGAAATTCTGCTACTGCACGCCTTTCGAGAAATAAATATGGATTCATCTGGACAGACGGAAGAGATTTTCCTAGATCTTCTTGTTGTAAATGCATCACATTATGCAATGTGATATTATGACACTGATGTGGTGTATTTACAACCTCAAAGTCTAGGCAAGAATTTTCTTGGACAGATGAATTCAAATAATTCTGTATTAAATAGCTCAGTCCATGCTCTTACATCATCACAGATTCAACTCATCTTGTGGGCATTCCAGTAAAATCACAAAATCACATAGTACAGAAGTAGGATATCTAGTAAAACCAGATCTAGCAATCAAGTTCACTATAGCAGATACTTGATGATTCACCTAATTCGTTCATTACAAGTTGACCAAATTCTCATAAAATAGAAGGGAAATAGCAACCGCATTTCACTATATAACTTTGAACATTTTACTATACATTAAGATGTTACATGCCCATTGTCATTCAATAAGATTTAAAAAAAAAAAAAATCTCTAATTTCATAGCTTGGCCTTGGTTGAATAACATTCACATGATATAGGCAACCGTACATCCATAGTTCATTGGACTTTCCTGTTCAAACTTTGTGATCCGTGGATGTTTTTGTAGTAGTTCAATAACACGCTCCTTCAAAACTCCAGTACCCATTCCGTGTATAATGAAAAGAACTGAATTAGACCCTCTTGAATTGATGGCCATCTCTACATGGAGAGTAGCTTCTTCAACTCGCATGCCTCTTAAGTCAACGCTGTTTTTTGATGTCTGCACTACAGGGCCATAAGAAACCTCCTCATCTTTTCCGGTTTCAGAAAGACTCTTCAGATTCTTTAGTCTTGTGACTCGTTTTCCCTACAATATCAATTACAACATAAACTCCATGTTGCCATAATTCAAAGTAGAAGGAAGAAAAATAACAGTTGGTCTAAGAAACTTTCTTGCCTGTCTTCTTGAGCGAGAAGGCATTGTTTCATTGCCATCAGAAAGCGCATTTATATTGCTTAATTTTACACGGACTTTGATTTTCCCATATTGGACAAGGACTGTGTTATCATCAGCTGGTGCTTCAACTACAGTAGCTAACTTACACCCTAATCCCTTTATAACAACTTGTTCTCCAATTTGAGGTATATGGAAACTAATAGCGGTTTTATCAGCAAGAACATCTTGGGAAGGTTGATGAGCTTGGACAATGGATGCTATGGAAGATTCTGATTTATTTAAAAGCATATTTAAGAACATATTGGGTTTCCTTTGCCTTAAGAGCTGCTTCGCGCACATCAAGGTCACCTGCCTCATCGTGAATCTTCAACAGAAGAAGAATCATAAGACTAAATGAAAAAAAAATGGATATTAAGCAAATAGCCCATAACAAGGAGAACAATTATCCACTACAAGCATTATCATGATACATTCTGACTACTAATACATCTCCTTCAGTCCTAAACCAAGTTATATGCAATAAATGGTGCTTCAAGAATAACGGCGCATACCACTGAATACAAAATACTTGGGAGAACAATTATCCACTACAAACAATATCATGATACATTCTGACTTCTAACACAGCTCTTCAGTCCTAAACCAAGTTATAGATGCAATAATTGGTGCTTCAAGAATAACGGCGCATACCGCTGAATGCAAAATACTTTGGACCACCAAGCACATATTATCTGGAAAAATGATAATGCATAAATCCACTACAAAAATTCGGAAACTTACCTCATTATAAAGTTCCATTATGTCTGAATGAAGAGATTCCGCTTTTTTTGCTTGAGTTTCTAATCTACTTCTCTCTTCAGATAATGACTGATATAGCAGACTCTTAAACTTCTGCATCTTTTCTGGTGTCAACTTCTGTACCCAGTGTTGTGCCCGCTCAATTATTTTTTCATTAAAGCCAATTGTCTTTGCAATACTTAAGGCGTTTGATTCACCCTTGCTTCCCCAAATAATCCGAAAGGTAGGCTGTAGACTCTCCAACGAAAACTCCATTGCCGCATTCTCAAACCTAGCATCATTTTCTTTCAAACGAGTTAAATCAGCATAGTGGGTCGTCACAACTGCCAAATTAACTCTGTTCTTGAGATATTGCAATATGCTGGCTGAAAGAGTGACTCCTTCCGAAGGATCAGTTCCACTTCCAATTTCATCAAGAAGGACAAGAGATCTTTCAGAAGCCACTTTTAGGATTTCACAAATTTGTGATATGTGCCCACTAAAGGTTGAAAGACTTTGTTCTAGAGACTATGATCAGAACACGAGAAGTTTCACATTAGTTAGGGGTTCCATATCAAGATTCAAGATTAAAAACAAGGAAGCCAGTGGGCACAAGAGAGGAAGGCAAAAATGAATCACCTGACGATCACCAATATCTGCCAGAACAAGATCAAACCAAGGAAGTCTCGGATGGTTTTGCGCTGGGAGGTACATTCCAGCTTTCATCATTATAGAAGCTAACCCTAGAGTTTTCATGGAAGCAGTTTTACCCCCAGTATTAGGTCCTGAGATTACCACCACCTTTATTTCATTTCCAATTTTAAAGTCAACAGGCACAGGAAAACTAGAAGCACCAGAAACTATGTCAGATTCTCTGACCCGAGTTTCCTGGTCCAAAGAACGTGAACTACTAGTTGTTGAAAGATCGGAAGGTTTACTCAAGGAAGATTCAAGCAGCAAAGGGTGTTGCATGCCGTCAATATCTACTGATAATGAATAATGTTCAGAATCCACACAATTTCCAGAACAGAAACTTGGACAGACACCATTCATCCACCGAGCATGAGCAGCTCTTGCAAAAGCAAGATCTACTTCCAATACTCTGTCGAGCAAATATTTAATCTGTCTACTGGATTCCGCAATTTCAACACTAAGTAAGCTCAATATGGTTTGCTCCTCCATCTTTTCAGAATTTGATAGCCTCACCTCGAGATTATTCAAGTCAATTGCCTCCCTAGGTTCCATATAGTGAGTTGCACCAGAGCTGCTAGAGTCCAAAACTACTCCCTTGGGAAGTAAAGATCTATGTGTAGTTCTGATTGCAATACACATCCTTGACCTACGCCTGGTAACCAGAGGCCTATCAATTCCACCAGCCCGAAAAATTTGAGCAGATATCTGCTTCAGCATTAACTCTAGATTTTCCATGTTTCTTTTTCTTTCAAACCTTATAATTTCCAAATCTTCACTAGCACGGTCAAGGACTACAGAAAAATTACAGTCTAAACAAAATTCTAACTTTTGCTGCAATTCCATCAGAAAATTGCAATTTTGAAGAATTTCAAGCAGCGGAGAGCACCTGTTTGAATACAAGGAGAGACAGAACCAAATGAATACTAGCTAACTGGGAAACATTTCAAATTGCAGCTTCGAATTTTTATTAAACAAGAGGAAAACTAGCACTAGCACTCTAAAAAACCCATCTCTTTACGATGCATGCGTGCTTCTCCAGCTAACCGCGAAATGAAAACCAATACCTATTTAAAGAATTATCAGATAAGGAAAATGCAATAACCAACTCAGAACTAGGTAATTAAAGCAAAAATGATATTTCCAACGTTGCTTCAAGAATTTCCCTCTAATAAACTACCACCACTGCAAACTTAAAATAACTTCAATAACCTGACATCCTGCTCTGCTTATCCATTAATCTTCCCGTACCAAGTCACTAATAAATACCCCTAAAGTGAAGACCTAGTTTTTAGCAAATTCAATTATTAAAAGGCAGCAGCACCAACCCAAATAAAGACAATGCATGTTTTATTCATGTGAAATGACATGTAACCAACCTTAATTAGTAGTTTGTGAATAATTGAAACTTTAATTTGATATATTTAACTAGTAAAATTTGACTTATGGAGTGAAGTATCCTATGAAATTAACTCTTCGAATTCAAGCGTCAATGGTAATCATCCAACAATCATCAATTTTAGCGCAACAATACAGGCTTAACATTTCTCAAAAAAAAAAAAAAAAAAAAACAATACAGGCTCAACACTTCACAATAAAGTTCATTAACAAAAACTACACACCTCTCGTACAAATTACTGCGCGATGAAATCTCCTCCAACTGTTCGATTAAAAATCTAGCTGACCTTAGTGTCCGACGCACAGAACAAAGCTCACCGATCGACAAAATCTCACCAGAAACCGCCGCATCAACAATAGCCGAAACGTCCTCGATTCCAGAGAAATCCAACGGCCTAGATATTGCCACCGCGGCGGAGGTCTGGGCAAGCAGACGCTCGCTCTCGTCAGGGGTTTGGCCCAAGGGAATACTGGCGGTTTGGGCCGCGTAAAGGCCCATGGAGGTGGAAGTAAAGGCAGAAAGCTGTGAGCAAACGGAAGGCCATTCGAGGATTTTGAGAGTGCTGGATTGAAGCGACTCCGCAAGTTTGATAAGGTTAGTTTTGGACTCGGTTGCGGATAGGGTGACGGAAGATTGGGTGGCGGTGGCGGTGGGCCGAAATAGTATACGCTGCGGCGGAAGTGTATTCCAGAGGATGAAGGTGTGGCCGAGTTTCATGGAAGGAGTAGTACAGCCGTTGATTAATCGAGCTTCCTTTTCCTATCCAGAAGAAAGAAAGAATTGGTGGGAAACTCAGATCCCGCTAAACATGTTAAGCTAAAAGCGCATTTAGCCGCAAGTCAGATAATGCGAAATGGGCCTGAATTGATCCCCATATTGGCCCACTAATTTGTCGATCTAATGCCTAATGGGCTTTTAACCCGGTTGGAGAAGATATAATTATCTAAATTCAATATTTTCATTTTTTAAGTGAAACCATGATTTTATAATTACATCAATGAACTTGAATATTGGTGGGACTTGAATTCAATGTTTTTAAATCTTAAAAGAAGTTAAACTCTTTTAAGAAAAAGAGAAAACGTCTTGGTCTCTTGGATATCAGTTTTGTTATCAATGCAAGGCCTAGTCAACATCAAAATTCAATACCTTATATTATGAAGTTATGATAGCGACACTCAATTACTATTAAAGTAGAAATGAAAAAACTTGTGAAAATGATATAAAATAATTAGAGTTGAGCAAACCGTTTTATAGTAAAATGATTACAACTCTTTTATTCTAACAAACGGGAGACATAAAATATTAGGAGAAATCTCAATTTTATTCGCACACTCTCTCAATGTTATTATCTCAAATGAGAATCAATCCCTATTTTACTCTCAAAATGGGATTCAATTAAATTGTCATCAACTACAACTAATATTACAATATATATATATATATATATATATATAGATGATAATGGCGGCGATAGAAATCTTCCACAATCTTCTAGCAAATGTTCACCTTTCAAAATTCTTAATGTAGAAGTAAGCTTAGTCATGAAGCATTCTTCCTAGCTAAGGAAGTATAACCGCCAATAATTCTTCTACTAGCTTCAAGAGATAAGTCACCAACTTTGACTTTCAATTCCTTAGACATATAGATTTTTCCCAGTAATGAAGAAATGACAACAAAATGACTTTATCCCTTAACACCTTAAAAAGTAGTTTTATTTTTGTAAAATTTATATTTTGTCATTTGAACTTGATTTTATTGACTTCGCGAGGCTTGACTTCATTTGCGTCTAGAATAATTCCAAGAAAAATATATTTGACTCTCTTCTAGATCTGAATCCTAGGTTGTAGATTCATTTAGTTGAAAATTTTGATAGATCATAGACCTATTTCGATTTAGTGTAATCTCAACCTCTTTCTGTACTATCAAGAACTTCTTTGTGTGCTGCCTCGTCATACGGCAAAAGAAAAGAAATGAAAGCAAATTTATCTACATTATACTTTTTTTTAATTAGTATTGATAATTATTAGAAACTCCTACTATTCATCATTCATTTTACAATTAGAAGAGTACACAAAAACATTTCAACATGATGCTGCCCAGGATCGAACTGGAGACCTTTAGTGTGTAAGACTAACGTGATAACCACTACACCACAGCATCTCTTGAGATGAACGTTGCAAATATATATTATTATATTCGAATGATGCCTGCACCATTAATTAAGTGTTGACACATGTGGCATGTTTGTTTACATCATTTTGTGATGCGCCTTTTCTGCAATTTCACCAGAAATGTCTGTGTACTTCATTAACTGTGAAGATTTATCATCAGCAGAGTTTGAAGATTTTAAAGATTCTTTTTTCATGAGCAGATTTTAAAGATTCTTGTCAAGTTGAAATCAGCAAATGGGGTTGTCTAGTTGTCAAAAGGCAGTTATATTTCTGTGGCTTATGAAGCTTGGTCCCATCAAGCTCAGCTCGATAAATAAAAAAGTATGTGAAGATATCATAAAGTTAATCAAGCACGACTTGTGTCCTAATCGATTAGAGCTAGTCGACCTCGAGTCATCTAAAAATCAAACAAGTTCATACACAATATCTAGTTGGATACAATACCAAGATCAGAATTCAGAACTCAAGAGAAATGTGAAAAGTCATAATCCAAATCAATTCTATTTGTCCCAGACAAATGTAACTACATCGATAAATAAATATCATAGATGGTAAGAAAACGAAAAACATCACTCATCTATAACTTTAACAACCACATGATCATGCAAACTAATCCTAAAAAATGGTACAAAAAAAAAAAAAAGAGCTAATAGTAAACAACTCACGTAGTGGTGCACCTATTCCGACTTGGTGGACAATTTTCTCTTCATCCGGCTATAAGGACCGACTGTCCTATCCATAATGTACATATAAATGACCTGGCTCCAAGATTTATAAGAATCGAAATTGTCATAATACTCAGGTGCAATCTCCTTCACCTTATGTAGCTTGCTCCCAGGTATCCTCGGAAAATCATGGTGCTCATTATGGTACCCTACGTGCCACGTCATCAGATTCAAAGGCCCATAATAAGAATACGTCTCTTGTTTCGGATTAAAAACGTAATGCTCCGAGATAAAATGACCAGCCATAGGATGCATTCCACCTCCAACGAACGTAGATAAAATCAAATAACCGAGAGACTTCCACCCCCAGAAATAAGCCATGGCCACATCAAGCGCGATTTGGATGGTGAAATTAATGAACTCCCATAAACCAGGGGGTTTTGGTTTGAGGAAAAGTGGTCTAAAAGCGTAGAAAAATAGTTGCAATGTGACCCATATGGATTTTGAAACGACATTTGTAACAGCATTGGCTTCTGCGAGGCTTGGGATGTCCATGTCAATTCCATCTACTCCTTGGAAACGGTGGTGTTCGAGGTGGTACTTTTGGAAGGTTACGGACATTGGTACACCGATGGGGAGGTTAGCGAAAATCCCTAGCCATCGATTGTAGACTGGTTTTGAGAAGGCGAGGTTGTGACTGAGTTCGTGTATGGCTAAGAAGAGATTGTGATTGAGAAAAGAGCCGAAAAAATAAGATATGATTAGTATCTTCAACCAAGATGCATTGTAGAGGAAGGTTGCGGTCCATAGCTGAAGAAATACAGCTGCAGCAATCTGCAATATAAGATGTAGGATAAACATTTTTTTGGCATTATAATCAAATTAATGTATGCCATTCAATTCATAGATCTTATTCCGATTACAAATTGACCTTTTTTGAGCCATAGCAATACAATGTGGTAGTAAAATAGCAATCTGTTCTCAAAAGATTATGACATATATCAAACCATTCAATTAAATTAACAGATAAGAATAAAATTGCAATTAGATTTATAAACCGAAAAAATGGGATCTCTTAACGATTTGACTAGAAAACAAGAACCCAGAATGATTCAATTACACAAATTAAATCGACAAAAATCACCAAAAGCCCAGAAACGAAAACAAATACCCAAAAGCTTCAATATTTGAATCGCATTATTAGAAATCTACCAAAAAATTGAAAAACGAGAGAAGTAAAGGGGGGGGGGGGGGGGGTGGTGTACCTTGAGGAAAGCAAAGGGGTCAGGGCCAAAGAGTTGTCTGATTTGAGGGTATTGAGAGAGGATCTGTCTTCTGCGAGAAGCGTGTGGTTCATCTGTGTATGACCAGAAAAAATCTGTAGCCATTACTCCTTCTTTTTCTTCTCCTCTCTCATTACCTTCGAACCCCATTTTCTCTCCTCTCCTCTCCTCTCCTTCGCTGTCTCTGTTAATGATTTTCTTTCTGTGTTTTTTCTTTTTCTTTCTTTGATTTGATTCTGAGTGGTGGGAGGAGGATGTCTTTGTTTTATTTAAAAGAGGAGGATTAGAAGTGTTTTTCCGTTTATGTCCCTGCTAAATTTGCGGGATGCCTATGAATCTGGTCCGACTTTGTTGGATAATTTGGGGAATTCGTTGCTTGCGGACCCAAAGTATTTGGAGTGGTGAGATAATTTAGGTCATTTTTTTTCTACCATTTTATATCTTTTTGCTGTTGAATTTTTGAATATCATTACTACAAAACATTATTATTCTCTACTGTTATTTATTGCATTAAAAAAAAAAAAAGTTATTTATTGCATAAAATAAAAAGATAAAAATGAAAGGCAGATTATAGTTACAGCTAAGAAATTAGGATATTATTGGCATATTCCCTTAGCAAGCCCACGTGACTCTGCATCATGAACCATCTTGGAGTATTGCTCAGAAGGCAGAACAACCACATGCTCATTGGAGGATAAGCTTTAAATTTCTTAATGAATAAAACATACGTTCATGTTTTTAATGTCCTTGCATCTCTCTGGATAAATTAAGTGTCCTACAGTCGAATTTGAAGAATGTAGTGTTTTTTTTTTTTATTTTTTATGTTTTTTAAGGATTTCATTAAAATTGAGATGCGTCGAACATATTATATCATTCCTTAAAAACTTCTTCTAATAGGAATTTGAATATAGTTTACAATGCATAAGAGCACCAATTTTATTTTTTCTTTTTTTCTGGAAAAATTAGTAGAAACAAAATGGGCCGAAAAACATTATGGGCCGTATGTATCCTCATCAACTTTAAAATTAAACATCCTTAAGTCCCTGACCGGCTGATAGTGTTAGTTTGATTTGTTTTCTTATTCATAGTCCATTAATTGAATCAATGGGCTTCTAGCCTTCTAGTAATAAGAACTCCCTCGCTGTCAAATGATTTGTTGATTTAGATAAAAAAAAAAGAAAATTGTCACAAATTAATTGTTCCATTTAGAATTTCAACACAATATTAATTACATATTTTTCTATTTTATTCTTATTTTATACATCTAAAATTCTCTTATTTATTACCTTTTCTATCTCTTTCTCTCTAATGTGTACATATTCTATCATAAAGACAGAAAGATAAAGAGATAGCTTAAAATTTAAATAACGTGTAAATAGTTAATGCTGAGATAAATAGAGAATAAAAATATTTTAGGTATATAATTTATTTTTTTCCTAAAATTAAGATTATTTATTAGGTATCTTAATATGTATGAAAACATATAAAATGACAGATAATTTAGAACAATGGGAGTATATTGGAAGCCAACCATTTTTTGCTATTTCCAAAACTCAAACTTGCATTTCAGTGAGCATTAAGATGGAAAACTGTACAGATAAAAAAAAAAAGTAGAAATGATCCCTAAAAAATAAAAAAAATAAAAAGAAAGAAACAACTACACTTGAAAGTTGAATCTATAATAAAAAATATCCTTGTCAAGAATGAGAAC
Organism: Penstemon newberryi var. newberryi; assembly: GCA_030819805.1. Taxonomy (NCBI): domain Eukaryota; kingdom Viridiplantae; phylum Streptophyta; class Magnoliopsida; order Lamiales; family Plantaginaceae; genus Penstemon; species Penstemon newberryi. The sequence goes on along the minus strand of JAUALY010000005.1, from coordinate 44,410,605 downwards.
GAGAACCCAGAGAAAACATAGAAGACAAAGACTGCGCCAGTCCCGATACAATCGCAGCCTTCACTTGCCCTCTCTTCGGGATCGGACGGCCATACTCCATCCTCCTGCACGAATTCCCACCGTTGATGTTTATCTGAATTTCAAATTTGAGCAACTTGATATTTATCTGAATGTGTTGTGACTTTGCTTGATTTATATAGAAAACTTATTTTCCAAAATGCCCCTGGGTTTGGGAACAATTACTCGGAAATGAGATACAAACACTCACGTTGGAAAGGGCATTAAAGAATTGAGGAAGGTTTCTATTCACGTGGGATAAATCAATCATTGTCGTTACCACACTAACACTAGTGAAAGTGCTCATTATTAAGAAGGCCCACGTCTAATTATCATGTGATCTTAATTTTTTTAAATATTCCTAAAGTTAGATACTAGATTTATAATTATTTTTTAAAAGTGGATACCTAAGTACATTGAATTAGGACCTAGATTCCACGTATCTCAAACAGATTTTTTCTCAGATATTGTCGACAGGGTGGTTACTGGTTATTGGTTCATAAATTCATGAGAATGGAACTATGATTTTAAAAATTCAATCTTAAAGTTAATCAAACCAATTTTAAATATTATAGTATTACAACAAAGCCATCACAAAGTTTATATTCAAATTTGTTTCCCAACAATACACGCTAATCTTATTGAATTGTATAGAATAATTTCATAATTAGAGACCATAGTACAAAAATATATTAACACCTTTTTTTGAGAAGTACATATATTACAACCTTATTCTGAAATTATATTTAAACCATTATATATTTCCATAATGTATATGAAGACTACTTTATCAGATTAGATAATTTTTAGACATCCAAAAGACAAACTCAAAATCATACAATTATATATGTACTAACATTCTAAAAAAATAGGGCTAAACATAAAGTTCCCTATGAATTTATAAAAAAAAAAAAGAAACTACTGAAAAAATAGTCTCATATGGACTCACTAGAAATATTGAGCATTCGTTCAAAAAATATTCAGAGAATGGGAATATATAAGTTGGTATTTTTTACACAAGATATTTAATAAAAATAATAAACTGAGAAGTGAAGAGGGGCCCACCACCAGTCTAGCCCTAATAAATGAATTCTGCACTTGAAATTTGAGAAGGCAATGACCTGATCTTGACCTATGTTTCTGTTCACACTTTGCACGTTCGATAATAATCGCTTTCCCAGAATTTGGTGAATGTTTGTGGAGATAAAAGTTTTTTGTGACTGTTGGTCACGTTAGCGTTTCAAGTTTATCGTTAAGAATACTAAATGTGTTGTCTACAACCTTGTTTCTTGGGCTTTTAGTTTAAAATGGATTGTCCCTTTTAATCCATGTAATATTTCTATTTCTGTTTTTTGTGACGAGGGATCTCCCTTATAGACTGGTTTAATTTTTCGTGTTAGTTTGAAATAATAGTTTATTTTATTATTAAAAATAAAAAAAATTATTTCCTTGTCATTATTTTACCAGTTTTCTGTTTCCAGGTTTCTTATTTGACTGTTGTGTTGAGAAATCAAGAATGATCAAAACAGAACAACTAGATTTAAATGTAGGGTAAATTACGGATACCCTGATGTAAGGTTTAATTACAAAATTTTCTTTCGTGTATTTGATATTATAAAAATTCTCTTCAAATTTATCATATTCTTATAATTAACCCCTTGCCCCCTAAAATTTTCTAATTTTGCCCCTGATGTTATTTGTAATGTTTAATATCTTATAAATGTGGTGTTAATTCTTATATCTTACAAATTATGAAAGTGATAATTATATCTTTACTACTAAAATAAATGATAAAATTCATAATTGCCCACAAGTTTCAATAAATATTGCAAAAAAAAAAAAATTATTTACATATTTATTAACAATTTAAATTGTATAACAATCAATTAAATAAAATTTTAATAATAATATTTTATAAATATAAACAAATTGTTTACGTATTTAGTTAAATGAATTTATTTTCTATATTAGTAAATTTCATAAAATTTATATTGTATTAAAAATAAAATATTTCAATTTAATAAAGTTTGTGTTGTATTATAATTTAATAATTATTCATGCAATAAAAAATATAAGGGATGGCTACAAAAACTCAGTACTCTTATTAATACTCCCTACGTTCCACAATATTTGTCGTGTTAGAGAAAAAAATACTCTAAAATATCTGTCGCTTTAGGATTTCAATGTAATATTAATTATCCTTTTTCCAATTTAGCCATTATTTATTACACCTAAAACTCTATCTTATTTTTTTCAATGCAATATTAATTAAGGATATTTTAGGTATATCTTTTGCTTTTCTACCAAAAATCCATTTTATTTATTTGAATCCTTAACACTTGTGCAACACTCTAGACGACGACGACATATATTATGAAATTGATGAAGTAGTTGTTATAGAATGTGGGGTGATTCGGTGGCACGAATTCCACCCATGCGGCCTCTTTTAATACGGTTGGGCTCCACCCTGTATTATATTTAAGGTGGAAGTGGAGTTAAGCTACCTTTAAGCTTTGACGCAATCATAAATTAATTTCACTAAATCACTATAATGCTAAAGATCATAGTATTAAATTTCAAATATGAATGAAAAAGTTACTTAAAAATATTTCAAGCACAACACAGAAAATTTGAACAAAATTATTTCAAACTCGAAAACAAAATAGGTAGATGGTTAAATTATGTTAATATATATATATATGTTTTTCAATATAAAAAAATTACACCTAAGAGTTTAAGCAAAGATTAAAATTTCAGGGGGTCTATGCACCCCCCTACTTTAATCTGTATGTGTCTCCGTCACTGCCTTTAAAATTTGAAGGATAATAATGGAACAAAATGTATTAAGAGTTCCGTCTAATTAGCAAACATGCTGCAAACCAAAAAATAAGAAACCAATTAATTAATTAATTAATTCTCTAGTTCAGGATTATATTTGGCAACATACTTAGCACTGAAGCATCGGGAAAAAAGAATATATGTATATATATATATTTATTAATTATACGTAAAGCAACAAAAGATCTCGAATATAATCTAATCTAATGGATTTCATTTCTATTGCAAATTGCCTAGTGGCATCACTAATCACTGGTGACCCATGCATTAATTAACCCCTTGCGTACGTGTAATATTTAATTATTAAAGCACTAAACCATTATATTAACCATTGAGCAAACTGTTAAATTCCACCACATTAATATATATTTTGATTTGAGAAATATATATAAGAACACAATTGCTTGGGTGCATGGCAAATTGGCAATATGGTATTGGCCATTCAATTCAATATTGAGATTTAACAAAATAGGTCAATACTTATCTTCTTTGATCTGATCCATATCGAACAAAACCTGATTTGATTTAATTCATTTATGATAAATATATGTCCAATTTGAATTTGAACAAATGGTCAAATTAGTATTATATAAAAATATTTTTGGTTCAATGGTCTTGAAAATGAGCCAAGCATGCTATCGTGTCCTCTTTGTTAGACGTCGGAATGACGAATTGACAATTTTTGGGGGCTAATTCAATTTCAATTTTAATTTTAATATTAATTTTAGTTCGTCCTCTATATAACATCCAGGCTGACTTAAGCATCACGTTTATATATAGTTACATTTTCCTTATTTTTATTCTCAGTGTTATGCTCTGATCGTGAAATGGCTTATTATATATTATAAATTTCAATTTTCATAAATTAAGCGCGTCAAAATCGGTGGGACATTAATTTAATTTGCTGGAGAAATAAATGCTTGAGACCTGATGATATAGATGAGGTCTATAAGTCAGTATACTGAATAAGTGGTCGGCCCTCCTTTTTAATTACTCTATTTTTTGTTCTCATGTCGACGACTCTTTCTCTGTAGCCCATTGAGAAAAGGATCCAAATATGAAATATCTCCATGTCCAGGATATCCTTTTTTAATACAAAACCCCATTCAATTAATTTGGCCCAACTCATCAATCATAAGTATTAGTACTATAATTCAGTTACGAAATGATACTCTCAATTTGACTTTTGTCACCTTAATTTGTAGAATTATTATTATTATTCAGTTACGAAATAATACAATCAATTCCATGTTGTTATATGTGAATTACAATGAAGTTGATTAAGTAATCTCATGTATCATATTTTCATACTAAAGGTCATATATTCGAACATGCTTGCTGTAGTAGTTCGCGAATCAGAGACTCCCATAACAGAAATACTTCATATTTGATTAGTCAAATTCATGCAACCACAAAACAAATGTATTGCACTTATTTTATGATCGATTACTTTGTTAAGAATTTTATCCAATATCAAAACAAATATATTGCACTTAGTATATATATAATTATTTTAGATTTGTTAAAACCCGATTTGAGGTATAATTTATTTTCAAGACTTAAAAAAAAATACAATAGACTTTTAGGTCCACGTCCAAATAAAATTCCTCTTTTATCTTATTTTTTACATTAAATATAAAAAGAAAAGGATCAATTATGTAAGTTTGGGGACATCGTCTAAAAACAACTTTAATTGTTTGGTCCTTGGTAGTAATTTTGGCATCCACTTTCTAATTGTCCAAAATTGTCCAAAGTATGCAATAAATAACTCATCCCCAACGGACCTGCTCGTAAGTCATATACCCCACATGCAATGCAAATGTCTTCAACTGCCATCCACTTCTCCTTCTCTCTCATACTAAATGCGACTCCACCATCCCCACTTTAAAAACACGATTTGTCACACTCTCCACATTATCCCCTACCAATAACATGAAACCCACTCTTACCATTTTCCTCTTCTCCTTGTTTATCATCTCATCAACCCTCTCCTTTGCGGCCCGACCCGCCAACAAAGGCAACGGTAACAACAACAACAACAATGGCGTGGGCAGGTTCTTCGGGCAACCCGGAGGTGGGTTTAACATACCCGGGTTCGGGCCTGGTTTGGGCAACGGATTCGGAGGCGGATATGGATCTGGGTTTGGGGGACCCGGTGGAGGGTCCTCTAAAGGTGGTATAATAAGGTCGAGTGTTGTGTGCAAGGAAAAGGGACCGTGTTACAAAAAGAAGCTGATATGTCCGGCTAAGTGTTTCACTTCGTACAGCCGCTCAGGGAAGGGTTACGGCGGCGGAGGAGGTGGTGGCGGTTGTACGATTGATTGCAAGAAGAAATGTACTGCTTATTGCTGAAGAGTTAGTTCATCAGCACCTTATATATATATCTATATATATTACTCTATAATCATAAGTTCTAGTTTGTGTGAAATTTGTTGCTTTAAGTTGGTTGTTTACGCTGCAGAGTTTGGTTTTCAGTAAGGTTCGCTACTAATTAATATATCTATATATATGATATGGTTTTCAATTAGTATATATTGTGTATGAGCAACTTTTATCTTGAATCTGAACTGAGAATTAGTACTTAGTAGCTGTGGTGGCAACTGGACTGGTCTGGACCGGGTCAAGAAACTTGTTTTCAGTCTCAGAGAAAATATATCAGCCAGTCAGGTTAGGGTTGGACTGAGTTGTTCTCTTGACTTTCCTGTTCTCAAGATTAATCAATGAAATGTTATTCGATTTGAAAAAACAATAATAACAATTACTCTAATAAACAAGAAGCATACCATTTTTTTTTTTTATTATTATTATCAAAGACTAAATATTTATGTATGTACAAATAAATGTAAATTAAGTTTAATATATGTAAATCATAAAAATAATTTATGGAAGCATACACTTTAATTATAGTCATAGTCATCCCTAAAAGGTTTTGAAACACGTGAGTGAAAATTCCATTACATATTTACAAACATAAGAAACACTAATCTATATAGCTCCAAAATCCATGTCTAACTCCTACATATGTAATATGGAACATAGGTTTTACATGTACTAACCAACTTTTCTATATGCAACTCTCCGTGGCACATGAAACGACATCTCGAGCCTTACGGGTTTTGGATTGATGTATTAGATAGCTGCTCTGAGGGCTCCTCTAGCAGCCTCACGCTTAATCTCCGCTGCTTTGCCACTGCCTCTGAAGTACATATATACTTGCTGCACAATGACAGACCATTACGTACAATTTACAATATATATATATATATAAATGGATCTTTTTTTATATGACAAAATCAAATGTTAGACCTGTATAACCCATATGCTGAGAACGGATTCAAGACAGAGTAAACCAAACCCGATGAAGTAGAAAATCTGTGTAACCAAAACAAAACAATATTAGTAATGTAAACTTAATTTTAGATTAAAACACACAAAGTTAATGATCTCTCTGAATCAAGTCATAGTTTTGATTTGCAGTTCCAGTGAAGGATAGGAAATATTGGCCCAAGAAATCTTCTTACCCCAACCAGAACTTGCCTGCCTATGAGATCAATGGCTGGCAAGATACCTCTGTACAGACACCACCAGTAATCAGATATGAAGCAATCAATTGAAAATCTCATCCGCAGACTAACCAAAGTAAACCAAAACAATATACTGTATAACTTACGCCAGAGATTTTCCTCTGAAAACTACAGGAGGTGCAATAGAAGCGAACAAACAGAAGCCAATGTGAATCTGAAAAGGCATTTAATTGAACATTTTATCATAAATTCGGTTGAGGATGGAAAATCCACTGCAAGTTATATAAGAATCTCACCAAGTAAAACAAGAAAAACCACCCGAATTTCAGAGCACTTTCTTTCCTGCAATATATATATGTTTTGGATGTTATTCAAACTAGATGAAGATAGACAACCATTCATCCATTCTTATTACCTTTTATATCGACAAATTCATTTCTAAGTCTATTTCATTTTCCCACTAGCGTTTTCAAAATGTTACACATCTATTAAGTTTGTGGCTACGAGATCTGGGTTCACATTTGGTCCAATAGGAGGAGAGATTATGCTAATTGTAAGAAAAAAAGTTGAATGGAATATATAGAAGCACGTACCTAAATGCACGGTAGAGAGGACGATACCATAAGAAATAAGCTCCTGGAACCCCTGATATGAAGTAGATAACAGCAAGAAACCAAATCTGTGCGTCTAGCAAATAGATTATAAGTTAGGAAAATTGGACAAGAAGAACATGACAATAGAAAACAAGATGATAAAGATTGAGTCCCAACCTCCTTCTCTGATCCATGCAGTGGTCACAGCTATGACATTCCATAATAGGGTAAAAGTGAGGCCTGAACACCACAAGTACATATACCATTAGTATCAGTCATGGATCCTTCTTTTCAGACCTTAATGAGAAGGAGTTAGGGAGTCTTGCTGTTCTATACTAGAAATAAAATAACATATAATCTTCGATATGTAGAAAAATTGTATACGGGAAATTCGATAAATACTTAATCCTATGAATCATAATACTAAGAAAACACATTTTCTGTGACCTCTACAATCATGTTATAATAAGCAGATACTCCATATTAAATTAAAAAAAAAATAGTCTTAACAAACAAGAAAACCACAGAACTTCCCCATCATACAAGCAAAATAGCAAAATTATATTACCTAACAAGAAAACCACAGAATTTCTACCACATAAAAGAAAAACATTACATACCCAGCAAGGTTGTAAATGCTACATATTGCAGCTTCTGCAGATGAACTGGTATTTCATTTGCAATATCATGATGGATAATAGGAAAAAATGGCGGCCAATTTTTCTCCTCAAGAACAATACCAGCTGCAAGGAAACAAGAGATCAACAACTCCTCCACGTAGTTTAGAACTCCTCAAACTAAAATTAAGACAATCCACTAATAACAAAGGGTGTTAGGTGAAGGGAATAAGACAATCCACTAATAAACGATAAAGCACCTCGTGCAGCAGCCTCTTCTTTCCTCCTTACTTCCTGCAGGCACCAACTGTACAGATTAGAGATAGCAATGCAGTATTCTGATCAAACATGCCAAAACTGATTTCAGCAAGGTGGGCACCTTCTTTTTATTAAAGAATGGAATTGTAGAACCCATATTTGAATGTAATGCAAAGAAATTCATGTCGAGCAGATTAAAAGTGACCATCAATGCATACCTGTTCCCTCCTTTTCAATTCAGCTTCTTTAGCCTGCAGCTCTCTCTCCTTCTTTCTCAAATCCTACAATGAGAACAGCAGGCAAAACCATGTCGAGAAACATAGAGGACAAATACAGGACTGCAGGTTAAAAACTTCAAAAAACTGTACATACTGCATCATCGTCAAGGGGAATATCAACTGGAGCTGTAGGATTGTAAAAATCGGCAGGCTCTGGAGGAAGGGGTGAAAGCCTCGAGTTTGTCACGGGAGGGACTCTCCCAGTAGTCTGAAAACAAACATAAAAATGAGGTAGAATTAGTTTACTCAAATTGATTGTGGCAAAGTCCTTCAACTTGAATGAGATCATTTTCTGAAATGGGAAGAAAAATAAAGATAAACTCACTGTTGTATAAAATGAACCTCCACCAAACATTGATTGCCCGTCAGCTTTTCCTCTAGCTCCTCCATCCTGGATTTTGGAAAATATCAAAGTGGTCAACTGACAGGACATACAATTTCTGCTGAAATATCACCTGTACGAGACACTACAGCCAAAGAAATTAAAGAAATAGATATAGGAGCTCAACCTAGAATCATTAGGCTATTCCTCGCGCTTAAAAGATCTGTTTGTTAGTTCCCTTTTCACTAAGTTGTGAGAGAAAGATCTGATTTATTTCTGGGTTTTAATCAGCTAATATTTTACACGCAAAAATCAAACAATTTATGATCTTCCAAACGTAGTTTTACAGTTTGTATCCACTTTCTTCACATCATGTCCCAACATCTATACAGTCTAAAGCCTCGGTAGGCCATTCCTACGTCCATGTAAAATAAAAGGAAATACATTTTAAAAGAAACAAAAAAACTGGCAAGAAAATCACTAGGAATAAGTCAAATCTTAAGAAACTCCTTTCCAAGATACTCCCACGGCCCTGATCTAGTTTAAAATAATTTTTGCTTTTTTGTGTTGTGCATAAGACAATTTCTCATTGGACAGCTGCGAATACAATTCAAACCCAATCCCAACCCAGAAACACCCACCTTAATTATCTCCATCGCCATTGTACCACTTTTTCATCACTATCCCCCGTCATATTGCAAACACAACTACGCAATCAGCAAAATCACCACAAAGATTTAATATTTTTCCTTTGTTTTGGATAAATCAATTTCCACAATCTTTTCAAGCACAATGGCATAGGAACAAAACCAATCATAGTTCTATTAAGTTGAATGCCTTCTCCATCAGACTCATATGTGAAACATAGCTAAAAGTATCATATATTTACCGGTACAATCAGCAAATTCATACCAACCAAACAACTTTATGCATGAAATCTCACCAACTAAAGCAGAACTTAATTCCTTGAAAATACCGCCAAAAAAACCTCGAAACAAAGCCATAATAGATGAAACCCTACAGTCAATCAAAGTCATCCAGCAACTTCAAGACCGAACCTCCAATTTTCAACCAAATTTATTTACTCCTCAAAGTAAGTAGAATTAATTTCAACTAAAATCAAATACAGAGTAGGATAATTTAAACATGGAAACTTACAGCAAATGGATTAACTTCTTCTTCTTCTTCGTCAAAAGGGTTGCGATCGTAACGGCGGGCCATCTTCTCTATCACTCCTCACTTTGCTTAACTTCAGAAAAACAAGAGATTTCAAGATATAATCGGAAAATATTTTTTAATAGACACTATATTAGAGCCTTGGAGGTTAAGTTATAGGAGATGAAAAGTTGGAACAATTTTGGTTTGAAATGCCGGAAAAAGATTGTAGAGAGAAAAAACATATACGTATGTAGATGTGAATTTGTCTATTGTCGCCCTTTGGTGTACGACTTTTACCTTTGAAAATTAAACATTATATAAGACCCGACTTTTCTTACGTTGCCGCTTTTATTGGTTTTAAGTTTCTCATTTAACGTGTTTTTGGTCAGAAAAAGTGAAATTAAGGAAATAAAACAGTATTCCAGGAAACTTGTTAACAATATGTTAAAATCTTCATTTCGATAATTTCAACAAATATTTTTAACTTAAAAAAATTGTGTCACTGAGCCATGCAAAATAAATATTCAATATTTTGTATGGTTTTTCATTTTAAGATTTCTAAAAAGTATTTAACTATTCTTTACTGATTAAAATAAATAATTACCCTTATAAGCATTCCACAATCAGTAAATATACTTGCCATATAAAATAAAATAAAAATTGGGATAAACCGACCCAAGTTTAAACTAATTTTTTTTTTAAAAAAATATCTTAGTCAAAAGACTAAAAAAAAAACAAATTCATTCTTAACCTTCTAGTCGCTTGTGTGGTCAGATTTTACGAGTAGTCCCACTATACACCAAAACCAACAGATGAACTAAAAGAAATTGGCCAACTCCTTTTCTTTTAATTCTATATATACAAAAAAAAAAAAAAAAAAAAAAAAAAAAAAAAGGTAGTGTACTTTTACCCGGTTCATACACAGAATCACTTTCTAACTAGTATTTTTCTCTGTTTCAAAGGAGAAGTTTTAGGTCTTGTATCAGATAATTCAGGTATAACTTTTCCAGGCCGCTTCAATCCCTTCCTACTTTTCAACAACGAATGCAAAGAAACATTGTAATCAGAATCGAGTGGTTTCTCCAATCCATTCGATGTGGGAGGAACAACATTAATATACTCAGCATTAGACAATTTCTCCAATACCTCCTCATCTTTACACAAGGGAGGCCGTGGTCGAGGGCGAGCACTCCGTGGCTTCACAGGAAGATTACACGGAATAAAGGCCGAAGTCACTTCATGACAAACCAGCCCCCTACAATGCTTCTTATACTCTTTGACGACCAAATTTCTCAAAGAAAGAGCTGATTTGTACTCTCGTGTTCTTCTCGAGTAAAACACCAAGGCATTGTTAGCTAACAAAAGCAGGTCGCGGAAGAGTTCTTTAGCTGTTTTGATCGACTTCCCAATGATTCTTGATCTTATTGTGCCAATGTCTAAATGCTGCCTGATTACCTTCCTATATCTCGCTCGTTTCTGCAGTCGAGGACAAATATAATTCAGGCCATTAAAATACAACTTGTGAACTAGTGGTAAATTGAGTTGAGCATACCTGACTGTCCATACGATGTTTGAAAACTCCAGCGGGTTCAGTCTGTGTAATAGATTTGAATATTTCCATCAAGTTGTCTCTCCTCACAAGAAATGGACCTCCATCGCGATTGTTTACACCCGAGTCTTTAATAGTATGACTACAACCATTAGTCGAGGTATCCTTAGAGACAACATTAGATGAACCCAAGTTGTCATTATCACCCACACTCCCTTCTTTGACAGCAATGTTACAATCCTTCCTCTTTCTCTGTCCTCGTCTCTTCTTCATAGTTACTCCTTGCCTATAACCAGCCTTCGGAAGTTCCTTAACTCTCAAGTGATCTTTGTCTTGCTCAGAAGAAACTGAAAGGTCGGGTTTTGTTTCCGTATCTGGTGCCTGGTAATGACGTTCATATAGCCAACTTTTCCTCGTCCTCGTGTCTTCTGTGAAGCTTCCAGCAGATTGTTCGCCCTTGGATGTCTCTTTGCTGATAGAGTTGGTGCCATCTGAGTTTTGAGGTAAAGGTGATGCAGTGTGGCTCGTGACATCAACCTCCAAACATTTGATTTTTGACTCGAGAGAACTGTAAAGTGAGCAACATAAAAAGAGAAAACTTAATGAGAACTTCAAGATAGTTCAACGAAATACAATTAAAGAAAAGGATCGACTTCTATAGATAGCATATGTGCTAACCCTATCGAGTCTTCAGATCTTGCTAGTTCTTGCTTCAGCTCCGCCACACGCCGCTCCCTCAGATCTTCAAACCACGACCTGAGATAGAACAACAGACGTGGCATTAGCTCTGATTAATATGTCTTTGCATATTTCAGAATTTACTCATATTTATTACAAAAGGAATTTTGGAACTCCCAAATCTCGACTAGATAATTCAATTTGAAGCATAATTGTACTGAAAAAAATCTCTCAGTCATAAGTTTATGTTTGCTTTTAATTTAGTGAGTGAAAAACATTAGGGAAAAATATAGTTCTTGCATAAAATGACAGAAGTTTAGGCTTTAGTTATTGTTCATTTTCCTTACTTAAATTCAAGAACCAAACATAGCGTAACTGAATGGATCCTGCGATGCACACGAAATCAAATGAGATTGTAAGAGAAATATTTAACTCACTTGGAGCCAGAATAACACTTTTGCAGGTCTTCGTACTTGGTTTTACAAGCCTGCAGTTAAAAGTTAGGTTGTGTCATTTTTGCAAGCAAATAATGGATAAATACGCCATAGAAACTTTATTCAATTTGAAGAGAAGTTTATTCATTTTAAATCCGTCCATGGCAAACTTCATGAAAATAATGCAATGTCTTAAAGGCTTAGAGGTTTGGATGATCACAATCTTATTGCAGCAATAAGATTAACTAATTAGGACCAGTGGCTTGTTTGTCATAAGGACAGAAGCCTAAATAAAAATGTAAAATGACAACCTATGAGGTTGATTTGAAAATGTTTAATGAAAGCATCTCATGGGATAAAATAAGTGTTTTGAAATGTTTCGAAGAACAACTTCTGATTTTGCTTCAGTAATTTTGTGGAGAATCAAAATCATGAGGTGCATTTAATTTCCGGACACTCCATTTTTTAGTCCTAGAAGCTGAGAAGTAACCTCGACTCGAATCCTAACTTTTAAGTAGTAGCCGCAAAGTACCAGGCAATAATGCATGAAAATAGGCGGGCGGCATATATGATATATATATATATGGTCCCCTTTAGCACAAATCAATGTTCTAAAGGGCCCATCAATCAAACAAGAAAGAAAATCCCTCTTTTTTAGAAGAAATTGTTCCTTGCCAGCCACATTATAAAGCCGGGATTAATGCATTTTTGGTGCCACAACTATAGCCCACTGGCGTTTCTACCCCGTAACTTTTCGGGCTAACACATTTGGTGCCACAACTTCAACATCAGTGGCAATTTTGGTGCCAATTGAGGCCCAATTTCAAAATTGGCCCGAAATTCCCGCATATGCGGGCCATGTGATTTAGTAATATATCAAAATTGACCATTCAACGTCTTTTTCAATAAAAAAAAATACCAAAATTTAAAATCCTAACTTTTCCTATAAAATTCACCAAACATTCCCTTAATTAAATTGTTACCAGCTTTCTTATTCTTCCCCAAATAAAAACATCCAAGTAGCCTAGTTCTTGGTGGGTAGATTTTTTTTTTTCATGAAAAATGTGTTGAATGGTCAAAATCCCCAATTTTCATGTCACATGGCCCGTACATGGAGGAATTTCGGGCCAATTTCAAAATTGGGCCTCAATTGGCACCAAAATTGCCACTGATGTTGAAGTTGTGGCACCAAATGTGTCAGCCCGAAAAGTTACGGGGTAAAAATGCCAGTGGAGTATAGTTGTGGCACAAAAAATGCAATAATCCCTTATAAAATCAAAGCTTATCCAATTTGCTAATTAATACTTGGCCACCCAAAATTTCGACAGCCCCACCAAATTACAATTAATTTAGGTCAGACACGTACGATAGTTTTTGACTTAGGGAATACTAGTATTAATTTAATGTTTCTATCATGTCAATATAAATACACAAGTAACGTACTACTTTTACATGCATGCATAAACTGTAAACACACAATTTGGATTTGATTTTATAAAAAATACTAGTAGTATAAAATAGGAAGTTAAAATAAAAGAAAAATAGTAGTAATTAATTAATTAATGAAACCTCAGGGGTGAAGGTGTACGGATAAATGGCACGGGTTCGGAGCTCCAAAGCGACGACGTTCCAGTCTCGTGTACCGTGCCTCAATACAGCACCCCCTAGGATAAGCTCTTCCCACGTGCTCCACCCCCTCCCTTGCCTCATCCTAGCCCTCCACGTGTACGAACGAGATACGCACAACTTTTACGCACCAAAAGGTAACCTTTCAAAAAACGTCCCAACTTCGGCTAACTGACTACCCGGCGCACGTTAGCAGCAGTCGGCAAAAAGCAATTTTATACGATGCACAGAAAAAAAAAATTAAACAGAGAAAGCGAAATGGAATTCTAATTCTTGATAACTAAAATTAATATTCTAGTAATATCGATACGAGAAATCTAGGGAAGGGTTAGAAAAATCAGTGATTTAATTCGAAAAAAAAGTTTAATGATAAAAAATAAGAACAAGGTAGACAAATGAGAAAAACACGGGAGAGGGAAAGCCATTACAGAAAACCTATGAGAAAATTAGTATTTATTACTCTGTGTGTGTGTGTGTGAGTGGATTTTCTAAATGAGAAAAAGTTTGTTCGGCTTACCGGGAATCTCTCTCTCTCTCTCTCTCTCTCTTGTTTGGACGGGACAGACGAATTTTAATTTTGTTTCCTATTTGGCTATTTGTGATTCTGGCTCTAAAATTAGAACTGTTTTGTTCTAATTACAATTTTTAATGACCATTGCATTCGGTAGGTAACAACACTAACATGTTTTGATATTAGGCTGAGTATGTTTAAGTGGGCCAAAATGTGTTGTGTCTTGAGGGCTTTTTTTTTTTTTTTTTTTTTTTTTTTTTTTTTTTTTATGTTGAGTAGTGATTGAAATAAGCCATACGTCGGCTATTGAAGATGCAACAATTACATAATTTAAAAAATACTTGCAATTATCATCTTTATTTGATTGCATATGGATAAAAAGTGTTTCAAAAAAAGAGAGAGAAAAAAAAAACACAAGACGAAGGAGAAATAATCCCAATTAATAATGTTTCGAAACAAAATTCAATTTCTTGAAATTAATACATTCTCTAGGTATCATCTGATATAATATAATTTAATGATATGATACCACCTATTCTCAACCATTAACTATTAATTTCACGATCATTAACTATTAATTTGACGTCCTGCTTGTAAACAAAGAAATTATCAAGAGATCTATATTAATACCCCTCTAAAACGAGTATAGTTCCCCTAAGGCCGGGAACCAAAATTTCCTTCCCACCAACTCCAACGTCAAAATCTTTCAAGATTCCATCCTTCCAACAATAGCATTTCTCCAAATCAACAATAATAATGTCATTATATTTTTAAATACATGTTCATGATTCGATCAATATGTGGACAAGATAAAAATTACTCAATTTTTTAAATTGGTGTTTTGATGCTACATTTTTAATAGGCTAACGATATTGCCAGAACAAAATTTATGACTTACCTATTTTACCCTTTAAATCAAGTTATGTCAACCTCCATTATCGGTTCTCTCTCATTTTAATTATACTTTCCTTTCTCTCTCTTCTATACTAATCATTAATATACCCATTTTTTCAATCTTCTTCCTCTTTCTTCTGCTTGTTCATATTTGTAGTAGATCTAAATTCAAAATCATTATAATCTCAAATTAACATCTATTTTTGTCTCTTCATCTCTTTCACCCTTTTTCATGAATAATTGAAAATCATAGCTTTGGTTTCTCCATGATGCAATTTTGACAGATCTTCTTTCTGTTAGTTTCATATCACTCAAACAAGAATAGGTTATAGAAGAAGATATAAATAAAACAACGTTTTTATTGTTTAATTTTCCGGTTCGATGAGTGACGGATTGATGTTGGTGGAAGGTTTAAATTGTTGAAGTTGTAATGCTTGGTGCCATGGAGGAGACGAAGCAACAACTAATGTTAAAAAGAATTAATAAATCAAGGAAATATAAAACATTCATTTTCATAATAAGGGCATTTTTGAAAATATATAATTTTTGCTCTGGCAGCAACAATTTTTGCTCTGGCAATAGCCTTTTTAATACTTGTTGGAGACACTGAGTTCAAAGAGACCAAAGGAAAGAAAATAGAAAACAGGATGGCCCAACCCAAACGCAAGATCCTGTCCCTTCATATCCTCATAGGAACTGGCACCATAGATTTCATTTCATTTTTAAGACATGAAATACATGTTTATATATGACTGACTACACATAATTACACCGAAACATCTTCACAAATTTACCCATCAGCATCTGTATCCGAGAGGGGGCAAGGTATTCCGCGCATTGTTCTCCAAAATCGCAACATGCTCGATTTGTGAAACTGACATCTATGGTAAGATTCTTGTTTAACTTATAGAAAAGCTATCTACTCTTTAGGCTACAGTTGTTGAAGAAGCATATTTAGTTGTTGTGAATATCTTGCTACAATCCCTTCCCTCCTGCATCACAAAAAATAATAAAAATATAATTAGACTAATAATACACGCTATTCTGCTTCCAATTCAAATTGCTCAAATATTTATGAAATTGTTCACCTAACTAAAATATAAAAATACACTGAATCTGATGCATAAGTTCAAGACAAGATACTCACTTAACAAGTTCTGGAAGAATTTTCTGTATATTCTGGAGATTGGCAAAGCACTGTCTGCAGCATTCCCGTCTGTCAACGAGAAATTAATGTATCAGAATGCCATGAAACTCAAAGTACAAGGAAAATTCACATTATTTAGTGTATTATCTACACTACCTCTCCTCTGCATGAAGATCGACCCCAACTCCTGGAGGTGCTGAAACGGTTGAACGAACTACTGTACCAAAGGCTGCTACTAGCTTCAAAAGCATCTCCAGGGAGACACTAGAATGCCTATAAATAATATATTTTGCTGTAATAGTCTTATAAATAAAAAAGCCCTTCTTACATTGTCAAAGAAAATATATTAACCTTTCAACTTTGCTTTCCAGTAATCCTAAAAGCACAGGAAGCAAGCAAGAAAACAGGTCCAATGAAATAATCTCAATTCTTTCAATTAGAACACCAACTACATCTGCTTGTACCTGCATCGACCAAATTATCTTAATAAAAACATTGCGAATAGAACTATGAAGTCTAAATTACATTTCGTAGCTGAAAGAAATACTCACAGAATGGTCAGGCAATTTCCTTAGAGCACCAATGGCACCCTTGACATCATTTCTTTCCCAAAAGTGTCGCACAACCTGCATGGTAATTAAAAATGACAACAAAGAAAATTTTAATTACTTTGACAATATATTTGGAACAGCAGCATTTGATGATATTACAGGAAAA
This sequence comes from Penstemon newberryi var. newberryi, assembly GCA_030819805.1. Classification (NCBI taxonomy): domain Eukaryota; kingdom Viridiplantae; phylum Streptophyta; class Magnoliopsida; order Lamiales; family Plantaginaceae; genus Penstemon; species Penstemon newberryi. The sequence goes on along the minus strand of JAUALY010000005.1, from coordinate 44,393,404 downwards.
CAATCGACTCTAAATAGGAGTTTAAAAAGCCTACTCGAAGACTACCTGTAGCTTTGTCAGCCGGGACCGGAATGTACTTAATAGCATATCATGATTCTGCATCAGATTTCCAATTATATTTTCTTCACTGACAGTTGGCTCCTCTCTTGGAATTACTTGGTGGTCAATATTCTGCAGCACAGCGAAATAACTTAATTAATAATTGACTAGAAGACAAGGGCAAGAAATATTCGTACAAGAGGAAGCTATCTGTAACATATTAAACAAGAAAATAGTCCCATGCAAACACAAGAATGAAACCATCAGGTCACTGAATTAAAAAAGACTCGAAGTTGTCTTAGATAATCCAGCAAGAATGAAAAATCAAAATCAATTGAAAATTCCCTACTTGTGCTCTAGAAGATCACTATATATAGTGAGTACCTGAGATCGAGATGTTTCCATAGGTTCAGCAGTCACACCAGGCGCCCTATCACTAGTGTTAATTTCATCAACATCAACTTTTTCTTTTCTTTCAAACCTCTCAACCAAACTGCGTGTCCTTCCATGCACAACAGCCACTGTCACCAACAAAGTGTACACTAATAAGACTTCATACATAGGTAATTTCTAACAATATAATGGGTTAAAATGGTAACCTCCATTGACAACTCTAACAGGCTTCATCCCTTTACTGGAACTCAGACTCTGATCACCTGAAACAATTGAAATAAAATATATTATGGGACTAATTGGTAATTACAATAAAGAAACATGCTAAAGAACTCCTGAGTCTTGAAGCTTTTAGAGACAAAAACTTAACAACTTCCAGTGCTTGAAGTTGTTTCTGGTGATGAAGTTCGATCGAAGTTTCTCAAAGCACTATTGATTTTTGATTGTTCCCCCTCAGAGGATTCCTTAGCATTTTCATCAGCCACACGCCTGCTACGTTGGTTTGAATCTTTTCTAGTACCCAAAGGATTTCTCGAATTGTCAGCAGACACAGAGTCAACTGATACAGACATTCTTTCCATATCAAACCTATTACTTGATAGCCTCCGGGTAAGATGAGGCCTAGAAGACACACCACTGCTTGGCTTACTAGAAGCAATAGATTCCCTTCTAGACCCAATTGAATCCTTTCCATAAGGACCATCACGAGGTACAATGCTAGGCATGATGAGAGATCTATTACCACCTGGTACTTTAGGCTTTGCAGGCGAACTTCGCTTCTGAATCCCGACCCTACCAATCTCCTTGGAATCAGATTTGGTTATTGCAACCTTGGGAGCATCAAGTGGATCAACTGTCTTCAAAGTGATAGAATTCACGCCTGCTGCTTCACACGGAAACATTTCCATTATTGCAATTAAGTTTGAAACGATCCAAATAAATCACATAAAACGTACACAGGTACAAAAACAGAACTTACGGTCGACATGTATAGTTTTGATTTCCTTACAATCACTATCTGGTGTCGTAGATCGCAGATTTGACTTTGACTTTACATTGCTCTCTTCTTTCTCCAGAAGACTTTTTTGACTATCACACTTCTGCTCTGAAGCCAATCTTGAGCTATAAATAGTTTTGAGTTCCTTAGAATCGCTATCTGGTGTTGTAGACTGCTGATTTGACTTTGAATTTACATTGCTTTCTTCTTTCTCCAGAAGACTTTTTTGACTATCACGCTTCTGCTCTGATGCCAATCTTGAGTTATTAATAGTTTTTTGTTCCTTAGAATCACTATCTGGTGTAGTAAAACGCAAATTTGACTTTGATTTTACATTGCTTTCTTCTTTGTCCAGAAGACTTCCATCACTAGCACACTTCCGTTCTGAAACCAATCTTGAGCTATAAATAGTTTTGATTTCCTTAGAATCACTGACTGGTGTTGTAGACTGCAGATTTGACTTTGACTTAATACGGCTTTCTTCTTTCTCCAGAAGATTTTCCTGACTATCACACTTCTGCTCCAAGTGGCTATATTGCTCTGGGGCAGATCTTGAGCCATAAGGCTCTATAAGCTAACAAATAAAGGGCACTTGGTAATTTGAAGCAAACAAAGTAAGATTAGAATGAAGTGGAAAATATCAGAAAGAACAGTTACCGAAACATCTGCCACCCAAAGTGCAACTGAGTTTTCATAATATGCACCACCCAAAAGTTTCCCATCGTGGACACAAATATCACCAACTGTTGACCATCCCATATCCACCGAATCATGACAAATTACAGGCTCCCACGAGTAAACCTGCAGTTGTGGAGAGTTTAACCACTGAATATTCTTAACACATAGAACTTAAATCCCAAACAAACCTTTAAACTGTCATCCAGTCCACAAAAAAGGGTTTTTCCATCGGGGTGGAAGGTAACTGATCGTACTCCCGTAGCCTGAGGAACAAACCAAACAAGTTAACTTGGACTTATACAACTTCTGAGAACTTTAGAATTAAAAACAAACGAATACATAAGATCACGTTAATATTTAACATGAAGGGTACAGAGGAAAGTGACAGGCACGTGGTTGCCATCTCGAAGGAAATAATTTACTTCTTCATTCTTTTTCGACTTGAAAACAAGAGCTCTTAGACTAAATTGGGGAAAGATCTATAATTTTTTCCCTTTATGTAAATTTCCTCCTTCATTTGGTAGGACCTTGAATGTAGGCAAACAGCAGTTCTGTAAATGTTATGTAAATACCTCGCGCCTGGCAGATCCAATCATTTCAAATGTCTCCAGATCCCAAAATTTTACAGTTTTATCCGCTGAACCTGAAACGCATTTTTTATAAACAGAGTTAGCACAGTACAAGCATAGACCACATAGCTCATATAAATCCATACACATAATCACCCGTTGCTAGGAGAAACTCAAGTGGATGAAATTCTATGGAGCGAACATGTCCTTCATGGGACTTAAAATCATGTAAAAGCTTTCCAGCAGTCAGGTCCCACACCTGTACGAGGAAAAGATGTCATTGCCAAGAAAGAAAGAAATCAATTTATAATTTAAAAAAAACATAAAAACCTCAAGTGCAGCAGTACCTTTACAACATTATCAAAACCACCAGAGACTACCCAGCGGCCATCAGGAGTGAACCTTATTGTACTTATCCCTCTAGTGTGACCCTTATATGTGTGGATGCATCCTTTCTTTCTAATATCCCATATCTTCAGATTAGTGTCCATGGAACCAGATGCAAAAAACTCACCAAATGGATGGAATTCAACAGCAGTGCAATAGGATCTGTGTCCGGTAAGAGTGCGAACCACTACTCTTCAAAATATTAACTAGATCAGGAGTAATGTCATATGCTAACTTTTAACAGGATGCATAAAATAAACACTAAGAGCCGTGGAGTTTACAATCTCTGAGAGAAAAATTGAATATTTGCTAAAATCTGCTGTGTACAGAGAATAACGAAAATAATCGAACTTACTTTTTGTTTCTTCCAAATCCCACAACTTTATTGCACCGGAGGAAGATCCAGCTAGCACTAAAGTTTCTGCTGAATCAAAAGATGCAGACTCAACTGGACTTGTGTGGCCACACAGGCTCTGCACAATCACCAAAAAAATATATCACTTCAAGTAGCACAATGCGATAAAAACTAAATAAGTATAATAATAGAAGCACAAAGACATGCATCACCTGCAGTTTATAATTTCAATTCTATAATATCTACTTCCAGTAACAATATAGTTAGAAAGAATGAGCAGCACTTACTGGTTTATCACTATTATAATTTAATCCAATATCTACAAATGCCAAGGTAGCTGACTAGTGTAGTTATAGAGAAAGAGGGAAATATTGCTGGCCATGCATCAACTCATAATGGGTCAATTTTATATCGATAGAAAAATATATGTAAGTAACTAAGTACTGAGAGAAGCAGTTTTCAGTTACAATCACTCGTGGGATAACTAAAAAAAGACAGCAAATCGGTGTTCTGTCAAAGGAAATCACGATTTATTTGCAAATAAAAGTCTTTATACTCAAGCAACACTATGAGTTTACAAGTCCTCCTTACCTCTCTGAATGACGTGAATACACGAAATAATGCCAAAATTGTTTTCACTTCACTTTCTTAAAAAGAGAGGAAAAAAGAAAAGCAAATACCAGTCAGTTTTAGAATCACTCATCAACAATGCCTTGGAGAGGGCCAAATAATTCCAATTGTGAACATTTAAATAAGCAATGCAAAATAAGAAAAAAACAGGTGTGTCTCTCTATCGGAAAATTGAATTTCATTTTCTTCTTGGGGGCTGCAAAGCCAGACTTACACAAACAACCATGCATTAACACGTGTCTCACAATAATGCATTTACTAGATTTAAAGGAAGAATAACACATTTCATATCATTCTAATATTTCCATAAAATCATATTACACATTTATTGCTAATTTATACTGAGGTATGATGCACAAAATTATTAGGGAAATAAATGAATCCTCCAACTGGTCGATCAAATTTTCACAACGCAACAAAGTTGAGGTCCAATGCAGTGTACACAACTAACGGAAGAGCCAAATACGATATTATTATTTCTTGACTAACCGTCAGCGACGTGGGCTTGCCAACAGACCAAAGATTCACTTTCTGATCATCTCCACCTGTAATAAATACTCGGCAATTCTTTTTTCCAAAGGTCAAACAATTTACATTTCCAGCGTGTGCCACAAATTCCTCTACATCAAATTTAGTTAAGAACCAGCAATTGATGCATAAACAATTAGCCTCTCAGAAGTTGAGCCTTATCATCAGCTTGTCTCCCAAGAATCCACACATACACACATGATATAAACAATCAACATTAAATTTACCAAATAAAATTAAAGTCAATTCAACTCCAAGAAAATTTTCAGGAATCAAGAACATCCAACATTAAATTTCCTAAAACTTTTAAAGTCCATTCAGCTCCAATAAAAGTTTCCAGAATTAAGAACATCCTAACTTTTTAGCAACTTCAGCTCACCTTCTTGTTTGTAGTTTTCAAGAAAATCACTAGATACAAATAGGAAGACAACATCTAATTAAAACAAACCCAACATTAAATCTACTACCTCGTAAACACTCAATTCATCAAGAATCAAGAATATCTTAAGTTTTCATCAACTCCAGTTCACTTTCTTATTCCTTGTTATTAGTAAAATTACTAGATACACAGGAAGACAAAGAGGCAAACAACACCAACATTAGATTTACTAAATCCTTAACTCAATTCAACTACAAGAAAGCACGAGAAGGTAAAAGAATTCTTCAAGAATCAAAAGCATCCTAAAGTTTTAGCAATCTTTCAAGAAAATTAGAAGATACAGAGGCAGATAACATCACAATGTTTCCGAAGCAAAACAAAATAAAATCATTACTGAATCATCTTAAATCACTCAAACCAAATCAAAACCCTAAAATACACTTCAAGATTCACCGACGAGCATTTAAATAAACAACATGCACATTCACATTACCTACACAAACACCATCACATATACATAAATGCAAAAAAAATTGACACCAAGTCACCAACAGTCAAAAAGGATACGCAATTTATATCCGCGCTTCGCCATTTTTCTCTACACCAAATGCCGGAACTATTCCACCAAAACGACGCCGTCGGTGGCGGCGGCGTGGAAGAGAATCGAATTTAAATTAACAGATACGAATACGTCTATGTATGAGGAAGAAATTTCATAGTTAGGAATAGATTTCTGTAACGGAAACCGAAGAAAAGGTATAAATTTCAGAGCAGAGATTTCAATTGTGGACCTCAAGAAAGAGAAAGCATGGCGAAACCAGAAAATAATAGTAGTATATTAAAACCTTCACCCACTTTCACATTATTTATACCGAGTCGCGAAGGAGATTTAAATAATACCGAGTTACTGCAGGGATTCACCGACATCATTAGTAAATAGTACTCCCTCCGGTTCATATTAGTTGTCACATTGTTACTTTTCACACATATTAAGAAACCTCATGATTAATCACTTTTATATGGTAAAATATCAAAAATACCCTTCCTAGTGACTCTTGAACTTCCCAATCTAGATGTAAGAGAAGGCAAAATTGAAAAAAATTGCATTGGAAACTCAAATGTGCCAATTAATATGAAACATAAAAATTTGACAAATGTGCCAACTAATATGAACCGGAGGGAGTAAATGATTTAAATTATTTTTACCGTTTGAGTATTGGACTTCAGTCTGTTGTTAATTATTGTTTGACAGGTTCTTTACAGGACGACATGAGATTATGAAATCTTTTTTTAATGATGAGAATATTTGTCTTTGTTTTTGCTTTTCTATTTTTTAATTAATTATTTTTATTATTTACTTTGTAGTGACTTGTAGAGACACTCCAACCACTAACTTGTAAGAAATGTAATGGACTACCTATAAAGTCTATATAGTCCATATTTATTTGTTCTTTTGTGTTTCCATTACTTCTTTTTCTATACTATAAGTTAATGCAACTCTTTTATTTATTGCAATTCATGCGAATTAACAAAAAAAAGTAGTTGTCCTATCCATCCAGGTACAATTTACCATGATATCGTGAACAATCGAGTAACATTATATTTCAAGGGATGAAATTACATTTTTCTTCTAATTTCAACTTTTTTCTCATTTTTATATGCAAAAATGTAGGTTGATCAATGTAATATTATTTTAATAATTATATATTTCATTTGGGTAGGTAATTATTAATGAATGAATAGCAAATTAACTCTTTGTGTTATTCTAAATAGGCAGTTTAACTCTATGTGATAAATAAAAGGGTAAATACATCTATGTGTTTTTATAAAAGAAGCACAATGTCTTCCTTTTGATTTTTACATTTTTACAAGGGGGTAAAATGTCCATTATGCAATATCACAAGGAGTTAAAGTGCCCATTTACGCATATCACAAGGAGGTAAATTATCTATTTATGCATATTACAGAGGGGTAAAGTGAGGTGAATTTGTTGTCAAGTGTAAGGTTAAATTGATCATTTTTTACATGAAAATGAAGTCTCAGTCGCAATATAGAGTGTGTTCAACAACTCCTTAGCAAACAGGTACATTGCTTATTATTTCATATCACATGGAGGTCAATTGCTCATTATTCCGTTTCACGGTGAGACAAATTGCTCTTTAGGCATATCACATGGAATTAACTTGAAAAAAAAAACAATTATTAATTGTAAGTTGTGGCATTTCATTAATTGAATAACACAAATTTACTTTACATAATATTGACCGCGAGAGTAAGTGTAAATATAAAATTATGAATTAATTCATTAGAAGTATAACTATTAGTAGGGATTGGGGTTTTAGAAATTGTTGGAATCTCGGGGTCTATTTGGATGAGTTCTGACTCGATTTTAAAAAATGGTTTGAGTGGTTTCGGTGAAACATTTGAAACCCCATTTGGTTAGGTTTTGGATGTTGGATTTTGTGGTTCTTAAAAAGTTAAAAATCCCACTTGGATTGGTTTTGGATGTTGGAGTTTGGGGAAAAAAATAGGTAATGTCAAATCAATGACCTTTTAAGAGAGTTTTGAGAAAAAAAATAGATGGTAGGTGTCAAATCAATGTTTTATAGGTTTCAAGAGTTTGGAGATAGATTTGTGAATAAGTTTGTAATGAGTTTCATGGGTTTGGCGAAAACTCATTTGGAAGGGTTATGGCTCGATCTCAAGAAACCCGCGAGACTGGGCCAAAATCCATCCACATACAACCTCGCTTCTTCAATTTTTGTTTTCAAACACTTCATGTGTTAGTTGATAGTTGATAAAGATATGGTATCCACTTAATGTGTCCAACCCGTCTCGAAAGGGATTAAACCATTGGGGGGAAAAAAGAAAAAAAAAGATAAAGATATTGTCTACTAATCTTCCCAATATCGTAATTTTTACTATATTGCTCAAAGTAATTTAAATTCAGGCAATGCTAAAATTGGTTTCCTAATTATGGATGAATACGTGTGTGGAGTAGATGATAGTTAATGCATTAGGAATGACAAATCCACTAAACACGTTTACTTACGAAAAATCCAAGTGATTTAGATACTCAATCAACGCTTCCTCACCCTTCTTTTTAGTGAATTTTCAATCTTTGTCTTAATAGTTGAGTGACCCAAATATCAAACCTTGCTTTCTTTTTACTATATTGCATAACTTTTTAACTTTCCAATCTAAGTATTATTTTTTGGTTGAATTTTAATTTACAATTCAATGTGGTTGGGCCAAGTGGAAGTGGTTTGCGATCCCCCACGAGCGAAACTCAAGTTCGAATCTTACTGTAGACACTTTAGTAATAAAAAATAAAAAAATTAATTTACTTATGATTAAATTTAAAGAATGACTTCAATCTGAAATGTGTGTTTTAAACAATTTAGCTCAGACATTTTCATATTTCCAAATTCAAGAAACTTAATTTACCCAATAAAAACTAGGCTAATTTTCATTATTCTCGTGTGATATGTATAATGTTTAATTTACTCTCATATGAAAAAATTGGAAAAGAGCATTTTACACTCATATCAATTTATCTTCTTCCGTTTGAGAGTGTAACTCACTCATTTGAAATGAATGTGGGTAATGAAAAATCTTTTGTTAAAAAATAAAAGTACTTTTATTCACGTAAAATAATACATGAGATAAAATGTCACATTATAGTAACATGGGAGTAAACTTATATATATAAAATAATACATGAGACAAACTGCTTTATTTTTTTAGATTTAAAATAGGCATGACTTTTGAGTATAGTATACATTGGAAGATAATTTGTCAATTCATATTTATTTAAGATTTCAAAATGTCAGGACTCAGGAGTAGTATATAAGAAGATAAAAATAGGTTTAAGTATATATTATAGAAAGGTAAAGAGCAGTTTATTAAACTACAAGAGGGTAAACGAAACATTAGAATGTATTGTCATTAACTCCGCACCACAATTTTTATTGAGAAAATGACACTCCCTCCCTCCCCCACAACTTACAATCAATCTGCATTTTTTCTCCTGAACTTTTACTTTTTGCACTATTCACCTTAAACTTACATTACTATAACGCTTTCCGCCTGAAATCTTTTACGACCACTTTTCCGGTCAAAGAGTTGAGGGAAGAGAGTGCAACAAAAATTTTGGGATGGAAAGTGCAACAAGGGTGAAAGTTCAGAAAGAAAATACAACTTTGATGTAAATTTAGGAGGCAAACTCAATTTTTCGCAATCAATTATAATTCAAAGTGCAAAAACCATTCAATTTTTAAGATTATATATAATTGTAATAAAATATTATAATACAAAAACAAGTACAAATTAACAAATATAAAATTGATACAAATATATTATTTAAACACTATAGAGTAGGAGATGGATATAAAATCGAACACTCTACACTATACTTTAATGTTTATGTTCATCATACAAGTTTTGCATTACATTCTTCAAGTGAGATTTGAAGTCGTTAAAGTTGTAAAAACAAAAAAAAATAGTTTTGTAGTCTAAAAAATCGTGGATTCTCTAGAATAAAGATGAAATTATAAATTTATTAATTAGAAGTAAAATAATACTTTGAATCATAGAATTGTACTTTCCCTCCCGAACTTATAGCCGAGTTGTCCTTTTCATCCCTGAATTTATTAATCGAGTTGCACTTTTCATCTTGAACTTACACCATTGCTGCACTTTTCCCCTTGAACTTTTGTGTTGCACTTTCCCCACTGAACTCTTTAGCCGAAAAAGAGTTCAATGGGGAAAGTGCAACATTAACTTTTAGCCGAGTTGCACTTTTCATTCTGGATTTACACCCTTGTTGCACTTTCCACCCTGAACTTTTGGGTCGCACTATTTCCCCTGAACTCTTTGGCCGAAAAAGAGTTCAAGGGGGAAAGTGCAACATTAATGTAAGTTTAGGGTGGATAGTGCAAAAAATTGAAGTTCGGGGGGGAAAATGCAACTTGACTATAAGTTAAGGGGGAAATAGCAATTTTCTAATTCCATTTCATCTTCAAACTCTCAAACCTATTCTAAATCCCGATGTTTCACCAATTTGTACGAGCTTTTGTCAAAATCTAATTTTTAGCATAATTGAATTTTTAATCTATTGTTCTTAACTTAGACATATATATTAACTTTTTATTTAATGAAAAAAAGGACGTTTCAGAAAGTAAAAAAAATAGTATATGAGTAAATGAGAGAGAATAGAACAGATTATTTATTATACATCTTTTGTCGCAATACCCTTTTTTAAGATGGAAGCATGTGCAGTACCACCGCCCAACTGTGTTTTATGACTTTATCCGACATTAGATTTTCCAAAATGTGCACCGTAACATGATTGGAGTCGACAGTTTATTATGATTTTTTTTCTTTTTTGTGAGAACAACACTCTATTAAGAATTAACACAAAAGTTTTACAAACTTGAAGAAATTAGTGATTCATAATACGTATAAGCTGTTTCGACAAAAAAAAACAACTGCATGTACAGAATTGATTATCCAAAAAAGTTTAAAATGTTGAATATGCACATTGTTTAAATCCTAAAGCCACTCACCATATGTAACCCCCTTTAGAGGGCCCTGCCCTTTGCTTTACAATGTTCTCCAAGTTCTGCGACACCAACGCAGTTAAATTTGGATCTTCAAAACCCAGCTCTGCACCTAGTCTGCAGCGGAAATAAATACGTAGAGAAGTAAGGGAGTTGAATTGTTCTGAGTTTGGATTACATAATATATTTAAACGAGTTTAATAGAACTTTACATAACTCCGACTTGAGTAACATGATATTTCTATTTAGTTTCCATCATTTTCTAGCTTATCATAATTAGTAGCTTACATGGGATCAAGAACCAGCTCTTCCACTTGTTTAACGATAGAACTTGCTGCATATAATGATAATTTTCCAACCTGCAAGATATATATGATAATTTTGTTCATATAATGTATTCAACTGGTAAAAAAGAAAACCATGTACCTGCAAGATATGAAGTTTTGCTTCATGGTCATTTGGAAGTCCACGAATTTCTTCAAACAATCTTGCTGCCTCAGACAGACTCTCAGGAGAAAGGAAATCAAGTCCCAACTGAACCGAGGACTTGAAAAATGGAACCACCAGATTCATTTTACATGAATAATATTTTCAGAGTACACAAATTAAAGTTAGGAAAATAATTGATTTACAGCTAAATGAAACTCAGCATTACTTTCATAAGTTAATTATTAGTAACTTATATACAGGAGACAAGGTTGAAAAGACCAGACCAGAAATAATATAGATTTATTTGGGCATGATAAAGAGTGATGGTTTGATAACAACTGATGACACTAGTAGAAAAGTAATCAATCAATCTCTTTCAGCTAAAGAAAAATACATAAAGATCATGGTTATTAACAACAACTCACCTGAAGATGTCTTACTTGGAAAGGACATCCAGCAGGAATGAATACAGCTTCCCCAATATGCTGTTCAAATGACCACGGCTCCACTCCTGTGCCTCAAAACCCCACTTTAAAGTAAAAAACAACAAGATTCCATCTTACCGCTAAACAAAAGCAACTAAGATGTTTGTGCAAATAAAATAATGGAATTACAACTTCCCCGAGAAGTAACCTAAACTAAAACAATTAAGCTAATGAAAATATTGAATATTTTGCAGCGAAAGGCCAGGAACAACAAAAGAAGACATGTCAATTGAATTGACTTCATAGCATATCCCTATCTTCCAGGTTTGGGACAATATCCTCTCTTTTCTTTCTCCACTGTCAGAAACAAAACCTTCACAATTAGTTTTCGCATATCACTCTCTCCCTTATCTTTCACAGACACCCTCCCCCCTTTTCTATCTCACAGAACCTCCAATCCAACCCACACCCCATATACAAATCCCCACATTTATTCTCTTGAAGAACCTGCACCTCTCCTCCCAAGTTCCTGGACTTGGTCTCCCTTCTCCTACTTCACAAACCAAATCAATTAGTTTGAAACGATGAAAATATAGCATTATAAATAAACTTACAGCTGAACTTACCAAATTCTTCTCTTAACTTGCTTTTATGATGTTTATTCAGATATACTACCCCATCATATAGAGGCTGGCATACATGATAATAAAAGAAGTAGTGTTAGCAAAAAAAGAAAAAAAGCAGATATACATGTAACTTTTGTTGGGAGATCAATATACATTTCCTGAATAAGAAAACTAACATGTTGATTAATGATGTTATCGGCCTTTCCAATGTCCTTCCAATGAATGATTATATACTCTCTTAATTTTGGTATATCCTGTCGGCGAAAAACGTCCCATAGAGCTCCTGCTCGAGCCTTTTCCAAAATTTTGCAACCAGCTCTATGCTCTTCAGCAAAAAAGCTTCCTGCAATTCCGTGATCATCCACTTTATCATGGTCATCTGAATGTACATCGGCCTCCGAACCAGGAGTTAGTTTGGGCAATCCACCTCTACTTGAGTGAAATTCAGGATCACCGCTTAATTCCTTTGTATCAGATTGTGCCAGAGCCTCAATCTTTGTCCTGTGCACATCTTTTGAATTCACTTCACACATATGCACCATCAGGAATACCTGTTTACACAGGAGACAAGTATTCATATTATCCACATTGGCAACATGCATCAATGGAACGCATTACGGGAGAATATTATATGACGTGTTTCTTCCAGGGCACTTTGAGCTGTGATCCTAATAGAAAAATGTTCATTGCTTACCCAAATGGGAAAATTATTTTTTATTACTGCCGGCACGATTAACTTCAATGACGTTTAGTATGCATGAAAAGGTTGCAATCAAATAGAGTTTTGGGAGAACATTGCCAATTCTCTACTCATTCTCTATGCAGCATTCAAACTTCTTCATCTCTCTGCCACTTCATGACCAAATACCTCCACCACCAACAACCCAAGTTCCTACCACTCTAATGCCCTTTCATAGCTAATACTTATACCCATTCCCCACCGCCGGAGAAAAAGGGAAAAGGACGAGTAAAGAGTAAACACCAGAAGTTCCCTCCACCTAATATCCACTAGAACTTTTAATTACTCTTAACTCATGAGAGTATGAAACTAAAACATGACACTTAAAATATCTGGGTAGAGTGCACAACAAAGACACCCACACATTTCTGAAGCAGGGTCGGGATTATAAAATGAAAGAATTGTTGAAACGGACATTGATACTCACCATGTCACGCATATCGAGATGAAGATTATTTGTGGAATCACCCTGACCATGTTCTTCTAGGGCCCCGTAGGAAATAAATATCTTGGAACTGACATCACTTTGTGAGGAATAGTGAGGCAATTTTGCAGCGACATTAAGATGACCCCATTTGGAATGGATGAATTCAAACAGGGGGAGTTTACTGATGAAATTATGTCTCTGGTACAACAAAAACTTCTCTGAAGCACTGGATGAAGGCCAATCCTTCAACTTTAGCAACTGTTGCTGACCATTGTCATGAAATCTACCATCAAGGTATCCCTTAAGAAACTCTTCAAGTTCAATATTAATCTGCAATTCATTAAGCCATAAGGAATATGCACTGGTTCATATTATAGACTAAAAGTGCAAGCGAATATTCAGCCTCACACTTAGGAATGATGTGAAGAATTTATAGCAATCTTAACTAACAATGATAGTTAGTATACCTCAGTCCAGTCACTGCAGTTAACAGCCTTCACAAATCTGATTGCATCTCCCAATTTCTCTCCTGTCGTCTCTTTAATTCCTTTCCATATAACCGTAGGATCCCAGATGGTCAATGAAGAAGCATCACACACCTCCTTAACAATAACAGGTTTCCCTTTGCTCCAGTGCATTCTGAAGACTTTGATGCCTTCATTTTTAACATCATGTGATGATGGATAATACAAAAAATTATCGTCATCATTTTCTCTGTGGGCAGCCTGGAAAAGCCTGAGGTCAAATCCAGTTTTCTGTGGACTAGCAGAGTTACATATTTCACATCCATTGACCATTTCTTCAGCATTCTTTACCAGTTTGGCAACCCAATTCCTCTTGAATATGCATTCCAGAGTTAAAAGGCCGGAGCTACAGCCCCCATATTCCTTTGGTGGACATTGAATACTTTCACCACTAATAGCTTTCCAATCGGCAAACTTTTCAAATGATTTTAGCTGAACTTGTGATAATTTCATGCGCTTAGAAACCACTGTTTTACCTTCATAGCCAGTTCTACCTGGAGTCTGATTCATCTCTTCCTTATCAGAAGGCTTGGATGCTTCCCTTATATCTTTGCAGCAGCCGAGGCACAGATCATAAGAGCAATTTGTACAGTGCCTGTGATAATCGATAATGGGTATCCTGCAGAAATCACTGAACAGTGGAAAAAACCAAAAAAAGATAAAGAACTCATTACATCATAACTTGTTCAACAAGATAGGACTATAACAAACTCCCATCCCATATCAGTTGGAGTAAAACAAGAATACAGAAATTAGAAACCAATGTGGTCAGGGCTGCAAACAAGCTATTCACACACCCCATTTGGTGGGGAGATAGAGTGCTTAACAGGGAAGGAAGATTTAAACAGGATGTGAATCTGGATCAACTCACCAGTACATCTGCTCATCCAAATTTATTTTATTCCTAGCAATAGCTATTTTGCCTCCTGAAAGACATAATTATAGGTTCATCATAACCTACTGAGATTTTAACTCACATATGACCAAAAGCATATAAGCATCATACCTCATAACCTGTTTTCCAGCTCCACCTCCGAACATTGTTCAGAATGGATCTTCTTTATCATAGGAAGCACTGCAGATAACAGGCCGCAGAGGTACTCTAGTTTGTCTTTGGCAGGTATCTCCCTAATTCGCGCCTGCTAACAAAATTATGAAACATAAGAGAAAAACATTTTTTGTAAATAAAATTGCAGGTTTAACGAAATGATGGATACTTTTATTATAGTATCTCCTTGCAAACACACTCGGCAACTACAAGTACCACGGCATACAGGACAAACCCTCTGGATTTCCTCTATAGGGATGTCAGAATACCTGAGACATTATGCAACACATTGTCATTCTCAGAGCAACAGAAATACAGAAATAGTTCTTTATGATGATAGCTTATCTCACCAAGTCAAAATGCAGTTCTTACAGTATCCTCTCTTATCACATTTAACACACCAAACCATCAGGTCCCCCCCAACAATGCTCCGGCATTGATGGCAAGGCTGTCCACCATTATCATAATAAGAAGTTTCCTACAAAAGAAGTGCTCAGTCATAATCACAAATAATTGGGTACAACAGATAAACAGCTATGTATAGACTTCTAAATGGTATAGTGATGAATTACTATAAATAATCCCAATCAATCACATCCCCACCCAAAGCAAAGAAGAGAAAAATATGAAGATTCTTCAGTGGTTCATTGTATATATGAGTCTAAGCTTCGAGATCTCTAATTTTTGTTCTCAATGATTCATATTTACTAAACTGATTCGGACTCCCAGTTGGGTTCCTATTGCTGGTACTTCACAAGAAACAGATACGTCTGCCTCAAGACCATAAAAGACCAATGGTGGAAAGTAGATAATTCATACTGGATAGATTGTTACGCTGCTCAACGGACATACCTCTTTAGTTGTGGGCAGTGTTCTATTAGACCTTCCACTGTCTTCATACTCAAAGTCATCGCTTTCGAGATCATCGCTTCTCACTGATGGCATTTCAGGTGAATGATAAAGCTGGGCTGTTGATAAGGATCCAGAATAGTCCCCAAATTGCGAAGCGAGAGGTAGATCCATATCGATCTTTCTTTGCAAGTAGTTATCACTTTCACCTATAGCTTTCCACTTAGCTTCACGTGTCGCTTCATTTACTCTTCTCTTAAGGTAATGCTTCTCGCACAATGTATTGTCAGGCATGGACAATTCCTTGCATCTCCAATGTTTTCCATCAGTCCACTTACACCGCAAATCATCAGGAATTGCCACATTGTCCTCAGGACTATGTGGTTGATCCATCAAACAAGTGTCTTCTTATCAAGATCCACTGGTACAAATTTACCTGCAAATATTAATTTTAGAAACAAAAATACTGAAATGTGAAGATCCTCAAAGACCCTAAACACACACAACAACAACAAAAAAAAAAAGAAAAAAGAAAAGGAGAGATATATCATTCAAAACCAGATCAGAGGATAGACTACAAAAGTTCTTGGGCAATTGAAATACTAGAGCATAATTCGATATTGTAAAACACAATGGCTAATTCGTTAAAATGTCACAAACATATTCTTGAGAAGGCAGAATCACATTTAACAGGTAATAGCTTTCTTGATTTTCTTTTTGGCCTGATAAAATCAACTAAAGAAAGGTACTAGAAGTTCACAAGAACATCTTGAAATGGTACAATTGAAATTAGGATGATCGAAACCTAAGCAGAAAAAATAACAAAACATATAATCTCGCAATTCCATCTCAGAAAACGAGTGAACTTACACCGACAAAAAGAAACCACAATAACACTTGCGCACTACTTGATTATACGTATTATTGATTATAATTCAATAATATTGTTTATTGAATTATATAGGAGCTTTACCTTAGAGAATGAATGTGGAAGTTTGAGATTCTTAATATATTTTCTGTTATTAGTATGGAGAAGAGAATTTATACGATTTTGAAAACCAGAAGCGTAACTTGATTTTGATTGGGGATGAAGACAAAAGTAGTTGCAGAGAGCAACCGTCTGCCCAGTAGGGAAGGAGAACCAAAACGACGTCGGACTTCGCATATTTTCGAATTTCATTAGCGTAGCTTTTATGGATGTGCAATTCCCGGCACTTCTCCTTATGTATAACTGACAGGACTAAATTGCAATTCAAGACCTTCTAGTTTATTCCTCATTATTATTTATTCAGTAAATGATGAAAAGATGTTTAAAATATCCAGCTAAATTTTATCACATTATTATTTTCTAAATTGCATTCGAATTATCTTTGATATTTGACATTGATCAAGACATTAAAATATTATAGCTGAAAATAAAGATAAAAGAAAATATTATAGCAGAACATCAAAGAACTCTACATTTTGTTTTAAACAAGATTTATTGTTTCATTGTTTTGGAAGTCATATCATGCTATGATTTTCATCTAGATTAATTAACAATCAAATCAAGTCGAGTCGAGCCAAAAAAAAAAAAAAACCTGAAAACTCAACACACACAAGAAGATAATCAAACCCAAGATTACAAATATGTTTGATTTTGACTTAAAAAATACTTACTTCTACAATTAATGAAAGAATTGAATGTCTACTACGTCCACACATGTGCCCAAAGGAACTTCATCATATATAGATACAGATTGTGTGAAGAAAACCAACTGAGAAATACAAATGAAGACTACCAAACAACAGATTAAAGAGCAGCGAGCTGCGGCTATTAATCCTCCATGAATCGTACTTCATCATCATCGATCTCTATGTATCATGCTTTCGAGCTTTTGGACAATCTCAGACATCGGAGGTCTGAATTCCGGTTCAGGCTACGCAGCAGAAAACACAAATGACACAGTTGTTCGTTAACATAGCATAAAGGGAGTATTCGCCAATTAAAATAAACACATATCAGAAAAAGTCACCTGAATACACAACGATATTATGTCAGCTACCCGCGAAAGAGACTTTGACGGATAGGCACCGTTTAGTGAGGGATCAACCATTCTTGACAATGCATCTATATCATGAAGCCTTGAAAACGCCCATCTAACCAAATACTGCTCTCCTCGAGGGCGGAACCTATATTCGGTAAGTATATTTTTCATTACTCTTTCCCAAAATCAAATTTAAGGCAGTAAAAAGTTTGTTTCCATATTCTCCGGTTATCAAACCTGTCGTGAGATTTACGCCCGGTTAGAAGTTCTAACATCACAACTCCAAAGCTATAAACATCACTTTGGTAAGAATAGCTTCCTAATTCGAGTTCTGGAGCGCCATAGCCAGATCCTTGCAACTAATCAAAAAAATAATGTCAGCAAATGATACGGAGTAATACAATCACGTGTCCTATTTATTAGCAAACACCGCGTAGTGTTAACACTAATAGAAATGTAGTAGCTAATTTACCTGCTAAGACATGTTAAAATTATTAGATATAATTATGACCCTAATTTAAAGAAAAGACAACTGAAAATTTATTTATTTTAGTGTTAAAATAATAGATATTTATTTTAGTGTTAAAATAATAGATATATAGCTTTTTTAGTTATTATGAAAGGACGTTATCATATTTAAACATGCATAAATATTTAAAGATCATTTCACTAGGAAAAATAGAAAAATATTAACTATAGGTTGCAATTAATTGTACGTACATGGCAATCAATGTGCAGAGAGGGTCTAGTCGCTACATTTTCATGAACAAGACTTGTTATACGCTAATTAATACCAATAACAAATTGGTGTTTTTGCTAATTAGAACGAGCATACGAGTTTATTTTGCTAACAACTCTCAAGACAACATATTACCTGAGTCAGAGAACCTGGAGACAGCAAAGGAGCCAAACCACAATCCGAAACACGTACAGAAAGATCATCTTCTAGCAGCACATTAGTCGACTTGAAATTCCGGTGCATGATAGGTGGCTGACACCCCTCGTGTAAATATCTATACCCAAAAAACAACTGAGTCTCCAGACAATAACATGAAAAAAAACAGTCAGATTCACTGAGTTCTAGAAAACGAACATACTCTAAGGCCTTTGCAGCTTGAAGTGCCAAACGCATCCTAACATTCCATGAAAGCTTTTTCTGTATCTGGTCATCTAAATGTAATGCTTCATTTAGCGTACCATTTCTGCAGTAACTGTAGACAAGCAGGCGTTGTCCGTGCTCGAGGCAGTAGCCTACGAGTTCAACTATATTTGGATGTTCAAGTTTGGATATACTCGAAACTAGCTCGAAGAATTCTCGATCACTCAAATGTCCTGACGTAGCCTTATCCAGTTTCTTGACTGCCAGCACCTGGAGATTGAAAGACATTATCAAAGCTTTACATAAAATATATGGAAACACAAATGTATTGGCAAAAATGCATTTTTAGTTCCAAGTGGCCTGCACATTTGGCACTTTTAGTCCCACGTTTTTCCAAAAAAAAGCACTTCTAGTCCCGCGCTTTCCAAAAAAAGGAACTTTTAGTCCCACGCTTTTCAAAAATTACATTTTCAGTCCCAACTTAATTTTTTTTTGCACAACACTTTTAGTCCCGCGCTTTCCAGAAAAAGCTCTTTTAGTCCCAACTTTTTTTTGCACACCCCCACCCTCCTGTCCGTATTGGGACCAATTACAAAATAGATACAATCCTATGGGACCAAAAGTGCAAAACTGGGACTGAAAACTATAAAATGTGCAATAAAAATTACTAAGTTGAGACCAAAAACGATATTTTTATGAACATAGTTGAGTGCCAATCGTGTTGCTTAATGCACCTTATATCTCACCTTCCCATCAGGAAGTTGGGCTTTATAAACCGTGCCAAGCATGCCTTTCCCAACAAAATTTTCTTGAGAAAAGCTATTTGTATACTGCTGAAGAGATGCAATTGTATAGAACTTTACAGAATCTACTTTAGAAGCATTTCCCCTTTGGGCTAACGGGATAATAAAAGTAGGATCTGAAACGACTCTTTCAGCAGGAAGAAGTGGAAAAGGAAGGGGGCTCGACTCAGTATTAGTATCCAGTCTTGTCATATCTATGCTGTGATCACTCCTCTGCTTTAGAAGCGTAGTCTTTCTCATACTACCTTCAACAGATTGGTGTACTCCTTTACTTGCTGCTTCAAAAATAGACATTCAGAAAAAAATTGTATAATATATGGAAAAGGAAAAGATATTAAGTGAACTACCTTTCTCTACTTGGTAAAAATGATTCTGCGTATTAGCTGTTTTCTCGTTCAATCTCTTTTTCTTACAGCATCTGGACATAAAAAGACATAGCCCCAAAGCAAGAATAACTACTACCACCAAGCCTCCGATAGCTATCCATGTGACATTATTTGTTTTATTGCTCTTATTGTTCGTACGAGATTCTGGAAATAAAGACAATGATGGTCCGAGTAAGTGAGCTGATTGAGGAGAAGGTGCATCAGAAGGGGACAATGGAGGAGGTGAGGTTGGTGGAGACGGTAGTATAGTTGTGTTAAAGGGGTTTCCGGTTCTCCTGCACCACAAACGAAGATATTACTAGACAAAGGTATTTGAATAGCCAAACTACGAAGAAAATCGATTCTATTGTTTACCTGAAAGTGGGAATATTTAGCAACTTATCAGGTATAGGCCCAGAGAACAAATTATTTTCTATGTTTCTGAGGAGCCAAAAAAAAATAAAAAATCATCATGATGTGAATAATAATTGATTATGGAAAGTGAAATCTGAGAATTTAATATTAAAAGAAGAACAGTACAAATCTATGAGAGGAAGATCTTGAAGAACATCCAGCAAACCAGTGAGCTGATTGTTCTGCAAATGCCTGCACAGTTAAAGGAGGCGTCACACAGAGGCGACAAAAATAAATCTTCGATATAATTAAAAAAATGCAAATAATTAAGTTTCCATAAGCTTTAACTGAGGCAACTACTTTATAAGTGTCATTACAATTTTAACCCAAAACAAGGATTTTGGCCAAGTTGTCCCGTACGCTTTTAATTTCATTTAAATACCAATTTAAGTAACCAAACTTTACATTGAATTTTGCTGGAGATTATTCTTTTGGAAGGTTGAACTTTGGTTAAGAATATTAGCCATTCATATATGGAAACAAAAGCAACCAAGTCTTTTTTTTTTCCGGCCTATATATTAACTTACATCATAATTTTTTAGAGTTCTAAGCAACGACACGGAATGTAACTATATAAGCATCCTGACATTTGTTATTTTCTCGGAAAATATATCATTATTTCAATATACTGCAGTTAAACACAATTATTCTGGTAACAAGATAGCATTCAGAAACTTCAGATACTAGAATAACTACTTACAATGTGGTAAGAGATGACAGATTCCCCATTGAAGAAGGAAGCTCGCCCCTCAAATTGTTCCCTGACAAATCCCTGCAATATCAGTCAAAAGTAATCACTAATTTCCACCAGTTAAGTATATTAGAGCTACCATTTGTAAAAAACGGAAAATACACACATGTTAATCAAAGATGTGAGTTGTTCAAAGGCATCCGGAATCGACCCAGTTAAATTATTGTCGTTCAAGGACCTAAAAAAATGGACAAAGGCTATGATGTTAGAATTTATAAAAATAACATAAAAGAATGAACTTATCAATGAATATATACTACAGAGTGAAAGCGAATTGAACTTACAAATCCGTCAATTGGCTTAACGAGGAAAGATTCTCGGGAATGGGTCCAGTAAATTGATTATCTGAAAGAAAACTATAGTTTGTGGTTTTGGTGAGTAATCACATAATCTCACTTATATACAGAAGTAGTTTGAGGTCAAAAACATACAAGCTCCTTAAAGTGATCGGTAAATTGGAAGGTATACTGCCTCCAATTTGGTTGTTGCTTATATTTCTGCTTTTAAAATCAAATCTTTCATGAGTCGCCATATTAAAAATAATGGCTAATTCTATAAGTAAATATTGCAAACGAACAAAGGCATTTGAAATGGACTTACATCAGTATAATCGAGGCAAATAATCCAAAATCAACAGGCAATTCACCGGCCAAATTTGCTCCATTTAATTTGCTATCAATAAAAAATAAAATAAAAATTCTAGTTCATCAAAGTGCTAAATTTTCATATACATTATAAATATTCAAGAAAAGAGGAATCGTAAATCCGTACATTGCGGTTATATTGGAAATGACACACTCGACCCCTTGCCAACTCGGAGGCCCACACGGGTCTCCTCCAACGGGTATCCATCCGGGAAGAGGTGGGAAGCCCAAAGAAGCATATAACTCACTGATTGCATAAACTGAAAGAAAGCATTCGAAAATCGAACACAAATTAAGTACAATTAGTCATACCTACGTCAAACTTGTAAGTTTATCAAAAAATAAGAATGAAATTGTTGTTTCCCCTTACTTTTGCAAGACTCAACACTAATATACCAAAAATAGACCCAAACCCTATATAATTGAAAAATTAGCGTACACATGTTTACAAATTCAAATGAATTGGAATCCCAAAAATCCTAGTATAATCTAAACAAAGTATATATGAATTCCCTGCGGAAAGCTATGAATGTCCTAAAATTCCAAAAAAGACCCTCAAATCACAACTCTTAACATAGTAGTTCCGAATAAAAGAAGTTGTTTCAAAACTTTACCCTATTTTCCCTTCATTAACATGAATTAAATACTTCAATCAAGCTTAAACATTAAAAGAAGAGGACATGAACAAATAAATTTCTAGAGGGCAGATAATTTTCTTGAATTACCATCACGAGGGTCGGTGATTCCCCTGACGAAAGGCAGTGCAGCAGAAAAAGCAACAAAAAGAAGAAGAACCCAAGGATGAATCTTCTTCCAATTCAAACAAACCATAATCTTGAAATATTCTTCTTTTTTCTTCTTTCTTGTTACTTGAAGAAATCCTTCCACAAACCCTCAATCACAAGTTCAAAACCTTCGAGAATTACAAGTCTTGGAAAAAGAAACAGAGAAGCAACACTTGAAAAAAAGTTAGTCAAGCACAAAACACAGAGTAGTCCAAAAGGCTTCAAGAGGACACCTTTAATCAAGAAACAAAACCAAATAGAGAATTATTCATAAATTAAATCAAGTATAAAGTAACAAAAAGAAAGCGGTTTGACAGAAAGGGTAATGAGTGGGATGTACAAACTAGAGACATTATAAAAAAAAGGTGAGCACAGACAAAAGAAAAGCATTTAAAGTTTGTGTATATCCGTAAATGAAGATTACATGTATATTACGACTGTGTACTGAAGGAGTATATATATTATGCGGTGAATTTTGAATTTTCAAGATTGTAATTTGAAATAAGATTCAGTATACCGTTGAGCAATAGTGGAGGAATGAGTCATTATCCTAATTTGGACTTCTTGGAGAAAAGGCCGGCCCATATATATTGGATTAAAGTGTGGGACAATATAATTTGTCCTAACTGAAAATTAATCAAATCAATAATTCTATATAAATGTTTTCTAAAAAAAAAAATTATATATATGTCTATTCATTAATAATAGCTTCTCGCGTAAATTACTACCGAGTATCTGTCACTAGTAATCCATAAACATGACGTATTTAAGAAGATAGTCTTTTCATGTAAAATGTATTTCCTGGAGTAAGAAATAGAATTATCTCAATTTTTCCAACTTACTTATCAAACCATATCAAATTAAAAGAGAGCAAAATTATGGATATTTAAAATAGGTCACAATTCATAACTACTTAAAACACACCATGCTAATTTGTGACTTTTAATTATGACGGTGAAATATACTAGAATAGTTTGTTCACCTGAGTTTAAATAAAATAACAATAGATCCCAATCTTGATATCGTGTCAATTACTAAATGTTTTTATTGAAAATTAAGAGATCTTTACGAATGCAATGTCTTTCTATAAATAAAGAAAGACAAATGATGATAACCAATGCTCTTTAATTATTGATTATTTTTCCCTTTTTTTCTTTCTTTTTTTTTGGTTAGAAGGTGAGACGTCTTAATATCTCCAGCACAAGTTTAAATGATGCACTTCACTTGACAATATGTAGTACTGAGATTTATATAAATCGAAGGAATGATGGCTACTTATATCCTTATGGAAATCTTGCAAAAATTAAGCAAACATATAACGTGGCCATAAGCTTTCCACCAGAATATTAATTAAGAAAATAAAAAAGATGATTTAGTACTTGATTTTGAATATTAATTATCATTTGATCATGATCATTACCACCATACAATAGCCATGCTGCATGCTTTGAAAAATGGGTAAGAACTTCCATGAGTGGTTGAACTGCCATAAGGGCCTATTTGTTTGGCGTTTTTCAAATTTTTTTCGTGTTTGGGAAATGCCAAACAAACATGTGTTTCTACTTTCTGAAATAAATTTTTAATATTTTAATTTTATCAAACTACTCTCTCAAAAGCCAGACAAAAAACAATTTTATTATCTTTGAACAAAACATATAGGGTCTATTTGGATGGGTTTTGGCTCGGTTTCGCGGGTCTCGGTTTAAAAAAATGGTTTGGGTGGTTTTGATAAAACATTTGAGACCCCATTTGGATGGGTTTTGACTGTTGGGTTTTTTGGTTTGAATAAGTTGAAACCCCACTTGGATTGGGTTTGGATGTTGGGGTTTAGGGGAAAAAGTATGTGGTAGGTGTCAAATCAATGTATTTTTTAGTGAGATTTGAGGGAAAAAATGGGTGGTAGGTGTCAAATCAATGTTTTATAGGTTTGAAGAGTTTTAATATGAGTTTCTGAATAGGTTTTTGATGGTTTTATGGGTTTGACGAAAACTCATTTGAAAGGGTTTTGGCTTGGTCTCGTGAAACCCGCGAGACTGGGCCAAAACCCAACCACATACACCCTAAACTCTACTCTGATTTGACATAAAGTAATATATCTCTTACACAATTTATCTCACATAACAAACATGATTCGACATAAGTTTTTCACATCTTACACCTACAACCTAACTCTTCCAAAAAAAACATACACCTACTTTATTTCTCAAACCACTCTCTCAAAACTCAAATAAACAACATTACGCAAATCGAGATTATTAACATCCACTAATCTCCCAAACACCAAACAAACAAGCCCTAATCTTGTGAGTAAACGTAATTATATGTGATTTTCTCAAACTACTCTCTCAAAAGCCAAACAAACAACAATTTTATTATCTTTGAACAAAACATATAGGGTCTATTTGGATGGGTTTTGGCTCGGTTTCACGGGTCTCGGTTTAAAAAAATAGTTTGGGTGGTTTTGATAAAACATTTGAGACCTCATTTGGATGGGTTTTTACTGTTGTGTTTTGTGGTTTGAATAAGTTGAAACCCCACTTGGATTGGGTTTGGATGTTGGGGTTTAGGGGAAAAAGTATGTGGTAGGTGTCAAATCAATGTATTTTTTAGTGAGATTTGAGGGAAAAAAATGGGTGGTAGGTGTCAAATCAATGTTTTATAGGTTTGAAGAATTTTAGTATGAGTTTCTGAATAGGTTTTTGATGGTTTTATGGGTTTGACGAAAACTCATTTGAAAGGGTTTTGGCTCGGTCTCGCGAAACCCGCGAGATTGGGCCAAAACCCAACCACATACACCCCATACAAACTCTACTCTGATTTGACATAAAGTAACATATCTCTTACACAATTTATCTCACATAACAAACATGGTTTGACATAAGTTTTTCACATCTTACACCTACAACATAACTCTTCCAAAAAAAACATACACCTACTTTATTTCTCAAACCACTCTCTCAAAACTCAAATAAACAACATTACGCAAATCGAGATTATTAACATCAATTATATGTTATTTTTAATCTAAGATTCGATTAGATTTAGAGAGACAGCTTTAATCTTTAGGAATATGGACTGTTGGGTAGGATTGGGGGCCTGATTATCTCAAATTGACTATATTTGTATCTGATCCAGTTTCAAGTTTTGGTAATATATATGGATCCAATCAAAACTGGCTCATAATTGTGAACTCGGTTATGACAATTTTGTCCTTTACATAAAATTACATTCAACCATAATTTTCAAGAGGCTTACAGCGTTCTACTCATATAAGGGAAATATTAGAAAAAAATCTCGCAATAAAGAGCCCAAAAAGGCCCATAATGATTTGCCCCTTTCTCTAATGATAGTGCTATTCAACATTTGTTATTGTAAAGTAAAAAATGAGGCCCAGATCGGCAGAAAAATAAATAGGCCTTTAAAGATTTTCAGCATTAACATGTCATCGTAGGCCCTGTTACATTGCAAAACTATTCGTAATATTATAATTAATCCCTAGAAAATATATTATTAAAATTTTGTTCCAAAAAAAAAATGTGTATGTTGTGATCTTCGCTGTAGTATATATAATGCCTAAAACCCAAATCCACAATCATTTTGTTATTATATATAGGAACTAAAAAAAAATGTCCCAATAATTTGAGATAGGAATAGAAATTGTATAAGAAGTTATTACGTTAAATGAAACATTTCAAATACAATTTGGTGTTTGGTGGAGAAAATGTTTGTGGATGTGATACACCAATTCATTAATTACTAGCTAGTACGTAGGAGTAGTATTTAAAGAAGGCCACCAAACATATTATGCAGCACAATCTACCTCAAGAAAGAAATCTTACCAAAGGGTCAGTACCCTACATTCAATGGTCAAACTCCAATTGCCTTTGCAAACAATACTTATAAAGAGTAGAAGATTTCTAAATTAACAATTACTTTATTTATTTTTTTGAGATGGTGAATAAATCGTTACATCAAACACTATATCGAATCGAAAGTAAACTAATTACAACTGTTAAACTGCTAGTATTAAACTAAAGAAATACCCACATTCGTGGGAGTTGAACCCATGACCTTTTGGTCATAAAGCCTCATCCTTAACCACTTGGTTAAGATGTCAACGGCAACAATTACTTGATGATATATATATATATATGTATATATAGTTTTTTACTCCTCAACACATGCCGTGTGCCAAGTAAAGCCAGAAAGTGCATGTGCGTATATATCTAGTGTTGTAGGCAGTTTGACAAAGACCGGATATATATAATTAACAATTTTAAATACTAAATAATATACTCATTTTAATTTGGAGTTTGAAGAAACTCCGTATTTCACAAGCTTGAGAATAATTAGGTAACACCAAATTAAAATATTTTATCGGATTAATATATATTGTCTATATATCAATTCAATAATGCATTTCAATTTTCTTAGATTTATATAGTAGTCCATAGCAGATGGATCTAGGATAAATTGATAGATGCGCAAGATGAGATGATGGTGAAGTCACATGTGGTTGACGACAATAATTATTAAAAAAATAAAGGGCTACATATATAAGTACGTTAATGCATGTGATTAGGGAAATAGACTGAATAGATTAGGTCATTAGGCAAACATGCGATGCGACACCTATTAAGTACTTTATTAAAATCAAAGTAATGGCGGGTCCTTAATTAGATGAGATTGGTAATATTCCAAATGCATCTTTAGTCCTTATTTATTTAATTTGATTCCTTACTTTGATGATGGCTTATAAATAAATATTTAATTGGAAACACTCTAAGATTACACGAAAAATAGATAGAATTAATATTTTCGGGAAAAACTTTATTAATATAATTAAAGTGTTCAAATTGATCGATTTTGTCACATAAATTAAAGATCTAATAATATTAATTTTATCTTGTCAATTTTCCCATCCCACCCAATATATTATAAATAAAATGTAGAGAGTAGAGAAAAGAATCATATACTGTAGAGTATTATCATTCCCTCCAATCCCCTTCACCATTAAAACTCCAACTCCCACCCAATCAATCGCCGCCACTATTAATTTAATTCCACAAAAGAAATTAAAACTCCATTCCAATCCAATCCAATCCATTCCATTCCAATGGGTTGCTGGGTTAGCAAAAATAAATCATCCAAAGCACCCCTCATTTCAAACAATAACAATGACACAAACAGCAAATCACCACCGCCGACACACCCACTCCCTGAAGAAGAAACTGTCAAAGAAGTCCTCTCCGAATCAATCCCCAAATCCGTAAGCCCATTCATAAGAACCGCACCTTTATTATCCAAACCCGCACACAGAAAGAAGCACCAAAACGATGCCGTTTTCATGGCATTCCCGCCCGATGATTTCTCCGAGATCGGAAGCACCGTCAGTGAAAGCGTCAGCGTTTCCACGACTGTGACGGAAAATAGAGAAAACGACGAGAGGTCTCCTGCCAGATTTAAGAATCGCTCATTTTCCGGCGAGGTGAAGAGGGAAAAGTCGACAGTAGGGAAATCTCCGGGTCGGAGGTCCGAACCTTCTCCCGACCGGGTCAGGCCAGGGTACGGGAGGAGAAGGGAAAATGGGGAGAGCTCCGGTAGAAGATCGAGGTCTCCGGTGACGCGTACGGATACTGGAGTATTGAAACCGGGTTTGGGTCGGAGTTTATCGTCGAGGAAAACGGGCAAGTCTCCTAGTCGTGTTGGATCCGGTTTGGGTGAGAGGATCCGGAAACTGGACGATGGGGAAGATAAGAAATGGGCACCGACAAGTAATGAGTTGCTTGAAAATCCACTTGTGTCCTTGGAGTGTTTTATCTTTCTTTAGTGTAGTACTAGTATGTTAAGGGTTAATTTTGGTATGTAAAAGTGGTGGACTGGAGATTAATTTTGGAAGTTCTAGTAACCAATTTAACTGTATTCATTTAAGCATAAATCCAATGTATTTATTTAAAATTAATAATATATTACTCAACTTTATTTCCTTTCCTTTCAAAATATTCTCTAAAATCAGTCTAAATTAAAGGAAAGACTAATTAAGATAAGTTTGAATGATTAATAGAAATGAATCTCGTTTGGGGCTCTTATACTATTCCAAAATAAGGGCAAAGGCAATCGCGACCATCTATAAATAGGACTTCCCAAAGAAACTACAATCCTCGTCAACCAAAATCTTCGGTTTCGCTCCCAAAGCCCAAAGGTAATTTACTCGGCTTTAGTGGTTGAACACACCATGGCCTTGTGTCAATCGCATTGTTTCTTCTTAACTTTCTCAAGGTGATTCCATCTCTTTTGTATAATTGTTCACAAATTTATTTAGCTAAGAAATTTGAATTAATTTATTGATATAATTGATGAGGGCTATTTTACACTTATGGTCGAACTGAACTTCATCAGCATATTCAGAGCCAATCCGACCTGAGAAGATGAAATGGTTCACGATCGGCTCGATCTGCTTTATTGCCTTCTATCGACCTGAAGATTGATCTTAAAGGTTTATTGGGCCATGAGGGACTCCTTGGCCATGCAGGATTCCTAGGCCTAGAAGGACTCCTAGATACTTTAGGATTAGGTATTTAGTATAAATAGCAAAGACACCATTGTAATAAAGATCTAGAATTTTGCCTATCAATAAGAATAATTCAATTGTTCTCCTCTTACGTTTTTACTAAATTTCATACAACTCTTGTATTGCACCATCCTGAGTTATTTAACCAAACCCTAAATACAATATTGTTCTCATAATTATTCTCTATTACTGATATTATAACTTACGAACGAATTAATCAGGCTAAATCAATAATTATACACAAAAATATCAAAATATATGTTAACACTTGCATAATTTTTATTTTTTTATGAACAGTGGTAAATAATTGTGAAAAAAAATGTGTAACGGAATTTGTATCATTTAGTGGTCCAAACCTGTTCCCAAGCACAGAGCCGTTCTTGAACTTTGTATTACATCATTTGGCTTCCAAATACTATTTGTTTCTTCTTCTTGGTATTTTTGGATTATTTTGTTGTTTTCATTCCATTGCTGACAAACCAAATTTATGGTGTCCAAACTTGGAATTGGTTGTGCGAGGAAAAGGATGTTCGGTAGCCTCGAAATTCAAACTTTGTGCAGAGTGTGACTATTCATAATCTTACGGATGATATATAGTAAATGTTTGTTTTATTGTACAAATTTTGCACTTTTTAAAGTGTTGAGATGACATTCGTCAATTTACAATTTTTTCATTCTGTTTTTTTTTTTTTTTTTAATTTATTGTTTTGAAGGATTGCAAACTAATTAAGAAATATAATAAATAATTATTTTTTTGAAATAAAAATTCCAAAATATCATTTTAATTAAGTAATCACTGCATTAATTATAAGCATTAACAAGAAGAGTAAAATTGATAGAAAAAAATTAATTTTACATTGAACTCCTAAACGACAAATAAAAGTAAATAAATTTTTTTTTTGTCAAAAAGACCAAAAAAAAAAAAAAAAACAAAGGGAGTACAATTTTCTAATTTGGCCCACCCGTGGGTGAATTCATATGTTGCATTCAACATTCATTCGGTGGTAGTATTGGTGTCCCAACTCACATTTTTAGCTCAACACTTCGCCCTTGTCTAGTTTTATATTGGCTACAAATCCAATTCAATTATTAGTGATATGTAAAATTTATTCTCGCTTCATTTCAAAATACATGTCGTTTAAGTAAAAAAAATACATGTCGTTTTGAAATGGAGGGAGTACGTAATTCGATAGTTTAAATTTGACTTATTTTTTTCATATAAAATTTGTTTAGTTTTGGTAATCAATTATCATAAATGTTGTTATATAAATTCTAATGGTATTTTATATTTGCATGTGACTTTGCACTTGAAAATGATTTATTATATAGAAATTTTGAATTACTTAAGATTATATATATATATTTTTAGAGAAATAATCGTTATATTAATATCCTTATATCAAACTAAATTAGAAATCTATTTAATTATAATCAAATTACAAAGAAAATTCATCAACAAACAATACTAGTATTAAACTAGGAGAAAAATCTAAATTTATGGGAGTTGAACCCAGAAGGAACTCTTGATTCTGGGATTTCAGTCTTATCACTGGACTACAGCCTCATTAGCAACGTCATATTTCTTTTTAAGTGCAGTATAATAACAAATAAATTGTTTTGTTATTAGATTTGGACTTGGTTTTTGGTGATTTCTTGGCCCGGAGTATATTCGAATTTTTTAGATTTTTTTTATCAAATTAATATTTAAAGATCAATCAACTTTAAATTGGCATTTATCTAAATAGCAATTGACGCCCCTAAGTTAAAGATAGTTAGATAATGAAAGATGGTTAGCAAATTATTTAAATTTCGACCCAGGATAGAAGGGAAGGGTTCAAATTTAAAGATGTGGTGCAGCGGAGGTATAAAACAATTTAAAGATGAGTAAAATTGTTATACTCTACTCAATAAGCCAGGCCCAACCCTTATAAGAGAAAATTAAGATTTTTTTTTTTTTGATTCATTCATTACAATTTACATCGAGCTAAACAGAATCGAAGCAGATCAAAGAGAGAAAGGAAACGATGACGCGAAGGCCATCATACCCCGTGGTTGATCCCAATCCTTCTTTCATAAGTATCGTTGCGAACTTCAAAAAGAAGGATTGCTTCTTAACCGCTTTTTGCACCGTCGCCTCCTTCTCCGTTTTGGGAATTCCTCGAACAGTTTCGCTTAGGGTTACGTATGGTGCGGCGGCATTTATCGGAGCTTTCACTTACGGCTACATCAAGACTTACAACAGGCTGAGGGGTTTTGTCCATCCTGATGATTGATGACATTAATCAATTGCTAAATATATATAGTGATAAGTAATTTCTGTTTTTTAATTAAATTAGGGTTTCTGATCATGACGCTATGATGAGATATTGAACATCTTGGTTTCTTTATTATATATTGTTGTGCTTGTGCTGAGTGTTGTTGCGATTATTTGCAATTAATAGGGTTTGTGGCGAATTTTCGCATCCCTCATTTGAGACACTGTATTGTGTCAAATTCGACACCCCTAATTTAATGATGGTTAGCAAATTATTAAAATTACGACCCTGGATGGAAGAGAAGGGTTCAAATTTAAACATGTGAAAAATATTTTTCATTTGGATAGAAGTTGTACAGCAAATAATCATCTCAATTCCCAAATAACATTTTGAGAAAACATAACAATAAAATGCACAGATAACACAGGTTCGTCATCCGAAATTTGATGCCTTATGTTTTAGATGTTACTGCAAAATACCACCAGAGTAAATGTATATACAATCACATTCTAATTTTCTAAGCCTATGGACAAAAGAAGGCTTCGATCGGTTCAGGTTCTAAGTAGTTAATAACTAGGAATATATATATATATGCATCTAAACTTGCTGTTGATGTGAAGGCCATGGCCTACGTTCTGGAGGACAAGGAACGGGAGCTGGCTGTGCGATAAACGTCGGAACATTGTTACCCGGCATCAACACTGAAACTTCTTTGGCATTATTACCAGATATCTGAAACAATTAAATAATCACTATGTTATTATGCTTCTTCTATTTTGAATCAAACGTAATAGAATTGCATACGTGGTCATAAATGAGTTTGAGTCGAGATGAAACCATTTTTTTTCTTCATATTGAATAGCCAACTTAAGTAGTTAGATATGATAGTCATTTATTATTTACTACTATCACTTTTGGTCAAGAAACTGATAATAGAGTATATAGAGTTTGATAGAATCCATCTCACTCTACATATATTATATAAGAAATTGATAATAGGCAGTATGGTATTCTTCTCATTATTCTACATCTATCAAACTAAATCCCAATGTTTGAAATTAAACATCTAATCGCGCGACAATCAAACATTTAGCATAACTACATGCACATGTCTACCATTAAACAAGTAAATAATGGTGTAATCTGCAATACATGGAAGCCTAGCTAGTTGTGGTGTGTTATTAAAGTTGGTAATGAATTGAAGACATTAAACAAACAAGAAAACATTGAAATTTCAATAAAGGCAGCCTGTCCCCAAATCCAGGGCTTGCCATGAGGGGGAAACATAAATATTTAATTTTATGGGATCAAAATATATACAAGGGGTGGGGTTGAACCCAATATGATGAACACTATACTTAGGCTATAAGCTCCAATTCTCATTAATTAATGTAGGGACCTTAAAACCAGCTAACAAAAATCATGGATAGTTCATTTTCTAAACTATCTAGAAATGTTGTTTCATTTACTATCATGTGGCATTGGACCCTTTTAGATCGAGGTTGTCCCAGGTCTAGCCTCATCAAGACGGGGAAAATTCTTGCACATACCTGGTCTTTCATAGACCATACACAAAATCTATTAAAATTTATTTAGTGGAATGCATTAATTTTGTTTATGGTCTACTAAAGACATGGTCTACACAAGAATTTTCCGCAAGACGGGATCAAAATCCATTTCTCTATGGTTACACTCAATTCAAGCCCAAATCTCGCCCTAGCCCGTCTCCCAATCCTAGTAAAACCATTTAAACTTTATCGAAATCATGTTACAAATTTTCAAATCCCACAAAACACATAATGCAAAATCATGTTTCAAAAGTTTCACATAATGCAGCAAAACAGATAATGTAGTTTAAAAAAGGATTTTTGTCAGTAGAGCTAGCATTAGCAATCAACACAATGAAAAAACACATTAATTAAAGTGAAGAAAATACTCACTTTAGGCGAGAGGTAACCAATCTTAGCACCGCCCATATGAATCTGGGCCTCCTCAATGTGGGAGCGTCGGAACCCTGCACCGGACGGCGAAATCGGAGGCGAGTTTGTCCTGAGAACTTCTCGAAAATAGCCATCACAAGAAACATAGAAATGAGAATGGCAGTAGCCACAAACCCAAAAGAAACTGCATTCACAGAGTTATCAAAATGTGTCCAGTGATCATCTTTCTGGATGAACAACGGAGCAGCACCACCCGGCGCAGCCGCCCAACCGCCCCACCCCTCTTCTTCACCACCCATTGCAAAGATGAGATTTTTTCAAAGAATGGAAGATTATAAAAGTATATTCTTTGTTTGAGGAGACAGTTATGGCAGTTTGGAAAGACAGGGGGGGAAGCTTTTTTTCAGGGGTTTCTTGTAGTAGACATTGTTGTTGTGTCAATAAAACAAAACAAAACAAGAGAAGACAATTAAGGGTCTCTTTAATTTGATTGATTGGAGGCTAGGTATAGGTATAGTTTTACTACTACATAAGATTCTTTTTTACTCCATTTATGTAAAGAGAGGAGAGAAAGAGGTGACCTTAAGCTGAAGGTTGAAAAAAAGAGAGAGAGATTAATTGCTGCTGCTGCTTTTTCTTGAATGAGTCCATAAAGAAGAAAAGGAGTTGGAATTAGTACCCTCTGCTCTGCTCTCTGTATTTTTGACAGTTGAAAGAAACGTCTCTCATATTTCTCTGTTTAAGCTCATGTATTATTTATTGTGTGTGGATGACTTTCATTTCATTCACATGCACTCCTTTTTTTATTCATCAATCCCTAAAAAAAAATGTTGTAGATGTACATAATTGTATGGATGAAAGTTTCATTTTATTAATATATTTTGGTTAGTTAAATTGTAGAAATATTTTTTCGATAATGTCTTGAAAATATCTGAAAAAACTATGAAACTACAATATATTTTTGTTTAGATTGGCCTTAAACCATTAACATTTTAGTATAACCATATAACCTGAAAAAAATTATAATATAATCGAAAGTCTCTAATTATTTTTGCTCTATAAATATTTTTATGTAGCCTAATGTATTACTCCTTATGTTTCTTATAATTTAAAAAATACTTGTATCTTATTTGTGTATTTCACTAAAAAGTATGCAATATCTGCAGAAAATATTTCCTCCTAAAGAAACCGTACTGCCAAGAAAATTACTTTTTGATCATTCTTTTCCCTTTTTTTATTTTCTCAAACAGAAGAAAATACCTTAAGAATAAAAATATACATTGTATATATAATACTGTAAGTCTGTAATATTCTTATAAATCTGATGAGAGTATAATCCTCTGGATCTCAGATGAAAAAGGGAAAACATTCTAGACAAGTCACGACGATAAAGTACAAAACTTTATAAGACAAGGGCTGAGAGCCTAGAGCCGTAGGCCCATTTAATAATCTGATTTATCTTTTAATTCTTTATCTAATTTAGCAGGTCCAGCCCATTAATTCATTCACTCTTTATTTATTGGGTAATTGCTAACACATATTTTCATCATTTGGTTACACTAAAAAAGCAGTTATTTGTTTCAAATGTTGAAATCGCTCTGAGAGTGCCCCATTGATTTTTCCACACGTTTTCCTTTTTACATAATTCTTTCCCAATCTTGTTAATTATGTAAAAAGGAAAAAAAGATATGCATAAAGAAGAGTATAATATATTATTTAATTCTTTATTAATAGTGTTATATGCAAAGATAGAGTTTGTAAATATACTTGTTCGAGAATACATCAATAACAATTCAACTTGTTTTATAAAGGAAATGAATATAACTTGTTTTTCTATGGTTTATAAAGGAAATGAATGTCTTAAATCTAATTGTAAATTTTAAAGCTACAACAATAACAATTCAACTTATATTAATTTTTTTCGTACAAGTGTTTGGTGTTATAATTAAGAAAATCTAAACATGTGTTTAGATTTAAAAAATCACAAAATCTTATTTAAAACTTAATTATAGTAGAAATACGGTTTTAACTGTAGAGTCTTCAATTTGTGTTACAGTACTTTTTTTCATACGTTTGTGTTAATGTATGTTAAAGTACTAATTAGCATGGCATGGATGTGAATTATGTGAACTATGCTTATTGATCATTAGAAGGCGAAAGTGTGTAGTTTTTTTCTACTTTGTTATGAAAGACTTTCAAGAAAAATTATTATGGAAATCTTAACAAACAAGTAAATTAGTGTACAATCCAAATAAAATAATAATGTTTGTTGTACGAGTATCAATATAGAATACTTGCTATGTATTGGGCCTTTTGATTGGCAAGCTTCTAATTATATTCCTTAATCATGTTTGAGCTTTAAAATTATTGCTACTACTCCTGCACGTGAGATATCTCAAAGTGTATGTCATCACATTTTTTTTTTATAAGTGTGTACAAATAACAACATCGAAATTTACTTGTAATTCAAATTCCATATATGTAAGTTCCAAAACCTCTAGGGTTGTAAAATTATTTATGTTAATCAAATAAGGATAACACCAATAATTAACCCATGATGTAGTCTTTAATATACAGTTTTAATCACACAATTATGTATAATAAATATGGTACAATTTATTTGGTTTTTTATCTATAAATAAAGCATTACCATTTCTTAAATTTAAACAGATTATTAGAACTAACCGTAGCAATGGATAAACAATTGCTTTAGATCACTTTATTTAAATCTCTAGCCGACACAACAACCCCCAAATTGTCGGGATTCTGAGTTTTTACACCAACAAACTATACACTATTTCCTAGGGATTGTCCCTAATCCACTTCTTCGATTGCCTAACCAAACAATCCTCAGCCGTCGATTAAGGAATCCTATAAAGTCAACTCCACACCCAGAGTCAAAAGTGTACTGGAGCAGAATGCCACGTGAATTCGCGTGTGCGTGAGTCTTCAGGTTTTAAAGAGAGAGAATTTTCTGGGCAAACGTTTGTGTTTTGACTGAAAAAGTGAAAAGTCAGATTTAGAATGGACCAATAGTGGTATAATCAGGTGCGTGTGGGGGTAGCTGGGCTCGTGTGTTGATGGGCGCACTTTCATATATTGGGCTTCACGTGAAAGGTCTTTTCTTAAACTTTTTGCTTTTCTTTGATGATGACTTGTGGAATTTAGGTCCTATTTTGTTAGGGTTTTATTTCGATTGGTTTTGATTTCGAAAAATTAATTTTGGTAGTTTAGATTAAATTTTGAAATTTTATATGAATTGAGTTGAATATTGAGATTTAGACTTTGAAAAAATTGAAATTGCATTTGAATTGAATTTAAATATTGGGGTTTTGAGGTGAAAAGAAGTTGGTAGGTATCAAATCATTATCTTTATAGGAAAAAATAGGTGGTTTAAAACACTGTCTTTCATAGGTTTGATGTTAATTATGTTTAAATATATGTATATAATGATTTTGACTCAATTTTGCAAAATCCCGAAAACAAGCTAAAACCTAACTGCATGGCTTAATGGCTTAATTGGATAAATTGCTATTTTTCAAATCACAAAAAGGTAAATTGAACATTATAAATATCACAGGGATAAATTGTCATTAACTCAGATAAAGTGTAAAGTTTGTATTATTGGGATTATGGGTTGATTTCCACTGTTGTTTATAATTGGGACTCCGTTCGATTGTAAATAGTAGACTTATATCTGATAAATTCTCTCTTATATAATATATATCCTTCATTTCAACTCAAAGTAAAGTAGTACTTAATTTAAAAAGATTTGATTTGAATATCTTCCTTATTTTCTATAAAAAAAACCTTAATATTCAAAATACATTTAAACGTCAATCTATTCTTTTAAATTCTATCTCATTATGAAATTAAAATTATTCTTATATTACAAAATATTATACTCAAAGACAATTAATGGGTTATCTTATTCGCGCAAGTTTCAAGAATTTTAAAAAATACTTGATCAAATTATTTTTCAATCAAATCAAATAAAACCAAAAGTGCGTGAGCTAGTGTTTAGTATGTCTAGAAGAAAAGAGAGGGGTTTTCATGTTTGTAGGACCAGATGAAGACTCGTGTCCCAGCTACTTGATCGTGAAACAAATAATGAGGAGGGCCTAGTTAGGTTTTACTATGAACTAGGATAACAACATGATTTTCCGAGTAATAAGGATGTCAAATTGTCTCAATCAAATGTTAGAAAGTAGTAATTTGAAAGAACAAATTAATCACGACATAATCATATACAATATGTATTATATTTATTCAATCCTCTTTTGGACCAACAATTTCATTAATCGAAGGGTAAAGATGCACCAACAATTTTCTTGTGTTCCTTGAAGAAAACAACAAATCAAGAGTATTTGGGAAACAAAACAATGTCATTTAGTGGAGCTGTAAAATCCAGGAATGGCCCAACAAGTTGAGTACTCGACACAATCTTAGTCCAACCACCAATGCCAGTTAAGCCCACTATCCCCTCAATTAGTCATCACTAGAAATTGGGCCGTTTAATTGTATGCATGGAGTACATTATTATTACTACAATTGAATTTACTAACTTCTTTTTTATCCATCTTTGAATTCAGCTTTTCAGAGCAAAAAACCAAAAGAATTTGCAGACTGTTTAATTTCCATGTCTGTATCAGCGAAAAGGATCTCCAGTCCCACTAATTGTATACCACTTTGTGTCACATTTTTAATAAACTGCCACTTGTTATATATATTGATTACGCATCATACAATGTCATTTTTCACCCATCTTCTTCACCATCTCTTAATACAACCGATATGTGATAGAAATCGTAAGGCTTAGGAACTAAAAATCACTCTGCCATTACATCATATAAAAATGCATTTTGGAGATGGATCAATAATTACAAACTGGTTTCTAGATCTGAACATAAAGATATATGGCCGCCATCACTGCTGCTACTTCGAATCATATTATCATTGTTGCTATTTCAAATATGTGACCCCCATCCCTGTGCTTCTTAGTTGTTTCATGGAATGGTTTGTACTTTTATTACAAAATTTAATCAATTTTTCACCTAAATTGAAATAGCAATGGCAAAAAATAATATATTTCTCTGTAGGTCATCGATCAATAAAAAATCAGGACAATATATCAACTCGAACGGTTGAATTGATTTTTGGGTCCTTAGATCCATGTTCTTCTGTTAAAAATCTTGTTAAAATATTAATGTATTCAATCGATTTTTGAAATAACCACCATGATACCAATCAACT
Source organism: Penstemon newberryi var. newberryi (assembly GCA_030819805.1). Classification (NCBI taxonomy): domain Eukaryota; kingdom Viridiplantae; phylum Streptophyta; class Magnoliopsida; order Lamiales; family Plantaginaceae; genus Penstemon; species Penstemon newberryi. The sequence goes on along the minus strand of JAUALY010000005.1, from coordinate 44,354,914 downwards.
ATTTTTCTTGTTTCGTTTTATATCTGTAAATCCAAAATACTTATTTGTAAAAATTGATCTCTAACCTATGCCCTTGAAATGGAAGAATGACATAAGGGATTCAAGGGAAGATGGAAGATTAGAATAGATCTAAAGATGAGAACGTGGAAGACAGTTAGTGTAAAGGAAATAATCATGTGTGATGCGGATTAAATGTAATTGTCAAATGTCACTTATCTATGAATGGGACACAAAGTGGTACACAATATTGGGACATAGAAACCTTAGCGATGTATCAGTTATTGTCACTCTCGATTGGCACCAAAATTGTCTCCGATGTTGAAGTTGTGGCACAAAATATTCCAGCCCGAAAAGATACGGGGTAGAAATGTCAGCGAACTATAGTTGTGTCACAAAAAATGCAGCAATCCCTATGTTAATCTATATGATCATTTTTTTTCACATTTTATTGGATAAAAACACAACGTTATTTTATTCTCGTCTAGTTGTCATTTTATCACAACATAGAAAATTTATCGAGTTTGTTATTATAAATTTTTTATCGTGTATTTTTACTTCGGTGATTAATAAGATATTTTACTTTCATTTAAATGTTTCTTTCTTGCATATTATTTATATGATTATATGGATCAACATATACACTGGTAAACATTAACACGGTCATGTAGATTAATATGGAATTATTGTATTTTTTGTGCCGCAACTATAGCTCGCTGACGTTTTTACACCGTATCTTTTCAGACTGTCACATTTTGTGTCACAATTTGAATATTGGTGACAATTTTGGATATTACGAATGTCCCCCAGAGGTAAGATCTAATTACGAAAATCTTCCTCCGTATTGGGTATTACGAAAACCCCCCTGAAGTTTGTCACCATCTTACAATTAACCCCTTACCACTGAAAAATTTCAACTTTGCTCCTAGGGGTTATTTGTAATGTTTAAAATATCTTAAAAAAATTAAAGCTTGAGTGTTAATTGTAACATCTCATAAATTATAAAATTGATAATTATATATCTACTACCAAAAATTGAAAAAATTGTATAATTGCACATAAGTTTCCAAAAATACTAAAAAAATACCTTATTTTTACATATATATTAATAGTTTAATTTTTATAATAATAAATTAAACAAAATTCATTAATGATATTTTATAAATAAAAGAAATGTATTTACAAATTTAATTTAATTAATTATTTTTACATTGTATTAATAAATTTAATATTTTAAAAAATAATAAGAAAATTTAAAAATCAATATAAATTTTTAAGTTACTTTTTATGTTTATAATAATAAAATTTATTAAATTATTATAAACATAAAAAATAATTTATTCATTTAAATGTGTAAAAAAATTCTTATATTTATTAAATATAATTAATAAAATTTTGTTTATTTTTTTATTATAAAAATTAAAATGTTAATAAATATGTAAAAAATTATATTTTTTAAAATTTATGGCCAATTATACAATTTTATCAATTTTTTGGTGGTAAATATATAATTATCAATTTTATAATTTATAAGATATTACAATTAGCACCCAAAATTTTATTGTTTTAGGAGATTACAAACATTACAAATAACCCCCTAGGGGCAAAGTTGGAACTTTTATGGGGTAAGGGGTTAATTGTAAGATGGTGACAAACCACATGAGAATTTTCGTAATACCCAATACGTGAGGAGAATTTTCGTAATTAGACTTTACCTCGGGTATTCGTAATTTACCCCTTAAATAATAAATTAAACTAGATAAGAAGAAAAAATTCACACATTCCGCACCAAGTAATAAATGCAGTTTCCATGTACCAAAAAGAAAATTGCAGTTTCCTTCTATAACAAGGCAAAAAATAATTATGATAGTAGTATTTTATACATGCGGATTGCATATATAAAAACAAATAAAAAATAGGTGACTTTCCCAATCTTTTCCTAGTCCTAAATTCAATGTTTTCAGAACCGGACCGGACAATGAACCGGTGAGCCAACTGGCCACTGGTTTTACTGGTCAAACCGGTCGAACCGATAATCGGACCGGATGACATCATAATGATATAATAAATATATTTAATTTTAAAGTATATACAATATTCCTAAAATTTAAACATTATCCTACAATTGATTAAAAATATATAAAATTTTAGAATATATTTAAATTAAATCACATAATATTTACATAACTTATATCATAATTGTAATATGATACTAATTTGCAAGCTCATATAAATATAATATGACTATATTTCTTTATAAACATTTAAAAGTGTAAGTTAAAAATACGACAAACTAAGAGATTAATAATTTTAAAATATGATTATGTATAAAAGTCTAATATTCAAAATCAAACTTGCATAATATATCGATTTGATTTTCAAAATTTGACACTCTTTATCCTAAAATAATATTAGAAAGAAATATCTTATAGAACAAATTTTAATAAAAAAATATTATTTGAGTATTAATTTTCATTGATAATGTGTAAAATGTTAATTTGAATTATCATAATCTAATTTATAAACAAATTTGGCTACAGGTTTTCTGTAATTTATAAATTTGTTTTGTACTAAAAGTTCAACAAAAATGATGTAGCCTAACTGGTAAGGAAGTTATCTTTCATACAAGAGGTTAGGTGTTCAAATCCCATCTTCTACAAAAAAATTTAGTTTAATTTTAACATTAATAAAATTTAAAAAATCAAAAAAAAAAAAAAAGAAATTCAAAATCGGGTTGAACCGGCCCAAACCGGTTCGCCGGTTCATCGGTTTTGGACCTGTTCAACCCGGTTCAAACTGGTTTTAGAGTCAACTGGTTTTAGGGGTAAACCGGACCGGACCACCCTCCGGTTCGCGGTCGAACCGGTCGGACCGTCCGGTCCGGTCCGGTTTTAATAACATAATCCTAATGGGAAACGGACACCGCCCTTGTTTTTTTTTATTATTAAATTATTAAAACTCCGCAGAAAAGTGCGAACAGAAATCAGAATAGTCAGAATCAAAACTCCAATTGGGAATATTAAAGTTGTTAACCTACGCCCCCATCCCCTTTCTCCTCCTCATTTATAACGTACGCTTCTCCAGAAATTATTAGGAGTATTCTTTAATTTGCAGACAAATTGCAGGGTACTTTCTTGCTGAATTCTCACACATATAATAATTATTGTTCAAGCACACACATACGTTACCATGCGTATATGTGTTTGTATTGGGAAATAGGAATTGGGATTGAACTTTTGCTGGAGAATTAGGGTTTATTGATAGAGCCAAAAGATCGATATGATGGTGGCGAAAGCAGACGAGGGATCATCGGGTGCGATGGGCGAATTTTTTAGTGCGGACGATGAATGTGACGACGTGTACCTCGATCTTGATTCTTTTTGGAGTGTCATGGGTCCCCCTGAACCTACACAGGTTTTTTTCCTTAATCTTTAATGATATTTATGGGGTTTTCTATGTGAAATCTGAAATACTTTGTTAGAATTGCTATACGATACATGATTTGGCCTTATTGAATGACCAAATAGTGTGAATTGATTGGTTAATTGGTGGCAACTAGTTCTTTACTGGCTGTATGATTTGATGTTTGGAGCAGTGAGTGAGTTTCGATGCTGCATATTGTTTGGTTTACCAAAATTTGGCTTTATGCATGTTTATTAAGTCGGTTCAATCTGAAATTGAACTGATTTCTCGTGGGTTTTCTGCTATATGTTCTTGAAAATCTTGGGTTTTTTTTACAACAATGTGGATTGAATCACGCACAGTGCTTGGATAATGGTAATTGTACAGTTTTTGATAAGTGTACCAGAGAACATCGACGTAGATCTAAGCTCAAGACCCATTTAAAGTTAACGGTGTCTTTATCACTTCAGTGATTGATTTAGTTAAGGATTTACCTAAGTTCAAGAGCCATTTATGTTCTGATGTTTGATTACTTATCAGACAATATATACACTCAGTCCTAACTTTCTTAAATCTAAATATGCTGAAATTTTTTAAGGATCCTTTTTAAGCTTATTCGTTGACCTTGTTATTTTTTGCTATTAATATGCCAGGTGAGAGGTGCGTTCTTTTAAGACAATAGAGTACTATATGGTAGATGCTGCAGAAGCATTTTTTTTTCTTGAAGAGATTGAATAATTGAGAATCTACTAATTATTTGCAAGACAAAACATCATGTTCCTCGTTAGAGTTTGTAGGAGAGAAGGATTTTTAATTGTGAAATTAGTTGGCTGTTGAAGTGACTTCTCGCAACGGGTCTTATAACTAGGAACAAGGAACAAAACAAGCATGGATGAAAATATAATACAAAATGTTTGCTAATATATTATTTCACACCAATTCCTCCCTCTAGCCGTCCTCATGCTATCTTCCTGCATTATCCTCTCCTTGCCCTTCTCTCTAATGTGTATTTGTCTCAGCACGTTCAAACATCTGGATTATATCTTGAAAAAATTTGTTTTTCCTAAAAATCTCTAATATTTAATCCATTGGATGGTTAAATGATTTGTATGTTCTTCGTTTACAGGGCTGTGTAGACGATGATTTTCCATTTACTAACAACATAGAAGGTTGGTAAGCTGTTTTTCATTTGTTCTTTTCTTCCCTTTTCCAATTTTCCACTGCATTTAGTGTGTGATTTTCTCTACATTTGACCTAGAAGAAATGTCGTGGGAAGGAATTCATAACATTAGATGATTAATTTTGAGATGAAAATCTTCCTCTAGAATGATCACTTATTGCATTTAGTTCACTGTAGCATATCTATGCAATTGATTATTGTCATACTAAGGTTCTGGAAATTCAGTTCATGCCACAATTTTCCGAGTTAAATAAGTTATCAGATGTTATTTTGATAGGACTGGAGGATCCAAAAGTGGCGCTCTCACTGAGAGATGACATGCCAGGATTTGGTGTACTATCGCCTTCTTACAACTCCGAAGCCTCAGATTGTAGGACGGGATGTTCTGAGAGTTTCACAGAATCTGTTGCAAATTCTGTTGCTCCAGATGGTGGCAGGATTGAGCCTTCATCCCAGGTTAATTTTGCAGAGAATACCTGCCCCGGAAGTGTCACTGATTTTACTCGTGTTCAGAGTGATGGCCTTCCGTATACACATGCAGATGGTGGGTTTCAGAGCTCCTCATCTTATTACCAAAATGGCAGTAAGAAAGTTCTGTTCGAGAAACTCAACCATAGTGACACTTTTAGTTTTTATGGTGCTGACCATAATATTAACAACCTGGTGTCTTCAGAGTGTTATCAACCAAACCATGAAGAAGACCTATTTGGGTACTCAAGGGCGGATGCTCATTCCAAAAGTAACGTTCATGGCATTTCATTTGATTGTTCTTGTCATGTTTTAGGCTAATCACTTTTTGTTGCTCATTATTCTGAATCTATTGTAGGAAAACTAACTAGGCTTTGATGCCGTCTGCAGATTTATACCTCGAACAAACCGATCTCAGGACTCCAGTTCTGCGAATGGAGGATTCATACATGGATGGAGAATGGACTTCTCAGGATGCTTCTCACACCGAGTCTAGTTCTTATGAAGTTACTGGGGCAGATATTCCAGAAATTTTATCTGAAAATGGTGGTCTGTATCTTTCGAGCTCAGATGATCCACCAGATCCTCTTTATAATTCTGGATTTCAGTCATTACCTAGCGATGATGGTAGGATGATTGAAATTATGGATGAAGGGAAGATCCTTGATGATGATTTGATTAGTATGATGTCCTATGAACATCTATTCGGGAATGAAGGTAGGCAGAGCAATGCCAAATCTGGAAACAGTAGCACTGTTTGTTTAAGTAGTAATCTTAGAGAGGCTGACATGCACACATTGCCAAATGAGCCAAAATATTCTTATCCTAATACTATGTTGAATGGATTCCGCAAAATAGAAAATCATATCAAGGTAAAAAATAATATTGAATCAGTTACATCTAATGACATTGTTTCCAGAGCTTCTGAAGTAATCGGTGATGTAATTAGCCGGACACATTATCGGGGTACAGGCGAGCTGCCTGCTAATGAGGGTGTAGCATGGCCTTCAACCAATACTTCGTCTTTGATTTATCATAAGAATTATACTTCCCATCCTAAAGATGAAATAAAATACATGCTTTCTGAATCAAACAGGAATCTCTTTTCTCTTGGTATGGCTGGTGAGACTCCTGTAAAAAAGTCCACTATTGTTGCTCATAATCCGCTATCTGTTATACGGTTGTCAGGTCAACCAGGTATACTGCCTTCCTCTTCCATTAAGGCAGAAGTTAATTTCTTAAAGATGGAAAATGAGGTGCCAAAGTTCAATGGTTACAGTCTTCCAAATATCACTTACCCAGGTGTTCAGAACAAGAGATTTGAGCAAAGTATTGTCGACGATGATTCTGATGTATGTATTCTTGAGGATATGAGTGCCCCTGCACGACCAAATTCTACAGTAACGAATGCTAAGTTGGTTGCCACTTCACAATTTTCAGCATCAAGAGACCCTGTGAGCCAGGTGGCTATGGTACAATCAAAGGTTAAACAAAATGATGAAAGGGTCATTTTTCGAGTTGCACTGCAGGTGAATTCAGTAATCTAACCTTTTCTATAGGAAGCTTTAATTAACATACTCACTGACTGAAAGCACCAGCATGCTGTTTTCTAACTATTTGATAATGTATCTAGTGTACTTTATTATTATCTTGTCAAGTGGGAGGACGTTTGGCTTATTTGTGCTTCATATGAAAAACGATAAACAGTGTCAAGCTCATGTGAAGGTGGTGTACCTAAATATTTGTCTTGGTGACTTGCCTAAGCAATTGGTTGAGACTGGTCGCCTACAGGGTCTCTCCTTTAACAACTAATTTAGGCTGTTTAGCATGCCCTATACTGGGTCTTTTTGTGTAGTCTCTTTGTGGCACTAGTGGTCTGTTGTAAGATCGATGAGAAAAAACGAAGATATGTTTTTGGACAGGTAATAGGAATCCCTTTTCAACATGTGGTTGTATTTTAATCTGTGGTTTCCTGTATACACTAGGCTCTTGGTAATGCTGATTTGAAAGTCTGATGACTAATTAAACATTTGGCATTTCAATTGCTCTCAGTATGGTATTTAGTCAAATGCTCTTGATTTTGTTGGTTTTATTTATTTTGATTTTCTTTTATGAGAGGGAATCATCAATCATATGATACTTTTCATATAAGAATTATAGTATCAAGTCACACTATTTTATTCCTGTTAAACAATTGTCAATTTTTCGTCTGATGCCAATGCCATCGCGTGATCAACTATTTAATTGATGTGCTTATATTAAAATTATGCAATGAATTTCTGCCTCGTAATTTTTCTGAGTTCATGCATACAACTATACCTTTGGTTAGTAGCTCATGTCAAAATTTCTGGATCATATTAATGTCTCCTGTTCAAAAAATAAAATTATCCGTTTTACTTACATCTACAAACTGAACTTTATCTGTTCATTGCAGTCGTCCATATGGGTCCCACCACCTACTTTATCTCTTTTAAATCTTAAACATATAAAAACTCCACAAATGATGGAGACCCCGTATCTCAATATCACATGTTTTTGAGTTCTTATGATGTATCAAATAGTTGTTTAACCATGGTTGTGAAATTGTCTAGAAGTTGTGATGGATTATCTCAAACATTTTGTATAGAAATAAATTTGGTTCACCTTTCTTGAATTTATTTAAACTGGATGGTAGTTGCTTTAAGTATGTTTCTTTTGCGTGAGTTTATAGGTCAAGATTCTTGGAGGGACAGTATAAATTTAGTCTTTCGATTAATTTATATTTTAAAAATGAAAATTCGGGTAACTGTATGTTAAATGGTATTACGTAACCAATTTGAGCTTTCAGAACATTTTGATGGCTAATTTCTTTGAGCGGTTATAGTGTAATTTTGCATATTGTTGAAGTGGAAATTTAGTAACTGTGTCATGTCTCATCTAGTCCTTTTTTTTTTCTTGCTCATCAAATTAATTGAACAAAAGTTTTGCGTCTCCTGCAGGATCTTACGCAGCCAAAATCAGAAGCCACTCCACCAGATGGTCTTTTGGCTGTGCCTCTGCTGAAACACCAGGTATGAGATTGTTACTTGATTCTGGGAAGAATACATTTTGTTTTATTTTATTTAATGATTCTTTGGTGCTTTGTTATCTTTTTTTAGTCAAGGAAAAAGATAAGATGCAGGTTTTTTAAAATCCTTTGTTTAATTCCATTAAGGGTGTGCCCACGGACCCATACTAGCACCCTTTATTTATAGTCGTAACTATCTTTTGTATTCCAAAAGGGGTGTATATGTGTGCTCTAGAAATACAGAATGGGAGAAAATGTAGTGTTGTCCTCAGAAAAAAGATTGACCAAATACTTATATTTAACACATGGGGCTCCGTGAGGAAATAATATCACAGTGATTCTGGATCCGTATAAAGAAATATATCATTTCTATATTACAATTATGGAAATTGTATTCTATAATTAGGCCCTAACAAAACTTTGATTCTTTAGTAATAGATTGGAATTTAATTAAAATAACCCACAAGTATCACTAATTAGTTACTACAGTTGAAACAATTGTTGCCGATTGATGGAAGAAACTGAAGTGGATTCATCTGATCACATGGACAATACCGGGTACCAATGCTGATGCCGAGATAATCTTGTTAACTTTGCGGTTTCTTCCACCATAATTTGGTTACACCAGGATATTCAACATACATTGTGGGAGATTGCTACTACTGATAAATAAAGTCAATACATTTGATTCGCACAAAAGACAATTCTTGGGACCAATACCGAAGTTGGGAAAAATCATACTACCTCTGTGTTAACTTTCTCCCTAATTTAATCCAATCGGTGTCGACAAAATATTGTGCAACCACTTATAAAATGTCAAACAACGAGAACTTCAACTACTATGTCGACATCTTAAAACAATATAAACACTAACACAAACCAACTCCTTATTACTTACTCCTCCGAGCTATAAATTAGAGTGTTGCTCACAAATTCCAATAGTCTAACACTGCACATTAGAGAAAAAGAAAAGAACTAACATTCGATTGACGGCTTCCGCTGTCCAGGGTTTTGTCAGAAGTTTATTTTGGTAGACCTAACCTAGGCTCTAGATACCATGTAGAATTGTAGAATGGGGGAAATTGTTGTGTCCTTCCCAGAAAGTGATTGACCGCACTTTATATTAAACGACTGGAGATCCGTACAACGAAATAATATTACATTGGTTTTGCTTCCGTATAAGGAAATATATTTAATACCATAATTATGGAAATGGTATACCATAATTTTAGGCCCTAACAACTTTATGATTCTAGGCCCTAATTTAAATATCCTTCAACAATCCCTACTGATGCTAGTTAAGATTTTGTGCAGCGAATTGCTTTACACTGGATGGTTAACAAGGAGACTAAAAGTGCATGCTGCTCTGGTGGGATTCTTGCGGATGATCAGGTTGCCTTGGGGTTTATATTTTCCTCCTTTAGAATATACATACTGATCATTGCTATAACATTATCTATTCATTTCAATTTTGGCAGGGACTCGGGAAGACAGTATCAACAATTGCACTTATACTAAAGGAAAGATCTCCTTCTTCTAAAGCACCTAAAGCCATTGAAGAACATATTAAGACAGAGACCTTAAATTTGGACGAGGATGAGGATGGACCATCTGAGACTTACCATCTGCAGGAAAGAGCTGAACCTTGTCAAATCATTGATTATTCTATTCATGATGGCAATACATTCCTGCAAGCGAAGGGAAGACCGGCTGCTGGCACCCTTATCGTGTGTCCGACAAGTGTCCTCCGGCAGTGGTCTGAGGAGTTGCATAATAAAGTAACAAGTATAGCTAATCTCTCTGTTCTAGTCTATCATGGAAGCAACCGTACCAAGGATCCTCTCGAGCTAGCAAAGTATGATGTGGTGGTAACAACATATGCGATTGTGACTATGGAAGTTCCAAAGCAGCCTGTTGTTGATGAAAATGACGATTTAATAGGTACCCCATTTCAAAGACGTTCATCTTGTAAAAAACGGAAACTACATGAAACTACATCCGGGAAAAAATCCTCTGGGAGTAAAAAGAGTAAGAAAGGAATTGACAATGATTTACTTGAAACTATGTCTGGACCTCTTGCCAAGGTTGGATGGTTTAGGGTGGTCTTGGATGAGGCTCAGAGCATTAAGAACCACAGAACTCAAGTCGCTAGGGCTTGCTGGGGGCTTCGTGCTAAACGCAGGTGGTGCTTATCAGGGACACCTATCCAGAATGCAATAGACGATCTCTATAGCTACTTCAGATTTCTGAGACATGAGCCATATGCTGTTTTTGGGACCTTCTGTGAACAACTAAAGGTGCCAATTCATAAGAATCCAAAGAATGGATACAAAAAATTACAAGCGGTGCTTAAGACTATTATGTTGCGGCGAACAAAAGGTATTATTTTCCATCACTATCTGTTGCGGCTCTAGTATTCATTTAATTTTCAATTACTGTCTTTGATTTTAACAAGTATTAGGCTACTTGGATTCTTTCAATCCTTTCCGCTCTTGAGGTCTATTTCTTAGTCTAAGTGTTTTGTTTCTGTGACTGCTTATTGTGTGTCTGGTCAGTCAATCTTTTACCAAATCGCCTTTGAAGCTATGTAGCCTCATTACGAATGAATGTGTGCTGGTCCAGGTTTCATTCTTATGTATTTAAGAGTTTGTTTATGATTTTCAGATTGCCAAAAATTGAGTCCATTTTATGTGTTTATTTCATCAGTCACATGGATGCAAACTAGGCTTTGAAGTATTGTATATTTCATTAGTTTACTGCAGAATATCAGATTTGCACATTTCTTTTTATGAACCTGGTAGGCCTTCTTTGAGGTCCAGGATGATGAACTGGCATTATGAATTTACTTATTTTGGGTTATATTGGCAACAAAGAAAAAGAAAAAGAAAAAAAGGCTTGTCCTCGTGAATAGATTCCTATAATACTTTACAAATGGAAAGGCAGTGCACCCAATTTGAGTTTCCTATGTCGCTTCTGCAATGTATACCAAACACATAAAACTCATTGATCATCTGTAGGAGCTTGATGTTATTTTGGTGGGTATTTCAGGTTACTGTAACTCTCATTGAGCATCTGTAGGAGCTTAATGTTATTTTGGTGGGTATTTCAGGTACTGTAATTAATGGAGAACCAATTATCAATCTCCCCCCAAAAACTATAGAATTGAAACAAGTTGATTTTTCCAAGGAGGAGCGTGAATTCTACCATGCACTTGAGGCTGATTCACGAGCTCAATTTGCAGTATGTTTACTATCAAATGTGATATTGTAGGGAAGTATGATTGGTATCTCTTCAAGTTCTGAACATTAAACACTCTGTTGTTGCATCTTGACAGGAATATGCTGCTAAAGGAACTGTTAAACAGAATTATGTTAACATCTTGTTAATGCTTCTGCGGCTCCGACAAGCTTGTGATCACCCTCTTCTTGTTAAGGATTGCAATTCTAATTCAAAAATGACTTCCTCCATTAAGATGGCTAAGGATCTTCCTCGAGAGAGACAAATCTCCCTTCTGAATTGTTTGGAAGGCTCTTTGGCGATCTGTGGAATTTGTAGTGTAAGTATTTTTTGTGGACCATCTCATTGATATCGATGGTGTTGCTGTTTTTCATTATTTCATATCATTCTGCTTGTCCTTTGGCCATGTTCTCCCAGCTGAAGGTTTTTTATTCTTATGCATTTTATGTGAATTCATCTTATCTAAAGCTAAGAAGACAATTGTTATCCTTCAAATGATATTAAATAGTTATAATGAAGGAGTAATGCAGTTATTTCTGAGTTTATGAAAGCTTTAGGTAGTTCTGCAAATGTTTTTTTTTTTTTCATTATTCCTTGGTGTTGATCAGATTTTGACGAGCTATAAGAAAGTTTTATACTCCTAACTGGTCTTTACTTTACTGTATGTGGGTAGAAGGTATTTTAGTCATGCCATACATAAAACCATTATTATCCACCATTGGTTCTTAACCGACTTTTCATGCACCATTTGTTCGGAACATATCTATATAAAGTTCCAGAACATCCATGAATATTCCACTTTCCATCATTATCAGATGGAATGATCTGAATGAACACTCATTTATCAAAAAAAAAAATGGAAAAAGGAAAGATATGAATGAATACTCCTATTATGTCGCAGTAGTTGATTGGACCTTGAGTTTCAGCATGGTGGGTGCTCTTTACTGGTACTGGAACTGATTGGGCTTAGCTAATATAGTTGGAAACTTACCAGGAATATGGTTGAATTATTATCTTCATTGATTCTTAGCGATCTGAATCACTGTTTAC